>CM053771.1:288635958-288715667 GCA_028658325.1 Potorous gilbertii
AGCCCTTTGGGCATAGTTCCAAACCATTCTCCAGAATAGTTGGATGATCTCACAGCTCCACCAACAATGACTTAGTGTTCCAACTCTCCCACATCCTCTCCAGCATTTATCATTTTCTTGTTCTGACACGTTTGCCAATCTTATAGGTGTGATGTGGTACCTCAGAGTTGTTTTGATTTGCATCTCTCTAATCAGTAGTGATTTAGAGTACTTTTTCATATGATTATAGATATCTTTAATTTCTTCCCCTGAAAATTGCCTGTTCATATCCTTTGACCATTTATCAATTGGGGAATGACTTGTATGGTTATATATTTGAGTCAGTTCTCTATATATTCTAGAAATGAGGCCTTTGTCCCCAAGCTTAGCCGTAAAAATTTTTTCCCAATTTTGATTCCATAGTTCTTTCTCAGATGTGGATGGCATTTTGCCTTAAGAATCCTTTGGGAAAGTTTTAAGTCCTTGCATGCTGGGAAGGGCTAAGTCTATCAGAAACAGTCCTCGCACCATGTGACTTCTGCTCATTTCACTCAGTATCAGTTCATATAAGTCTTTCCAGGTTTTTCTCAATTTCTCCTGTTCATCATTTCTTATAGCACAATAGTATTCCATTACATTCATATACCACAACTTGTTCAGCCATTCTCCATTTGATGAGCATTCCCTCGATTTCCAGTTGTTGGCCACCACAAAGAGAGTTGCTATAAATATTTTTGTACATGTGGGACCTTTTCCCATTTTTATGATCTCTTTGAGATATAGTCCTAGAAACAATATTACTGGGTCAAAGGGTATGCACTTTTTTGTAGCCTGTTGGATATAGTTCCTCTTGTGAATTGATATTTTGGTCTTCTCTTTCCCCATAGTAAGATTCTATGGTCTTTGCTTTTCTGATTTGCTTTTTGCTCATGGTGATTGCCTTTTTCCTGGCTTTTAAAGTGGATCTCTGCTTCTGAGGCACAGGGAATTCTGTCCCACATTTCTTGTGCTAAGAACTTGAAGCTTTGTGTGTTGTGGCCTCTGGTTCTTTCAGCTAGTAGCTAGAATGCTGCAGCTTACCTGGTGCTGCGCTGGCTGGTGTGTGCCAAGGCAGAGGCCAGGTGAAGTCTTTCTGATTTTTCCCTGGATTATCCTCTCAGCTCACTGTGTGAGGTGGGGGGAGGGGTGATCTGGCCACAGGAGGTCTCCACATGCCCTGAGCTAGAGCACAGGCAGATTCAGTGACTGGTGAATCCCTGTCTGCACTGGTGTCTGCCCAATTTCCCTGGCTGTGCTAAGGCATGCCTGGGGTCATGCTTACAGGCTCTCCGCCCCCCCTCCACTCCCAAGGCTCAGAGTCTCTTCCTGGTTTGCTGAGGTGGGGCTGTCTGGGACAGCTCTGGTCCTGTACTGGTCCCCTTCAGCCACAGCAAGGCAGACTCTCCTTGATGATCTCCCTAGCCTCTCAAGGTTAAAGATTGTTTACCTGTTTGGCTGATGCCACTATTCCATGATTTTTCTTGGGGAAATACTCTAGGTTTTTCGAGGTCAACAAGGGGAGGGTGAGAATATTTATAGTTTACTCCACCATCTTGGCTCCCAGAAGTTCAAGCAGGTGACTTTCAAGCATTTAGTTCAGAAGTGACTGCTTTTGTTACTGCAGGCCCTGTGCTTCTCTCTCACTTAGTTCCACAGGACTCCTGTCTTGTGCTGATATGTTTGAGAAATCGCACTGCTGCTTCTGCTTCAGTCCACCCCAGCAATTCGTGCTCTGCTCTGCTATGGTGAAGTCTGCCCTGGTGCAGCCTGTGTACTCTGTGTTCTGTCAGCCCCTTTTACAGATCCTTCCCATTGACCTTCTGGGCTGTCCTGGGCTGGAAATCTGCCATACTCTGTCCCCTAGTGGATTCAGCCACTCTAAAATTTGTTCAGATTCTCTTTTTAGAAGTATCTGAAGGAATTTGTGGTAGGACTCAGATGAGTCCATGTTCTCAATCCACCATCTTGGCTCCAGAGGGTGTCTTGAGAGAAAATGTTCTTAAGTGAAATGGGGAAAACTAAAAGTTATAAAATAGCAATAAGCAGAAATGTGAGTAGGGCCAATGCAAATTCTATGACTCAATTCTCTCAGGCCTAATGTTGGGGGGAGGGGCAAAAGTGTTGGCAAAATAGACCAAGATTCTTAGTAACAGAGAAGACGCTGATTGGCATTTGTAGGTGCTGTCACTTTCCTGTTTTAGTAAAAAGAGAGGTTCAGGACCTATTTTCAGGTAATAAATAATAAATTATAGCATAATTACTTTAATGGACTCTGGGGTAGATCTATACAACACTTTGACACAACAACATTTAAGAGTATGACCTAGGAATCACAAAGCTAGAAAGGGTTACCTAGATGAGTTCCCAATAGGAACATTAGAAAATGAATACCTAAAGGCAAATCTAGAGTCATCAAATCTTACAAACCTTTGGGGTCCCAAGTTTAAATAATTGTACCAGTGATAATTCTGAAAGTCCTGAGATTTGTGAAGATGCTCCTGTGGTAACTAGCTTACCCCTAGCATGGGGAAGATGAAATATGAGATTCTGATTTAAAAATCCCAATAAATTCCAGTGTCTTCTCCTTCAATTAAAAGGCTTAACCACAGCAAAGGAATAGACAAAGAATTCTTTGAGGCTTGGCTGGTATCTTCTTCTTCTTCTCTTTCTATAACCTTAGTGCCTGCATTGTACCCAACACAACACTGAACATGGAGTGGAAGTTCAATAAATATTTCATCAGCTTCTGTACACAAGACGCTTACATGCCTTCAGAATGGTATGAGGCTGCTGTGGACTTGAGACATTTAGCACCCTAGAAAAGAAATTACTTTGCAAATTAAACAAGATATCAAAAATCAGTACTGTGGGGCACTCCTGAGAAAAGGCAAATAGACTAACATGTATTACTTAATGTAAGGAAAAACTACTATTTTTCCTACTAAGGTGCCCACAGTACACATTTTCTAAAGACTTTGAGAACTATAAATTTCTCAAATAACATGCTATAAAATAGCTGAATTAAAGGGAGGAGATGGAGTAGGGTGTTAGACTTTATTTTTTTTAAAATAATTACATTTTATTTCATTTTCAAAGATCAGCCATCTCTCCATCTCCTCCCTACCTTGAGAAAGCCAGAAAAACAAAACCCTGTCATAGGCATGTCTAGATAAGAAAAACAAATTTTCTCACTGACCATGTTTAAAATCATCATTCTGTGCCCATCACCAATCTGTGAGGAGGCAGCATGTCTCATTAGGAATATTCAGGAATTGTGGATGGTCATTGTGTTGATCAGAGTTCCTACATTTTCTTTCCTTCCCCCCACCCTCAATATATTTTGTTTGAATCATCCTAGATCCTAGGATCACCTGACATTTCTCAGTCTCCCACCACTCACCTGCTCCCATTGCAAATACAGGTAAAAACAAAACCCATTACACACCTGTATGTCAATTAAAATAAATTTCTATATTGGTCATGTACTAAAAAATATTTATCTCATTCTTTCCATCAGGGGTTAGGTAGCACGAGTTCATCTTTAGGCCTTTGGTTGCACATTACACAGAAAAGAGATCAGCGTAAGAGTATTTCATCCCATTAAATGCCATAACTTATTTATCCATTCCTCAATTGACAGGTACCTCCTAAGATTTCCATTCTTTGCCACCTCAAAAAGAGCTATACATGTTTTTTGCACATCCCTTATAATTTGCTTAGGACTAATCCCTCCCTTAATGGTCAGCTGGGTGCTACAATGGATAGAGCTGTAGGTCTGCAGGCAGAAAGATTCATTTTCCTGAGTTCAAATCTGGCCTCAGACATTTACTAGTTGTGTGACCCTGGGCAAGTCATTTAACCTTGTTTGCCCCAGTTTCCTCATCTGTAAAATGAACTGGAGAAGGAAATGGCAAACCACTCCAATGTCTTTGCCAAGAAAATCCCAAATGAGGTCATGAAGAGTCAGACATGTCTAAACAATAACAACAATGGCCCTAATCTATACTTCCTTTAAACCCCCTATCTCATTTTCCCCTTTCTCTCCTATTTCACTATTACGTGAAATCTATTTCTCTACCTAATTCTGTATGTACATTTATTCTTCCTTTTTTTTGATGGTCAGCTGCTCCCCTTTACTTTCTCTTTCTTATTTGTATAGAGGTCTACTAATGCACCCTCATTATGTGAAAAATTTTCCCTAATCTTATTTCTTCCTTCATCCCAACACATAAGCTTCTTTTCCTCTGTTTCCATTTTTTGCTTGAGATCATCAAGACAGAAGAGAACCATTCCCAAGCCCTGTCTAATTAGCCTCCCCCTATGAGTCCTGATGGTAAAAGGGGTTAGAGGGAACCGTATCATCTCCTCATATTTGAATGTAATCAGTTTATCCTTGTATATAGCCTTTTATCATTGTTCATTCATGTTTACCCTGTTATACTTAGCTTCATTCCTGTATTTGAACTTCAGCTCTGCTCTTTTCATCAGGAATGCTTGGAAGTCTTCTATGTCATGTTTTTTCCTCCCTATATCATTATACTCAATTTTGCTGGGTAAGTTATTCTTGGTGGTAACCCCACATCTTTTGCCTCCTGCAATATCATATTCCAAGTTCTCCGTTTCTTTATGGTTGTGACTACTAACTCATGTCTGTTGCTCATCAGTGCTTCATTTTTTTTTTTTCTGTCTGCTTGCAGCATTTTTTTCTTTGACCTGGAAGCTCTGGATTTTGACTGTTATGTTCCTGAGAGTTTTCATTCTGCCTTTTTTATTCCAGGAGGTGACCAGTAGATTCCCTCTATTTCTATTTTGTCCTATGATTCTAAGCAATCTGAGTAGTTTTCTTTTAAGGTTTTTTGAAACAAGATGTCTAGGTTCTTTTCTCTTTTTTTTGTTCATGGTATTCAGATAATCCAATGATTCTTTAAAAAATTTTCCCCTAATCTATTTTCCAGATCAGTTGTTTTTGCTACAAGATAACTTTTTTCTATTTTTTTCAGCCTTTTGATTTTAATATTTTTTTATTGACTCATGTAGTCATTGGCTTCTATTTGGTCCATTTGAATACTCAGTGACTTTGTTACTTGAGCAAGCTTGGTTTTATGTTTCTTGTGCCAAGCTGTTCATTTCCATTCCAATGATTTCTACTTTAGCTCTCATTTATTTTCCAATTTTTTTCATCAAGCACTCTCATTCCATTTATGAAAAGACTTTCTAACTCTTGCTTAATTTTTTCCAGTAGTTTTCAAGGTGTGTTTTTCTCTGAGACAAGGTTTGTAGAATTTTTTAGAGTCATTCTATTCTCATCTATTCTACTATGATAATAGCTCATTATGGTGATTTTTTGTTGTTGTTGTTTTTTTGTTTGCTTATTTTCCCATGGATTTGATGTTAGGGCTGGGTTCTATGGCACTTTTGGAAAGACTAGGCTGATCCTCCTGCTGCTTTTTAGGGTGGTATATTATTTCAGGACCTCAGAGACAGCCTGGGGACCTGTAATCTT
Organism: Potorous gilbertii; assembly: GCA_028658325.1. Taxonomy (NCBI): domain Eukaryota; kingdom Metazoa; phylum Chordata; class Mammalia; order Diprotodontia; family Potoroidae; genus Potorous; species Potorous gilbertii. The sequence continues at coordinate 288,641,480 of CM053771.1, forward strand.
TCAGTGTTCCCAACATGGTCTGAAATAGGGCAAAGTCTGATTATTGCCCCTCTGATTTGTGACAAAAATAGACTGCTACTGGATGCCTCCCCTATCAGCCAGCTGGAAAATTTTGTTGGCTTGAAGTGGCAGCTTCCCTTTTTCTTGGGATTCTTGCCTTGGTTATTCCCTTGGCAGGTCCAGCTAGAAGTTGGAAGTGAGACCTTGTTTTGCACCTGAGGTCTGAGACACATCATTGCTGTTGCTTGTGGTGCTGCCTTCTGAATTTCCTCCTTTCTCTCTATACTGTCCAAGGCTTCCCCACCTGGATCTGTAACCCAGGACTGGGTATTGGGCAGCAAAGCTGCCAGTTGGTACCTGTTTCATGGCAGCACCCTGGTTTGGGTCTGAAGATACCTCAGGATAGATCCAAGACTTCTTCTTTCCCCTGTTCACCAAAGTGCTCCTGATCAGATCTCTCTAGTGTTCAAAGACCTTCCTGTCTATGATCAGGATTTGGTCTGCTGCATTTTCTAGATCTGTCTGGAGTAGTTTGCTCAATTACATTGCATCCAATCACTGCCATCTTGGCTCCCTTCTTCTGAACTATTTGTTTTTAAAAAGTGTGTGAGTCAGAGGAAAAGATGCAACTAAGGAGCACTTGTGTTAAATGGTCTTTATTTTCAAGTGACCATCTGTGTACTAAATGTAAGTTGGTATTCTTAACAAAGCATCTAAGTTCAGTAAGCAGGCTCTCTTCCATACAGGGTAATTCAAAGGCTCTAACCCCCATTTAGAGGGGGTTATTTTTAAGGATACTCATTACTTCTCAAGGCTTCATTTATGTTTACAATAATGAAAAACCTTTGAGAAAGCTACATAGAACTGCATTTTCTTTCTTTAAGGAAATTTCTTCTTCACTAAGACCACCTAGGAAGGCAGAGTAGCATTCTTTTGCTTACCAGTCAAAAGGCAAAATAAATTTTATGAGTTAGTATGAAATAAGAATTAAGAATATGAAATCTTTGGATGAGCTTTCACTTTGTATGTATGTAGTTATATAGTTATATTTGTATGTACTTAGATTTGCTAGTCTCTAAGAAGTTTGAATTACTACATCAAAAACTATATGGAGATAATTTAAAGTCTCAACACAAGAACATAACTTCAGTCTGGCTAAAGCTTTGCATTCTACAGTAGGGCAACTGAACCACCAACTTATGAAAAATGAACTTATTTCCTTTTTCCTATCCATTATGGGACAGTTTTTTGTTGATTTCTGGAAAGATGGCACACACAAAAGTCAACAGGTTTTCTAGGATTTCCTCCCTGATCTCCTGGAAGTGGTTCTGGTAGATGAACATCTCCTGGGTTTCCTTCTTCACTTTAGTTTTACAACTACCATGACAACCAAGAGCTGCAGCTTATTTGCTTACTTAAAAGACTCAGCTTCTCCTCTTTGTAGTCAGTACTGTTTAGTCTCAGGCAAGGAATCTTCTTTGGCTTGCTTCAGTCTCTGGTGCTTTACTTTGTGGCTTGGGAAACCTCTGGTGGCATATTCCTCATCCTGCAGCAGCTGCTGGATACCCTGTGACTAGTTAGCCGTGGTGTAGCAGGGCTGAGCAACTGCTTTTCAAAAGTGGTAGAGAGAGTGGCTACTTTGGGGAACTTGCAGTACCAGAAACCTAACAGTTGCTTGTTCACACCACATCCTGGTATGTGCCAATGACTCCACTCAGGCTGGCATTTATGGACATTGACCTCCAGAAACATGGACCTGTAGTGCCAACATAATATTCACAGTGCCTATGGCAGCTATGAATATGCTAATTCTGAATTGCAAAATATAACGGACTCACCACATGGAAGACAGAACCAAAACGTTTATTTAAACACCAGAAAGCCAAATCCATCATAGCAACAAAGAAATCTATACACAATAACAATGCAGGGGGCACCACCATCTCCAAGACTTCCCCATGCTAGGGCCTTCCCACAAACAAACCATCACAGCTCACTGCCTGCTTCTTCTCTCCCTCTGTCTAACTGTTGTGTCTCACTTCCTCTCAGCTCTGCTCCACTCCTTCCTGCTCCACCCATTTGGGCAAGCTCCTCCCACCACAGACTCTTGTGACTTAGGCTTCAATGTAACTCAAGCAGGTCATATGGGCCTATTAATGGATGGAAAAGATCTTCCCATTTCGCAAAAATACATTAACAATACCAGACCTTGCAAGGTTAGAAGGACCTAAGGGGCCAGACTGCTGGATCAGCTGGCTTTAGATCTTCCAGGGCTATAACCTTTTCTGGACTCGATATTAAAGAGGCTAGAAACTTGGTAAATAGGGGCCATCAAATATCCAGTTTGGGAATGTGAGTTCTCTAAAACTTGAAAAGTCCCATAAGTCTCTATGGGCTTCCTCCTTAGACTGTAGGGAAGTAAATGTCAGTAGTTTATTCCTTAATAGTACAGAGATTCCATTGGATTTTTGCCATCCACTGTAATTCACCAAACTTGACTGAGAGGCTTGGACCCTGAATTTCTTAGGGTGGATTTCTCACCTTTTGTTCCCTATATGAGCTATCCAGGATCTCAGCCACTACGGCCTTATCAGGTCTAGTCAACATTAAGTTATCAAAATAGTGGTATACATCAATGCCATCAGGAAGGGAGACTTCTTTCAGTAATGAAAGAGAATTTGAGTAGCCCTGGGGAAAGACAATGAAATTATACTGGAATATTTCCTGGGAAAGCAAACTGCTTCTGAGTTGTCTCAGCCACAAGAACAGAGAAGAACGTGGTGAGGTGGATGACCCCACAATACCTACTCTTTTGGGTCTAGGTTAACCTGGTCTATGGCAGTGATAAAGTCAGAAACAGATGTAATAACAGGCACGATCTTTGTGTTCAGCTCCCCATAGTCCACCATAAGCTACCAAGTACCTTCTACCGTCCTCTTGGGTAACAAAGGATTGTTGTAAAAGGAACTAGTATAATGAAATATTATAATTTTCTTTATCCCCATCACTAGAGATCTGTTTTTTATCTTTTACCCACCCTGGGATCTGAAATTTTTTGGTATTAGCTGCATCAGATGGTTGGGATAACTCTCTGAATAGAAGTTGCCGAAGAAGAATGATACTGACGTCCAAGAGCCCACGATGCCCCTCCTCTCCATAGTCTGCCCTCTGTAGCCTCCCCTAGATGATCAAAATGGGTCATGTGCTTTAGGCTTGGGTTTGGGGCTGAAGGATCCCTACTGTTCTTATACTGAAGTTCCCTGACCTTCCAGCTCAAAATTTACCATCTGATCTGCCTACATCTATATAGTTTAATTCTAGAGGTTCTCCACCTAGAAAGGGAGATCTCAGTGCCCCTGGGGCAGACTGGGCATAGAGTATGGCAGCCAGTGGTGGTAGTGGTGGAGGAGGAGGAGGAGGAGGAGGAGGAGGAGGAAGAGAACTGCATAAATTTAATCTGTAAAACTCATTCCCTTACACATTCCCTTTATTCCCCTTGGGGAGTCAAGTGCAATGGGAAAGCATCTTGGGTCCACATGAGAATAATTTCCCATTTCAGCCACTTAAAAAAGGAACAGGGGGCAGTTCTTGTCTGAAGACTGTAATACATTTAGCTGATTCAGTAGTGGTAGTGGTAGTGGTAGCAGCAGCAGCAGTAGTAGCAGCAGTAGTAGTGATACTAAATCCTCAGAGAGCTCCCTAAATCCAAGCAAATCCACTGTGAAGACCAATTTAGCAGTTGATTCCATTGAACCAAGCCTCCAGGAATTCCTCAGTTTTTTATTTGAATTTACGCAACTGCACCAGTTCTTTGGTGGAGAAGTCCCACCCACTCCTGCTCCCTCAAGTCCTGGAATCACCCTCCCCCCAGGAGCAGGAAAAAAGATAATTGTAGGCTTTTTTTTTCCTTCTAAACCTTAGGCAGGAGGTTCCAGGGACTCTCTTCACTTTTGCTCTCATCCTATCTCATGGCTTCCATCTCAGCCGAATGCATAGGAAGTATAATCTCAGGACCCAGAATCATTGAACTGGAGACCCTATGACAGGATGCTCAGGTCAATTCCCATTGTTATGAAGAGACATTTCCTTCACTTTCATAGCCACCATACAAATCAGGACCCCACCTACCGGCATAAGGAATCACTATCTATCTGATTAAGCAAAAAACATAAAAAACAAAGCTACTGGTGAAACTGGATAGTAGAATGGCAGATATTAAGTTCAGACCAGTCTCTCATACTATGTGCCAAGAAAAGTATCAAAGGCATAAGTAACCTAGATATGAAAGGTCATATTGCAAACAAATTAATAGAAAAAGGAAGAAATTACCTTTCAGATCTGTGAATGAAGGAAGTAGTCATATCTTTTTAAAAAATCATTCTGAATATAATGGAACATTGAAATAGAGAACATTACCATGAGCAAGGTAGAACAGAAAAAGAGGTTATGTGAAATCTTGAATCTCTGTTATATATAACTTGCTTTCCCAAAAGTATATAATATGTAAAGACTGGATTGAATGAGCTAATCTCTCAAATCACTGCTCCCATCCCATATACTCCATCTAACCTAAGTAAAATGCTTTACTTTGGTACCGGGTTTGGAACTAGCTTTGTATTTTATAGATGACCCCCATGGAACCAAGTTTCCTCAGACAACCCCAATATTATTTCTGTGCCATGTCAGTCCATTTCATCTACTGGTTCATCAGGGACATGTAAATTGATTAAGGCCTTTTCACATTTAGTTGGACTGCCTTTAACTAATATGATGGAATACAAAAGCTTCTTTATCAGGTTAAGTAAAATACCAGGGCATGGCATTGAATCACTTACTTTATGTGGAGATTGATTAACTCAATCTACCCTGCCCTTACAATTAAATTCAAAATTACTTTCAAATCTGTCCTACTTGGCTATGTTTCTTGCTGAATTTCCCTCTATTCTTTTCTATGCATTTAGGAAAATCCTTTAGTGTCCCTCTTTTTCTTTTTCTGACAGTACTATTGCTAACTCCATTCCTCCTCAACCTCCTTCCCAATTAAAAAAAATAAAAACCACAATCCTTGTAACAAATATGCATAGCCAAGGAAAACAAATTCATATATTGATCAGGTCCCCCAAAAGTATATATCCTTCTGTACCTTGAGTTATAAGCTAGGTAGCATGCTTTCTCATCAGGCTTTCTGGAATCGGTATTGATTATTGCACTGATCAGAATGTCCTAAATCTTTTGAAGTTGTTTTTCTTTCTAGTGTTATTATTACATAAGTTATTCTCCTGGTTCTGTGTACTTCACACTGCAGCAGTTCTAAAATCTTCCCAGGTTCTCTGAAACTGTTCCTTTCATCACTTCTATTTTGTAGTAATATTCCATTACATGCATATACCTACCCAGACTCACATATAATTTGCCTACCCATCATCCAATTTATAAGCATCCTTTAGTTTCAAGTTTTTTGCTACAACAAAAAGAACTGCTAATTTCATTTTTGGGGGGTACATAATGATTCTTTCTTTCACTGATTTTGCACATAGGCCTAGTATTGCTATTACTGAATATCAACAGTTACACACAATTTAGTATCTTTTAGAATTATAGTTTCTGTTTGCTCTCCAAGGTGACTGGATCAATTCACAGGAAAAGGAATAATGTGTCTATTTTCCCATAGCTCCTCCAACAACTGTCATTTTTCCTTTTTTAAAATCATCTTTGCTAATCTGATAGACGTGAGGTGAAACATTGGAGTTACTTAAATTTGTTTTTATCTTATTCAAGATTTGGAGGCTTTTTTCCCATATGTCTGTTGGTAGTTTGAATTTCTTCCTTTGAGAAGTAGGGTTTTTAAATTTTCTTCTAACTGGGAGTAACAAGGAGTATACTGAAGATAGTTCAAACAGGCTTATTAAATTTTCATTGTAAGCATTTACAATCCAGAAACTGGCAATCCCTACAAATCTGGCACGATTTGTGACTTTGTTGATCGTCCAGACTTAAGAAACTGATGGAGAAAATGATAATAACGCAAATTAAATTTAGAGGTACATTTCATGAACATTTTTTTCAGAGAGCCACTGTTAAACATTTACTAGCCTTGTCTTTTGTGTAAAACAACGTTTATCAAGGACTTTTTCCTTTCCCAAGTGTTAACGGCTACAGTTACAATGGAGGTAGGCAGATCCAACACTTCCAGACTGCTGAGTTCTTCCTCTTCTTCTCCTTCTCTTTCACCTTCTCCTCCTCCTCCTCTTTGTCCTCCTCCTCCTCCCTCTGTATTTTTATTTTTTCCAATTACATGTGAAAATAGTTTTCAACATTCATTTTTTATAAGATTTTGAGTTCCAAAATTTTTTCCTCTCTCTTCAAGACGGCAAGCAATCTGATACAGGTTATACATGTACAATCATGTTAAATATATTGACACATTAGTCATGTTGTGAGAGAAGAAACAGAACAAAAGGGAAAAGCTGCGAAAAACAAAAAAGTGAAAATAATATTCTTTGATCTGTATTCAGACTCCATAGTAACTACCCTTCAAATCTCAACCCTGACTACCTGTGCGATCGTACAAGTCAGCTTCAGTTTTTTGTTTTGTTTTATTAGTTAAATGGCGATAATAAATAGCATCCACCTTACAATTCAGTGAGAAAACTTGAATAAAGTGCTTACGAAACCTGAACACGCTCTGGAGACACGAGCTGTCATTCCTGCGGTTTTACATCGGGTAGGTATCTATTGGCTTCGTCAGTTACAATGACAAGGACAATGTTGCCTTTTCTTTGTATCTCTCGTACTTAGCCCAGGCCCCGGCGCATCGTAACCACTTTAGACTCGGCGAGTGCCCGGCTCCCGAAGGCTCAGGGCGGTCTAACGGACCGATCCTGCGGGCTCCCAGGTGTTTCCCTAAGCCGGGCGCTGCAGCGGCCGCGCAGGTAGGGAGGGAGCCTGCGGGAGAGAGGCTGGAGGAGATGGCCCCGCCTCCCGCGGACAGCCTCCGAGGGGCGGGGCAGCAGGAGGGCGGAGCAGAAGGCGCCATCTGGCCCGGCTTGGAGGCGGGGTCCCGGACAGAGCTGCCCCCTCCCCTCAGTCTCCCGATTTCCCCTCCCGGGCCCTGGCTCCGCTCGTGGGGAGTCGCTGCAGTCTCCGCCCGGTGAGTCTGAGCTCCGGCTGCCCAGGCCGGCCGCTCGGGGGTTGCTCTGGGGGCTGGAGGCTGGCCTGGGCAGAAGGGGCGGGGAGGACGCAGAGGCCGGGAGAGCTTGGGGAGAGGGCGCCCGCGTTGGGCTTAACGCCCCGAGGGCTGGCTGGGCCAAGATGTTGCGGCAGGTTCTCAGCCCGGGGACCGGGAGGCGGACTGGAGGCCTGGGGACCGAAGTGGTCGGGGGGCGGGCGGGGCCACGGAGGGAGGCAGAGTTTGGAGCCCGCGCTCCTTGGGGGCGGAGGGGGAGAGTGGAGGCCTGGCGAGGGCGCAGAAAGCGAGAACCCAGGGGTAGTGCCGGGTGTTTGATGGACGTCCCTGGGGCGCCATGACAGAGCCCCCCTGCTGAGTTTACTGTTGTTTCCTCGCTTCCCCACTGGTTAGGTGGGGGGAAAGTAACTAAAGCCCCCTTCGCGTTTCCAGGGTCAGCCTCGGGCCTGTAGGCAAGCTTATAATCTGCTCGTGGACTGCCGGGTGCAAGGAACCGAAGCCACCGCTACGGCTGTGGCCTGGCCCTTTTCAAAGTTTGAAGGACCTTATTGGCTTTTCCCATTACTGTTTAAAAGACCAACCCTCCCCCCAGATATTGATTCAAGGCTTCCTGGTCTTTTGAGTTGAATGTTGAAAGATCGTAGAATTTCCACTGAAGGAATTGTGAGCTGTTCATTCACAGGATGTGAGCAGAGGCAGGTAGGCAAGGATTTGAGAAAGCAGAGACTTTTGGGGGAAGGGGTGTAGTAGGTTGCTTGGAGACCCTGTGGATTTACCACGAGGTGAGGCTGGAAAGGTAGGCTAGCGTTAGGGTGCGCAGTACGTGTTAACCGGGTGTTCCGCTCCATACTTGTTTCCTAGACCTGCCAGTCACGTTGGAGGACTCTTCTTTATCCTAGCATCTTCCTGAATGCCCTGCAGTACTTTGCACATCCAGAGTCCAGGTCCTCGGTGTTGGAATTACTGAATGGTATGCAGGCCCGGCCCTAGGTCCTTTCCCCAGGTCAGTGCTAGCCTTGAGGCAGACTCCAGACCACTCTGATAGATCACTCGTAGGAACTTCGGGATTCTTTTGCCTTCCTGGTCCTTATAAGTAGTTACTGCTTTTAGCCCTGTGGTTCAGATCAGATCTGACTAGGAGCGAGTAGTTCATGGGGTGGGGAACCTGGGGCCTCCAGGGCACCTGTGGCACTCTCGGTCCTCAAGGGCGGCCCTTTGACTGATGCAATTTTCTGAAGTTTGGATTTGGTCAAAGGTCCGCCCTTGAGGATTTAGAGGGTCACATGCAGCCTGGGGTCAAGGTTCCCCACCCTTGGTTTACCTTCACTAGTTTGAGCTGTTGATTTGTCAGTTTCCAAGTAACATCCTCATAATTTCACGTTCAATTTCTCTTTTATTCATTTATTGCTCAAAGGTTTATTGTGCAATGTACAAGTTTTTTGGTAAGTAATAGGGGAGGGAAGAGAGAAGTTATAGAGAAAAAAGCATGTCTTTAGTAAACTTTTAAGAGTAAATGGGCATAATTTTAAATTATTTCTTCTTTGAGGTAATGGACACAACTGTAATTGATATCCTTTTATGAGTTCTTCCCCCCGCCCCCCCATTGGGCAAAGAGGGTCAATAACTAGCTAGCTTATAGGAAAGGAGACAGATTAAGATGGGTATAACCAAAATGTTGCAAGGGTTAAGAAAAGGGAGAAATCACTTTCATTCATCCTAAAGAATTTATTAAGCTCCAACTGTAACATGCCAGGCACAAGGGACACAAAGTAAAAATGAAGTCTATTTTCAAAAATCTTACATTCATTTTAGGATGAATCAGCATGTAGGTAGATCAGTAAATATAAAATATATGCAAAATTATTCAGCATTATTTACTCATCATCACAAATGTCAATAGTAATGTACTATTAAAAGATCCAGTGGCAATAATCTTGGAGTCAGAAGACATATATTAAAATATAAGCTCCCAAAATAGTTCTAGAACCTCGGGTGGCAACTTCCTTCATGTCTCTGAACTTCATCTTTATGCTGTAGGACGGGTATAATAATTATTTGGTACTGCTTATAGAATTTTTGTGAATCAAGTGCTTTGTAAGCCTTAAAGTGCTATTTATATAAACCTGAGCTATATGGAGGGACATTAAATGAGATCAGTTACAACTCTCACAGCAACATTGTTCAACTGGCCCATATGCAGCTGATTATTAAATTTTCAGTACGACCATTAACCCCTGGGAAATCAGCAAACTTGATTTATTTTTTTCTTGATTGTCTGGTTTTAAGAAGGTGAGGGAGAAAATGTAAGTAAGGAGGAAAAACAGTTGGGCAGCTAGGTGGATCAGTAGACTGTGAGCTGTCCCTGCAGTCTGGAGGACCTGAGTTCAAAATCCAACCTCTTACCCTTAAGCTGTGTGACCTGGGGCAAGTCACTTAACCCCCTTGCCTTAAATAAGAAAGTGTAAGAACACTGATTAAACTTAAAAGGGTACTCTCTGTACATTTCCTCCTGAAGAGCTAGTTATTAAACATTTACCAGCACATTCTAAGCTCAGTTTCCTCTGCTGCCAAATGAAGGAGGTTTAGAAGATGATCATCTGGTCTCCTTCTAGCCCTGACATGCAATGATCCCTTAAGGAATATAGAATATAGGAAAAATCAGTACCCAGAGTCTGCCAGAAACCTCGAAGGCTTCCTGACTAAGAATGACTTTAAGATTGTTAACTGAGGAATAAAATGCATTGTAAATGGTGCTGGGGTAGTTTTTCTTTGAGGCAAGAGAATGGATAAGTAATTTTTGAGCATTTGAAGCATAGATCTGGTCTAGGAGTACACTTAGGACAGGTGACATAAATGTATGCTTAGCCTGGCTATATATGCACAGAAAAGACTAAACAGAAGAAGAAATGGCTGTTACTCAGATTCACATATATTTGAATAGATAACCTGTAAAGTTGTTTATCTGTACATATTTCTTGAACAAACGGCACAAATGGAATATGAGTTGGGCCCAGAGGAGGAGAAATAATGAAAAAAAGCATTTATTAAGCACTTAACTCTGAGACTGCCACTATACTAAGGACTGGGGATATAAAAACAAGCAAGCTGGACAGTCCCTACAGTCTAAGAGTGGAATACAACACATATTAGAGATGCCAGAATTGTAGGAAGGATGGGCCAAGGGTTTGGAAATGTCCTAGGTCATTGGGGCCCTGAGGCCACATGTGGCCTTCTAGGTCCTTGGGTGTGGATTTTCGGCTGAGTCCAAGCTTTACAGAACAAATCTTTTCTTTAAGGGGATTAGTTCCGTGATGTTTGGATTTAGTCAAAGGGACTCATTTGAGGACTACGTGTGGCCTTGAGGCTGCATGTTCCCCACCCTTGGCCTAGGCGATGCCTGCTATGTGACAGGTGTGAGGGATAACAGGTGGACAGGCAGAGCAAGCTACTTGTATCCTTCCAATGTCAGGACAGTTTGAGGAAGTCTTCTAGTACATTGAGTGGACCCTTTATGAAGGATTTAGATAAGAACTTAGCCTGGAGTCTCACAGGATGGTCTCAATGGTTTGGGATCTGCATTATTGGAGGGAGCAACTTCCAAATGAGAGAGATCACAGATCTCCATTGGAGTATGAATGATTTATCCTAGGCCTTGGGGATCCAAGGAACATAATGCCCTGCATTACATTATAATTATATTATAATTAACATAATTATAAATACAAATATATGTGATGTTTTATATAAATAATATGTATTAATGTAATTATAATTAAACTGACCCACAGTTTGATTAAGTGCTGAAGGGGTCACAAATGGAAAAAGTTTAAGCCCTGAGAAGGTAAAGGTTGTGCATGTTAAGTGTGATAGAGTTTGAATGTCACCTAAGGCTCCACAGCCTGCATAAAACCAGAGAAAGAAATGGTGAACCACTCCAGTATCGTTGCCAAGACAAACTCCGTGACCAGTTGGTCCACAGGGAATGAACTGCCCATTGTGTGCCAGGCACTGAGCTAATCCCTGGGTATACTGAGAAATGAGAAAAAGATAAAGAAAAAAGAAACTCCTTGACTTCAAAGACTTTATAATGTATAATCTTGTTCAATTGTGTACGATTCTGTGTGACTCTATTTGGGTTTCCTTGGGAAAGATACTGGAATGGCTTATTTTATTCTCCGGCTCATTTTCCTGATGAGATTCCATACCCCATGCTCTATCCACCACACGCAAAAGAAAGCTAAAAAAAAAAAAAAAAGGAGTTGGGGGGACAAAAGACTTGATGTTCCTGGAGTCCAAACCAGAGTTACTGATGTAAAGTGGACAGTTCATTGCAAAGTTCTGAAGGTTTAAAATCCTCTATATAGGAAGACTTTGGGAGGAGATTAGGGCCCCACCTTCCAGTCCTCTAATCAGAGGGAAGAGACCACTGAGAAGTCGACTATATTTCGTGTAAAAAACTGAGTCACTCAACCTGAAGATGAGATTCCAGGATTTTAGCATATCCTGGGGCAGGTATAAAGTTCCTTGGGCTGCTGATGGCAGGTTGAGAGTTGCTGATGACCCTTACTAGTTGTGTGATGAAGCAAGAAGCAACTTCTCTGGAATTGGTAAAATCCAGCGGTTTGACTCAATGGGACACAAGGACCCTTTCAGTTCTACATTATAATCCTATGACATTTCTAGCACTGTACAGCCCTCTATTTCCAGGACCCAGAATGTGAGCTTAGTGCTTGGTATAATAGTTTGACCAGATTCTGAGTTTTATTACATTTGTGGGTTGGTCTTTGTACCTCATCACCATTTTGTAGTGACATTGTTTTATTGGCACCCTTACTTCTAATTCAGACTATTGCAGTAAATTTCTGTTCGGTTTCTCCGTGGCAAATCTTTTGACCAGAAGAGAAGAGACCTTAGAAGGCTTCTAGTCTAACTCATTTATGGATGAGGAAACTCAGGCCCAGAGAGCCCAAAGTGGCAGAACCAGGATTTCTTGACTTTTTGGTCTTCATTACACGAAAAACCCTATAACCTTATACCCTTTTCCCTATGTTTCTTTCTCATATTTAGCTTTTTTCTCCACAAAATTAATGATAGCAAGGTTATAACCCTTTCACTGACTTCATCCCAGTCTCGTAGCCAGAAGGGACCTTGGAAGTCATCTCTTGTACTTATCCTCCTGCCAAAGGAAAAGTTCCATGTAGTTCACTTTTCAAATTCATTCTCTACATTTTGATCTTTGTTATGTTGAAATTTTCCACGTTTCCTATCCATAAAATCACAAAATTTCAGAGTAGTCAGGGACAGTCAGTGATCAAAATCTTAATCCAACTCATACCCCAAAAAAGGATCCTCACTACAAGATAGCCCAACAAGTGATTATTGCCCCTTTACCTAAAGATCTCTAATGAGACGGAATCCACTTACTTTTTTTACACTATTCTTTGTTAAAGAAATTTTTCATGATATTAAGTGTAAATTTACTTCTTTGCAGTTTCTGCCTGTTGCTTCTCAATTCTGCATGCTTTGGGATGTGTAATGTGTAAATGCCACATGACACAATAACTGATGATAATGGGGAAATTCATTAACTAATGATAATGAACTTGATTGTCCTCAGAGTGACGGCGAACATGCTTTTCTATGATTTACTTGGACTTTGGAGAAAAGCCTCTTCTTTATTCCATCCCAAATTCTCTTCCTGAGCCAAATATTAGTCATGTCTGGGGGAAAATCATAGTCACAAGTTGGCTGCCTACACAGTGACTGTATTTTATTCTGCTTACCTTTAAGAATATCTAAAAAGTTGTTAGGGACTATTGTCCCACTGAAAGAGGTGATTCTGTGGGGGATGAGCACAGCCCTATTAGACCACATAAAAAATAGATATATGGTAACACCTTGGGACATCTAGGTGGCACAGTAGATAGAGTGTCAGGTCCGGAGTCAGGAAAACTAATCTTTCTGAATTAAAATTTGGCCTCAGACACTAGCTCTGTGACTTTGGGCAAGTCACTTAACTTTGTTTGCCCCTGTTCCTCATCTGTAAAATGAACTGGAGAAGGAAATGGCAAATTGCTCCAGAATTTTTGCCAAGAAAGCCCCAGACAGGGTCATGAAGAGTCGGACATGACTGAAATAACTGAACTGAACCTTTCAGAATCTCTCCTCACTTTTCCTTCTCACTTCTATTTACTTATGCCATCCCCTAACCATTCAGATATTTCTGCCAAAAAAAAAATTCTCTCCATGGGTCAAGATCAGCTTGGTCTCTAAAACTTGTGATTGGTAAATTGATCTTATTAAGTTTCCTACACTAAAGAACTCTTATATATATATATGAATGAATGATTTAAAGTTGGAAATAATAGCAAACATCTATATAATACTTTAAGGTTATTTAATTTGTTATTAACAAATTAAGGTTACTTTAATTAAATTAATTAAGATTATTTTCTTTGATTTTCTTAACAAACATGTATTGTTATTAAGTTCATTTTGTAGTTGGAGAAATGGAGGCTCAGAGAGCTTGAGTTGTCCAGGGTCACACCACTGATGGTAGAATTTGAAGTCATGTTTTGCCGACTCCCAGTCCAGAACTATACCACCTAACACATATACACCTATTTCACATGCCCTCATATTTCGGTTTGGAATGCCTCTTTGAAATAAAATACCTTTTGTGATTATTTTCCAGAAATTATTGGAACAGAACCATGGAAAAAGAATTGCCGTTGCTGTACCTGTTGCCGTACAACTTGTGATTGGATTGTGAAGTTTTTTCTAGGTTAACCATTTTTTCCCTCTGCCTCATGAGAGGTGGTGAGGAACATCCTATCCATCTAATAATAAGACATGGGTATAAACTTGACTCTTCAACTTCCATATAAATTCAGACTGTTGCTGCTCTTTGCATTATGCGTGATGGTGATTGGATGGGCCACCTCAAGCTACTTGGTTGCTGCCATCCAAGAGATTCCTAAAGCAAAGATTTTCAACAGGACCGTCATTTGGAGGAAGGAGTTAGCTTCATCTGACAAGGCTTCCATGACAGAATCAAAATTGAAAAAATGTCCTCTTTTGTCTCCATACCTGAGTAAGTATTTTGTGCTTGACTTTAATTTTCTTTGGATGGGATTTCTCCACCAAACCATGTCTGCAGTTTTGAGGCTTAGTCTTAGAGGTTTTCCTGGGAACACTGAGCATGGGATCTGTAGATTGAGAGCCAGGGGGGACCTTGGAGGTCCTGTCTCCCCTTATCTCCAGCCTCTCTAGAATAATAAAATAGCTACCATTTATATAGCACTTAAGGTTATTATCATTAAGGTTTGCAAAGTACTTCAAATATGTTTTATTGTTTAATCCTTAGGACAACTCTGTGAGGCCTAGGTTAAGTGACTTGCCTGAGGTAAGCTGCTAGTAAATGTGTGAGGGGAGATTTGATCTTGACTCTTCTCCGCTGTCCCACCTAGCAGGCCTAGAGGTTAACCTTCTTGTGCTCCCTGAGTCGAAGATAGGTCATTAGGATTAATTTGGGTTTGGCTGCTTTTTAGGGTTCTGTTCTTGTTCTCCTGGTTCTGCCCTCTTCAATTAAATCTATTCGGTTTTCTTTATCTTCCTATGTTTCTCTACTTTGTTTTATTTGACCCCATATAGTAACGGTACTTTTTAAAGTTCATGTCACATGTGATTTGGTTTGTTCAGCTGTTCCTCAGTCTTGCATTTTTGGTTTTGTTTTTGCTAACACAAAGGTCAGTGAGCAGTTATAGAATTTTACTTTGTGGTCTCTATACCTTGGAATCCCTTCCAGATTTCTCAGGTAGGTTTTGAGGGCTATACACATCATTTCCTTTGTCTCAACCCTAGTGGCTGTTATCACTAGAGAAGAAAAGAGACTATGTTGTAGAGAAACAAAAAGCTTAACAAGGAGGGTATAACTAATCAGGATGGAAAAGTTGAATGAGGTGAAAGAACTGAAGAAAGGAAAGTATCAGATTAAAAGGGTTTTGGAGAGAAAGTAAGGATTTGGGTTTTTAGATAACTTTGACTTTAAGGTGAAAGCAAAATATTCAGATATTTACTAAAGTAGCATCTAATCAAAGGGAAATGAGATCAGGAGTGAAGTTGATGACTGGTAATGCATTTGATTTAGTGGTTTTATAATGGGCAAGCAGAATGTCTGGGATATATGAGGTAGGAGGAGGTGGGGTAGGAGGTGGTCTGAGCCATGCCTGGAGGCATCTGGGGAGGAAATAGATTAAATAAATTAAGTCAATGAGAAAGTGGAGAGGTTGGAAGGGAATTTTTATAGTGGAGAGTAGAAAAGGTGAAGGTTGGGACATGTTTATTCATTCATTTATTTCAGGTTGGAAAATTTTTAAGAGGGGTGTTGTATGCTTCAGGGAAATTAGAGAAAATAAAAGACTGGATTTGGTAACTGAGGGGAACAGCCACTAGGGAATAAACTTTAGGAAGTTTGTAAAAAAAAAATTAAAGCAGGAATCTTAATCTGGAGTATGTGAATTTTAAAAAAAATTTTTTAATATATTTTTAATATAATTTGTTTCCTTCATAATCCTATGTATTTATTTGATATATTTAAAAATATTATTCTCAAGACTTAAGTCAGTAGGTTTTACTGGACTGCCATAAGGGTCTACAACAAAAAAGGATCAAGAACTTCTGAACAGAAGGTTTGGAAGCCTTAGCAAGGACCCAGTAGAAGTTAGATAGAATTGAGTTGGTAGGTCTCTTCCAGGGGGTGGGGAACCTGTGGTCTTAAGGCCATATGTGACCTTCAAGGTCCTTAAGTGCAGCCTTTTGACTGAATCCAAATTTTATAGAACAAATCCTAAGGCCTTATGGCTGAAGGTTCCCCACCTCTGGTCTGTTAAGCACTAGTGGTATTTCTTGGCATGGCAGTGCTTTAACACCTTGAGAAACTGGCAGAAAAAGTTGAGAATTAATTAGTTGATCGCAACACAAATACTCTTTTGCATTTGTATATTTCTTTCTTATTTGTGTATGGTATTATTTGAATAATAGCAGTAATGTTTTCCCTACCTTACTTTTCAGGGTATTGAGGAATTAAATGAGATAATGCATTTCATAAGCTCTTTGAAAAATCTAAAATATTATACAATTTAAAGTAGTAGATTTTTGAAGAACATTGTATCATAATATGCCCAAGTAGTTTAAGTAGATAGAGCACTGGACTTGGAATCAGAAGGCCCATTCATGTGCCTCCCATTAAGTAAATAGCTGTGATATAGATACCAGGCAAGTCCATTAAATTCTACAGCTTCAATTTCCTCATCTGAAAAATGGGGACAATGATATCACCTACCTCAGAATTAGGGTTGTAAGGATCAAATGAGAACATTTTAAATGCTTTGCAAACCTTCAAGCTCTCTATAAATGTTAGCTATTATTTGTGTTTGCAGGGAAGCTGTCTGATTGTATTTGTGACACATAAAATAGGTGTTTGTGTTCAATACAGGCCACATTTAATATATGCCTACTATGTGCTAGTCATTGTACCATAGAGACAAAAAAACTTTCTGCCAACAAAGTTACCATTCTACTAGGTGAGAGAAGTAAACAACACAGATGAAATTGGTTTAGTACAGAAAGCATATAAAGTATTATGTAAGAGTAAGTTCTGAGTGTGAAGTTGGGGGAAACTCCAACAGCTCAAGAAAATCGGTAATAACATTTTGTGGAAGCTGACACTAGAGATTAATTTTATGGGGAACAAAGGAGGACTTGTCCAGTCTATGAACTCCAGAATGAATTGGGTTTAAGGCTTGGTCCTTCAGCAAGAAATGTAGTCAGTAAACCCAAAGGAATAAAGGCAGCCTTTGGGCATGGAGTGTACCTTTCCCTGGGCAGAACACCAGAGGAGGGGAAAAAGCAGGAGAGGAGAAGAGGTGCTAATCACTCACAGGTTGTGTTTGTCGTTCATTCTCAAAGGGCAGTGATATGAAGATGATGTGACTGATTTGAGTGAGGGAGGGCTGTGCAAGGTCACCAGCTTCTCTTCTCCTCCTAAGGTGGTCTAGGCCATCTGGGTCCAGTGGCCAGATATTCATCAGCAAGACTACCCTGGAGGCAATGTAAAACCCTGGCCCCTTCAGGCTTAGGGCTTATCACAATCTTACTTTGAGTCACACCCAATCTATAAATAGGCTTCTTTAAATTACTCTAGGGATGGTCCCTTTAATAAAAAACAATGAAACTGGGAGGGGAAGACTCTAGGTTCCGGTAAAAGAAAAACAATTACTATTTAGTATTTAAATCCACTCAGTGCTAGGTGAGTGGGGACTTGTCCAGTCTGTGAGCTCCAAGAGTGAATTGGGTTTGAGGCTAGATCTTTGAGCTAGAAATGTAGTCAGTAAATTCAAAAAGGCAGCTTTTGGGGGTGAAACACAAGGCGGGAAGGAGGAGGATAAAGGCATGATTCAGTCAGAGGCACTTGGTTATCCTAAAATAAAAACAGCGAAAGATTCTACTTTACTTGTCCTTACATAGGGTAATATGAAATTAACCTGTTTAGCTCTGTTCCTCTCAGGAATGTTTGAAAGTTCTGTATTTCATTGAATGACCTTTTATCCCCCCTGAAGGATTATGCTCAATTTTGTTGAATAGGTGATTTTTAGTTGTAATCCTAGCTCCATTGTTCTTTGGAATACCATATTCCAAATCCTCCAGTCTTTTAATGTAGAAACTGCTAAATTCTATGTAATCCTGACTGTGGTTTCTCAATATTTGAATTGTTTCTTTCTGGCTGCTTACAGTATTTTCTCTTTGACATTAGAGTTCTGGATTTGACTGTTATATACCTGGTGGTTTTCATTTGGGAATCTCTTTCAGGGGGAGGTGATTGGTGGATTCTTTCAGTTATTATTTTACCCTCTAGTTCTAGGATATCAAGGAAGTTTTTCTTCCTTGATAATTTCTTGAAAGATGCTGTCCAGGCCCTGTTTTTGATCATGGCTTCCAAGTGGTCCAAGAGTTCTTAAATTATCTTTTTTCTAGGTCAGTTGTTTTTCCAATGAGGTATTAACATGAAACTTATCTGGAAAGATAGGCTGAATACAGGATATGAAAGGCTTTAAATGCCCAAAAGAGAAATTTGTATTTTAACCTTGAGGCAAAAGAGAGCCACTGAAAATTTTTGAGTAGGGATAGGACATGGTTTGTGATTGGTTCATATGGTCCTATGATTTGGGGAGTGACAAAGCGAAATTGGTAAATAAGGACAGGACCTTGAAAATTCTATGGGTCTGTAGAAAGTCTTTTCAGAAATGGTTTTAAAATAAAAGATGAACAACAGATTTTCAAGGGTACTCTTTTTAAAAAAAAACAATTTTTGACATTGGCTTTACCATGACTCTCTTTACTACTTAGTAATGTAAGCTAGAATTCATTAATTTCCAGAAATAACCGATTTATTTTGCTGGAAATAAGATAATGAAAGTCATTTCATATAATCTCCTACCTTGTTTCTGAATTTTGTTTCTCAAAGTGGGCTCTACTAGTGAACTCTAGTCCTTGAAGTCCATTGATATATTTCTTATGAACTTTAACTTTCTGTTTCATCCATATCTGAAAAGTGTATCTCATATTCAGAAAACTAGGTAATTGCATTGAGCAGAAAGTTAGCAAATAGTGATCCAAAAGCTAGTGAGAAGATACTGAGTGAAGAGTCTTCTCTATCAAAGGGTCATGAAGACCCGGGCTACATAAACTAATTTTCTTGAAACATTTTGATAATATATTTCAATATAATTGATATTTCTTGTCATTCTATGTATTTTAGGTTTTGAAAAGCATAATTCTGAGAAGGGATCTATAGGCAGTAGGGAGGAAGAAAGGATGAATTAAGTGCTTACCATGCACTAGGCGCAGTACTAAGCTGTTTGTAAATATTATCTCATCTGGTATCCATGATATGCAGTGGGTTAAGAATCCCTGCTCTATACCTGACTAATTTTCACCATAGTTAGACATACAAATGAAAAGATTTAAAGGGATCGTTATTCCAAACGTCTTCTCCAGTCAGCCCACTTGCTTGGACCTCATACCCAACATTCCATCTCCCACTACTGAGGCTGGAAGGTACACCTTCACCATTGCCTTAGATTCCCTCATTCCTTTTAAAGCTCAGCTTTAAAACCAGGTCAGACCTTTTCTGATCAACCCCAGTTATTGGTTCCCTCTGCCTCCCAAATTAATTTGTACTTGACTTTATATATTTTTTGTACTTCTATGTGGACATACTATACTGTCTCCCTCTCCAGAATGTAAGCTTGAGGTCAGAGACTGTTTTGTTTTTCTTTGTGACTATAATAATGCCTAGAGCAGGGAACTAGGACTTAGAAGACTGAATAAATACCCTCATATGTGCATCCCCGTTTCTCTACTCACACAGCCACTAGACTTTAGGCCTATTGAACCTCTGTTGAGGATTTCAGCAGCTTCCTAATTGGCCTACTTACTCCAATGTTTCTCATACAGCTTTCAAAGTCTTTTTTTGTTGTTTTGTCCTTTGTTCTAGCAGAGGACCAGTGATGTCAGGAAGGTGATGTCTTGACTTGCAAGTGAATTGGATTCAAGTGAGAGAGGGCTGTTCAAGGTCAACAGCCTCACTCTCTCCTCCAGAGCCATCTGTGTCCAGTGGCTGGATGAGTCAGGACAATAGGAGATGGCCCTAGATGCAGTGGGAGACCTTGGCCTTTTTAAGTTAAGGTCTTTCCCAGGTCTCAGTTTGTCTGAAGTAATACCCATTCAATGATTAAGGCTGGGTAAGAAATGAGGTCAAAAAATGTCATCTTTTGTCTATTTAAAAACAAAACCAAACAATCTGAGAGAGGGGTTGAACTCTCAGTTTCTGGCCAAAACTGAAGCAATTGCTATTTACACTCACTCTGAGCCATCAAAACCTAAACAATGACCAAGTGAGGCTTGGACTGCGACCTGTAGTTGACCAGTCAATGAGAGCCAGAGTGATTTGGGTTTAAGGCTTGGTCAAGTACATTTGAATCCCAGTGGACTTTATTAAAGCCTGGTTTTCAACGCCGTGATTTTTCTATAGCATGCCACTTTACCACACCTACCCAATAAACTCCGATATCTTCCCTTATCACTTTAGAATCAAATATAAACTCCTCTGTTTGTCCGTTAAAACTTTTCACAACCTGGTTCAAGGATACCTTTCTAGTCACATATTACTCCCACAAACCAACTAGACAACCTGGCCTCATTCATCCCTATGCTATTTATGACCTCCATGCCTTTGTATGGTTTCCTAAGTCTGGAATATACTCTTTTGTCTTAGAGAACCTAGTTTCCTTTAAAGCTCAGTCTAAATGTTACCTTCAACATGAAATATTGGAAAAACTGGGTAATTGCATTGAGCAGAAAGTTAGTAGCTATTGAGAAGATACTTTTTTCTAATACTTTAATAAATGTATTTTAATATAATTGGTTTCCTTTGTAATTCTGTGTATTTTTGTTTTGAATAAAACATAATTGTGAAAAGGGGTCTGTCAGCTTCTGGAAGAAAAGGAGGGAGGGAAGGAAAGATTAAGTTCTTACTATGTGTCAGGTACTGTGCTAAGCTCTTTATAAATATTACCATATCTCACCTTCAACATGAAACTTCCAATCCTCCCATGTGTTAGTACTTGTCTAACTTAACCTACTACTGAGGACTTATTTAATCACCTTCCTTTCCTCCATTGTTATTCAGTCTGCCCATTTGGGCCCGTTTCAGATTTTCTTGGCACAGATACTGGCATGGTTTGCCACTTCATTCTGCAGCTCATTTTACAGATGAGGAAATGGAGGCAAACAGGAGTAAGTGACTTGCCCAGGGTCCCACAGCTAGTAAGTGTCTGAGGCCAGATTTGAACTCTTCCTGATTCTCGGTCTCTATCCAGATTCTATCTACTTCACCATCTAGCTACCTACCCCCTCATCCCCATATTTGTGTAGATTCTATCTCCTCTGGCTAGACTAGAAGCTTCTTTTAAAGGCAGGAGCAGCTTCCCTTTTGCCTCTGTACCGTCAATGCTTAATAGAGAGGAAACAACAGATATAGGGGGAAGTGGTGGCCAGGACAAGGAGTTCTGTGGGATGTGGCTGTGAGTTACAGGGATTGAAATGAAGCTTTACAGCAGGCAATTATCACAGCCTTTCCAGTAGCAATGGTAGTATCAATTTGTTTACTGTGTCCAGAGTTAACAATTTACCTGTGGGTTTGGAGGTGGTGCCAGGGCAATATAACAAGATGCCCTGCTAGGTTCTGCTTTCCTGGTGGTTGGCCAAATAGAATGGGAAGCATTGCCTAGGGTGAGCTACATTATGGTGAGTTTGTACTCACCTGCCAGACGGGACAGCTCAGCTGTGGGACTGAACTTCTGTGGGAAGTGGGAGGGGTGGGTAGGTGAGTGTGGCCCCTGGAGGCTTCTTTGGGAGCTTTCCTGACCCAGGCAGGGAGAAGAGGGCCAGTGGCAGGGCAGATGAGAGGGTACCTTACTTCCTGAAATCAGCACATAATCTTTAGTAGTATTTCTTCCTCTTCCTCTTTTTCCTCTTCCTCCTCCTTCCTCCTCTTCCTCTTTCTCTTCTTCCTCCTCCTCCTGTTGCTTCTTCTTTTCTCTTTCTAATGAGTATAGAGTAACAAAAAGTGGTCTAAAATGGACATGGGAAATTACAAAATTATAGAGATCTTAACACATAACCTTGTTCTTTCATGAAAATGTACAGATTAAGGCCTTACTCCTCCTTAGTCAAGAGACTTTCACAGTGGATAGAGTATTAAAACTGGAGACAGGAAGATCAGAATTCAAATCTTGCTTCAGACTGTTACTAGCTGCGTGACTCTGGGCAAGTCACTTAACCTCTCTCTGCCTCAGACTTTTGGGATACCACCTATTAAAAAATTTACAAATCTTAAAGAACTGTATGATTGCTGGCTATTACTTTTAGTGGTAGTAGTCACCGTCATCCTGCCTTCTTGTTTGACACTCACATTCTAGGTTTTATCCTTTGGGGGTAGTCTGTTCATTCCTGTTTGGTCTGGAATTTGGAAGACTTCTAGGATTGAGGTAGCTTGAATTCAATTTTCAGTTCCCTTGAAAAACATTTATTAAGTTCCTCCACACAGAGCACTATAAGCCCAAGAGCCCATGTCCTTATGGAATATATAACCTAGTGGGGAGGTGAGACACAAACGCACAATAATTGCATTAGGCTTAGAATAGAATGTTAAAAGTATAAATGGGAAGGGCTGTGGGCTTTTTAAAAAAAATTTATGGAGGAGGTGACGTTTGAGTTACGCTTTAAAGGATGGATCAGGACCAATATCTCACACTGTATAACAAGGAAAGCACAAAATCGTTACATAATTCAGACACAAGGGGTGATAAAAGCAAATTAGGGGAACATGGAAAAATTACCTTTCAGATCTATGGGTAAGGGAAGAGCTCATGATCAAATAAGAAAGAGGATTGCAGGAGATAAAATGAATATGTCAGTTACATTAAATTACAAGATTTTTACACAAATACAGCAATGTAGTCAAAATTCGAAAGAAAATGGGGAAACTGGGGAAAAATTTTTGTGTCAACTTTCTCTGATAAAGGTCTCATTTCTAGTCGGGAATACTCCAAATTTATAAAAATGATCCATTCAGCAAATGATAAATGGTCAAAGGATATGAATAGGTACTTTTCAGAATAAGAAGTCAAAGTTATAAATAGTTGTGTTAAAAAATGTTCTAAATCATTAATCATTAGAGAAATGCAAATTATAACAACTCTGAGGTATGTATGTCATACCCATCAGATGAGCTAACATGACAGAAAATGAAAACAACAAATGCTGGAAAGGATGTGGAAAAATAGGAACCCTAATGTACTGTTGTGGAACTGTGAGCTGGTCTAACAAATCTGGAGAACAAATTGGAACAGTGCCTAAAGGGCTATTATAAATCTTGCATGCCCTTTGGCCCAGCAGTACTACTACCAAGTCTGTTTTCCAAAAAGATCAAAGAAAAGCACCAATATGTGCAAAAATAAAAGTTACAGCAGCTCATTTTGTGGTGGCGAAGAAGTGGAAACTGAAAGGAAGCCCATCAATTGGGGAATGCTGATACGTGATTGTGCTGTAAAAAATGACAAAGAAGATGGTTTCAGAAACCCCCAGGGACACTTATATGGGATGTTGCAAAGTGAAGTGAGCTGAACTAGGTGTACGTTGTACACAGTAACAGTACTGTAATAAAGAACAACTCTTGAAGACTTAGCTACTCTGGTCAATGCGGTGATAGTTCTAAAGAACTCCAGATGAAAAGTGCTCCACCTCCAGACAGAGAATTGATGGACTCTGAAGGCAAATTGAAGCACATCTTTTTTCATTTTCACTTTTTTTTTTGCTCCCTCTCTTCCCCACACGTGACTAATGTGAAACTATTTTGCATGACTTCATTTATATAATGGGCATCCTCTTTCTTGCTTTCTCACTGGCTGGGGCAACAGGGTAGATGGAGGGAGAGGATTTGCAAATGAAAATAAAAATTAAAAAATTAATTAACAAAACCGGATGGGTAGGAAATCTGTTGACACCGAAGGGAAGGGAGGACATTCAGCCATAGTCTGTTAGATATACAAGAGAGAAGTATGAGAGATAACACTAAGGTTTTCCCATTTGGGAGACTGAGTAAATGATGCCCTCATGAACAAAAACAGTGAAATCTGCAGGAGAAGTAGATTTAGGGAGAGGGAAGGCACTGCAGTGCTGAGTATGAGGTGATGATGTGATCAAAGTTTCTGCTTCTTGCCCTTACTTCAGATTGTGGAGATCCCTTCTTCCCCTAGCCTTCATTTCATGGTGGTCATGTACTGGATTCAAGACACTGACTGGACTTTCTCTTTCACCTCTTTTCCTTTCTTCCTGAATGTTTTCTTGAGGCAAATTCACCACCTGAATATAAATAGCTGTTCTTCTTTACCTGGTGTTGGACTTCTGTTTGTGTCCTGCCTTGGAGTTTGGGCTTCCTCCTGGGTTGCTGTGGAGTTGGGGACCACAAGGCCTCCGTTGCTGGGCAGCCCCTTTCATGGTTGATTTCATCAGAATCCTACTTTCCTTGGTTCCTTTTCCTTTTTGAAGTGCATCCACTTCCCACTTACGGGCAGAGTTGGGATAACAGATATATTTTGGACTAATAGACATCTTGTACCTTTCTCTGGCCCAGTTCAAGCCCCTTCCCCAAGGAGGTTTTAGTGAATATCTTTATTTTGACGTTCTCTCTGCTCTGTCACAAGGTGGTTGTCATGCTTCATAATAGGTTCTCCAGAGTTGTGGCTGCTTCTTACTTTGATCAGAGTTCGGAAGTCCTTCAGAGTTTACCATTTAAATTATTCTTCTGGTTCTACTTATTTCCCTCTTCATTAGTTCATACCAGTCTTCCACTGTCTGAGGTGGTATATTTTTGAAGTGCTTTGCAAATCGTAAAAATGCTAGTAAATGCAAACCACATGACCTTATTATCTCACATGGATAGCCATTTGGGTTTGGGGATAGAAAACAGCACAGTGTTGGCAATGGAAAGAATTTTGCACTTCATCCAGTTCAACCCCTCTCATTTTCTAGATGATGTTGAGGTGCAGACTGATCTGACCTAGAGAGGATCATAGAGATAGACAGTTCTAGAACTAAGACTCAGACCTAGGCCTTCTGACTCCCAAGTTCAGTTCTACTACCTCACCACAAACTCGATACCCTTGTCACTATGATATAATTTGTTTAGCCATTTCCCAATAGAAGGGTCCATTTCCTCTTTCTTTGATCTCTTTGGGATATAGACTTAGAGGTAGAATTTCTGGGTCTAATTAGAACTTTAAAATCCTATTCCGTAATAATATTGTCATGCTTTAACAGAATATAAATTAAAATTACTAGAGGATCATAGAGTTTTAGAATAGGAAGGAATCTTATTCTCTCTCCTCGTTTTCTTTCCCAATAAGAGAAGCAAAGATTGAGTTTTTTTTCCAGGGTTCCCATTTTGGACATGAGAATTTCATCTCTAGGGCATGTTGGTAGCTTGGAAACTAGACTTGATGCCTGTATATGTTATTTAGGAGGAACCAGCAAACTTATTTTCAAGTCAGATCTCACATGGGGAGAAGTGCAGACAGAGAATCCTAAAGTTCAGAAGGGCCGTTACCACCCAGAAGATTGTAAGGCTTTACAACGGGTTGCCATCCTAATTCCACACCGGAATAGAGAGAAGCACTTATTATACCTGCTGAAACACCTCCATCCGTTCTTGCAGAGACAGCAAATGGAATATGCCATCTATGTCATTCATCAGGTAAGCAGTTACTGGAATTGGTCCCTTGATCCTATAAATCTACTTTGTAGGATTCTACTTGACTACATGGTCATCTTTCTAACTTTCCTTGGGTAAAATTGCTATCATTCAACCTTTCTTAAGTAAAGTTACTATTCTTCTTTTTTTTTTTAATCCCTGTAAAGGGGCAAGAGAAAATTTTTGTCCCATGGTATGCGGGTTCCATTTGACCAAACTCTGGTAAATTTTAACTGCCTCTTAAAAGAGCTTGCTGAAGAACGCAATTTTTTTGCTATTTCATGTTAGTAATACTCTCATTAATTACCTTCCTAAACTATTGCAGTTGCCTCCTAATTAATCTTTCCTATATCAGCATCATCCAATCTATCCTTCATATGGTTACAAGAAAGACCTGGTCATGCCATTTCTCTGCTCAGAAACTTGAGTGATTCTTTATTGCCTGTCAAAAAAAATTAAAACTAAAAATCTCACTATAAATTCTCTCCCTAATATTCTCAGAATATTTATTGCATGCCACATAAGCCGATGTTTTAATTTTTTTTTATCATCAAGAGTGATTATTATATGAGGAAGGACTAGAAAGAGGCAATTATTTGATGGAATCATGTACTGGTATCTTTTGTTGCACTGTGGCTTTGAAAGTGCTAAACAAGCAGTCCCCACCATTTTGCATTTTGCCTTTCAGTAATTAATTAAAATAGATCTTTTGTTGACTTGTCATTGCCATCAGTCACACATTTAACTTTGTTAGTTCACCAGAGTATCTGTCTAGTTGTGAAAGACTTCTCACTCTTCTTGAAAAAGTACAGTATAATGAATTTGTATACCAAGATTTTTATTAATGTTAGGTATTAGAAAAGGTCACAAAATATTGTGTATTTTTATGTATTACTAACAGAAAGTGGGGGTGAAGGAGATTAAGAGAGAATACTATTTATACTACTATAAATACTATTTATAATAATGGAAAAATGTATCATGTGATATATAAACTTGCTAGCTATGTGACCTTTAGTTGTTTGCAAGAGAAAGAGACTGGATTACATGACCTCTGAGGTCCTTACGGTAAAGAAATCTATTCCTTTAAGGAAAGATCATCAATTAAACTTCTCTGTAAAACTTCAAAAATTAATTACTCTGCATTTAAAGACCCAAAGCCTTTCCATCTGTGCTGTAGAACAGGAAAAGATGATTACATATGAATCCGTTAATCTGTTACGTAGAACTTGCCTTTATAAAAAAATTATTTTTAATAATTTTGAATTCCAAATTTTTTCTTTCCAACCTCTCTCCTACAGTTGGAGAAGGCAAGCAATGTGACACTCATCATAACGTGAAGTCATGCAAAACATTTCCATATTAGCCATGTTGAAAAAAAGTGAAAAAGTGTGCTTCAGTCTGCACTTAGGGTTCATCAATTCTTTCTCTGGAGGTGGATAGCATTTTTCATCATGAGTCCTTTGGAGACTAGTCACAGTTGATCATTGTCACAATATTTCTGTAACTGTAATATTCTGTTTCTGCTACTTTCCTTTGCAGCAGTTGGGAAATGTGCCTTTCCCAAGTTTTTCTGAAACTATCCCCCTCATTTCTAGCATAATGGTATTCCATCACAGTCATATACCATAACTTGTTTAGTCATTCCCCAGTTGTTGGGCATCGTCTAAATTTCCAGTTCTTTGCCATCACAAAATGAGCTGGTATAAATATTTTTGTACATATAGGTCCTTTTCTCTTTTATTTGATCTCTTGGGAATATAGACCTAGTAGAGGTATTGCTGACCAAAAGGATATGCACAGTTTTATAGTCCTTTGGCTAAAGTTCCAAATTTTTCTCCAGATTGTTTGGACCACTTCATAGTTCTGTCAACAGTGTATTATCTGCATGCCTAAAGAAAAAAGTATGTAGTAAATCTAGCATGTTACTTTGGAAGTTGTCATGCTTGTCTTTGTCCTGAAAAACTTTTTAAAATCATTCCAGAAAAGTAATTAAAAATTTAAGAAGCCAAGCAAAATTATCAATATTTTAGTAGTTGTAATAAGCTAAGATAATAGTGATAGGCCAGATGATACAGAATAACAGTGTTTTGTTTAGGTTTTTGTTTTTTGAAATAATAAAATTTAAATATATAATATATATATTATATAATATATAAATATATATAATATAAATATAAATTATGAATATAAAAAAAATAATCCCAACAAATACATGCAAAATAAGGAGCAGTATCTCAGATAAAGAAAATAGCTTTATCAAAATTATAACAATAACTCATCCTGTCTCCTTTTGTTCCTTTTTTACTTTGGTATATTTATAGACATTTTTGCTGTGTATGTGTTTATAACAATAGAATGTTCTTCTAATGTTGCTTTGCTTTGCAATGCTTTGTGTGAATTTTCACTCATTTGTTTGTATTCTTACCTGCTATTTACACAAAGTAAATGCAGGATGCGCAAATTTGGGATATCCCCCCCTAAATATTCAAATGGACTATATGTGCCCAATCTGTGGTAGAGCATTCGGAGCTCATATTGATCTGATCAGCCACAGTCAGACACACTGAAATTTAACTTTATCATGGTGATGTCATTTTGGTCTTCTTCGAAGACAAAGGCCAACAACCAACCAACCATCTGCCATTTGTGTAATAGTATTCCACTATGTTGCTATGTCATAATTTATTTGGCTATTCACAAACGTAGAGGTTGCTTCCAGGTTTTTTTTAAATTACAAGTGAAATGTCTATGAATATTTTTATACAAAATGCCTGTTGCCTAAAAGTCTCTTCCATATTCAATAACACAGTTTCAAGTTATTTTCGATGATTTGATAGTTGTAGGTCAGTTGTTTAAATTTGTATTTTTATTATTTATTTAAAATACTTGAATGATTTTCAGGGAATTATTAGCAGTTTATATATCTTCAAAAATTACCTGTTAATATTTTTCAGTCATTATGGGTTGGAGAGCAGGTATTACTCATAAATTTATATTAGGTTCATCACAGTTAACGATAAGATTTCTTCCCTCCCTTTCAACACCCCTTTACACAAAATCTTTTCATATTTCATAATCAAGTCTATCTACTGTGTCTCCAGTAATTCCTTCCATTTATTCAATAAAGTCAATTTTTCTGCCTTCCATTTAAATCTTTGTAATATTTGAATCTTTGTTTTGTGTAATTTGTGTAGTAAATTGTGAAATTTATTATTGAATATGTTGTAAGGCATGTATCTAAAATCAGTTTTTCCATTATACTTCTATCCAATTTTCCTAACAATTTTTAATGAGTCTTTCTTCAGCATTTTGTAATCTTCAGTTTGTCAAACACTGGCCTATGGATATTTGGTTCCATATCTGTATTCTCTCTTTTTGTCCACTGAGCTTTTTTCTTTTTTTCAATCAAAACCATCTGCTATTGGATGAGAACTTTTTAAAAAAGCATACTTGAAATCTGACATTCTTCTCCATCAGTTTTATTCATAGTTCCCCCTCGATATTTTTGGATCTGCATTAATAGAGGGAGTTTTCTTCCTTGAGAAGGAAGGAAGAATATACTGAGCACCAGTCACAGTACTAAGTGCCTCACAAATCTGGGAAGTAGGTGTGATGATTATTGGCAGTTTACATATGAAGAAACTAAGACTTGCCCAGGGTCACACAGCTTATAAGTATTTGAGACTGAATGTGAACCCATTTCTTCTTGACTCCAGACCCAGCACTCTGTTAACTACCCCACCTACTTCCCTGTAGCAGTGAAATCCCAGGTTACCCTACACTGTTCTATGGGGATACCATACTTGCCCCTGAATTGCCTCCAAATATTTTTCAGAATGAATCATTTTCTGAGCTTGTTTTTCTGTTTCCACTGCCCCATTATTGATCCAACTTATAGCTGTCTTTCTATATTTACTAATTACTCTATGCCTTTGTCTGTTTTAATGAGCCTTGCCATCATCTCCTTCCAAGATTTCCTTAGCTGAATTCTCTTCTTTCGTTATTTTCTCCTGGAATTTTATAGTTACATTTATTTTTTTTAACTGTTCTCTTACCTCCACCGCCCCACTTTAATTTTTCCTCAAATTCGTTGAGTGTTATGTAGTTGAGTGTTTTTTCCAGTATTTCTAAGATCATTTCTTACATACTCCTGATACCCTTGATGTACATCTATTCTGATTTATCCCTCTATTTGTCTGAAACTATAACAAAGATTTTTAAAATTAGATTTGATTTTTTTCAATTAACAGTCATTTATTTTCTCTTTCTTACCTCCCTTCTTCCTGTTGGAAAAAAAAGAAAAGAACAAAATTCTTGTAACATATATACCTAGATAATCAAAACAGATTCCCATATTGGCAACACGCAGTAATGTCTGTTTCATTCTGCATGCTTATTTCATGCCCTCTTTGTTAGGAGGTGGGCAGCATTCTTCATCACCACTTCTCTGGAAGCGTGATCAGTCATTAAGATGACCTACTTTCTGTGTCCTTTTTTGGGGGGTGTATTTGAGGCATGTGGCTTGCTTGTGACTTCTCATTCTTTCTTCCTAGAAGTCCCAAAGTTATATTTTATGTGTATTCTTTAATTGTGGCCTATTTATGTCCATTTTATAGATCTTGGGACACACTTTTTCTTTTATGATTATGGCAGGTTTATCACTTTTGTAACTTGAATTTTTGGGCATTGTTGGCCACAATTAGGCTAACTTTGGAATTATAGATTCAGAGTTGAAAGATTGCTTAGTGGTCATCTAATTCTTTGATTTTGAGTTCTTGTTAAAGTCTATAACCCCTAATTGTGACCTTGATGCTGTAAAAAATGCATTCTGCTTTATAATGGTCAGCTCTGTATTGCTGCTTTTAGGCACACTAAGTGGCCTAAAGTGGGCACTGCCCAGATTTTTATGGTTAGCTCTCTAGTGGAATATTTAAACGCAAAGTGGAAATATAGAATACGTGTATATGTTTGTCATGTTCAAGAGGAATATTTTTTTAACCTCACTTTTTTTCCATTTTATTTAGTATTTTACTTTCCCCAATTACATGTAAAAACAATTTTCAACATTCGTTTTTTAAAATTGAGTTGCAAATCCTCTCCCTGTCTTCCTTACCTCCATCTTTAATAAGGCAAGCAGTTTGATATGGTTATACTTGTATAGTCATGCAAAACATTTCCATGTTAATGATGTTGTAAAAGAAAACATAGACAAAATAAAAATCAGAGTTTTCTTGGATCATTGTATTGCTGAGAATAGCCAGGTCATTTACATCTTCTTAGAATGTTGCTGTTACTGGATACAATGTTCTCCTAGTCCTACTCATTTCACTTTGCATCATTTCATGTGCTTCCAGGTTTCTTTTGTGAGCTTCTAGCTTATTACTTCTTATAGCACAGTAGTATTCCATCATAACCATATACCACAAACTGTTCAGCCGTTCACCAGTTGATGGACATCCCCTCAATTTCTGTTTCTTTGCCACCAGAAAAGAGCTGCTGTATATATTTGGGCATAGTTCCAAATTGTTCAACATAAATGATCGAATCAGTTGACAACTCCACCAGCAGCAGTCTATTAAGTGTCTCAATTTTCCCACATCCCCTCCAGTATTCCTCATTTTCCTTTTCTGTCCTATTAGCCAGTCTAATAGGTGTGAGGTAGTGCATGAAATTTGTTTTGATTTGCATTTCTTCAATCAATAATCGTTTAGATCATTTTTTCATATGACTATAGATAGCCTTGATTACTTCATCTGAAAACTTCATATTTTTTGGTCATTGTCAATTGGGGAATGACCTTTATTTTTATAAATTTGACTCATTTCTCTACATATTTGAGAAATGAGGCCTTTATCAGAGAAACTTGCTTTGAATTTTTTATTGCAGTTATGACTTCTAACTTATTTCCCTCCATTCTCTTCTCCACCTAGGTTATTTTGTTCTCTCCTTTCACTCTGTCCTTCCTCAGAAGTGTCTTGCTTCTAACTACCCCTCCTCCAGGCCACACTCCCTGCTATGAGCACCCCTTTTTCTTATCTCCTTCCCCTCCTACTTTCCTTAACCTTGCTTTTTTAACTTCACTGAACATTATTGATGTTAAGTAAATGTTATGATTTCAAAAAGATGGTACAAAGTTGTAACTCAGTTGTAAATCTGGTTATTACCACCCCATTCCTTTTAATACCTTAAGGCTGGAAATGACAAATTTAACAGAGCCAGACTCCTGAATGTTGGCTACCTAGAAGCCCTTAAGGAAGAAAATTGGGATTGTTTCATATTCCATGATGTGGATCTGGTACCAGAAAATGACCTTAACCTCTACATGTGTGATGCTCATCCCAAACACCTGGTGGTTGGCAGAAACAGCACTGGCTACAGGTAGGAGTGGAGTTATCAGCAGTTTTTTTTTATTGTCTTGTTATTAACCTCTTTTCTGATGCCCTTTAGTGCTAATGTCTTCCCTTTATGGATTGTCTCTAATTTGTCTTGTTTTTAATTTGTTTGAACATAGTTTTCATGTGATCTCTCCCTTTAGACTCTGAGCTCCTGGAGAGCCAGGAGTGTCTTTTGCCTTTCTTTGTACTCCTAGCACTTAGCACAGTGTCTTACGCATGGTAGAAGCTCAATAAATGCTTACTGACCTAGGTCTTTCAGGGTAATATTTTGAGCATAATGCCTTCTAGTCAGAGACACTAGAAAGACCAACCTTTCAGTAGGGATAGTGTCCAGTGACTCCTGATTGAATTGAATTGTTGGTAATATTGATGTCTCTTACAACATTGAACAGTAAAGGTCTGGAAATGGAGAAGGTGAGGACATAGGAAACAATGAAGGGACCAGAGAGATTAGGTAATTCAAATAACAGTTAATAGAGGGCTGTCAAAACATGGCACTATTCACATAATAGTTTTTTTTAAAGTTGGTTAAATTTAATTGAATTATAATATTTGCAGCTCACATTTTATCAGAAACTCTTACTTTGCGGTCTCTGGGCTCCTAGATAAGATTTCAGAGGGTTTGTGAAGATGGATGGGAAAAACAAACAAATTATATCTTTATTTTTACTGTGCTATAACTGAAATTTGCATTTCTTTCAATTATTAAAAAATCTTATTCTGAGAAGAGGTCCAAAGTCTTATCACCAGACTGCCAGAGGGATACACTACACAGAAAACATTGCATTGGACAAGTAGGTGGCACAGCAGAAGATAGTGAACCAGCCTTGGATTCAGGAAGGTCTGAATTCAAATTCGTATGACCCTGGGCAAGTCATTTAACCCCAATTGTCTCCCCCCAAAGCTCAAAAAAATAAACCCAGAGAACAAAACACGACATTGAATGAGTGTCAGCTTCTGCTTCTACTCTGAGTATGTTTGTGGTTAGTCTGCAGGGTATAGGGAAGAACCGGACAATTAAAGACCTTGGAAGCAGAGCCAATCTTTAGGTCTACTTCCTGTGGTCTTTTCTTGTCACAGATCTTTTTGAATAATTCTTGGGACTATCAATAGTGCATCTTGGGAATCTTACTGAGAATTAAGTGGGGCAGGGGGCAGGGGGAAGCAACTAGGTGGCACAGTGGATAGAGCATTGGCCCTAGAGTCAGGAGGACCTTAGCTTAAATCCTGCCTCAGACACTTACTAGCTTTTGTGACCCTGGGCAAGTCACTTTCCGCCCCCTCCCCCCAAAAAAATTAAAACGAGAACTCTGCTCTGCGGACACTCAGCTTAAATCCCCATAAGAGCCAATATAGGCATAGTGGAGAGCGTGCTGGAAATGCAGGTAGAAGAATCAAGATTCAGATCCTGTCTCCAATATACTTACTCGCCCTGTGACCATGGTCCAAGTACCTTACACTCTTCTGGATCTCAGCTTCTTCATCTGTAAAATGAGGGGGTTGGACTCAGTGACCTGTCACGTTTTCCATCTCTAAATCTAAAATCCTATAATATAACAAGATAATGTAATAATATAAAATAACAAAGTAAGATAAATTAGGGAGGCAGTGTGAACATAGGTTCAAATCCTGCCTCTGATGTCCTGTGGGATCTTGAATAAATTCCCTTAAACTTCTTGAATTTCAGTTTCCTCATATGTAAATTAAAAGGGTTTTGACGATATGACAGCTGAAATCCTTTCCAGGTCTAGATCTGATGATTTTTAAGTATGCCATAAGAAGTGCTGGGTGAATTAGAGGCTTCCCTTGTGGCCCCGAGTCTGAGGGTGTAGTTGTCTCTGCAAGACTACCTTGAATCAGACTATGTGCTACCCACAAAACTGAGGGAAATGTCAACCATGGGTTTTTTTTTTCCCCATCAACTCTGTTGATGCCCCTGGAGGTATATTTACAACTTGACTTTCCTAAGCTTTTACCTCAGGAAAAAAAACCCCAAAAACTACAGGTCTTTTCCTTGTCTTGAGCAATCTGACCTTGGTGTCTTTTTTTGGTTATTTGATCTCATAAGGCATAATATTTGTTAGACATCTTGTACACAGATGCCTCTTGGTCTTTCCTGCCTGATTTTGCAGGTGTGAAATCCCTCAGACAACTGGCATTTTAGTCATATGTTCAACTAATGGTTGTCACCTGCTATTGGCCATCTACTTTATACGTATAGAAATATACTCAGTTTATTTACCACAGTTGATACACACAGGCATGCACATATGTGGGATATACCTCTACACACATATCCTCACTAGCAGCTGAAACACAGATACATACTTAAAGAAATGATGGATTGACTATTACTGCTTATCCTCCATAGAGTGACCAACATCCATCACTTTGTACAGAGCCAACACCTAGAGTAGTGGGTTATTAGGCCTTTCCCTGGCATAGTTGGACTTGGTTCTCCCTCTTCCAGCCTAGAATGGTTTTACAAGGCATCAGAACGTTTTAGAGGTGAGGAGTCTGGACTAGTTATGCCCCTGAGGGGACATTCAGCTTCTGTCTTGGGTAGGTGGGTGGTAATGGTAAGAGGAAGAAAAAGAAATTCATATTTTTGGCTAGGTTCAAGGTACTTTTAAAAAAATTAAACCTCATTTATTTTTTTCTCTTTTTTTACTGTATCTCTGTGCCTCCTTCCTACTCCTCCACTTTCTCACTCTCCTATCCCCTGCCCATGGGTCAGGGTGGGGAGGAAGAAAAATGAAACCCTTGTTAAAAATCTGCATAGTCAAACCAAATAAATTCTCACCTTGGGCATGTCCAAAAAATATGTCTCATTCTGCATCTTGGCAGCATGTTTTATTCTTGTTCCTTTGGAATCATAGACAGTCGTATTTTTCTTTTACTTTTTAATGCAGGAAAACTTCTGAGATGCATTCTAAGGGCATCATCAGACATGTACTGATTGGTGGTGATGTGGGGTTGGATTTTCATGGACATATGCCCCCTTTATTTGCATTTATTAATTTATGTACAAGAATAACAGTCCCTAAGGAGCAATTGAGTATAATAATCCATGATGCAAATAGATATACAGATACCTAGACATCCACGTGTTCATTCATACATGCATACATGCATGCATGCATGCATACATACATATGTACGCATGCAGAAGAAGAAATGAATAGATAAGATGGTACCTTGTTTGGTGGATGAGGGAGGGAATAAGTTAAAAAGGTAAGTAAAGAAAGTTGGGGGTTGGATGATACTAAGAAAATTGGTAGATGGTTGTCAGTTAACATCAAACATTCATAGGATGTTAGTAAGGAAAGCACAAAATATATATGGTGTTTATTGGAAATAATTTGCTTTGTACTCATTTTTTTTCCTCTATACTTTTTTTTTTTACTCTACAGATTGCGTTATAAGGGATATTTTGGGGGTGTTTCTGCTCTAACAAGAGACCAGTTTTCCATGGTGAATGGATTCTCCAACAACTACTGGGGCTGGGGTGGAGAAGATGATGACCTCAGAATCAGGTGAATCAACAGAGAAAACCCTCTTTGTGGCCCAGTGCAGGAATGTCTTTGTTAGCACAGATGCTATATTACAACTGGGTTCCAATTAATGCAGATAATGAATCCCTAAAGAGGTCTTAATTATATATTTCAAATCCCTACTCTCTAGAGGGCAGCTCGGTGGCATAGTGGATAGAACTTTAGCCCTGGAGTCAGGAGGACCTGAGTTCAAATCCAGCCTTAGACACTTACTAGCTATGTGACCCTGGGCAAGTCACTACCCCCAGTTGCTTCCAAAAGCAAAACAAAACAAAATAAGTCCAAAGTATCTGAAGTTATGATTGTATAAAATATGGTGATTGATTCTAGTAAAATCAAAATAAACAAATTTGAATGATGTGGCTGCCTCAGGGGAGTCATTGTTTACATTAATAAGGATCTAACTGTAGGAAGAAATGTAGACACAGTTTTCATTTTAAGTGGGAACAAATTGCAGATGCCCTCGGATTGTGTTCTCCAAGTCTGTACCTAACACTTCATTTAAAAATTAAATTTTTTCAATTAAAAAAGACCATTTTTTTCTCCTTCTTACTTACTTCTACCAGTACCTCCCTGTAAGGTTAATGGGGGGAGGACAGGGAAGAGTTAAAGATCTTCCCCTTCCATTAATGGACCTCATTACCTTTTGTTAATTTCTACTGAGGCCCTGGGTCATGAGTGCCTTGTCCTCCAGCCCTAAAAAGAGTGCATGTACTCTGAGGGGAGGTTTTGTTTGGAGGCTTAGTTTTTGGAAGAAGGTTCCTGAGCCCGATGAGACTCTGGGAAGCCTCTAAGGAGTCCCCTGGCTTTGAAAATCCAGATAGCGCTTTTCTCTCTGGTAACAATGTGTGTGTTAGCTGTGGTCAGACAGTTGGAAGCACTGTCTGTTGGGTCTTTGTAATTTTTGTTCGTATTTTCTCTGAAGTTCAGGGTGCTGACTTTTTCCCCTGGACTAAATGCATGATATATAAAAAGAAAAAAAACCCAACCTTTGTGACAAATCCACATAGGAAGGTAAAGCTAATTTCCTGAATTGAATGTCTAAAAATGTATATTTCTTTCTTCATATCGAGCCCATATTGAACCTGTTTATCAGGAGGTGGGTAGTGTTCTTCATAACTGATTCTCTGGAATTGTAGAATAGCTATTGTGTTGTTCAATGATTGTTCTTGAGTCTTTAAAAGTTTCATTTTTATAATGTTTGCAACTTTCTATTGATTAAGAATTACCTCGTGGTCTACTAAGGTGTGCAAACATCTATTTAGGGGGGTAGTCTACCCTTACCCTATCCAGGGTTAAGTTTGCATAATTACCTCCTGCATAAGGAAGGTGCCTAGAGGCACAGAAAGGGTAAATGACTTGTCCTGAAACAAAAACTACTAAATGCTTTGGGGAAAGAGAATTCCATTCTCAGCTTTTTGACATGGCCTGCTGCAAGAGATTTTGGATTCTGATGTGTAGTGGCTCAGGGATGTCGGATTAGAATAGGGAAGTGTTTTTCTTCAACTCTTCCATGCAAGTTCCTTCAGTGATTCCCCTCACCAATTCAATTCCGCTTGGCCAAATTAAGTACCAACTTTGTGAAAGACAATATGCTAGGAGCTGGTAATTCAAAGGGGAAAGAACACAGAACTATTACGGTATAATGGATAGGACACTGGACTTGGTGTCAGATAAGACCTAAGTTCAAATCCTGCTTCAGATAGTTACTTGGCTGTGTGATTCTGGGCAAGTCATTTAACTTTTCTAGGCCTCAGTTTCTTCATCTGTAAAATGAGAGGGCTAGACTCAGTGACCTCTAAGGGACCTTTCAGCTCTGAATCTATGATCCTATGAGCATAGACCCTGCCATCAAGGGACTTAAAATTTACTGGCGGTTATACAACATATTTTCATTTTTATTTATTTAATAATATTTTATTTCCCCCCAATTACATGTAAATTTTTAATGCTCATTTTTAAAACTTTGAGTTCGATATCCTCTCTCTCTTCCTCCTCCTCCTCACCTTTCTATTTCCTGAGATGATAAGCAATTTGATATAGGTTGTACATGTGCAGTCATATAAAATATTTTCATATTAGTCAAGTTGTGAAAGAAAACATAGAGACCAAAAAAAACCCTCAAAAATAAAGTGGAAAAATTGTATGCTTTGATCTGTGTTTATACTCTACCATTTCTTTCTCTGGAAGTGGATAGCATTTTTCATCATGAGTCTTTTGGAATTGTCTTAGATCATTGCATTGCTGAGAATAGCTGTCATTAACAATTCTTCATCGTATAACGTTGTTACTGTGTACAGCGTTCTCCTGGTTCTGCGCACTTCACTTTGCATCAGTTCATTTAAGTTTTTCTGAACAAGTTGTGGTATGTGATTGTAATTGAGTACTATTACGCTATGAGAAAGGACAACCTACAGAGTTGAATCAGGGAGGAGGGAGAGTTAGAGGATAGTGATAGAAAAAAATCAACAAATCATTACAAAATAAAGGGAAAAGAGCAGAAGAAAGTCCAAAAAGGGACACAGACAAGCAGGGAAATATTAGAGGCACCATGTTAATTCTGAAATGTTAAAAATAAAACAATATGTACCTGGTGTAAATTCATGGTTTCATATGCAGGCTTCTTTTATATTCTTCTTTGTATAGGGAAATATTCATTGTTATTTTTCAAGTTCATAATAATAAAAAGGGAAAAAAGTTTTTAAAGAATAGATAGTAATACTGACAATAACTAGAGTTTATATTGTGCTTATTATGTGCCAGGCATTGTGCTAACTACTTCATAATTACCGTCTTACTCTATCCTCACAACAACCTTGCTTGGTAGGTACGATTCTTATCTCCATTTTTCAGATGGAAACTGAAGCTGGATTTGAACTCTGCTCTTCCTGACGCCAGGTTCAGTGTTTTATCCGCTGGCTGCCCGAAGAGAGCAAAAGCAAGGACTATTGTAGGGGCATCTTGATACAGTGGATAAGGCACTGTCCTTGGAGTTAGGAAGACCTGAGATAAAATCCTGCCTCAGGCATTCAGTAGTTTTTGTCTCAGGACAAGTCATTTACCCTTTCTATGCCTCAGTTTTGTTATCTATAAAGTGGAGGGCTAGACTCAATGACCTCTAAGTCCCTTCCAACTCTAAATTTAATGTCCTATGGCCTTTGTATTTGTGTTTCTGGGGCTTAGTGCCTTACCTTTCACATAGTAAGTACTTAATAAATGTTTGTCGACTTGCTTGTTGAACTGGGCCTTAAGGGAACATAAAACAAGACAAAATTTTCCAGTAGGAAAAGCACTGTATTTGAAGTCAGAAAATTCTGTATTTGAACCTAACTTTGCTACACTATTTCCATGTGACATGGGCAAGTCATTTATGGGGTGAGACTAATAGTAATGTCTGTGGTGTTACTCGTATAGTGACATAGCCATGGGGCCTGAGATTTTATCTTTATTTAATTTTTCAAGGACCTTGCTGTCTTAGTAGAGAGTTTTGGACAAATGTGAATAGTAGATTGTAGGATTATAGATTTAGAGCTGGAAGGGAACTTAGAGACCCTTGAGTACAGCGCCTTCATTTTGAAGACTGAGAAAACTGAGTCACAGAGAGGTCAAATCAACAAGCCCTGTGTCTGTCTTATCATCTAGCTATGTGAGATTCCCCTTTTGTGTTCACTTAGCATTACATGGTGCCTTTCTTTTTACAGGGTGGAGATACAAGGGATGAAAATATCTCGGCCACCTCCTTCCATAGCTAAATACACAATGATATTCCATACCAGAGATAAGGGCAATGAGGAGAACTCAGAAAGGTGAGCTCTGGCAATGTGTTTGTCTTTCATTTTCAAAGAAGACCATGCCAACAGGGAAATGATGACATGACTTGCCCTTGACCTTGTTTTGGATGAGGGAGGGCTGTTCAAGGTCACCAGCCTCACTTTCTCCTCCTGAGCCGTCTGGATCCAGTGACCAGATGTTCATCAGGATGACTAGAGGTCCAGGTTGCAATAGGAGACCTTGACCTTTTTAGGCTAGGTCTTTTAACCTACTCACTTAAACGGAGGTCAGTAAAGAAATGAATTTTTTGAAAGACCCGGTACTTGGATAAGATCAATTTTTCCAACTGCTAATAAGGTCACAGTGAAAGGATCTACTTCTGTCTTCTCAGGGAGCACCCGTCCATCAGCTTTCCCACTAAATTCTGTCTTTTCCAGCAGTTAGTCAACTTGCATTTATCAACTACCTACTAAGTTCCAGACCTCATACTAAGCTGGGGATACAAAAAAGGCAAAAGATAGTCTCTTTTCACAAGAAGACAATATATGGACACTTATGTACAGACAAGATTTATACTGGATAAATTTTGGGTGGCCTCAAAGGGAAGGCCCTAAGATTAAAAAGTCCTGGAAAAGGCTTTGTGTGTTGTTTGTTTTTTTTTTGTTTCGAAGGGAGGATTTTAGTGGGGACTTTAAGGAAGCCAGGAGGCAAAGATAATGAGGAAGAGCACGCCAGGTGTGGAGGACAGCCAGCGAAAGTACTCAGAATTTGGAGATACCAGTAGACCAAGATTCTGAAATGTACTATTTCCTAAATTTTTCATTTTGGGACCATTATGTGTTTTATAATCTGGAATATTTCATAGGGATTAGGAGTAGACTCTAGGCCTGTGATTTCATTTGTATAGGGAACTGCTAAGTAAGAAAACCCTTTTTGACCATTGCAGCTTGGTGCCTTTGGTTCAACTTATAACCTTACAGAGTTACCTGGAAAATTAAGGGGTTAAGTGACTTGTCCTGGCTTATATCACCAATAAGTGTCAGAGGTGGGCCTTCAGCCTAGGTCTTCTTGCCTTCCTATCCCTATGCAGGAATGCAAAGTAGAATGTGTATCTGCTAGAAAACAGTTGAATGTAGTGGTTCAGCAAGATTGCTTGCGTACTTTTCTCAAGAATGTTGACTGGAGTAAAGGTTACTATGTGGAAAGGTAATCCTGTATGACTTAACTTTTTCACTTTTTTTTAATCTTTAGGATGAAGCTGTTAAAGCAGGTGTCACGAGTCTGGCAAACAGATGGACTGAACTCTTGTTCCTATAACCTGCTGTCTGTGGATCACAACCCTTTATATATCAATATCACAGTGAATTTCCTTGTGACTTCATAATACTGCATTATTCTATTGAACTTTTTTTGGGGAAAGATAGAATCACCAGTTGCGGTAGTTATCAAAATGTCTGGAAACTTTGAACTTAATGTCCTCCCCCCAACCCCAGCCCTTCTTGCCTCTGTCACCAAGCAGTGGACATGATGAAGAACTGGCTACCGACTGCGTCCAGTT
Source organism: Potorous gilbertii (assembly GCA_028658325.1). NCBI lineage: Eukaryota > Metazoa > Chordata > Mammalia > Diprotodontia > Potoroidae > Potorous > Potorous gilbertii. Next base: position 288,682,320 of record CM053771.1, read on the forward strand.
TGAATTTCTCCTTCCTGTTTTTGTGAGAAGCATTGCTGATGATGTGGAGGGAATAAGGCTGTTGGAGCAGAAATGTTTTTTTTACAGATGTTGGAGCAGAAATGTTTTTTTACAGATGAGCTTACGCAGAAAAGGGTCCTTTGTGGCACAGAGCAAGAGCTGTTCAGGAGCATTTATTGAAAGTGAATTGTCCAGAGTTGGAATGACAGTTTAGGGGATCCGAAGGTTTGGGCTGCAGGAAACAGCATTGCTAGGTTGTCAAAGGGGTCAAGGCTGCCCTTGGGAACAACAGAAAGGTAGAAAGATAGATGAGGAAGAGATCCCTAAGGGGAAGGGTCAGGAGTAGAGAGAAACAAAGTACAGATGAGGGAAAGTATCACAAGTGTCACTGGAATAGAAATGAGTAACATGACTGAGGAAGAGGAGGCATTGGGAAAACGGGGTCTAGTTCTTCCGTGCATATTTTCTACCTCATGTAACTAGTCTCTTCTGCCTATCTGGCTGTGGGTAAGTCAAATAAGCCCTTCGAACAGGATGAGATGAGTGAGGGAAACCTTAGAAGAGGAAACCTATTTTTAACCAACTCTTCATTTCCCTCTGCTTTCATTCAAGCTTCACCACCCTTTATAAACTGAATCTTCTACTACTTTGCCCAAAATCACTTTGTTACCTCCCAGATCATTTTCCTTTGTCTTTAGTTTATTAGTTTAGGTTTCTGAGCTTCTATTCCTGACCTTAGTTTGGGGGTTTTTTCCTCCCTGATTTTGTTCGGTAATTGTTTAGCTCTGTCCATTTTCCCAGGCCTTCTCCATGGACTCCATATGCACCTCCCATTTATTTAAATCCTTTCTCCCACTCCATATGCACCTCCCATTTATTTAAATCCTTTCTCCCTCTAGGGCTTAGTTCAGGTGCTACCTCTTCCTAGAAACATTCTGTCTCTACCCACAAGCTTGGAGTCGTTTCTCCCTTAGGTTTTCTGGAATGCTTTGCCTGATCTCTTTTGCCCATTTCCCATTCTAAGAGCACTAGATACAGAGTCCCAGAAGCTCTTGCTGGCTGTGTGACCTTGACCCAATCACTGAATTTCTGAAACATCTCTTGTTCATTTCAGTGAGAGGAGTCAACTACATAATCTCAATGTTCCCTCCCAGCTCTAACCCTTAGAATTCTACCTTGTGTCATATGCGTTTTTGTGTATCTCTTGTCCCTGCTGTTAGATTGTAAGCTTCTGGGGGGCAGGGATTGTGACATTTTTCATCTTGACTTGAATTAATTGAATCATCTGTTTTTTTTACAATTGTTCTTCATCTTCATTCAGATTCAATTCTCTGACTTTTTCTTACCTGCCACTTTCTAACTAGGGACCTGGGCTATTGATAGTCCCAGGGAACTTGGAGGAGCTTCCATGTTCCCATGTCAATTGAGGAATTGAATTATTGCATTGATCTTAGCAAAGGGATTGCTGTATATGGCTGCTGTTATTGCCCTGCTCTAAATTAAGCAGCCAGCAGCACTTGCTGGGCAGTATTCTTCATCTACTACTAATAATATGAGATAACGTTGCCTACTAATTTTTCTAGATATTTTTAAATAAAACTTTTTTTACATGTAGTTTTTGAATCAACAGTAATTTTGTTATAACCGTGAAGTATGTCTGAAGTGACTTTTGGAGTCAATATTTTAATATAGATCTGTACTGTTGTCAGTTATAATCCACTAATGCAGATCATAACCTTTCCACACTCTTGTGTGGGTCTTAGTGAGTTTGCTGTATTTAAAAAAAAAAGTCATCACCTTGAGGCTAATGTTCTGGTGATAGGTCTCCCTCAAACATAAAACCAAGCTGGTGCTCACCTTAGACAGTAGACAGCAAAGGTCATTCATTGCTAGACCTTCTCATAAAGCCTTTAGAGTGTGGAGCTTGACAGGAGTTGCTAGAGCTTGGATTCTAGTTCTTCCAGGGATAGTTTGAAATCTCACTGTGGGTAACGAAAGACAAGGAAGTAGCTCCTTGATCGGTGCACATCTCAGTGGTGTGTTTAAAGAATCATATTCTACTGACTGAATGTATATATTCTTTAGGTGAAACATTCTCTGAAACCTATGTGCTGTTTTCTGGCTAAAATCTCTAGGGTTTCTAGCAAGAGTCATGCTTTAGAGAGAGTCAAATAGCAGAATTCGTTGGTTGAGAGATACTATCTTTCATCTCTCTTCTATTCATAGCTTCCTGTTTCTATATTTCTATCCTAAATTCAGTTTAGCTATTATGGAATTATCTCCTCATTACTGCTGCTGGGCATTTTAATTATCTGCAGTGGCATTTTATTAACTTTCCACTTCCTTTGCTTCAGTTTTTTTCCTCTTTTAATCCTCCTGTTGGTGAGAGAAGTTAATAAGCAGCAATGGGAAGACATTTCATACTTCCATGTGGCATAAATATTCCGTTTGAAATAGTCCTATTGAAATGCACTGGTATTCACAACTCATATATCAATTCACTTAAATCACAGTGAAGCCACTATACAATGATCACCCTGAAAAACTCAGTGTTACTATATGGCAGCTGATATTTGTGAGGCAGTAAAATGTTGACATCTCTTGTGTCATCCATTAGGCCAGATGTATGGAGTAAAACTCATATTATTTGTGTATGAATTTTATGGAGTTAAGGCCCTAGAAAAATTCTTTGAAAGTAGGTACACTGAAAAGAGTAAGTTAACTAGAGCTATATAGTGTAAAACATACTGATGAATATCAGGGGTATGACTGATCCCCAGGAATATTAGTGTCCCATCCAAACCATCAACCCTGCTCTCAGCCCAGCCCACAACTATCATCCAGGAAAACAAAACCCTTTGAAAAAGGGGAGTCTGCCATTCTATTCTACCAGTCACCAACCAGCTGCCACCAACAAGGCAACAAGCCAGCCTAGCCAAATAGACAGGAGGCACCATGTTGCAGGTGGATTAAACCACTGCCACCTGTCTTTTGACTTCGGTGGAGATAGCCCAGGATCCAGAGTCTAGAAGTCTGGGAAATTGTAGGGCCTCAGTCCTACTTCCATGCTGGCTGTAACAGTGTTAATTGTCTATTTGGGGGTGGGGAGGGCAGGTGACTTTATCTAAGACACATTCAGGTGCTGTAACTTCTACATGGCATTAAAATATCCACACAACCAATGTACTAGGGTCTCCAGAGGTCGCTTTGCAGTAGCATCCTCCCTGAAGGGTTTTAACGTGCTTCCTTTGGTACTTTGGGCATCAGTGTATTATCAGCTTTTTGCTTCTGATAATCTTTTTGGTGTAAACTGTTGCCCATCTTCTGCCCATAAAGACTGCACGATGGTTTTCAAAATGCCGCAAAAAGAAAGAAACCTTAGCTTTCACAGCATGCCGGTGCTGGTAGCTGGCAGCAGCATCCCAATGGAGGTGTTGATGTTGAATTAGATTATGATGAAAAATTAAATAATGAGCCTTTGTGTTTGTGCTTACTTGGGGATTGGTGGGAGTCTTTAGGGAGCAATATCAAATAATGAAAGGATGCTACCTACCTGTCAGCTATCTTCCGTATGCTCAGGAAGCATGCAGGGAAGAAAAGGTGCAGGCAGAAGCTTGTTTGTAGCATGAAGCCTCCAGAAATTAGAGAAGTTAAAGTTTAAACCATTGGGAGTTTGGAGGCAGCCTCTGAGTAATGGTTACACTCAGGAAGGTCAACAATCAACTTCCGCCTCTGAGCCATCTTGGCTGTGTGACCCCTGGACAAGGTATTTGACCTCAGTGTGACAGGTCAGTGGTGTCAAACTGGAAGAGAAATGGGAGCCATAAGGAACCCTGGGGCTGCATATGGACTTAGAAAATCAGGTTTATTTTTTTATCAACACATTAAAATCAGAAAGCAACTACATATTACTTTGCACTCAGAAGTGTTGTGGGACATATGTTAGCTCTGGGTTGTCCTCTTAAGATGCTGACCAGCATTGGTAGAGAGAAATTCCTCACCTGAGATATTCTCTGTTAATGAAGTCACAGCTCTAGGCATTGTTCCTCGGAGCTTAGTATAGCCATGAGTCATCTGACTGAGCCTGGAAACACCTGGTGATTTTGCCCCAGCTGCTAAGGAGTGGTCACTTGAAAGCTCAGTGTTGCTACGTGGCAGGTGATATTTGTAAGGCGATAAATATTGACATCTCGTGTCAACTATTTGGCCAAATGCAGGGAGTGAAAACCGTATTTGTATATGAGTTTTGTGGGGTTAAGGCCCTAGAAAAATTCTTTAAAAGTAGGTACACAGGAAAGAATAACTGGAGCCATATAGTACAGAACATACTGATGACATATGTGTTGCATCTAAACTTGACTGATGTTGGTCACTGGTGTATACTATCTTAGGAGGACGGTACAGGGTATCCCAGTGATTTCTTGGCATCGTAAGCAATATTTGGGTTAGATCAATCACAAGAATTTGAGAGTGGGAAGGGGACCCAGTAGTCATCCAATCGAACCCATACATGAAAAGATTCCCTCCTATGAACTTTTATTAAACACTATAAGCATGTCAGGTACTGTGATAGATGCTGGATATACAAAAAAGTGAAACCAACTTTTAAGGAGCTTACTGCTTCTAACTGGGGAAGACAAGTACATATACAGGGTGTTCCAAAAGTCTTAGTGCAGTCTTAAGCTTTAATAGTTGAAGGGAAGGTAGGGAAGAGTATTGAAAAAAGGGAAAGTTTTAATAATTGAAAACTATGGTAAGACTTTTGAAGAACCTTTCATAAGTATATACAAAATAAGTATGAAAAAAATAAATACAAATAATATACCTGCTAAAGAGTCTTTCAAAGGAGAAACGATCATCTCTGGAGGCACTTTGGACAGCTCTAATTGGGAGGTTTTTCCTGACGTGAAGCCAAAATGGCTCCTGATTCTACCCTTGGACCAAAATAAAAATCTCCTTCCCTTCCTATGTCAATCACAGCCCTATCATATCCCCCTCACCTCCAATTCCTTCAAATGATATTCACATCACTTGGAGTCCTCATCCTACCATCCTGGCTGCCCTCCTCCAAATGCTCAGCCTTAAAACTAAGTGTCCAGCATGTATAATCTATGTCAAACTGCCTATTGTTTAAGGAACAGGAGAGGAAGAAAAAAATTTGGAACTCAAAATTTTGTAAAAATGAATGTTAAAAATTGTCTTTACATATAATTGGAAAAAATAACTAAAGGAAGCAAAAAACCTCAAAGTGCCCAGAACTAAACAAAAGGATCCAGATGAAATCTGACCAGGTAAACTATCCCTTCATATTCCTGGAATCTAGGCTTCTTTTTTGACTGTCACATGAGAGTGACTCATATTGATCTTAACAGCCCACTAGAACATTTATGTCTCTTTCATTTAAACTGGTATCTAATGTTTTTTCTCCTATTTTGCATGGGTGAAGCTGGTTTTTTAATATCCAGGGGCAACTTTCCAGTTACTGTCAATGACTTTAATCCTAGATTCAGTCCATGACTCCAGCCTGTTAAGATCTTTTGGGATCCTGATAGTTTTCCATATTTTGGCTATTTCTCTAAGTTTTGTGACCTGGAGATTTGATGAATATGCTATCTGTGACTGATGAAAAAGTTAAGCAGTACAGGACCAACCAAGGATGCTCAGAGTATTCCAGTAGTGACCGACCTCTTGCCAAGTTGAGAAGGAACTCTACCAATTTTCTTTGCTACTTTGTCCCCAGTTTTGAATCTTCCTAATTGTCTTATCATCTAGCCCAGTCTGGGGCTTCTAGGTGGTGCTATATATAAAGTGCTAGCCCTAAAATCAGGAAGACTCATCTTCCTGAGTTCAGTCTGGCCTCAGAAGCTTACTAGCTATGTGATCCTGGGCAAGTCACTCAACTATATTTGTCTCAGTTTCCTCATCTAAAAATGAGCTGGAGAAGGAAATGGCAAACCACTCCAGTACCTTTGCCAAGAAAACCTCAAATGGCATCACTCAGAGTCAGGCATGACTTGAAATGACTGAAAAGAAAATTTTGATGCGGAGGATGGATTGGAGTGGGGAGAGACTTGAGCCAGGAAGACTCATTAAAAAGCCATTTCAATAGTAGAGTGCCAGGCCTGGAGTCAGTTTAAATCTAGTCTCAGACACGAGCTGTATAACCCTGAACAATTCACCTAACCTCTGGTTGCCTCACTTTCCTCATCTGTGAAATGAGCCTAATCTTTGCATCTACCTCCCAGGGTTGTGAGGATAAACTGAGACAATAATTGTAAAGCACTTAGCACAGTGCCTGGAATATACTAAGTACTATATTAAATATTAGTTATTGTTACTGTTGCAGGCAAGAGTTGATGAGACCCAACTTGGGGTGATAGCTATGTGAGTAGAAAGAAGGGGTTGGATGAGAGAGGTGGAGGTAAAAACAATTAGACTTGGCCAATGCTAAAAAGTGGGGGAAGAAAGAGTGGGGGTCAAGGATAAGGTGAGGTCACTCACCTAAAAGAATGGAAGAATAGAGTGCCTTTAGCAGAAATAGAGAAGTGTGACGGATGGAAAGTTTTATGGGGAAAGACCATGAATCTTTTGGACTGATTTAATTTGAGATATGCTCAGGGAATTCAGTTTCAAATGTCTGATACACAGCTAGAGATTGGAACTGCAGTTCAGAAGAAAAATTCAGGCTGGATATGTAGATCTATGCGTCATCTGTTTAGAGATGACAATAGACCCAGAGGAATTCCCGAAAGAACAGAGAGATTGAAAAGGAGGGAACAGCCACATTTAGTTCCCCATATGGGGAACATTATAATTAGAGAGTGTGATAGGGATGCTGAGCCAGCAAAGGAAATGAAGAAAGCAGTCAGCCATCAAGGAGAATCAGAAGAGAGTAGTGTTAGCCTAGAGAGAATAGGGTATGCAAAAGGAGAGGGGAGCCAATGGTGTTAAAATATGTCAGAGAAAGAAGGATAAAGACTGAGAAAGTTCCTTCAGATTTAGAATTAGGACATTAATTAAGAGTTTAACTGTGGACAGCTAAATGGCTCGGAGGAAAGAACATTAGACCTGGAGTCAGGAACACCTGAGTTCAAATTTGGCCTCAGGTACTTACTGTGTGACCCTAGGTAAGTCACTAAACTTCTGTTTACCTTAATCAACTTGGAGAAGGAAATGTCAAATCACTCCAGTATCCTTGCCAAGAAAAATCCAAGGACTTTATGGTCCACAGAGTCATGAAGACTAAACAACAACAAGGCATTGGGCTAGGAAAAGGAAGAAAGATATAGGATGACAGTTTGAGGAGAAGGTAGGGTCTAATGAAGGTGTTTCTGTTTTGGGGATTTGTTTTTGTTGTTTTAAGGATAGGAGAGTATTGAGCAAGCCTGAAGGCCCTAACAAAGAAACTAGAAGATAGAGATTAAAGATAAAAGAGGAGGGTCATTAAGGATGTGGTCTGCTAGAGAGGATGAAATAAAGTCTAGGGAAGGTTGGCCTTTAACATGAAGGGTCATCGAAGATGGTGGAGTAGAAGGACGGACCTATAAAAGCTCTCCCCCATAGTCCAGAAACCTGTAAAAAATGACTCTAAACAAATTCTAGAGCAGCAGAAGCCACAAAATGACAGAGTGAAAGACATTTCCAGCCCAAGACAGTCTGGAAAGCCAACAGGCAAAGTCTATTGTGCTGGACTTGGAGTGAAGCACAGCTCAGAGTAGCAGGGACAGGACTGGAGCAGGCCTCAGGGATGGAATCCCAGATAGCAGCTGCAGCTCCCAGATCACTCAACCCATGAACGCCAAAGACAGCTTCAAAGGTCAGTGAGAAAGCTCTTTCACATGGGTGAGAGGGGAACTTGGTCTGGCCCTGCCAGCAGCAGCCATTGTAGCAGTAGCGTCCTTCTTTGGAGCCCTCAGCTTAAAGACTCTGAGGGAACTGAGCCGTTGATCTGGGTCTTAACCCTGAATACTGGTCCCAGGGTAAGGAGGAGTGTTGGCATGGTGGAACTGGAAGCAGTTGTGGAGAGGAAACCCTACTCGCAGATCCTGGGCAGAAAATTTTTTGGTTGCTCCCAGACCAGTGCACAGGCTAGGAGAGGAATAAATTCCTGTCCCTTGATTGTGCCACACTGGGGAAACTGAGAACTTACAGGTCCCTAGATTATACCTTCCTCTTGACAAAGGACTCAAAAGTTAAGTAACTGGCTGAAAAAGGGGAAAAAATAAGATTATAGAAGGTTAGTTTCTTGGTGAATAGATACTTTCTTTCATCCTTTCAGATGAGGAAGAACAATGCATACCATTAGAAGAACACATAAAAGTCAAGGTTTCTGCATCCCAAACCTCCAAAATAAATATACAATGATCTCAGGCCATGGAAGAGCTCAAAAAAGGATTTTGAAAATCAATTAAAAGAGGTGGAGGCAAAATTGGGAGGAGAAATGAGAGTGAGGCAAGAAAATCATAAAAAGCAAGTCAACAGCTTGCCAAAGGAGACCCAAAAAAATCTGAAGAAAATAACAAGAAGGGTCATCTCTTGGTTAGACACTAGAGGAAAGTAGGAGAAAGTGAGAAATGAAAGAAGTTTTGATAAGAAAAGAAGATTCTCACGATGAATGTTTTCTGAGATAAGGTTCTCAGATAAGAGGATAGAAGAAAGAGCATGGAGGAAGTTTGAGGAGAGAAGAGAAGATTTGGATCAGCTTCTAAGGAGAATGAGATAGGGAATCAATTAGGGAATAGTGAAAGCATCGCCTTGCTGCAGTGAGGGCCTAGTTGAGATTAGATAACATAAACTGGCTATCCAGTTATCCTGAGGAATATCAGGTCACTGAATTCAGATGGTTCTGGAAGAGAAGTGAAGCTGGTGACCTGCACAGCCCTCCTTCACTCAAAACAAAGTCAAGTGCCAGTCATGTCATCACTTCTCTGGTGGCATGGTCTTCTTTGTCAACGAAGGACGAATACAACAACAGCAACATAAAATAGGTAACAAATATATAAATATATAATAACATATAAATAAAATAACATAAATTTTATTAAAATAAATAAATAACATAAATAGATAACAAATCTTATTAAAATAAAAAGATAACAAATATTATTAAAAGAACATATATCGATAACAAATGACATATTTATTTATGTTTATTTCTCTAGTTCCATTCACATGAGCAGGAATGGATGAGGGAATAATGAGAATAGACCAGGGATGGGGTTTGACAAGGAATGAGCAGATGTAGGACAAAGGGGCAAGGGATTTGAGAGTAGAAGATGGTGTGACATCTAACCGAGTGGAGATTGGGAAGGCAGAAAAGTGAAGTCAGAGCAATGATATGGATGTGAGAAAGTACTTCAGAGGAGAGGGACTGCAGGTCATGATAAAAACAAAGAATAGGTATAGGAGAGGTAATACATAGGAAGAAATGGAAGGATAGAAGGTTCTGGTCAAACAGGAATATCAGAAATTTTTTTTAAAAAGAAAGTAGAATATTGTCGAGTAATGGTGAGATCCAGGGTGTGATGATCCTTGTTTGTGACCAAGATGGAGTGAAGTCAGTCATGGATTTTGAGGAAGCTGAGATTTTTTCTTTTCGTTTTTTGTTGAGGTAATTGGGGTTAAGTGATGTGCCCAGGGTCACACAGCTACTAAATGTCTGAGGCTGGATTTGAACTCAGGTCCTCCTGATTCCAGAGCCCATGCTCTATCTACTACACCACACACCTGCCCCTGATGACTGGTATTCTTTAGTGCTGGTCTTTCATATTTTCATGGCCCATAACAAACTTGGCCAAGAGCTACTTCTTGCTTCCCAGTGCCACTCATAGAAGCTACCTGTGCCATTATCATTCAGTATCTGTTCTTCCATTGAGGTTCATTCTATTGTCTATATCACATGGTCCGACCCAGGACTGGAGAACCTGTGACCTTGAGGCCACATATGGCCCTCTAGGTCCTCAAGTATGGCCCGTTGACAGAATATCTTCTAACATAAATAAATGGATGCATGAATGAATAAACAAATAAAAATAAATAATGATGATAATTGGGTTTACAAATATCTTATTTGATCCTCACAACCATCCTGGGAGGTAGATGCTATTGCCATCCCCATTTTACAAATGAGGAAACTGAGGGTGAAAGAAGATGAGTAACTTGTCCAGGTTAAATAATAAAAATAGCTAATATTTACATAACCCTGTGTGCCAGGAACTGTGGTCAATACTTTACAATTCATATGTCTTGATCCTCCCAGCATCCTGAGTGGTAGGTACTAGTATTGTCTCCATTTTCCAGATGAGGAAATTTAGGTGAAATGACTTGCCCACGGTCACAAGGTGGTAAGTGTTTGAAGACAAATTTGAACTCAGGTCTTTCTGATTCCAGACCCAGTACTCCATCCACTGCATCACCCAGCTTATACAAATAAATATCCGAGGCAGCATTCAAAATCAGGTCTTCCTTACTCCAAACCCAATACTTTATCCACTGTGACACTTAGCTGTCTCTACAGCTAAGCAGCTCAGTGATGTATTGTTCACTCCCTTGAATCTTTTGCTCTCTTCCCCAAATTTTATGGCCATTCACTGCTCAATTTCAGATCACCTGCCTGCTCCACTCCTTTTCTTGAGCTCTGGAGAAACTCAAATAACAAGACGGATGAAATTGACTCTAAATTCGTATTATATAACTGCAACTGTGCCTTCACTGCTACAAGGACTTCTTTTGACTATTCTTTGATGAATTCTCTATCATGCTTCCTGTAGCAACTATTCTAATATGTGTATATATATATATATATACACATATACATATATACATGCATCTGGCTTAACAGTAGATGTGTGAGAAGCATCTTCATGCCTTAATATTTTGCCCATCAAATAAGAACTTCTCCATTTACCTTACTCAATTCAATCCCATTTATTAAGCACCTCCCATATGCCAGGCATTGTGCTAGGTGCTAGGGATATAGTTAATAAAAAAAGGGGTCCCTGCCCTCAAGGAGCATACAGTCTAAAGGAGGAAGTCGGTTGTTGTCCTTCATTCTCAAAGAGGACCAGAATGACTATGATAAAGTTGTTTCAATGTGTCCAACGGTGCCTGATAAGACCAATACAAGCTCAGAATGCTCTCCCACAGGACCGGCACAAATTATCTGTGAACATTTGGTATGGATACTCTAAATTTGTGCATCATGCATTTCCTTTGGGCTGTTTCAATTCTGCTTTACTCATAGAGCACAGCACCTTCTCTGAGGTGTGCATGCCATGCTGAGCAGTCCTGTGTCAGTGTCCTTCATGTCACACAATCAATTCCCAAGTTCTTGAGAAAGAACTTGAGAGTGTCCTTGTATCACTTCTTCTGACCACCATGTGAGCCCTTGTCTTGTGTGAGTTCTGCATAAACCATGTTTTTGGCATGTGTACAATTTGCATTCAGACAACGTGGCCAGCCCATTGGAGCTGCACTCTCTGAAGTAGAGTGTGAATGCTTGGCAGTTTAGTTTGAGTAAGGACTTCAGTGTCTGGTACCTTATCCTGCCAGGTAATCTTCAGAATCTTCCTCAGACAGTTCAAATGGAAGCAATTCACTTTGCTGGTATGGCACTGGTATTGTCCATGTTTCACAGGCATACAACAATGAGGTCAGCCCAACATCTCTGTAGACCTTCAGTTTGATAGTCAATCTAATACCTCTTCTCTCCCAAACACTGAACTGGCTATAGCAATGTGTGTGTCAATTTCATTATCAATGTGTACATGCCTGGAAAGTTCACTACCAAGGTAAGTGAACTTATCCACAGCATTCAAAATTTCTCTATTTGTGGTAACTGATGTTCCAGGTATGGATGGTGTGGTGCTGGCTGATGGAATACGTGTGTTTTCTTGGTGTTGTGAGGCCAAAGTTAGCACAAGCAGCAAAGAACTGGTCCATACATTGTTGCATCTCAGCGTCAGAGGCTTCATTGAGCGCACAATCATCTGCAAACAGAAAATCGTGTACCGACACTCCCTCCACTTTGGTCTTGGCTTGTAGCCTTTTCAAATAGAAGTATTTACTATTAGTGTAGTAGCTAACCTTGATGCCACATTCATCCTCATTGAAAGCATTTGACAACATGACTGAAAATATCATGTTAAAAAGCATGAGAGCAAGCACACAACCTTGTTTCATTCCATTAGTGACTGGGAAGGCATGAGAGCATTGTCCTAGAACCTGGGCAAGCATGCTGTCATGAAAATGGCATATCATCAATCAATGCTGAGGCCATTGACCATTTATCTCAGGTTGAAGTCAATCTCTCCCTAGCTGAAAGGAGGAAGTAACACACAGAAGGAGACAGGAGAGAGAATGGGATACGAGGGTGTGTGGCCCAAAAGCATGGAGTTAAAACTAGGTAAAGCATCAAGCACAATGTGGAATAAGCTGGGAATCCAATTTCTGCCCACTGCAAAAGAAGGCATTGGGAAGAGTTTGGAACTCTACCCTTCAGCTCTCCAGAAAGGAGAGGAGGCTGAGGAAGGTGCTACCAGTCAAGGCTTGAGGCAACAGTATGGCAGTGAGTTTAGAAGTGATGAGTTTATCTTGGGAGGGGTAGCCTTTTCCTTGGAGTTGAAACCAGACAGGGCAGAAGATGCCAAGTGAACACCCACCTCTCAAATCTTTTCTGTCTTCACCTATTCTTTCTTCTTTTGCTTCAGTCTCAGATGAGTGGTCCTTCTTGCTAAGGCAAGAATTGAGAAAAGATTCTCTTTTGGACCTGTCTCTACTTGTATCCTTGATCCTATCCCCGCTCATCTCCTAGAGTTCATTTATGGATCATACCCTTATCCACAAACTCTCTCTTGCCTGTTAACAAATATGCTCAGGGTCTTGACCCCTGTCCCTTCGCCTTTATTTGGCCCTACTGTCCCCTCCTCCCTTTTACTATCAAACTTCTAGATGGAGTGTACTTGACTGTCTCCACTTCTTTTCAGACCACTTATTTTAAAATTTTAAATTATTTTTTCTTTTAAAATAATTTAATAAGTTTTCTTTTTTATCAGTGTCATTTCCAATCTGATCTTTCTTTCTCCTCCATAGAATCACCCTCCCCCCAACCTTGTAACAAAGAAGTATAGTTCAGCAAAAAAATGAATACATTGGCCATGTCTGAAAATATTTTCCTTGTTCTGCACCTATAGTCAATGAACTCTTTGTAGAATGAGTGGACAGGGATGGAGGTGGGATGAGAAGGGGCAGGTGGCAATTACACCTAACTGCCAATTTTTCAGCATCCCTTCCTCATATGTTATTGCGGTCATTGTGCAAACTGTTCTTCTGGTTCTGTTTACTTTTCTCTGAAATGGTTCCTACAAGTCTTCCCCAAATCTCTCAGTTCTTCATATATGTCATTTTCTACTGGCATTATAATGTTTCATCACATTCATATACCAGTTTTTTCAACCATTCACTGATCAATGGACAACTACTTTCATTCCATTTCTTTATTATTATAAAAAGTTCTGCTATAAATATTTTGGACTATAGGGTGCTTTCCACTCCATCTTTGACTACCTTGGGTTATAAATTCTAGTAGCAGTATCACTGAGTAAAAAACAGTTATTTCTCAATCTCATATGATCTGCTTTCTAACTCACCCCTTGCCTGAAACTGCCCTCCCAAAGCTTGTTCATTAAATAGTTAATAGCTAACTGTTGATCGTTAAATCTGATGACTGCTGCAGCTGCTCCATCCTTCTGGATAGTATTTACTTTCTTGGAATGGGGTTGGGGAGGAATGGGGGCAATACTTTCATGGTTCTCTTCCCACCTTTCTGACAATTTCCCTGTTTGTTCCTGTCTTTAGTTTCCAGTCCTACCCAACTCTTCCTGACCCCATTTGGGATTATTTTTTGGGCAGAGATACTAAAATTTTTCCACTTCTTTCTCCAGCTCATTTTACAGTTGAGGAACTGAGGGAAACAGAGTTAAGTGACTTGTCCAGAGTCACACAGCTAGTAAATGTCTGAGCCAGGTTCGAACTCAAGAAGTTGAGTCTTCCTGACTCCAGGTCTGGCATTCTATTGTGCCATTTAACTGCCCTTTAGTCTTCTTTACTAAATCATTACCCATCGCTTGCCCTTAAAATTTTACTGCTTCTCAAATTCACTGCCCTAGGACCTCTTTTTTTCTCTATATATTCTATGTTCTTTTCTTTGGTGATCACATTTGCTCTCATGGGCTCAGTCATCATCTGTGTGAATGGTTACATCTATTTATCAGGTCTCATCTCTCTTGAACTACAGCCCTATGTCTTTAATTCCTGGCTGAATATCTCCACCTGAATGTCTATCCCATCAGTATCTCATACTCAACATGTTCAAAAGTGAATTAATTAATTCCCTTCCCCATTCAAGTCCCACCACTCTTCTCAACATCATGGTCATCCAGATTCACACCTCTGGTTATCCTCCTGGTTATCCAGATTCACACCTCTGGAGTCATCTTTGCATCTTTCATCCTGTAGTACCAATCAGTTCCCAAGTCCGGTTGATACTTCCTTGATATCTCTTTTATCTGTTTCTTTTTTTCCCTTCATACCACCATCTTCCTACTACAGGCTCCCATTATGTCCCACTCTTCTCTCTACTCCTTTCTTTATCTTAAACTTCCACAATAAATTTCCTAAGGCACAGGTCTGCCCCCACTCAATAATCTTCAGCAGCTTCTTTTGACTTTAATACAAATTACTTCTGACATTCAAGACTCCAGTAACTTGGTTCCAATCCACATTTCTAACCTCATTCCTTTTCATGTACTATATAGATTCCAGTCAAACTGCATGATTGGCTATTCCCCAAACTTAAAATGCCATCTCCTACAATTTGTATGTGTACAGGCTAGAATACATTTTCTCTTTGCTTTTTCTTTCCAGAAGCCTTATCCTTCAAGGCCCAGTTCAAGTGCCATCTCTTCCATGCAGCTTTCACTGATCTTCCCTCACTGTTAGTATTCTCCCTTTTCACATTTCTACAGCAAGCTTTCTGATGTCTCCTTGCCCTCTTCCCTCTTACCTGTCTCATCCTTAACTGTGTGCCTTTTGCATCCCCTGAGGGCTTTTTTCTTTGTTTTCCTAGTGATGCTGTAGATGATTTGTTTCAGTTCAACTCTTCATGACCCCACTTGGGGTTTTCTTGGCAGAGATGATGAAGTAGTTTGCCATTTTCTTCTCCAGCTCATTTGACAGATGAGGAAACTGAGGCAAATGGGGTTAAGGGACTTGGCCACTGTCACACAGCTAGTGAATATCGGATTCAGGTCTTCCTGACTCCAAGCCCAGCACTCTATCCACTGAGCCACCTAGCTGTCCATTCCTAGTGACTAGCATAATTTTTGCACACCTATTAAATGTTCATTGAATTGAACTTTCTAATGCACTTTGCATTTAATATTTTCTATTTTGCATTTAATATTATTATGTTTTTGTCATCCCTCAATAGAATACAAGTTCCATGAAGGCAGCAGCAAAAACATCTAAGTTTTTTATCTCCTCCATCATTTGTTGTAGTGGGAACATGGCGGGATTTGGATTCAGAAGACCTGGGTTCGTTAACTAACTGAATGAGTTTGGCAAGGTATTTAACTAGCCTGGGTCTCAAGTTCCTCATCTTTCAAATGAAGGAGATCAGAATAGATGCCATCAAAGGTCTCTTTCACTTCCAAATCCATGATACTTTGATCCCACAGTTCTCTGAAAAAAGCAAGTGTTTATTAAATGTGTTGCATAAATGAATGATTATAAAGAAAAGAAAAATGAAAATTTCTCAAATCAATTTTATTAATAGAAATGTTTAGAAAAAATTGCAACCATTAGGATCCTCCCTCTGATATAGGACAATGATCTGAAAATGAAACAAAAGAGAGCTATTCTGACCACCCATCACCCCCAAATTCCCACAAACTGCCACCCATCACAAAATATAAATGAGCTCCATTCTTCCGTACTTCCCTACTTCCCTCCCCTTTACTTGCTTGAAAACATATAAGACCAAGATTTATGAGGTACACAAACCTGATTCATGCCTATAGGAACCCATGGAATTGACCCCTATAGCTTCAAAGCAGGAGTAGAACTGGGGCCACTAAAGAGAATATACATGATTTCAGCCTCTGTGGTTAGCTAAATTGAAGTAAGTAATTGCCCCAAGAACAATGAAAGGGCACAGAGTACTTCCACAGATGTTAGACACAGAGGAGCCAAAGAGAAAGTACATCACAGTGGTAATCGATTCCTTCTCCTTTGCCCCTTCACCCCTCCAAGTATGTATGGGACAGGGCACCTATCCACCACCTTCTGGTGGATTTGATTCTTTAGAAAAGCACCAACTGGCTACAATGAGTTTGTACAAACAAAATAGGCCAGGCCTGCTGTCAGGAGTATCAGGAATTGGAGGCCTTTTCAATGTCTCAAGATCCAAAAGTGAACAATGAGTAGATGAACATTTACTACTCATATCCTTTCTGGATCTTGTATTTATTCTGTGTAATCTGTGGGAACATTATAGTAAGAGAAGATGGTGATACACCCTAGTCAAGAGAGCTACGGGATCCAGGAAAAAGAGAAGTGAACAGTGTGCTTCCTTGGCAGTATCAGACTAGACAGAGTTTGATGAATAGAAAATGCTTCTGTAACTCTGGAACACAAAAGGAATAGTATCTGGAGAGTGATGAATGGGTCCACTCTGGAGAGACCTGGGAAGGATGAAGAACGATGGTGCCACTCTTACTTTCAGTATTCAATTCTACTCCAATAGAACATGGTGCCCAGCAGAACACAGAACTAGAAAAAAATTAAGAAGTCATTTAGAGAATATGAGACAAAACCTTCGAATTTAAGAGGCAGATTCTCCTAAAAACCACTACTAGGACATTGGTATAGAAAAGGTATTATTTATAAACTCCTATTTAATGGCCCCCAAATATCCCCACCCTAGTATCTTCTGATGTTCTCATTCTCATTTCTCAATCAATCCCCTTGGGAACACACCCTTCCTTTGAGGATAAAAATGGTGCCAGATTCATGGATTCTACCTTCACTGTGGCTCAGTTCCTAACTTGGGCTCTTGTTATTGCTGCTTTACTTATTTCCCCAAAGGACAGCCTCCCCACACATGTTCATATATACACATTTGGTCTGGTCCTGGGGTTTCCCTTTAGGTGAGGAAATTGCCTCTATCAACGTAAATCAACAGCTGTTCTGCAGCTTATAGCCAGATAATTGCATTGGGTCCTTAAGAAGTGAAGTGACTAGCCCAGGGTCACACAGCCAGTATGTTGCAGTGGCAGGACTTTGAATTCAGATCCTCCTGACTCTGAGCTCCTTCCTCTCTCCACTATGTCACAGTTCCTCTCTGTAATAGTGGTGAAAAGCACCAGTAAGGATGATGATCATTGCAAATTATAGCTTGCAAAGTTTGTGGACTTTCCCAATCAAGTTTTAGTTGTGATTTACAGTTTCCAAAATTCATGTTAAAGGGCTTTTCTAATTCCTTCAGGAATTGATTGTGGACAAACATTAGGGAGACTCAAAGAAAGGTAGGAATGACTGTTGGTTCCTAATACTGACTCTGCTTATGCGGTCAGCCAGGACTGGGGGGAATCAAAGGACACAAGGTTCAGCATAAACCACCAGTCCTGACTTATGTGTCCTTTACAGATGAGGAAACTGAGGCTCAGAGAGGTAAGTGACTAGCCCATGGTCACACAACTAGTACATGTCAGGAAGTTGGATTTGGACCTAATTCTTGCTGATTACAAGGGCAGCTGTCTCACCACTATGTGTTCCTCATTCTCCCAATTATGCATTCTGTATATAACCACCATCTATAAAGGAATATTTGAAAAAGGGACCTTTGGGAAAAGTGAAACTGTGAGAGGTCAAAGGAAGGATACCAACCAACCTTCAGCTTCATGGACTGCTTTCTGAAGACTAGAAATTGGAATACGGACTTAATAGCAACTTTTGTCACCTCTCATCATTACGACTCACACCAGGGAATACTTACAGTCCAGCAGAGAATGGCGAATCCAAACCATGCAACACCCCAGGCATGTCGGTTCATTGGTCCAGAAATCAGTTCATAACAACCCTGGGGAAGAAAGCAAGAAGCAGCTAGTGTTGCATCATAGTTCTCTGCAGGGTGTGGAAGGACAGGGCTGGTATCAGAGAGATTGCAGCATCATTGAACAGAATAAGGTTATTGTTCCATTGAGGTACTATGGTAGAGTGGAAAGAGCCCACCGACTCTACAATGGGAATACAGGGGTTAAAATTTCACCTTGAATGCTTAATACCTGTATGACCTTGGGCAAGTCACTTAACCTACATGGGCTTCTTTCAATTTCCTTATTCTATAAAGTGAGAGGGTTCAGCTAGATGATCTCCGAGGTCTTCCAGGTCTTGATATGTTATCCATGTTCCACCAGACAACTCAGTTTATTTTTTAAATAATATTTTATCTTTTCCTAATTGTATGTAAAGATAATTTTTAGTAATCATTTTTAAAAATTTTGAGTTCTAAATTCTCTCCCTCCCTTCCCTGTTCCCTCCCCAAGGCAGTAAGCAATTTTATGTTATACATGTGCAATCATGAAAAACATTTCCATGTTAATCAAGTTGTGAAAGAAACAGACCAAAAAAAAAAATCCATGAAAAAAAGAAAGTGAAAAATTGTGTGCTGCAATCTGCATTTAGACTCAATCTGTTCTCTTTCTGGAGGTGACTGAGAGCATTTTTTTATCATGAGTCCTTTGGAATTGTCTTGGATCATTGTAGTGCTGAGAAGAGCTAAGTCATTCATATTTGATCATCATGCAGTATTAATCCTATGTAAGATTGCCATTACTGTGTATACTGTTCTCCTGATTCTACTCACTTCACTTTGCATCAGTTCAGACAGCCCAGTTTATTTAGCACCGTTTGTGGAAGTGGGTACAATCATTTTTATTGAACAGTTTGAAATTGGTTCACTTAAGGCCTTCTCTATTTAATAGTCAATCTATTTAACAAAAATGTTGTTTTGGCACTTCCAGTATTTACACACATAATAGGGGATTGGCCAGTGATGACTCAGTTCTGGCAATATACACAATCAGCTCTTCTTGCTGCAAAGTCACCTGAGGTGGGGGTGGGGGGGCCTTGTGAGCTGGCTTCTAGATGTGAATGATGATAGTGTAATGGAGGTGGTTGGCCAGAGGTGGGCTAGAGCCAGCTCAAAACATCTTAGAACTGATTTTTAAAATTTCAGTGTGAGTATTTATACCTCAGAAATTACTGAGTTGTAAATCAGGTCTTTATCTGTTATTTCATTTCATTGATTTTCTTGACTTAAGAAAGTGATGGATAAAATGTTAACCAATGCAGATACAGTTAAAGTGTATCATTGGTAAATTGCCTTCAGAGAACTGGTTGTTAAACATTTACCAGCACACCTCCTTGCCCACCATTTCAGAGCTTGCTAGATACCCTGTGACCATTTCCTGTTCCTGTGCTGAGCAGGGAGGCAAAGCCTTTTTATAGGCTGACTAGCCCAAACTGAGTGGGCAAACAAAACGCCAAACTGAGCTCTCTTTTTCTTTGTGGTAATCGGTATGTATGGTGGGAAAGGTTAGGAGTGAGGGGCGAATATTTTAAATGCCTGGTGAGGAGAGAAGCCTTTTGTATCCTGAGGGTTTACCACAGTGCCTGGAACATAGCAGGTGCTTAATGTTTATTGACTGACTGATTAGTCTGATGTGTGGCCTTGAACACATGGCTCTGTTGGTATTCTGTCTCCTTGTTTCATTCTTTTTATACTTAGGTAAATAAAGGTCGAGATGGAGTAGACTAGCCTACATCCACGTGGGCTGGAAGTCCACACTAGTGTTTGCCAGCTGCTGAGCCTGGCGAGGAACAGGGCCCCAAGGAACAACTTGTGGGACCCTGGAGATCAGCCTGGCAGCCTGGAGGCCATGTCCTGCAGCAAGGAAGTGAGTGACTCATTCGGCATCTAGGTTGTGTCCAGAAGGGGAGATGGTGAGCCAATGGTCAGGGGCAACCACTTACCCTCATGGGCTAAGGTGGTAGGGGAGAGAGTGTGCCCTGGTTTGTTTTTGATTTGTTTGTTTGTTTGAAGGGGAGAGGGAGACGTGTTTGTACTTAAGTTCACAGTTCCTTTGTAAAGGCTAATTGGTGTTAATTGCTTATTAATGATGTTGAGAAGATACTAACCAGCGCTAGCAAATAATATTGGAGGAGTAATCACAGGCAATTGATATGGGGGGGGGGGTGAATGGACTGGAATTAGGGCTCAGATTGATAGCATTACAGGAATCTGCCATTTGGTGCAGACCCCACCAGGGAAAGATATAACCCCGTCATGCTCTAGGGTCCTGGCCGGCCAATACAAGTGAGAATAAGGACCCCCAGAATTTATATGGGCTCCATGTACAATAAATTTAGTTGAATATTCCTACAAGGTAAATTATTGTTACCTAAATTGGTCACTTGACTCAAAAGCAAAAACAGAAGAACTCCTACAACGTGTTAGTGAGTCTAAGGAGGATCAGAGATTGTGGAGCAAATTTACTCACAGCTGTGTGAGGACAGCCACACTTAGAATCACCATTAACCAAGAGAACCATGTAAGGACCATCGTAACTCAGTGTCATCAGTCAATTCACAAAAGAACACAGTGGGGAGACAATGACATCATGGGGTGGAACGAGTCCCTTAAGAACAATGTTATAAATAGGTGATGTGACATTAAGTGGAATTGGGTTTTTTAAATCATTGTAAAATGTGGTTATAATTCACTATAGAACAACAACCAATTGTTTAAGCTTTAAGCTTCATGTTTGAGCCCTATGGTAAATATGAAAAACATTATATATATACACACACATATGTATGTATGTATGTATATGAGTCAGCTTCCCATTTTACAGAAGAGGAAACTGAGGCTCAGAGAGGTTAAGTTACTTGCCCATGGACACACAGTCAGTAAGCATCAAGCAGAGATGAGATTCAAACCTAGATCTTCATACTCATGCTCCTCATGGATGACATGCAAATTCATGAAGCATTTTATGTTTTTTATTTGAGGCTGCTAGGTGGTACAGTGGATTGAGTATACTGGGTATGGAATCAGGAAGACTTGAGTTCAAATCTGGCTTAGATACTTACTAGCTATGTGACCCTGGGTAAGTCACTTAACTTCTGTTTGCCTCAGTTTCCTCAACTATAAAATGAGAATTAGCACCTATCTTACAGGATTGTTGTGAAGATCCAATGAGGTAATGTTTGTAAAGTGTTTAGCGTTCTGCCTGGCACTTGGCAGGATCTGTGTAAATGCTTATTCCCTTCCCTTTCCCGATTCCAAGTCTAGCACTGAATCCTCTATTCCAGGCTCCTTAGCAGTATGCCCTTTTAACCTTCCTATGTTCTTACACCTTACTGCTCCCTGCCCCCTATGATCCAGCTTCACTGACCAACTTGCAGTTCCCCAAATAGGACCCTCCATCTTCCAGCTCTGTGCCTTTCCCTGGCTGTCTTCCGTGCCAAGAATACTCTGCTCACTTACCTCCACCTCTTAATTTCTCTGGTTTCCCTCAAGAGTCAACTCAAAGCCCACCTTCTCCAGTTGCTAATGCCCTCCCCTTTCAGATTTCTTTCCCTCTACTCTATGTACGTTCTATGTTGTCTCCCTCATTACAATGTGAGTTCCTTGAGAAGCCTGAGCCTTGTCCTAGCCTTCTTTTGTATTCCCAGCACTTGGTACAGTGCCTGGCAACTAGAAAATATTTAAGCAATATGTATTGACGTACTGACCTAATACAGTGAATTACTGACATTACTGCAAAACCAAGTTGGCCACAGTGACCTGTGGGTAGATGATCTCTTAATGGCCAAATCACAAGGCCTTTTCTCAATCCTTATTTTCTTTGACCTCTTTGTAGGTTTGC
The DNA here is from genome assembly GCA_028658325.1 of Potorous gilbertii. Lineage (NCBI taxonomy): Eukaryota > Metazoa > Chordata > Mammalia > Diprotodontia > Potoroidae > Potorous > Potorous gilbertii. The sequence continues at coordinate 288,704,309 of CM053771.1, forward strand.
ATGACAGTGGTTCTCCCCCTACCTGTCTGCCTGCTCCTCCTCACTCTTCTTTGCTGAATCTTTATCCTGCCTGCTCCTACTAATCATAGGTATCCCTCAAGTCTCTGTGCTGGGTCCTCTTCTATCTTTCCCTTATGCTATTTTGCTTAGTGATCTAAGAAATTACCGTCTCCATGCAATTGTTTTTCAGACCTTTTTATTCAGCCCTAGCCTCTTTCCTGACCTCCAGGATTGCACCTCCAGCTTTCTATTGGACATTTGAACTGGACATCCTGCAGAGATCTCAAATTAAGCATGTCTAAAAGTGAACTCATTACCTTTCCCTTCAAACTCTCCCCTTTCCCTAATTTCCTTATTACTGTCAAGGGCATCACTGAACTTCCACTCTCCCAGCTTGCTGTATAGGTCTCACCCTTGATTCCTCATTTTTTTCTTTCCCTCTCCCTCTCCCCTTTTACAGCATTTCCTGTTCACATCTCTTTTTCATCTCCGATGTTGCTACCATCCAAGTACAGACCCTCATCATCTCATATGTAGACTACTGGAATAGCTTTCAAATTGATCTCCCTGCTGTAAGTCTCTTCCCACTCCAGCCTATCTTTTACTCATCTATCAAAATGATCTTCCTAAAGTTTACCTATGACCATGTCACTTCCCCTTTCAATAAACTTGTTTATTGAGTTATTTTTATTATTCCTAGATCAAATATAAAATCTTCTGTTTGGCTTTTAAAGGCCATCCTAACTTGATCCCATCCTACCTTTCTAGTCTTCTTACACCTTATTCTCCTCCACATACACTGACATCTAGTAACACTGACTTCCTCACTATTCCTTGCACAAGATGTTCTATCTCCTGATTCCAGGTCTTTTTCATCACCCTTCATCCCCAGAATGCTCTTCTTCCTTGTCTCTGCCTCCTGGCTTCCACAGCCTCTTTCAAGTCTTAGATAAAATCCTTGTGCATGTACCACAGTACCTGGAACAGAGTAGGTACTTGATAAAAATACTTGTCAACTTGTTGACTAAATGAGATAGTATATATGGAGAACTTTGTAAGCCTTAAAGTATCCTATAAGAATCATATGTGTGTATGTATCTCTGTGTGTGTGTGTATATACCTGTTCATGCTTACGTTATGTAAAGTTTAATGTAATAGACTATCCCAATGCAAAACCAACAGGTCATAAGTAGTAGTAAACTGAAATGGCTCAAGAAAAGCTGGCTAGAGAGCTTCCTTATAGGTAAATTTTGAAAGTGCTCATGAAACATAAAAATATAGGAACTACTACACTGCACCATTGAAAGTCCTCAGTCTAGTATTGTACAGGTCCAAGAAGTGCACCGTCAGAGGGCCTATATGCCTGTCCTCACCAAGAGCAATCTTAAACATGAGATTCTTGAAAAAATCTCGGCTGCTTATTCTTTGTTGCCAATTTTACTTCTGTCTTTTGAAATTGATCTTTATCCTTTTTGAACTCATTCACATTTCCTACCAATGCCAACTCCTTCGGTGTTAAGGGTTCCCTAAGTTACTGTTGCTGTTTGTCCTTCATTCTGGAAGAGGACCAGTGACATCACGGATGATGTCTTGACTTGCTCATGCATTGGATTTCAGTGAGGCAGAGCTGCACAAGGTCTTCAGCCTCACTCTCTCCTCTTGAGTCATCAAAGTCCAGCTGCAGGACAAAGTTAGGATGACTGGTGATGGCCCAGGATGAAGTGATGACCTTGGTGTCTTCAGTGTCTGACCAAGCTCCAAGTGCTCCACACCACCTGCTTCAGACGCCTTCATGGCCTTTGGAACAAATTGTTCTCATCTACTCATTTCCCCAGGGGAAATCTTCACATGCTTGGGGTAGACACCCCCAACATACCAGCATGATTGAGATCTGTTTGTTACTCTCAACCTGGTTTAGCCTGTCTGCCAAGATGGTTTACTAGGGTGTGACTGCTACAGCTTCTGGGAGCCACAGGTGAAAGTACAGTGATAGGTGGACACCAAATGCGGATGAGCAGCCCTGAAAAGGACTTGTCTGCCCTCATATTGGAGGTGCTGGTTCTCTTGAACACCCCTGCATCTCTCCATAAGTTATGAGTTACTATTTGAAATGGCCATTTTATTTGTCTTAAACTTATTTTACTCAGATTTCAAAAGGTGTCTGCCCATTATACCTGCATTTGGGGATTTAGGGAATAAGTCTATGTTTCCATTAACTAGGCTTTTCATGGTTTTATAGATCATCAGACATGACCAGCTCTTAGCACAGTGTTTGGCACATGGTAGGCACTGACCTACTCTACCATGGCTAAAGATTCTAAATACTTTTTGGCCTACTGTCATACAACAGGCCTCCTACTCCTCCCTCATCACTATCACTTTAGTTTCACTTCTCCGAACCTCCTCTGTTTTGTTCGTGCCTTCTGGAAGATACAGGGACCAAATCTGTACTCTCATTAATATGGGCACTCCCTCCAATGATGCAAATTATAATACATTTATAGTCACCTATCCAATGAGACTGTCCTCTGTGTACTCCCACAGATTTGTCACAGGGAGCCCACCTTAGGCAGCTTCTTCACATTAATTTTATACTTTGTGAACAGCAATGGAGTTTAAGACCTGTCCATTGATTATCCCTTGCTGTTTGCCACATGACCAGCCTCAGATGATATTCTTTGCACCACAACTTCTGTGTAATTCCTTATTGGTAAAGCATTGCTCCATGGCTGTGGAGGAGAAAGTGAGGCTAGTGACCTTGCGCAGCTCTCCCTCCCTCAAATCAAAGTCAACTGCCAGTCATGTCATCATTTCCCTGATGCCATGGTCCTCTTTGAAAACAAAGGACGAACACAACAACAACACAGTGCATTGTTCATGCCCATCAATGCACTTATCCATTGACTTCTGGGGGACCTCAAACTTTATTTTATACAAGGATAGGAAATGTTTTCTATTCTGTTTCTCATACTTGTCTTCATGAGGAGCGTCATCTGTTGTCTTCAATAGTAAATAGCGTGGACATTCTCAGTGAATCATCAGAATGACTCCCAAGGTCCCTACTTTGGTTACACCTAAGCACAGAGGCCATCATTTTCTAAATGTAGTTTGCATTATTTCTCCTAAATAACTTTGCACAGTAATAACTTTGCGAAGTTCTATATCATCAGTTTTCCTGAAAAATGCTCATTCTCAAGCAACTTCATCGCCTCCCTGAATCTCCATGACATTTGAAAAGCTCGTCATATTATATTCAGAATATCTTATATTGATAGCAAAAATAGGTTTGGCTTCAAAATCCAGAGGACATAGATTAAATTCCCTTCTTTGAAGCCTTCCCTAACCCATTTATTCTCTCAATGCCCTAGGCAATTTACTCGAAGACCAAATGTTGCTGAGTATTTGCTGCTCTGCATGGGCCGAGGAATTTCTTTATCAGGAATTCCCAGAAACATTTAATTATAGGTTAGGTTCCCATCTCTCTCCACTCCCCAGATGTTCTATTGCACTCAGAAGTTAATATTGGTTCAGTTGTAACTAGCAGTATTGACAACCGAACGATACAGAAATATATCTTAGATTAAACCCTCTTGTGCACTCCTCTGAACTCTCATAACATTTTGCTTATGGCTTTCTTATACAGTCATCATATCTGCTTTTACTTTTGTAATTTTTATACATGTCCTAATTCTGACTGTTTTCACTGATGTCTTCCATGTCTGGAACTTTCTCCCTGTTTACCTTTGCCTCCTGGCTTCCTTTAGGCCCCAACTGAAATCTTACCTTCTCCAAGGAGCCTTTCCTGGTCTCGTTTAATCTTACTGTGTTCCCTCTGGGATTATCTTCGATTTACTCTGTATATATTCTTTTTGTACATAGCTGTTTGTTTGATGTCTTGGCCAGTAGACTGTACACTCCCTGAGAACGGGGACTGTTTCTTGGTTTATATCTTAGGTGCTTAGCACAGTGACTACAAAATAAGTCATTGAGTGGGTGTTGCCTGAGATGAACTGAGACCTGGGAAAGATCTTAATTTAAAAGGCCAAGGTTGCCCAGAACACTCTGGGTCATTCCCAGTCCTTTGGACTTTTGTCTTGGTGCTGGACTTCCCTGATTCTGGAGGAGAGAGGCTGATGACTTTTTGTAACTTTGCCTCACTTAAATCCAGTTCACATACACGTTAAGACATCACCTTCATGATGTCACTGGTCTTCTTTGAAAACTAAGGCCCAACAGCAGCAGCCACACAGTAGGTGCTTAAAAATGCCAGTGTTCGTTGTCTGTCTTCTGTTCCCAAGAGGGCCGTGACATCAGGGAGGAGATGCCATGGCATGCGAGTGAACTGGATTTAAATGAGGAAGGACTGTGCAAAGTCATTTGCCTCACTCTGTCCTCCAGAGCTCTAGGTCCAGTGGCCAGATACAGATCAGGAGGGGAGATAATCCTGCTTAAAAAATGCTAGTTGACTGCTAAAAGAGGGAAATGGTTTAAGAGTGTGAGGGCTGAGCACCATCTGGTGGGCAATAGGGGTACTGCAATCTCCGGGAAAGCAGTTCTGGGGAAAGAGGACTGTGTAGGTGCAAGGGATTGATTCTGATGAAACCACTTGGCTGGGGTGGCTTAAGCATAGGACCAGCCTATTAGGAAAAATTATATTTGCACCGGCCTTCTGATAAACTAACTGACAAACTGTTTCTGTGGAAAGCAGGACATAAGCTAGGCATTAGCTATCAGTCTTATACCACTGTCATATACATTTGCCTTTCAAACTCTTAAAGTTAACTAATAACTTTCCTTCCTAAACCTTCTCTTCATAAAAACAGATATCCATAATCATCAAAAAGCAAGATCTGGAGCCCCTTCATCATCCTGATCACCCTTCTTTGTACTATGTTCTCCCCAAAGTGTGGTCCAGTCTACCAGGTCTTCAGAGAAAAGGAGACTTCTTACCTTGCTGTGATAATAACCAGGCACACCAAGTTTACAAGCATCGAGGTTGAGTGGCTTATAGAGACTGTCCATGACACAGCACTGATGAGGCCAGGGGTAATCAGCATCATTATTCGCATCTCGGAAGGCTGACGTGTACTTTTGCCAATCTGATGGACCATTGACACCACAGCACTTTTCCTGTCCAAGGAAAATAAAGCCAGTATTTCCTTTCATAATCCCTGCTAAAGGAGTCATTGGGACGAATGAGTTATTGAGGGGGAAGCAGACATCAAATATTACAACATGACTTAAACTCTCTCAAAACTTATTAGATTTTCCCTGTGGGAAAGAGAGAAAAAGACATGATTTACTTTTGATTTAACGATGCTGAGAAAGATGTAGCCTCTCATCCTGAAAGAATGAGCCCACACCCACTCATCCTTCCTTCCTGCCTTCCTGCCTTTATTCTTGCCTCCTTGCCTTTCTTCCTAAGAATTTAAGCTCCTTGAGAGCAGAAATCATTTTTGCACTAAAACCTTTTAATCTGTATCCCCAGTCTCTTGCACAGTAGCAAACCCATAGTAAGTGCACAGTAAATTGCACTGAATCACACTGAATTGTCACTTATTCAAATGGTACTCTATATTGTAATATTTATTTTTTTAAAGTGCTGCTATTAATAAAGGACTCAACCAGTATTTATTAAGCACCTACCATGTGTCAGGCACTGTACTAAGTGCTAGGGATACAAATGAAATAGAAATGACCATATATAAAGGAAAACAAGATGAAAAGGAATCAAAATTCTCACTAATGAGAATGACTAATGACCAATAGACTTTAGAGGGTCACAATGAAGTATGTCTCTTTCCTTTTGGTAGAGAGGTGGTGGACTATATTTAAGGTATACATGGCCAGATACGGCCATTGTGTGTGTTTTTACTCAGCTATATTACTTAATAGTGTTACAATGGAAAGTGCTGTGGGGTAGAAGTAGGGTGTGAAGGACTCATCAGAAAGCAATATTTAAGCAAGGCATCAATACAATATTTTGTGGCAGTTGGGTGATTCAGATATCTGCTAGCTGTGTAACCATGGGCAAATCATTCTGTGCCTTAGTTTCCTCATCTGTAAAAAGAAAATAATAATAGTACCTACATCCCAGACCTGTGAGGATAAAATGAGGTATTTGTAAACCTTAAAGCATTCTAGGTATTGTTGATTTTTTTTAAAATAAATGATATATCAACACAATGCTCCCTAGGAGCTATTTTTTTCCAGTAATAAAGAGAGACTGACACTAAGATATGTGTGCTTTTTATATCATGAAAAGTAGCATGGTGTAGCAGGCAGAATATGGGACTTGTAGCCTTAAAGACCTGGGTTAGAATCCTTCATATAAAACTATGTCCCTGAGCAAATCACTTAAGTTCTCTGAGCCATAATTAAATTCTCAGAGCTCTGATAGAGTTCTAGGCTCGGAGTCAGGAAGCTCTGAGTTCAAACCTTGCCTCATGTATTTGCTAGCTTTGTGGTCATAGGCAAGTGACTCTGTATCTCCATTTCCTCACCTGTAAAAAGCAGGTAACAATAGTACTTACCTCATAGGATTATTGGTAAGACATGTAAAATGCTTCCTGTACTTTAAAGGGTGGTACAAATGTCAGCTATTATATACTGAGGTTAGACTTACGTATATGAAAAAAAAATTACATATATGATCAAAGAATTGAGTTTTTCCTCTGTTGCAATGTACTCTACTGAGCCATCTAATTTTAATGTGCTCTGACCCCAACATGCCTAGAATCCTGAGGAAGTCCAAAAGCTCTTTGATTTGGCATGTTCTATGGTTAACATCATTAGTCAATCAGATGGCAACTTGCAAATGAGCAGGCTTATGATATAGTGGAAAGAAAACTAGAGCTGAAGTAGGAAGAGTTGGGTTCCCTTCTAGTGACTTCCTAGCAATGACATCTTAGACAAAATGAAAACAATGCCTGCCTTAAAAGGGTTTACATTCTGTTAAGGAGAGACAAGTTATACATATAACATATAAATGTATATGAAATAAATAGAAGATAATTTTTGGGGAGGAGGGAGTCCTAGCGTTTGAGTAGGAGATGGTATCTTAGTTAAGATTTGAAGGGATCCAAGGCACAGAGGAGGATGTACAAAGGCATGGAGACAAAAGATGAAGTATCCCATGGCAGAAACAGCAACAAGGCCATTTTGGCTGCTCTAAAGAGGAAAGGTATGTTGCAGCCAGGTGGTGAATGACTTAAATGCCCAAGATTGCCTCATATCTATCGAATGGAAACGATAAGCTCCTAGAGTCCTGCAGTCCTGCCTCTGATATGTACTAGCTCTATGACACAGGCAAGTGAAAGCTTCCCTGAGCCTCAGTTTTCTTAGCTGTAAAATGGGGATAGTTATGCTTGTAATACATATCTTAGGTTTCTTGTGAGGCTCAAGTGAGGTAACATATATAAAATGTTATAAAATGTCTATTAAAGTTATAGTTATTATTTAGAAACAATGAGTCATAATGGATAGATACTTGACTCAAAGTCAAGAAGAACTTGGATTGAGTCCTGTCTCAAAAATATTTCTAAGCAGTATAACTAGAAAAAAATCACATACCTTCTCTGAATCTCATTTTCTTTGTTGAGGTATGACCAAAATAATGGTTAGATTGTTCAATCGCAATATATTTCAACAGCAGAAAACATTTTCCTTGCCTATATCATCACAAGGTTGTTATGAAAGTCAGGTGAGGTAACAGGAAAGTACTTTACTAACTTTATAGCTCCATATGAATATTAACTATCATTATGAGTGATGATAAACTCAGGATGAGTAACATAGCGACCAAGTACTTTGAGGATATTCCAGCTTCTGGGATCCAGGGAAAATAATCAGTTAATGAACAAGTATTTATTAAGTGCCTACTATGTTCCAGACACTACGCTAGATGATGGGGAAACAAAAATAAAAATGGAAAAGATCCATCTTGATTTAAATGTCTTAAAGGGAAAAAATAGGTTGTTTTTATTGCTTTAGATGAGTACCCGCAAGTATTCAGATGGGGGAAGAAGTGATTCAACTAAACTTAGAGGTTTAAAATTAGAAATAAGATGAGTTATTTTTAGTTATTTTTGTTCTGAACTGTACTGCTTTTATTGTAACTGAAACTTTGGAATATTTTTCCCTGAAGATTAATATCTAGTACAAATACAGCTGAAACAGAAAACAAGTGAGCCCCAGAAGGATATTAAACTTTCTGACACAATTATAGCCAATTCTATTTAAGGCTCTGATTATCCCGCTTGCAGATTTTTCAAAAGCTTTTATTCTCCTCCTGCTTTTCAGAAAATTCATTTCTGTTCAGTAGTTTAGTCAAACAGTAGACATCTGTGGGGAAATGGAAATGAAATACTAAACACACCAATTTTCTCCCTTTTACCAGTTCCATTAAAATATCTGGTGAGAAGAGATGAAATTATAGATGCTACTCAATTTATGGAATAAATATTTTCAAGCACACATAATAAGTCAAAAGTAAGTTTCTATCAAACAAATTCTTTTCCTGCTGACTTTCATAATAAAACTGGTGATATGTTAACATGGAAAATACATATACATTTATGTATATAATATTATGTATATGTGTACACATGCATATTTTTGTATATAAGTATATATGCATTATCTATATCTATTTAATTGTGTTGAATTGAACATCTTGAAGAAGGGTTAAGGCTTAAGCTTTATTAAGGCCAGGCTCATCATTTGTTAGGTATATAAAATCCTTTAGGTCTTGGAATCCTCTGAATAAATACTTATGGTTCCAATATCTTAGCTTTCCTTTTCCTTTCTCCCTTTGTATTTATGATATCTATTAGAATGGGTTGCAGTATCATACTTAACCAGAAGATGACCCTGTCTTGTACATAATATACTCATGGGTGAAAAGTCCTTCAAGCAAGGATTTGGGGTCCATAAAACATGTTGTTTTTTCCTGATTTATGTGTACAACTTAAATATATTGTCAAATGTGTTTGCTTTTTCTTTCCCCTAAGGGAGATAACTGTAATGGTTCCATTTTCAATGGTTCCAATAGTTCCAAGGATTTTTGATGGGTACGATCTGTAGATTTCAGTTATTCATACTACTCTCATAGCATACCAAGATTTGACTGAACAATTAAAACTTCTGCAACTCTCAGGGAATTGGAAGACAAATGGGAAGTTAGTGATAAGGAAAGGAGCTAAAGTGAAGTACTGATGATCGTCATCTCTGCTACTTAAGCTTCCCCTCTTCTTTCACACTTATTCCAGGTCTAGTCAATAAAAGTGAAGACTCAACTAAGAAATATCTTTCTGACGACCACATTATAATGGTAAATTGATTCAATTCAACAAACATCCTCCATTTTAATACATGGTAGGCCCAGGAAGTGTCAGATAAGTATGCCAGATAATAAGGGAGGTACAGAAGTCCAGTGTTTGCACATTTTCTAAAATTCAAGGTGTTTGGAATTATCCACATTTCTTTGTAATGTAAATGGAAGAATATGAATTTCTGTCATGTAACATCTTGACATTTTCTAGGTCATGCTTACTCAAACCAACCTTACAGGACTGTCATCTCAGTAAATTACACCAAGATAGATAGATCTTTGTCCCAGGTGAGTGTGATGGCTAGTGAAAACTTCTCAAGAACTTAAATCTGAAGTAGATCAGACTCTGGGTCTGAGTTTCAATTTCTCAGAAATCATATGATATGGGGAAACTTGAAGTTGTGAAATCAGCTGTTGCCCCTCTCCCCAGATTTGCTTAACCCATTTCCTAATCATATTGTACAATCTCAACCTTTTGCCAAATAGGGGAGATGTTTATTCAGTCTCTTCCTCAATTTTTTGTGTCTGGGGCAAATTTTGGAAAATAAGTTGCTTGCTCAGGCCCTTGACTTCCATTTCCTTATTTCTTATATCTGGGGCAAATTTCTGAAAATACATTGCTTGCTCAAGCTCTTGACCAAAAGGGTATGGGGGGGGGGGGCGGGCGTGGGTATGTGGCTTTTAGCTATATAACCATGTTTCTGTTTCTGTACTGTGCCTCCTTCCTCTAGACTGCCTAGGGAAAGGTTGATGCCTACTTCTTGCAAGAACCGAATATTGGACTTTCTGTTTTTATCTTGAGATGCCTCCGAGTAGTCAATTTGAGTAGTGGTCTCGCCATCCCACACATAGGTATTGGGGTTCTAATACATGAACCTTGACTTTATTTGGCCTAGAACCCATACCACCATATACTGCCCAGTCATTTTAAAACCATACTTACTCCCCTATAGCCACTATCATCCCACTAGAAGTTGTACTCTATTCCTGGGACCCTGGCCTCTGATAATGAACTTAGTCATTAATTAATAGGCTTTATCTTTGTAACAGTAAGCACCCCAAGACACACAGGGGGTGCTACCACAGGTTATTTGATCTGCTTCTCGAAAAGGAAAGGCAACTTGACAATCACTTTAATCAAGCAAATGTATCATTCAGTTAGTTCAGGGGAACAAGTCAGCACCCTGAACTTCAGAGAAAGAAACAGAGAAATCAAGTCAACAGACATGCTTCCAAAATCTGGCCATTAGCATGCATACATCTTGGAACATCTGGGTTTTTTGTGGGGTGAAAGGGAGGTTGGAAGGGGATTCTTAGCAACTTCCCAGAGTCCTCTTCTGGCTAAATATACACTTCTAGTCAATAACGTCCAAAGTAAAAGCTCAGCCTCAAGAGTATTTATACACTTTTCAGAGCCAGAGGGCATAACCCTCTGATCCAGTGCCTGAATAGAAAAAACAAAAGGTATTCGGGACCCTCCTACAAAACAGCTCCCCTAATCAAGTTTCTATCAATGGGTGGAAAAGATCTTCTTTAATCACATTATTCAATCAGAGGTACTTTTAGTAAACCAAAACAGCAAAAGATCCTAACTTGATTGCTATCACAATCTTGCCCAGAACCAGGACATTTCCAGACCAATTCTCTTCAAGTAGCCTTACCCTACCTTGATCTTTCCCCTGTTAAAATGTGTATTTCTTGTGGACAGACATTATCTTGCTTACTTGTTTGTATTTGTATTTCCAACATTTGGTACAGTTACCTGGAACATAGTAAGAGTTTTAAAAATGTTTTCTCATTTAGTCATCAATAGGCTTCCCCATTATAGTTTCATCTTTAAAAAAAATTTAAAGTTCAATGTCTCTAGTTAAGCTCGAAAATGATGTTAGTCCAAAGACCTTTTATAGTCACGTACCTTTATTTGTTTTTAATTCTGAACAACCACCCAATAAAATGAATATATAGGAAAGAAAAAGAAGATTGCACATATAACTATGAATCTCTTTTAAGTACAGATTAGATGTTTTC
>CM053771.1:288716167-288748392 GCA_028658325.1 Potorous gilbertii
AACTTTCAAAGCTATCATGTTTGTGTCTCCTGGCCATCCTTCTATTCTTTTCTGTCCATTTAAAAAATGTTTCAATGACCCTCTTTTCTTTTTCTTTGTTTTGGGAGGGGATATTGCTGCTGTCTCAATTCACCACCCCAATTGAAAAAAAGAAAAAAGAAAAAGAAACCTTTGTAATAAAAATGCATAGTCAATTAAAACAAATTTCCTCGTTGGCTATGTCCAAAAATGTATGCTTCCTCTGCCTGGGGTGCACCTGCTCTTTGACAGTCTCGCTATAGAAGAAGACCCTCCTCTGAGCCCCTCAGTCTTAACCCCTCCAGTGACCTGTTCACACGTGGAAGGGCCTCTGCCATAGGCTCCCATATTCTCACCTGGAGCATGAGACGGTCCCAGGTTTTGGTCACTCCTGTGTTTTTCCATATGTCATCATTATTGGACTGACTTTTGTTCTGGTACCTTTCCAGCATCTGCCTCAGGAAGAGGTTGGTAGTGAACTGCCAGAAGAAAAGATACAATAGGATTAGCCTGACAGTTCTCAGGCTGGAACCTTAGAAGCACCGAAGTACAGTTAACAGAAGAGGTTCTCTATCATCATTGGGAGCCAAATTGTATTCAATAAGTTTAGATGGAGATTGGCTGCGTCCCAGTATGGGACTGCCACCAATTAGGCTGAAACAGAGAGTAATTTTAAATTTGTTTAGGCTGGGGAAGGAGAGGGAAGAAGGCAAAAGAGATAATAGAGCCATAACTAGCCAAATATGTTATTGGGGCCGTTTGAGTTGAGTGGTGAACTCAACTCAATGGATGTTAGGGGTGGTAACAGATAATCCATCCCAATTGAATATAGTCATGCTGGGGGGGGGGGCAGGGCCCATGCCCTAGAAAGTCCCCCAGGTACCCATAATGATCTTAATGCCCCTTAATCTCCATCAAGGGGACAGAAGCAAGGAGAGGTGGGCAGATATGGGGCACTGTGATGGGGGAGAGGTGTACAGTGGTGATGGGATTCTTGGAAAATAGCAGCTGGGGGCTGGTCAAAGGGAATAAGGGTAACCCTACTAAGGATGCAGGGGGTCTGTAGCACAAAGATGGTGGAGGACCTTGAGACCCAGGAACATTGAGCTGGAGGATGACCTTGGGAAGAAAGTGTGCCCCTTGAATGTCAGCATCCTGGGGACAAGCCCTGTTTGCTCCTTTCCTGATTATGGCTCAGGGAATGGAAATAGAGAAGTGTGTGTCAAACTCAGATTGTATCAGAATGATCATTACAAAGTAGCTTCCCAGACTCCCCCATTAGAGACCATACTTACAAAATCTCGATGCACAGCTGCTGTGATACTGGATGCCATTTCAAAGGCATATACTATAAACATCAGAATAAAATACTGAAAAAGAACCAAAGTACAAAAGTTATGTGTCACCTACAGACACATCTCTCTAGAACTGATTAATTTTTAAAAATGTTTATATTCATTAAAATCCTTATTGAATATATTAAATAAGAAGTTTTTTGCAAGGCTCTAATGGACAGGACTGCATTCATTTTGCATTAGGGGTTTAGAGGTCATTTTTTTCAAACTTCTCATTTTATAGATCACAGGATCATAGATTAAGAGCTGGAAGACCCCTTGGAGGAGATGGAGCACAACTTCATTTTACAGATGAAGAATCTGTGGCCCATAGGGATTAAGTGACTAGCCCAAGGCCGCACAGATAACTAAGGGATGAGTCAACATTTGAACTCATGTCTTCTAATGCCATATGCAGTGTTCTTTCCACTGTACCAGATTGCTAAGCAGTGCTCTAGTTTGGTTCCTTAGGTTTTCCCATTGCCTAGAAAAAGAGCCAAGGGGCTAACCCACTGTAGTAGCTGGCAGGAAGCTCCCTGTTTTGTTTACAGAGGAGGAGGCAGAGGCTTTGTAGACTTGAAGAGAAACCAAAGACATGGCATGACTCGTAATCCTCAAGTACAACCCAGTGCAGGGTTCCAAGAAGGAATTTTATAGCACAATAAAGCTGCACTAATCCCGAATAATTTGGGGGAAACCCCTTTCTGAATTCCTGAAAAGTCTGGACTCTATAGAGAACTGGCATCAAGTTCAGCTAGTATTTCTGCAAGAAAGGAGCAGGAGGTTGCTGGTGAATGTTTAACAACTTGCTCTCTGAAAAAAATGTAAGCATAACACTCGTTAAAGCTTTGTTGAACTTTCGTTCAACATTTTCTTCACCACTTTCTTAAGCTTAGAAATCAACAACACAATAAATTAAGCCCTAACTTGTAGCATTTGTGGATTCCTGAGGTGTAAATGCTTACACTGGAAACTCAATAATCAGCTGCAGTTATGAGATGGCTCCATCACACTCTTGGAAAGGAAGTCAGTGGGACATGAAACACACCCAGACTGACTAATTTTCATTGCCCCTCTCAAAATCACCCTTTCACAAAGTTTGGGTGGAAGATTAGGTGAGTAAAATGATGTTTTCTCTCCTTTTCTGAGTAGACTCATGGTGCTTCCCAGGCAAAAGGAAAGGCAACTGACACAGTAATTTTCATAAGTATTAATGTCTTGACATGTTGCTGTTCAGTTGTTTCAGACTCTTTGTGACCCCACTTGGGATTTTCTTAGCAAAGATACTAGAGTGGTTTGCCTATTTCCTCTCCAACTCATTTTATAGATGAGGAAACTTAGGCAAACAGAGTTAAGTGACTTGCCCTGGGTAACATAGCTAATAAGTGTCTGAGGCCAGATTTGAATTCAGGTTTTCCTGACTCTAGGTCTGGCACTCTATCCACTGAACCATCTTGTTACCCTAATGTGTTAGTTACCTTCTCCCAATGGCGTCTGTATTTTACTAAGTTTTTAGAATAACCCTAGCTTATCCTGAAATAAAACCCTAAGTTTCATAGTAATGAATCTCTAATTGTGAGAAATTCAGGATGCGTAGCTTCTGTGTGGGAAAAGACAAATATTAGGAGGAGAGACAAACTCTTCTATGTGTAAAGGAATTGAAATTTTCTTGGAATGAAGGTTTTTATCTGCCTTTAATCTGCTATCTAATCAGTCAGGAAAAGGAGAGAATAACTTTCACTCTGACTATATACATTATATCAATAAGCTCTGAAGAATATTAGGATAATATCTTTCCCCCAGACATATCTCCTTTGTGTCCCGGAAGGACGTTGTATGTGGTCAAATGCAGCATTTCATCTATGTAAGTATACTTTACTGCAAAGCTCTTCTGATTACACTTGCTCAGTTGTACTCAGTGAAAACACAAACACACACAATTTGGGTAGTATAGCTCTTACCACCAGAAGTATTTTTCTACTTGACCTCATGATGCCCACAATGCCAAGAACAGACAAGCAAAAGAGGCAGATGCCAACAAAGATGCCAATCCAAGCTGCTCCGTAGATATCATCATTATTAGTAGCTTCTAGTAAAGGGTAAAGGCTGTGCTGGTCCGATACAAAGAAGATGCATTCTGCTGTCAGAGCAATGCCACACATCTGAGGGGTTGAAAGTCAAGAAGTCAAGTCAGTATGTATGTAGGGCTTAATATGTGTCGGGCACTGTGCTAAATCCTGAGGCTACAAAAAAAAAAAGACAAAAACAACTGGTACGTTCAAGAAACTCACAGTCTAGTGGGAGAGACAACGAGCAAACAACTATGTATTAAATGAGTTATATAACCGAATAAAGTGGAGACTGTCTCAAAGGGAAGGCATGAGTATTAAGGGGAACTAGGAAAGGCTTTTTAAAAACAATTATTTTATTTTTTTTCAGTTTCCTATAATCACTTTCATATATCTTAGATTTTTTTCCCCTCCCTCTTTCTCCTTCCCTCTTCCCTTCCCACTCCCTCCCTGAGCTGGCATGCAGTATAAGTTCTACACATTCATTCTTATTAAATACATTTTCACCTTAGTTATGTTACATAGAAGAATTAAAATGAATGGGAGAACCTATAAAACAAAACATAACATAACATAACTTAACGTAATGTAACGTAACATAACGTAATGTAACGTAACATAACATAACCTAACATAACATAACATAACATAACACAAGAGAAAATGGTCTGTTTCATTCTGCGACTCAATTCCATAGTTCTTTTTCTGGATGTGGAAGGCATTTTGCCCCAGAGTCCACTGGGAATTTTTTAGGTCCTTACATTGCTGTGAAGAAATGTCTACCAGAAAAATTCCTTGCACACTGTGGTTGTTGCTGTGTACAAAGTTCTCCTGGTTCTGCTCCTTTTACTCAGCATCAGTTCCTATAAGTCCTTCCAGGCCTCTCTGAAGTCTTCCTGTTCATCATATAGCACAATAGTATTCCATTACATTCATATACCACAACTTGTTCAGCCATTCCCCAATTGATGGGCATCCCCTTGATGTCCAGTTTCTGGCCACCACAAAGAGAGCTGCTATAAATACTTTTGTACATGTGGGAACCCTTTCCCATTTTTATGATCTCTTTGGGATAAAATAGGAAAGGATTTTTGCAGAAGCTGAGACTTGAAGAAGCCAAGGAAGCCAGAAGACTGAGACAAGGAAGGAGAATATTTCAGAAATGGGGAATAGCCAATGAAAAAGGGAGATGGAGAGTTGGGTGTTCAAGGAATGTAAAAAAGGACAGTATTGCTGAATCTACAGTCTGTGGAGGGAAGTAAGGTCTATATCTTATTCTACATATTGAGTCCATCACTTCTCTATCAGGAGATGAGTAACATCCTTCATCATTAGTTCTCTGGAATCTTGGTTGGTCATTGTGTTGACCAGAGCTGTTAAGACTTTCACATCTGTTTATTTTCAGAGTTGTTATTGAACAAATACTTATTCCTGTTTCTGCTCTCTTCACTCTCAGTTCATACTTATCAGTTCATACAAGTCTTCTCGGGTTTCTCTAAAACCATTCCCTTCATTTCTTACAATACAATAGTATTCTATCACATGCATCATAAAGCTTTTTTCTTATGAGCTGCTTTGGCTTTAAGATAAGCATACTCCTACTTCCTCTTGCCTACCCCTGCCCCACTCTTTTCTAGAAACTTGCATTCCCCACCCTTTTACTAAGCAACCCCTGCCAAGATGGACAAGCAGAAGAGGTAGATGTTAACAAAGATACCAATTTAGGCTGCTCCATAGATGTCAGCATTATTGGAACCATGGTTGGCCCTTGTGTTGATAGAGTTCTTAAGTTTTCTGAATTTGCTAATTTTTCATGTTGTTATTGAACAAATAGGACAAATAGTTGTCCTAATTCTGCTCCCTTTACTCTATATCAGTTCTTATATTTATTATACCTAGCCTCTTCCTGCCTTAGGGATTCAAAAATAACTACAACAATAGCTAGAATTTACATAACATCTATTATGTGTCAGGCACTGTTGTTGTTCATTTGTTTCAGTCACGTCTGACTCTTCTTGGCAGAGATACTGTAGTGGGTTTGCTATTTTCTTCTCCAGCTCATTTTACAGATGAGGAAACTGAGGCAAAAAGGGTTAAGTAACTTATCCAGAGATACACAGCTATTAAATGTCTGAAGCCAGATTTGAACTCAGAAGGATGAGTCTTCTTGACTCCAGGCTTGACTCTATTCACTGTGCCACCTAACTGCCCCCAGGTACCATATTAAGTGCTTCACAAATATCTCATTTGACCCTCAGAACAACCCTGAGAGGTGGGTGTTATTACCTCCATTTTACAGTTGAAGAAACTGAGGCAAACAGGGTTAAGTGATTTGCCCAGAGATACACAGCTAGTAAGTGTCCGAAGCTGGATTTGCACTCAATTATTTCAGATTCCAGCACTAGCATTCTATTGCTTTTGAAACCAATTAAGTGTTGCTGAGCAAAAATCTGCCCCTTCCCTCTGAAGCCAAGGGCCCTCAAATGTATTGGTGAGTTACTCTGGTATGAAGAAAATGAAGGAATCAGGTGTCCCATACATCAACTAGGATGAGAATTTGTTGTGTCAAGTCCATGGGTGGTCTGTTGTAAGACCACTGCTAACTTTCCCCTCTCCTTGCTGCGCCATAAGGACAAACACACCAGAGGTTTCTGTTACCTATCCAGTTGCATCTTTGATTGCCCTTGTCCCAACTGCTTCGGTGCCTGGGTATTTTATCTGAAGCTTTGGACTTTTTCTCATATGAATTAATATCCAATTTTTAAAAGGGCCTATTCCTTTTTTATTGTATTATTATTGACTTCTTTTGTGAATTTTTCACTAAGTCCTCAAATTGCTGGTCCAATCTGAGACAAACATATAGATTTAGAATTGGAAGAGAGCACAGAGGTATTGCGAGTAAAATTCAACAAAAGGTAGACTGAGGCTATATGATGACTTATTACTAGACACCACCTGTTCATAAAGCAAGTCTAATGGCTTGCCTCTGTTTAGCCAAAGACAAAGACCTGAAGATGCAACTCCTTTCTAAAAGCCCAGCCTAGGTGCGGAATTCATACCATTGGTTGGTTATAGGGTTGGCAACAACATAGGGTGAGGGATCAGGCTTGGTTACATTAAGGGAAGGGGCTTACCCCTACACATGGAAGTAGGACCAGAACTCCTCTTTGTCTTAGAGGAACCCTTTATGAATTAATAAGACCCAGCTGCATCCCAAGGCTGTGGATAATGGACCAGGGGTAGTGGTGCCTGGGTCTGAGCTAAGACCACCTTTGATTGGACAATGAAGGCCTAAGATCAGGCCAGCTTGTATGCTCTCAGCGATAGCATACAAATGTCATGAAGTTTCTCCAGAAATGAAATTATGAGGGATAACAAACTTCCTTGGCACAAAATGATTTGCAGGTGATGTAAGGATAAGAGTTCCCTTAGAATTAGAGTTTTATAAGAGTATTGACTTCTAAATTTAGCTTAGAGCTTTTCTTTTACTTAAAGTAATCAATAGAGAGAGTACCCTTTGGCATCTAACTGTGAGAGAGGAAGACCGAACTCCTGAACTCATGAGCTTCACTCAAACAAAGAACAGGTTTAGGTTTGTTACACAGAATACAGTATAAGGTGACAGAATAGAATCAATGAGAGTGAAATCAATTATAAAATACAGTATCAATAATTAATTTTCACACAAGTCAGCCCTTCCATTTTACATATGAGGAAATTGGGAGCCCAGAGAAGTTAAATAACTTGCCAGAATCACCCAGTTAGGATCTGAGGTATGATCTAAAATCAGGTCTTGCTTACTTCAAGTCCAATAGTCTATCTGTTACACCCAATGCCTTTCTCTCTAATGCAAAAATAAGCAATTAAATGATATTTCCGAAAGAGAACACTAACTCAGAGTTGAATCAGAGAGAGTTGGTTGTCAACCATGTCAGACAATTAGGTGGAACATTCCAACTCTCTAAGGGACGCAGGGCAGGTACATTAGCAGCAGGGTGGAGGAAGAAGAGACTTATAGGAACAGGGTTTAGGGTTCAGCAGTGAAAGCCATTTTCAGCCTCCTTGGCATTTCTTCACCCCTTGCTGGGATGGGTCACTACTTTAGGGAGGAGAGAAAAAATATTACTCACCCTTTTCCAACCACAGACTTTCAGTGTATCATAGTGATTCATATAAGATTATTCCTTAATCCTAGCTCACATAGTTAAATAAGGCTTTAAAATGAAGATCGGAGGAAAGAAAGCTAATTACACCATTATTTCCCTTTCAACTTGGAATTCAACCTTGGGTCTAAGTGATTTATCTATTGCTCACTTGAGAAGCAAAACTTCCTGTATAATCCTTGAGGGAAGAAAAGATTTTTAAAAATTGATTTAAAATTTTTTTTAAATTTAAATTAAATTTTTTTTTAAATGGATGCTTTTTTGTTTTTACAGCATGTTCATTTTGAATATTTGGCTATGGGCTTATAAATATTTAACAACTAGTTCTCAAAAAAAAAAAAAGCCGACCCAACATATTTTTAAGTTTGAGCTGCATTATTAACATTTTTCTCCACCACATTCTTAAGTCTAGACAATCAATAAAGCAATAAATCAAGCCCTAATTTGTAGCATTTGAAGACTGAAAGTTTAATAATCAACTCTTATGAGTATGAGCCAACTCCAGCATACCACTTTCTATAGATAATGTACTTTGGGATCCCTTTCAAGAGGTCATTTGTGCATTTTTTCAATGACTATTTTACCATCTAGTTCTAGGATATCAGGGAGGGGTTTTTTTTGATAATTTTTTGTAAGATGCTCTCCAGTCTCCTTTTTTTTTTGATCGTGGCTTTCAGGTGGTCCAATAATTCTTAAATTATCTCTCCTGGATCTATTTTCCAGGTCAGTTGTTTTTCCAATGAGGTATTTTACACTTCTATTTTTTTTCATTCTTTTGATTTTGTTTGACTGATTCTTGATGTCTCATTGAATAATTAGCTTTCAGTTGCCCAATTCTAATTTTTAGGGATTTATTTACTTCAGTTAGCTTTTGTACCTCCTTTTCCATTTGGCTAATTCTACTTTTTAAGGAGTTGTTTTCTTTAGTGGATTTTTTTCCCATTAGCCAATTGTATTTCTTACTTTCTTCAGTCAACTTTTGTCCTTCCTTTTCCAAGCTGTTGACTCTGGACTTTCTGTTGGAACAAAGATTTGAAAAGAAAAAAGGGGAAAAAAACCAAGCAATACATTTGCCCAATCTGAACAGATGCAATACTCCATACTCGTAATCCTCACCCTCTTCAGTGAAGAAAAGTGCATTTACATTTTCTCAGTTCCTTTAGGCCAAGTTTGGTGATTATAATGATAAGCATTTTAGTTTTTTTCTTTTGATTTACATTATTGTAGTTATTGTGTATGTTGCTTTCCGGGGTTGACTTGTTTCAGTATGTATCAGTTCATTTCAGTCTTTCCATGTTTCAACAAATTCTTCATATTCATCTTTTCTTATAGGACAGTGATAACCCATTACATTTATGTGACACAGTTTTTGTATCCAAATGAATGACTACATATTTTGTTTTCTGTTCTTTGCTAATTGCTTATTCTTCCCCCAATAAAAAGGGCTATTATAAATGCTTTGGTATATATGGAACCTTTCTTGAAGTGTATACATACTTATGTATATATGTACACACACACATATATACAAACATATACATACATACACACATCTGCATGTGTCTATAGATAGATATGTGTACTGTATATATGTATGTATATATATATATACATGTATGTGTATGTGTGTGCCTAACAGCAGGGTCTCTAGGTATGGCGTATGAACATTTTAGTTACTTTTTGAAAAAATGCACCATCATTAAATTATAATTGCATATTATAATTCCAAGTTTCTTTAAGAATGTTTGGACAAATTCAGAGTTCTACCGACAGTGTGCCTTTTTTCCCACAGTCCCATCAACATTGACTCTTTCCAGCTTCTGACATCTTTACCAATTTGCTGGCTGTAAAGTGAAACCTCACTTGTTTTGATTTGAATCTCTTTTACTTTTAATGCTTTGGACCAGTCTTTCATATGGTTGTTAATAGTTTATAATTTCTTTGAGAATAGTTAATGCATTTTGACTTCTTATCCATTGGGGAACCACTATTGGTCTTACATATTAGTATTAATTCCTTATATATCTTGGATAACAAATCTGTCTCAAAGGTAATTGATGCAAAGATTATTTTTCAGAAACTGATGATGTTCCTTCCTGTCTTAGCGACATTGATTTTGTTCACTCAAATACTTGTTAGTTCCTGAAAATTTCTTATTACTTACTCCAATAATCACATTTCCAAAAATTAATAAGCCTTGGAAGCAGCGCACAGAAGAGTCACCTTTGGCCATCCTTAGTATGTCCTACAAGCTGAAGACTCTGTTGAAGAAAATATAATTTGATTATTGCAGTTGACAGATATAACTATTCTTTCTTTTAAAATTGAAACATTCTTTGAGCACATATGATTTAAGTGGCACAGTAGATTGATCACTGGATCCAGAGTTAGGGAGACTTGAGTTCAAGTTTGTCCTCAGACACTCATAAGCTATGTGACCCTGGGGAAATCATTTAATGGGTGTGGTCCTCAGTTTTTTCATTTGCAAAAGGGAGGAATAATAGCATTTACCTCCTGGGGTGGTTGTGAGGATAAAATGAGATATTTGTAAAGTGCTTTATAAACCTTACAATACAATAAATTATTAATAAATTACATTAATATAAATTAATATTTTATATACTTATATTTATGCTTGAATTATATGTTATATTAATAAATTATTAACTATTATAGTTATTATCATGCTATAAAGGACTATAATTTGAGTTCTTGAATCATTTGGCAAAGGCTGCCCTTGTACGGCTGAATTTAAATGTCCATAGTTGAAATTCAGCTTACATGCTCATTATAATAGAAAAATAAGATTCTGATCTGTGCCCAAGTGTTTATCTGACCCATGCTAAATCCCCAGAATTTTGAAGACAAGCTCAGAAAATGTCCCCCTTAAACTGGAGCTAATAAGAATTACCATAAAACTGAGGGAACTGTACAAAGGCAGATGTAACTTATCCTGAGAGACTGTCTGTGAAGGGCTGTTATGGAGACAAAAGTCACTCCCAAATTCCCATCAAGGAGATGGCAATTTAAATGTTAATTATTACCATTAATCTTTTTTTCCCTGGATTAGACCAGAGATTTTCATAGGAAGTAGTGTGTGGAAACTCTCTTCACTAATGCAGATAGCAACTAATTTGTAATTTACAGAATTTGAATATGACTTGGTCTGTTGAGAAGTTTAAATGATTTGCCCAGTGTCACACAGTCAGCTTCAGTCATTATGGCAGGATTCACTGTCCTTGCCTCCAACTATTAATAACTCATATTTACATTAAAGTTTTCAAAATGTTTTCCTTACAAACAGTCCTATAAGTTAGGTAGTATAAACATTATTGAGTGAAATAAGGACATTGTGAAGACTTTTTATAATAGAAAAATTTGGGGAATATTGCATTTTCTAAATAAAATTTCTCTTCCATAGGGTCTCTCTTTCTGGATACCTGATTTCCAGGAGTCAGGAGCTTTGGGCAATTGGGGCCTCTCCCTTCTCTTTGTGGTAGTGCTATTGACTGTAGCTGAAACTTGGAAGTGACTCAAATCTCTTCTTTGTTTGTTTTACTGTTGCCACATCAACACTACCAGCTCCCCCTTCTCCCCCTCCCCTCCTTTTTACTTTAGTTGTAGAATAGCCACATCAGCAGTTAGTTAGGTAATAAATGAAGAAGTGTGTTGAGATAGGTGAATATTTCCCAGGGTTTGTCAAGTTTTTTGCACTTAGACTGTAAGCTGTCTTCCCAGACAATGGAGAGGTGTGATAGTGAGGAGGTGGGATTCTCTGTGTTGGGGTGTATAATGGTGTTTGATCCTTTGTGAGTTGCCTCCTTCCATCAGCCCCATCCTAGCAGAGGGATGCCCCTTTCTTGTGAGAATTGAATAAATCACTTTCTCTTCTTATGGAGGAACTTCTTCCTTTATTTACAATTTTGGGTAAGGGTCTTTTAACCCACACAGTATTATCTCCATTTTACAAATGGCTACTAGGTGGGGGACTGGGTTTTAAATCTTTGTCTTTTGACTCCAAGACCTAAAGTGATCTCTAGTTTATATAAAAAGTGTAATCTTGTAAGTTGAAAGTTGTGAAGGACAAATGAAAACCAAAGGGTGTGGTAGTTTCTACAGACCACCTAGAAAAACAAACTTGGAAAAAGACCCTAACTTTATAAGAATTGATGACTATTTAAACAATTCAGTACAAGGGCTTGGGTACTCTGACCAATTCTATCACATTTAGTAGTGAGACATATTACTATGGTGGAGATGGCAACATCAGGCTTATGATACAATCAAAGTATTCACATTATCCAACTCTGTCTGGTCTGATTCTTCTGCCTAAGAAACTTTGCTAATATTAATTTAATTTGTTACTGGGAAGGGAATGGATGAATCAGCCAAAATGAATATTCCAATTTATTTGGCATCTATGCTTCTTAGTATAAGTTAATAAATTGGCCCCCCAAGTTGTAAGGCAGCTAGGTGGCACAGTAGATAGAGTGCTGGGCTGAAGTCAGGGAGATCTGATTTCAAATACAGTCACAGATACTAGCTGTACGACTCTCAGCAAATCACTTAACCCTCTTTGCTTCCATTTCCTCATCTATGAAATGAACTGGAGAAGGAAATAGCAAGTCACTATCTTTGCCAAGAAAATTCCAAATGGGATCATGAAGAATTGGACATGATTGAACAATGAACCCCAACTTATCAATTAGTCTCAGGAGTTTGATAATCACGATTCAGACTCCTATAATCTCTTCACCCTGTGACCTGAAAATCAAATGCTTGAACTTTCATAGTTGGATAGGAAACTTTGGAGCAAGGATGACACCACTCCCATACAAACACCCCCAGTGAAGCCCAGTCTAAGTAGTTAACCTCTCTTTCTCTCTGTTCTGGTCCTTCTGACTAAATTTCAAGAAGTACTGGTTCACTCTGCTATTTATATCTTAAATCACAGATTAAGCAGCATCAACTTTCTCCAAAGTTTTAGATGAAAGCTAGCAAATGACTTGTTGATAAAGGCAACAGCAAAATGGTTTCACCTGAGTTCTTCTGCTAGCAGTGGACTTAATCTCTTCAGAGAAGGTAGAGATCTTTGGAACATTTTCAGTCCTGATACAGGGGATTTCCAGAAGCTACTGTCTGATTTATGTTGAAATACCCAGTGATAGCC
This sequence comes from Potorous gilbertii, assembly GCA_028658325.1. Classification (NCBI taxonomy): domain Eukaryota; kingdom Metazoa; phylum Chordata; class Mammalia; order Diprotodontia; family Potoroidae; genus Potorous; species Potorous gilbertii. The sequence continues at coordinate 288,728,922 of CM053771.1, forward strand.
TTTTTCATCCTTGGTCATTCTAAGATGATTTCCTGGACAAGGGGTTCTTAACCTGAGGTCCATGAACTTGGACATTTTGCTAACTCAATTACAATGTAATAATCACTAAACTTTTATTAAATGCCTACTATGTGCAACAAGTTTAAAGCATTAATGAATTTTTAAAATTTAATAGATGTCAGAAAAAGTATTCTTACTCCTTTGGGTAATGAGACTAGATGACATTGCACATGTTCAGACAAAACTAAACTGAAGCATTTAGTGAAAGCCAGGAGATACAAATACATATTTTCTTCCTCTCCTGCCTCTTATTTTCATAGCCTTGAAAAGAAGAAGAAGGGGAAGAACAAGGAGAAAAAGGTGAAGAAGAAAAAGGAGAAGGAGAAGAAAAAGAAAGAGGAGAAGAAAAAGAAAGAGGAGAAGAAAAAGAAAGAGAAGAAGAAGAAAGTGAATAAAAAGAAAAGGAGAAGGAGAAAAAGGAGGAGAAGAAGGAGGAGGAGAAGGAGAAGAAAAAGAAAGAGAAGGAGAAGAAAAAGAAAGAGAAGAAGGAGAAAGAGAAGAATAAGAAGAAAAGAAGGAGGAGAAAAAGGAGAAGGAGAAGAAAAAGAAAGAGAAGGAGAAGAAAAAGAAAGAGAAGAAGAAGAAAAGAAGGAGAAGGAGAAAAAGGAGGAGAAGAAGGAGGAGGAGGAAGAGAAGAAGATCATGATGATGGCAGCAGCTAACATTTAAATAAACTTTAAATTTTGCAAACTGCTTTACATATGTTGTCTCATTTGTCCTTCATTACAACTCCTTAAAAAAGGTACTGCAAGTATTGCTATTATTCCCATTCTATAGATAGGAGAACTGAGATTCAGGTTAAGTGTCTGTTGACTAGTCACATAGCTAATAAATATCACAAGTAGGTTCATAGGACATAGACTTAGAGCTGGAAGGGACCATTTAATTCTACTCCTTCATTCTACAGATGAGGAACTGGTACCTAGAGATGTTAAATTATTTGCCCAAGTAGAATGTAGTTGCCCACAGGAATAGCATGAAGAGTGGTAGCTAGATGGTGAAGTGGATGGAGCACAGGCTCTGGTGTCAGGAGGTCCTGAGTTCAAATGTGATCCCAGAAGCTTACTGTGTAAACCTTGGGTAAGTCACTTACCCCAATGTATGGGGAATGGGAAGGAAAAGCAGTTCTTGAACCCAGGCTTCAGACCCAGATCATCCTCATTTTCAGTTTAGTGTTTTATTCACTCTGCTGAATTTCTTCTAATGATAATTAAGAGAAGTCTCATGCAATAATGAAGACAGTACTAACTGTGGAATTGTGAAAGACTAGTGTTCAAGAAAGTCCAATCTCAGACATATATTGTTAGTGTCACTTTGAATTTAATCTCTTAGTGCTTCAGGCTACTCTTGAAAACTCTAAATTGCCATGGAGAGGCCCATCAGCAGTAAGGAAGGGAGTTTCCTTACCTGGGATTCCCTTCACCAATGAAATAAGAGGTCTGTTCCTTCCCCTTCTCACCCCCATAATAATCTGTAACATTTTAAAAGGCATATTATTGTAAATCTTTCATAGCTCCTTTGATATTTTGACTAAAATCTAGATTTGGTTGGTTTTCAAAGGACTAAAATGCATCCCCCAAATAGCTACATATTCAAACGGGGACTCTGGATCCAAGAACAATTCAGAGGGATGCTTGTAGGTATCCAAGCATGGGAAATGTCATGGTTGCTCTACATGTGCCCTCCTTGACCATAGGGTTGTAAGAGCAGAGCTTTTGATAGTCTTGTGCCCTAAGCACCTCTGGCTTGTGTCCTGTGACTTCCCAGTTACCTTGGAGGTTGAGGAAATGTGAGATAGAGAAGAGATCCTGTTGTGATTTCCCTAGAATTCTGATCACATTTCTAAGGAGAATGAGAAAGAAAAAAAACAACCTTGCCTACATATAGCTCCGGTTGGGCTACGGGTAGGGCCAGAGGCAGGTACAAAGCAGCACTGCTTTATGGGAGGACCAGCTCAGTAGCATTCCAGCCACATTCCTAAAAACTTACTGTCCTGCATTTTGGTGCCAGCACAGAGTTCATGATCTTTCAAATCTTTACTTCAAGTTTAGAAGTAGTGATGGGAACTACATCCCTTTGCTCCAGGGAATGCTTACTCTTTTAAGAAGTAAAAAGTGAAAAAAACATCTTTGCCTCCTCTTTTGGGTGTCAACCTGGGAACTGCATCCTGAGGCAACCCTTTTCTTGTGAGATACTCCAAAGAGCTAAGAGCCCTTTATGCCTTGAAAAAAAATGAACCTAGCTAGAGGATCCCATGAACACTATGTCTTGTAGTAATTTATTTATGTGCACCTTTTTTCTCCCCTAGTAAATGAGGGCAGAAAGGTCTGGATGGTTTCTAATACGCTGCCTTGCACATAGTTGGTGCTTAATAAATGCTTGATAGAATGAAAAGAAGATGACATTATTTAAATGAAGTATATGTCTAGGTCTTTACTGGAAAAGAACTTAAGGAAGTCACCATCTCCAGAGTGTCTTTTGAAACGTAAGGTTGTAAGTAATAGAGATTTAAAAATGGCAAAGGTATACATTTCTAGAGTCAATGTGACATAGTGGAGAGAGAGCTGTCCTTGGAGTCAGGAGTGCCCTCTGGACCATACCCTGTCTGGATGACACTTGACTTTTCTGAGCTTCAGAAAACTCTCCAATACCACAAGCTGCAGAGAAGCTGCTAATCTTCATTGGTTAAGAAACTTCCTTAGTTAGAACTCCTGGGAGAGCCTTAACTACTGAAATCACAGGTCAGGGAAAAAATAATGTCAGTTAACCAGGCATAAATCCCTAAGTCCAGATGTCATCAACCTAAGGAGTCTGAAGAAATTTTACCTAATTGTAACTGACCCCAAAATATAATGAAGAAGTATACTGTTACACTGATAGAACTATCCACAAGAAGGAGATAAGAATAGACAGTCTTTGTTCAAGATTAGAAAACTTCACTTTGATAACAGGCAAATCCTAAGGGGCAGCTAGGCAACACAGTGGACAGAACCCTGAACTTGGAGTCAAGAAGACCTGAGTTCAAATCTGACCTCAGACACTTAATAGCTGTGTGACCCCGGGCAAGTCACTTAACCCTGTTTGCCTCAGTTTCCTCACCTGTAAAATGAACTGGAGAAGGAAATGGCAAATCACTGCCAAGAAAACCCCAAAGAGGGTCATGAAAAGTCAGACATAACTGAAAAACAACTGAACAACAAACCCCAAGCAGAGAGGGTAGGGCATAAAGGTGGGGAGGAGCACCCAGCACTGAGGCATTTTGTTCCATGGAATTGAAAAAAAATCAGGCAGGGCAGCTAATGCGGAGTGGAGGGAGCCCAGAAGTCCAGTTTCAGCCCCCAATAAAGGAAGGCATTGAAAGGAATTAGCAACCCTTTAGCCCTCCACTTAGAGGGGAAAGGAGACTGACGGAGATGGTGTCAGTAAGACTTGAGTTAGCAGCATGGAGATAAGATTAGCAGTGATTATTGGATTGTATTGCTCACAGAAGGGACATCTCCTCCTGACAAGAGTTCATCCTTTTGACTCTCCCTTAACAAATATTTTGGGACAGCCATACATACTAGAACCTAATGAGGAGTTCCCAGTGTCATCCCAGCAGAGCTCACGTCTCTTAGCAAGAAGCCAGAGTACGTCCAGCTCCCTGGGAGTTCCCCAGCCCACTCCTGTTACAACTAAAAGAAATGAACTACCAAACTCTTGAGAAGTAGCCCTATCCCTTCTCTTTGAAGTTTTAACTTGGAGAAGATTCTTATCCTCTTAGCAGCACAATGTTTTATCTACCCATCAAAAGAATCAATGTCTTTGCCATTTACTTCTATTAAAATGCAAATGTCCCCAGGAAAGGGTAACCTTATCAATTCTTTTGTACCTTACTGTGAATGAATTTTATTGGAAAGATTCAAATTTTATCTGCTACTTACAGTGACTTGCAGGTGGTCCCTCCACCTCTTTTGGCCCCAATTTCCTAACCTGTTTATAAAAAGGGAAGGAGGGATAAAAGGCCTGCTGCTAGAAGTGGATGAGGCGATGATAACCAATGACTGCTACTCAGTCAAATCAATAAACATTTGCTAGATGCTTGCTCTGTGCCAGGCACTGTGTTAAATTCTGGGAATACAAAAAGAGGCGAAAGACTGTCCTTGCCCTCAAGAAGCTCACAATTGAATGGAGAAGATAAGCAAACAAATATGCATAAGTAAGCTATATACAGGATAATCAGAAGTAATTAAGAGAGGACAGGCACTAGAATTAAGAGGGCTTGGGAAAGGCTTCCTGTAAAAGATTGGATTTTAGCTGGGCCTTAAAGAAGTTCAGGGAAGAAGCAATGATGTTCAAATTTTAATTTGCTTCTGTTTTTTTTCTGCCAAGTAAAGTAAACTTTGAATCAGAACCAGAAAGAACAAAACACAAATGGCTGAGATTAATTAATGCTCAAGGTAAGTGAGGCAATAGTGAGAGAAACCTAAGCTGCTCTGGATGGGTTCAGATCATCCTGTCAAATCAATTACACTGTGCCTGCTACAAGACTTGGTAGAGGTGATGGCTGAGACATTGTCAACAGTGACAGTGCCCTTTGAAAGATGATGGAAGTCAGGCATAATGCCGTCCACCCTTCTAATTCCTGTTGTCTAGAAGGCTGAGACGAGTGAGGTGTCTGCTTGAGCTCAGGAGTTCTAAGCTGCAGCGTTCGTCCTTCATTGCCAAAGAAGACCATGCCATCAGAGAAACGATGACATGGCTTGCACTTGACTTTGTATTGAGTGAGCGAGGGCTGTGCAGGTCACCAGCCTCACTTCTCCTCCAGAGCCATCTGAATCCAGTGACCAGATATTCCTCAGGATGACTGGAGATGACCCAGGATGAGGTAGTTGGGGTTAGGTGACTTGCCCAAGGTCACACAGCTAGTGAGTGTCAAGTGTCTGAGGTGAGATGTGAACTCAGGTCCTCCTGACTCCTGCACTGGTGCTCCATCCACTGCACCACCTAGCTGTCCCTAAACTGCAGTAGGGATAAAGCAAACAGGGTCTCTACACTAAATCCAACCACAATACAGTGAACCCCTGGGAACAGAGGGCCACCAGGTTTCCTAGTGGGACAGGCAGGTTGGAAGCAGAGTCAGTCAAAGCTTCCATATCAGTGGGATCAGGTCTGTAAATGACTACTTCATTTCCAACATAGGAGAGATAGGGAGACTCAGTCTTGAAAAAAAGGAAATGAACAACAGAGAGGAAAGAAGGGAAATAAAGAAAAAGAAAGCAATTAGATAATCGAAAACTGGGAAGATACTGAAGGATTGGAAAAGGGTAGATGTCCTGATTTTTAAAAAAGAGAACAAAATGGAATCAGCAAACTATAGGTCAGTGAACTTGACTTTGACTGCTTTTAAAATTCCAGAATGTATTATTAGAAACAAAACATTTAAAAGAGGAAGAGATGACCATTGTGATTATGAAGATTATGGCTTCATTTGGAACAGGTTGTGCCAAGCTATTTCATTTTCTGATAGGGTTCCTAGACTGGGAAAATGTGGTAGATACAGTTCACATAATTTTTTTTTATTGAAACGTATTTACTGAGCAACTACTATCTGCGACACTATATAGTATTTAGAATAGTAGAATATTGCAGATGGAAAGAATGTAAAGTACATCTCTTCCATAGCATACTGACAAATACTTATCTATATTTTAGCAAAGCATTGGGCAAGACAGCAAAATGTGGACTAAATGATAATATCATGTTGATTTCAGAATTGGCTGAATGGCCAGATTCAAAACATAGTTGGTCATTAATGGTTCTGTGTCAAATTAGACAGTGGTCTCTAGTGGAGCATGCAAGGATCTACGTTTAACTCTGTGCTATTTAACATTTTTTTCAGTTAATTGCATAAAGGCATAGGTGGCATGGTTATCAAATTTGCAGATAACCCAAAGAGATATGACACACTGGTTGACGGTATGGATTCAAAAAGAGTTTGATAGATTAGTAACGTTGTACTGAACCAAGTAAAATGAAATTGAATATGAAGAACACAGAGAAGCATGGGATGACATATGAACTGATGCAAAGAAGAATAAGCAGCACCGGGAAAATGATATATACAATGACCACAATAATGAAGGTTGGAAAGAGCAATAATAGCTATGAAACAAAACCTGATGAAATTTTAATGACCAAGTCTGGCCTCTCAAAAAGAGAAGAGAAATGTGTCTTCCTTCTTTCTTTACCGAGATGGGGGACCACTGCATATATTGTTAGTCTTTGTTGATATGTTGGTTAATTTTGCTGAACTACTTTTCTCTTTTTTAATTCTTTATTATAAGGGATGACTCTGGGGAGGGGAGGGATCTCTTTGGAAACAAAGGAGATAAAAAAAGATAATAAATACAAATTGACCAGATCTTTCGCAGTGCTTATGAGTTATTTCACAATAACATTATGAATCAGGTGTAAATAACCTGATAATCCTATAACCTAATTCAACCTATAAAAGAAGTTGAAAGAAGGAAAAACTGTAGAACAGGGTCATAAAAAGTTGACAAGTGATTATGAAATGGGACAGCAAACTCCCAAATCAAAACCAATTTTCTCTGGGAAAATGTCCTGAGTATCTAGAGAGTAGCTCATTTCAGAACAGATTTTCAGAGAATATGTTGTATGGATAGTATTAGCCTGGGAAGTCTCTTCTATCCCTTTGAAACAGTTCTCCTCCCAGTCTGGTACAATTTGCCCAACCTGGTCAATACACAAGGAATTCATTCTTAAATCTCTAATGCAGAATGAATACTCCAAGCTATATTTTTCAACCTTTTCTATTCTTGTCCTCAGTCTATCTCCTAAAAACTTATCCAAACCCAAAGTGTTAACTTTTGTAAGTGAATTGAATGAATCTAAAAGAATTACTCACTAAATAAGCTAATTTGGGGAGTAGAAGAAATATGTGAGACTCGCCCACCTGGCATGAGATCATTTTTCTGGTTCATTACTCTTTTTCCTCACCTAGTTCTTTGTGCCAGAGAACACATAAACCACACCTTCAGTTTCTAGTTCAGGTTAGAGGAAAACCCAAGAAGAAAAGGATGGGAAAGAAAGAATCATCTAGAATACGTTATTCTTCCCCTTTCGGGCTTGATACTCAAGGAGATAAAGTGATGTTTGGATGTTTGTATAACTGTGAGGTGTAAAACCCCATTCACTCATTTGAGTTGTTTTTCTTTCTACAATGGGGTTAGATCCTCACATCCAAGTGAAGTACTTGGGAATGGAAATAACCTAAGGGGGAGGACATCATTTTGGTTACAGAGCATTATTAAGATCATTGCTAGCCTACCTGGCACTAATAACAATGATTACAATATTTATATAGTACCTACTATGTGCCAGATGCTGTGCTAGTAGCCCTGCTCTATATTTATTTTGTGATGAGGAACAGTGCTATTGGGGTTGATAGGGACTCCATAGATAGCTTTGAACTAGGTGAGGTTCCAGAGCTCCTAGAATTATATTAAGGTTGGTTCAGTCCATTTACTCTCAAAAAATGGCTATTTGCCAAAGGAACTTACAAATGGAAGTTGGATGAGAAGAACAGAAAACTGATCTTTTAAAAAATTAAATGGCCTCTATGGTCTATTTCATTCCCAAAACTGTTTAATTCTGTCTACCTATGTAGAATTAAAATTAATAAATAATTTAAAAAATAATTTGTTGGCTGGGATTTTTTATTTGTATTTATTTACAAATCTATTCTTAACAGTCAGCAACATAACAAATACCTGAAAATGCATCCATTTATATCCATAAAGTTTCATTCAACAAATATTCTTTCATATGAATTGAATATCGTATTCCATGATCTGTGATGTATCTGAATATCTGTAATCCTTGGCAGTCAAGACAAAAACAACTTTTAATTTTAAAGAAGATAATTAAGGAATATCAGACAGGGAGAGGCTTAAAAAAATCTTTTTCTCATCCAAAATATGCTGAAAATATGCATGGAATCTCTTAGGAATCATGGAAGATCAACAGATCGGTAAAGAGTGAAAGGAAGCTTTGTAAGGAAAAAATAAGTCACATACCCGATTGATAAAGTTGACTCTATCACCAGCACTATTTCACAGGGATTATATTTGAGCCAATTTATTTATTTCATTTTGTAAAATGAAAATTCTTTTCTGCATAAGTGAAAAAATGGGGTCAAGGTAAAACTGAGACCCATGCTTCATTTAAGCAAATCTTTGGACTCACTTAGTAAGACATTAGGAGTTCAGAATTTCTCTTGAACGAGTTGGATCCTGAAATCAAGAGAGTTGAATAATGGCCCTAGAGGAAGACAGTTACTTTGGCAAGTACCACAGAGATGATGGTGATTTTAAAAAGAAATACCTTTTAAAAAGCCAAGTTCAGGTTAACGGGAGACAAGTCTATCCTTAACCACACAGAATAATTCCCTTATAAATCCTTTAATCCATTAATTTAGTACCACTAAGAAACTGTTCATGCAAGAAGAATACCCTCGCCCTCTAGTTTTTTCACTGAAAAATAATCATTTCATAGTACATTTAGCCCTCTACTCACCAAGAATGCCTCTTGTCCTTTCCTGAGCTTGTTCACCTGTGGGGTTTAATCTAGCCTGCAGCTATTCTTTAAAGTCCTGAGGCACAGAGGTGTAGTGGGTAGTGATTGGTAGGCTGCATCTCACATGGGCGGAACCTGCTCCTGCCTGAACTTGTTTCAAAGGAGGATGAAAGCAAATGAAAACTTTTAGCCAATAAATTTCTGACTGCAATGGAGTGCTATTATTCTGACAGGTCCAAGTGGTTCCACGTTAGCACATTTCTCCTCTCCTTCCTCTGGACTGCTTCCATTTTCTGAAGCAAGTTTAGCTAAGTCCAAACATGGCTATTTGGCCTTTTTCTATTTCCACAGCAGTTTTAGAGCACTGAAATGTGCATTTTTGCTGTAACCTAGGCTGACTACATGGGGCAGCAGACTGGCACAGTGGATAGAGTGCTGACCCAGGAGTCAGGAAGACTCATCTTCCTGAGTTCAAATCCAACCTCAGACACTTACTAGCTGTGTGACCCTGGGTAAGTCACTTCACCCTGTTTGCCTCAGTTCCTCATGTGGAAAAGAAAATGACAAACCACTCCAGTATCTTTACCAAGAAAACCCCAAATGGGATCATGAAGAGTCATATACAACTGAACAACAACAGGGTGACTACATGTCTATCTGTCTTTTACTTCTCTGAATGTTGACCTCTAGTCTACTCTCTCTGAGTAAAATCTGCCATGGTCAAAGGCATGAGCACCATTCAAGCTTGTCTCCCTCTTAAGCAAATCCTGAGAATGGGAGAGGGGGACTCCTCCTCCCTAACAAAAGAGGGTTCTTAGAGCAGAGAGAGAATAGGGCATGGGGGCAACAATATATGGTGTTACTTGATATATATTTACTGGGTATCTATTACATGTAAGTCACTATGGGATCACTAACCCAAGGCATGAAAATTCATTAGGTAGGGGACTGATATATGACATTGATGTGATGATGTATTCATTGAATTTGGTTCGTGCAAAGTGCTTCTTTATTTCCCACCCCACTGTACTCCTTTGGATTTCTTCATTATGCCCCTATACTAGGCATTTTCCCTTTTCCTGTTACCTTTACAGCTTCCTTTTGTGTGTTGTCTTTCTCCACTAGATTATAAACTCCTTGAGTGCAGGGACTGTATTGTCTTTTTGTACTTGTCTTCAAAGTGCTTAGCATAATGCCTGGCACATAGTAGGCATTTAATAAATGTTTCCTTGTTGATTGATTGACTCAGTTAGATGCTGGGGGAGAAATGATAAGGTGTAGACTTTGCCCTCAAAGAGCTTATAGTTCAGAAGGTACAAGATATGTATATGATGATGGATCCCAAATCAACTTGACAATGCTATAGCAAGATGAATCTCCCTACAGAGGGTATGGTCATGCCCCATGACACTTCTTTGAGAGAATTAGGGACATTTTTTGGATCTTCAGGACTAGTGAGTCTCAGCTGTTTGAGGAAGAATTTATTGGCTATGGCTAGAATGAGCCAAAGTCATTCACTTGTGTTACATCTGTGAAAGGGAATCTTCATTGCAGAGGTCCAGACAGAAAGGTTCAGAGACAGAAAGTTGGGCATAGGTCAGAAATTAGTCATAAGAGGAGATCTGGGTGTTTCTTGGGTAGTGGGGTGAAGAAAATCTAGTCATAAATTTGATTATCCCCTTGGAGTCACTCATAGAAACTGTAATAGGATCATAGACCTAATGTTGAAAGGTACCTCAGAGGCCTCCTATTCCAGTTCCCTCAGTTTTTGAAACTTATTTTTTAAAGACTGTGTCTTGTCATCTTGCAGGGGCTGACTGGCATGGGAGCTTTGACCCACTCCATTTCTGACTTTGGCTAATTCACTCCTTTCCAGGCAATCTAGTGCCCCCCACCCCATCTCCTACACCTGATCAGTAGAGCCCACTACATCTCACTCTTCCCCAGTTCAAAAGACGCTCTAATCTTGACCCCCTCAGTAGCCCCAATTACAAGTATGTACCACCACATCTGGTGTTCAAACTCTCATTTTTTACAGATGAGGAAATTGAGGGCCAGGTAGGCAGCTTGGCCAAGGTCAAATAGGTAGTGAACATCAGAGACAAGATTTGAACCCAAATCCTTTTCCAGTGTACCATAAGGAACATGCTCTTCTTTCCAGTACAAGAGGTGACTGGGAGGAGTAATGGTAATTAAGGCCTCTTGCTCACATGGCTCCAGAAGAGGTCCTGAACAAATCTGTTGTCCTAGCTACAGAAAAGCAGTGATGCAAACTATTATTTCATGAGATGGCAGCTATAGAAGGAAGAACCAAAGGCCTAATAATGAGAGTTCCTGACCCCTGACCTTTGGAAGGTGTGTCATTTGTTACTAGAATGAGGATCTTGCTCATAGCCAGAGAGCTACAAGCAATTAGGGACTGAACCATGATAAAGCAGAGAAAACCCTCCCACAAAACCAACTTGATTCTTTCATCCTTATATGTTATGGAGATACTGCAGGTCTGGTGGAAAAGGGGGTTACCTCTTCAGCAACCCCAAAATTATTCTCTTTCAGGGTGAGTTCAAACCCACAGGACTGGTTTCCTGTATGGGCTTCTGGGAAGAATAAAAGACTCACCCAAATTCTAGGGATGAAGTGAGGGGAGTGTCCTTCTTTAGCAACTTCAAGTTCATTTACTTCTGAGGAGGGTCCAGGCATTTACTTCTGTAAGGTTAGAGGACTGTAGAGGTCCATTGGTTTGGGGGGATATGAGACTCACAGAAAAAGAGAATTGTTGTAGCCAGTATGTGACAGTGTGAATCCTTTATGGTATTTTGAATTTTCTGTGTGGTGACATCAAGGTTGTCTTATATCTCATTATGTCTTATATCTCATCTGCACTGTAACTTGGAGAGTTTACATGGGAAATGAGGACTCTTACCTCAGTATGACACCTAGTCATGATTTATTTTCTAAAGCACCTAGAGAAAACTATGCGCAGCAACAAAGTAAAGTAAAGGGATATGATTTGGGGTCTATTACCCAAAATTGAATCTGATCTATGTAAAATCAGATATTAACGACCTGGGTGATGGTTCATGAGCAATCTGCAATCTCTTAGAATTTTGTACTCCTTTCTGCACTTTCTTTGTAGTGCTGGTAGGGGTAAGTTCAAACCAGTGATTTCATTGGTAGAAGGGACCTCCAGTGAGGAAATTCTCTCTATCAATGCTGATCAACAGCTCTTCTGCCATTTCCGGTCTTAAAGAGTTACCTAAGAGGTTAAATGATTTGTTCAGGATCACAGAGACAGGAGGTGCCAGGAACAGGACTTTAAGTCTTTCTGACTGCAGGAAGGTCTGCAGCCATTGCCAAGCTAATTTTATACATTTATCAGATTCTCATTTTATTTCTACCACATCTCTAGCATTTGTTCTCTCTCTACTCACACTGTTACCACTTTAGCTCAGACCCTCATGACTTTTTGCTTAGATTATCATAACAGCCCACTAAATTGATTTTCCTTACTCAGGTATATTGTCCATATAAAGTGGAAGTGATTCTTTTTCCCACAAATTTTACCATTTCACTTTGACTCAAGAAATTGCAGTAACTCCCAAAATACAGACTTCTCTGTTTAGCTTTTAAAGCCCTTTACAACCTGGCTCCAGTCGATCTTCTTGACTTCCTTATACATTATTCCCTTTCTCATACTCTTAAGATCATGCCAAAGTAGCCTACTTTCTGTTCTGCACATAGGGGTGTGTGTGTTGATAAACATTTATCTGGCTCTCAGAAGAAAAAATGTATGCTGACACACTTTCAAATTTAATCTATGCTATTAACATTTTTTCTTCATCACTTTCCTAAGTCTAGACCAGAAGTACCAAATTCACAACCAGTTGTGATCTGCAAAACTGCCCAATGCAAACCAGATTAAAATGAAAAAAAAAATACAACACAACATAGATAATGTTAATTTGTTATTTTCCAAGTCAATTTTTGTAGGCAGGGATGCATTTCTATTTGAGCTTGATACCACTCATCTAGACAAGCAACAAAATCTGATTTCTACCATTTGCTAATTTCTAATGTATAAATGAAAGTTGGCTCACCCCAGACTCCTATCTCTGTTCTTTTGCTCTGGTTGTCTCTCATGCCTAGAATATACCTGATCTTTACCCACACCTCATATAATCCTTCTGTTTCTTTAAAGCACAGTTCAAGCATTGCCTTGTAGATGAAGGTGTTCCTGCTGGTGCTCACCACCCCAAGTTACCTTATATTTAGCTACCTAGTATTTCTTTTAATTTCCTTATATTAGTTTTGTGCAAAATAGGGACCGGTCAATGAAGGCCCAGTCCTAGAAGCATTAGTAGGGGTCTATGTGGATGCTTCCTGTTTTCTAAGATCTGTGATGACATGTAAAAGAGGGACCTAGCCCTTCACTTGAAAGCACACATAGGTATCCTATGACTACCTCCTCCTGTTTCATTTCTGGGTGGTGAAGACAAGTCTTTTGATTTGTCTTCTGAGGCAGAATTGAATGCTCATACAAAAGGATGACTCATTTCTCTCTTTCTTCTGGTGGTAATCAAGGAAAGACTTGTTCTAAGTATCTGGTAGGGGAAGGGAGGAAGGGATAGTGCCTCCGCAACCAGGATGATATGCCTGAGGATGCATGGCCTTGTTGTTGCTTCTGGCTCTTATTGTTGATTCTGGCTCTTGTTGTATGCATTTATTTCCTGGTTCTTAGGTGCAGGAAGACTGGAGATGGAATGACATTATGAGCCTTCAAAGTTCAGAAGAGCTAACAGAGTTTTCCAATAGCCAAAGCCCAGAGGATTACCCTGTAAGATTTATCTTAGCAGTAACCCAACATCGCAGCAAAGATACCACGTCCTGCAAGCCAGGGAGCAATTCTATCCATTGACAAAGCCCCATTCAGAAGAGGATTTGGTGGCATAAACACTTGATAAAAACTGCTTTAAATTTCAGCCCATTCTGTCCAGGATCTGAGGTGGTAGAGGGGGAAGATATACCTCCAGTTTGGGAAGACCTATTTGTACTTCTGTTCTTTTTATATCTTTCTAGTCAATATGACTTTGCTAAAAGCTACTTGATGTAAACAGGTTAAATGATATTGGGACATTAAATCTGGCAACTGATGTTGGGGTCAACATATTAGAATGGGAATTTGGGCCAATAGACTTGGAGAAAATCCCATAATCCCTTAGGGTTTACCCCAGAACCATGAGGCGGAGATACAGCTGCCTTCCAGGGACCTGATCTGCTAGTGCACGGGTGGGTTGAGAAAGTAAGTTCAGAGTACTGCTACATATGTACTTCGAGTCTCCCTACCCCCAATGCACTCTTCCATTAGACCTTAAGTTTCTAAGAGTAAGGATTATTTAATTCTTTGTATTTGTATTCCCAGTGTCAAGCACCTACAAGAGTAGTTGCCAGGCTGCATCTCTCCAAATCTTGTTTCCAGGATGATGTTTGAGGACACTGAGCTGGAAGGATGGCTATTACCAAGGCTCTTGGGTTCAGAGAACTAGGCTGTCTCCATCAGAATCTGAGGGGGAGATGGTGGTCAAAGAATGAGGAGTGGTGATGGTTTGACTTACCTGGCACATTCTGGCTCCTATCTCTCCCTCAGAGTACCTAGTTGCTTCAGTTAGCCTGGCTGGCCTGCCCTGTGTATGGCAGCTGATTAGCAGTTGATGGGGATGGCTGGCCCCTTGCCAACACAAGGCAGTGTTTCCTCCAAAGATGGTTGTAAGGGTGGTTTAGGAGGTGTTGCCACTCGTAGGGCTCTTTGCTGGTGACAGTTGGTCAATAGTTGTTGCTGAAGGTGACAAAGGTGAGATCCCCTCCAAAATGATTTCTGTCTTCAATCATGGCTGTGTAGGAACACTGTGTATAGAATCAGACTTGCTTGATGCTCTGGTTAGTTTTGCTGGACTATTTTCTTTTATTTTTTATTTGTTGATATAAGGAATAAACCTCCAGGAGGGGGAGAGAAGATACACTGGAGCTATTAGGTGGGACAAAAACAAAATATTTCAATAAAACTTTTAAAAATGTACTCCAGAAGATGGAACACAGTATATATGAAATTTTGAAGTATGGCTCTTAAACCTAGAGTTGTATAATTAGCAAAACTTAGTCAAGAGATATATAAAAGAAAAAAAACCAGACTTTCAGAAGATATGGCCACTTCCAGGAAGTCTTTAAACAATAATGAAGCTTTCTGGTAAAAAAGATAATTTTAAAAAACATTTATTTATTTTTATTTTTCAATGTTCACTTCCATAAGATTTTGAGTTCTAAATTTTCTCCATGTCTCCTCTATCCCAATAGGATGTGTAATTTTATATAAGCTCTACATATACATTTATATTGAACCTATTTTCACATTAGTCATGTTGTAAAGAACTAGAACCAATTAGAGGAACCACGAGAATAAAGAAACAAACCAAAAAAAAAGAGAGAGAGAGAGAGATAGCAATTAATATGCTTCAGTCTGCATTCAGACTCCATAATTCTTTTCTTGGATGTCGACAGCATTTTCAATCATGAGTCTTTTGGAATTGTCTTGGATCCTTGCATTGTTAAGGGAAAAGTCTATCACAGGTAGTCAGTAAACACTGTTGCTATTACTGTGTACAACATTTTCTTTTTACTCAGTCTCAGTTCATGTAAGTCTTTCTAGGTTTTTCTGAAGTCCATCTGCTCATCGTTTTTTATAGTATAATAATATCCCATTACATTCAGATACCACATCTTGTTCAACCATTCCCCAACTGATGGACATTCCCTCAATTTCTAGCTCTTTGTCACCACAAAAATAGCTGTTACAAATATTTTTATACATGTGGGTCCTTTCCCATTTTTATGATCTCTTTGGGATACAAACCTAGAAATGGTATTGCTGGGTCAAAGGGTATACGCATTTTTATAGCTTTTTGGACATAGTTCCAAAATGTTCTCCAGAAAGGTTGGATCAGTTCATAACTCCACCAACAATGCATTTATGTTCCAATTTTCCCACATCTTCTAGCATTTATCATTTTCCTGTTTTGTCATGTTAACGAACCTGATAGGTATGATGTGGTACATCAGAGTTGTTTTGATTTGAATTTCTCTAATCCATATAAATTTAGAACATTTTTTACATGTCTATAGATAGCTTTAATTTCTTCCTCTGAAAACTGCCTGTTCATATCCTTTGACCCTTTATCAATTGAGAAATGACTTGTATTCTTATAAATTTGACTCAGTTCTCTATATATCTTAGAAATGAGACCTTTATTAGGAACACTAGTTGTAAAAATTCCCAGTTTTCTGCTTCCCTCCTAATATTGGTTGCATTGGCTTGGTTTATGCAAAACCTTTTCAATTTTAATGTAATCATAATTATCCACTTTTCATTTTGTAGTGTTCTCTATCTTGCGTTTGGTCATAAATTTTTCCATTCTCCATAAATCTGACAGGTAAACTACTCCTTACTTTTCCAGTCTGCTTATATAGTATCAGTCTTTATAGCTACATCCTGTACCCATTTTGACTTTATTTTGTTATATAATGTAAGATGTTGGTCTATGCCTAGTTTCTGCATACTATTTTCCAGTTTTCCCAGCAGTTTTTGTCAAATAGTGAGTTCTCATCCCAGAAGCAGGAGTCTTTGGGTTTATCAAACAGTAGATTACTACAGTTATTAACTACTGTGCCTTGTGTACCTAACCTATTCCACTGATCCACCACTCTATTTCTTAGCCAGTAGCAAGTAGTTTTGGTATTTGCTGCTTTATAAAACAATTTAAAATCTGGTATGGCTTGGCCACTTTCCCTAGCAGAAAAGATAATTATTTCAAACAATTGCACTTTTTATAGCAAGATAAAACAATTGCTAGCTACATGTGATAACTCTCCCAATTCTATATTGGCTAAAATGTCATTAGAAGGATTTGTTTCTCCCAGAAAAGCAAAAGGAACAAAATGCAACAAGAGCAGCAAAAGTTCACACCCAAAGGAGAAGTTGAGTAATTTATCTCAAAGTGAGATCTTGTTTGATCAAAGTTCAATTTAAGGTAACCTTTATATTTTTAGTAATACATGACAGATGAACACTGAATTTATTCAGTTCTGTTAAATTTAGATTAATAATAGAAATAGTTCAATTCAACACTGCTTTTATTTGTGCTGCTTAGGTACCAACATCATGCTACGTGCTAGGGATAGAAAGACCAAAAAATTGAAATAGTTCTTGATTTAAGAAGCTTACATTCTATATTTCTTATACAACTAAGAAAATGTGGTTTCCTTAAATAGAATGACTGAAGGAAAGACAAATCTAACAATTTTAACATTAAATGAGAAAGGGTCAAAGAGTAGATTAAAAAGCAGAGTCCAATAATATCTTGCTTATAAGTCACTTTCAATTCAAAGAAGTATAAAGAGATTGAAAGCAAAAAACTGGTCTCAAATTGACCATACCCCTATCAAATGAGAAAAAGTGGTAGGGACATTAATGGTTTCAGATAAGGTTGAATTTAGACCCCAAAACATTAAAGAGGCAAAAAAGGACATTATATTATGCTAAAAGTCTCTATACTAAATGAGAATATATCATTTAAAAATACATACACATATAATAATTAAATACAGCATAATCCACACAAGAAAACCCCATACAGACTTATAAAAAGAAAAAAATGGTATAACTAGGTTCTGATTAATGTGAACAATGAATCCCATGAAGTTGTAATTATATGTACTATATGGTAACAGGTTATAGCTCAAGGAAATCCAATGAAAATCCAAACACAACTACTTCATGAAATTCATTATTCATACTAATCAGGACATAGCTATAATAGTGGGACATTTTCACACTCCGCATTTGATAAGATAAATTTGTCAGAAATATATTTTTAAAAGTAATAGAGACAGAGAGATAGAGCTAATAAAAATAGAGAAAACTCAATAAAAAAGCAAAAAATACATCTTTTTCCAGACATTCATGCATCTTAAGTAAAACTTAGTCATGTGCCCTAGTGCAAATGTACAAGGAAATATCGAAAAGCAGAGACTATGTACACTAAACTTAGATAAGATAATTCAATAAAATCAAATAATAAATAATGATGCAATAAGCAAAAGGTATTGATTCATAGGAAAACAACAAAAAACTTGTTTTATGACTGAAAGAGAAAATTATTTTTTAAATATCAAATTATATACAAATATACCCTGACACCTCATTGTAGAGCGGCAGTGATCCTTGATTTTCAATGGTATGACAAAAGGAATGTAGACTTTAGCAGGTTCTACCATATTAGGAAGGTCTTGCCTATGGTCCTGGAAAAAGACCAAGTTGTTTTTCCATTGCCCAGCCCAACTAAGTATAACCGGACTCCTAGAAAGTAGGTTGGTCATTTGGTGATGAATTCTTTTGACGTGGGAGCTAACGAAGCAAAGACAGTTATCTACAGGAGAGAAGGGCACCAAAGGCTTGGAAAAATCTTGATTCTGACCTTGACTCGTACTCTTGACCTGGCCCACTCTTCCCTCCCCAAAAGCAACTGAAAAAATATCAGTAGTGACAGGCCCATATTCTTACTTTTCCACCTGTCAAAAATTTTTACAAGAAAATTCTACACATCCTTGATGAAGGTTTGAGAGAGGAACCAGAAAACTATCTCCAGTGATATTCTACAGCAGACCACATCCTTACAGTCAAACAATTTACTGAAAGGTATACTAAATCCTAGACCCATTGTACTCACTTTGTCTCATTATAAAAGAAGCACTTGATTCAGAAGAGCAAAACACAACCTTGTAGCTTCTTTTCTGAATAAGGTTATCTCCAGAGCATTTGCCAAAATCACACATGGTTTCTTGAAAAGTTTAACAGAAAAAATTTTGTTTAATGATTCCTTGATTATCAATATAAAATATACAAGGCACAAAACAGCATGTTCCAGACCAAGGTGTTTGCCATTATCATAGAGTATATCCAATATAGAGTCTAAAGGAAAGACGAATTTCCTATATCTGGCAAGGTATCCTAGATACTTTTATTTGCAGATCACATTGTACTATTTGCATCAAGTCCCAGAACACTTAAAAGTATATAAAATGAGACCTACAATCATCTTTTTTAAAAAATTTATTTATTTAGGTTTTCAACATTCATTTCCACAAAATTTTGGGTTCCGAATTTTCTCCCCATTTCTCCCCTGCCCCCACCCCAAAATGCCGAGCATTCTAATTGCCCTTATCACCAATCTGCCCTCTCTTCTAACATCCCTCCCTTTCCTTATCCCCATCTTCTCTTTTGTTCTGCGGGGCAAGATAACTTTCTATACACCATTACCTGTATTTCTTATTTCCTAGTTGCAAGAACAATACTCAACAGTTGGTCCTAAAACTTTGAGTTCCAACTTCTCTTCATCCCACCCTCCCCACCCATTCACTTTGGGAAGGCAAAGCAATTCAATATAGGCCATATCTGTGTAGTTTTGCAAATGACTTCCACAATAGTCATGTTGTGTAAGACTATGTTTCCCTCCATCCTATCCTGCCCCCCATTGCTTCTAGTCTCTCTTTTGATCCTGTCCCTCCCCAAGAATGTTGACTTGAAATTGCTCCCTCCTCCCACTGCCCTCCCTTCCATCATCCCCCCACCCTGCTTATCCCCTTCTCCCCCACCTTCCTGTATTGTAAGATAGGTTTTCATATCAAAATGAGTGTGCATTTTATTCCTTCCTTTAGTCAAATGTGATGAGAGTAAACTTCATGTTTTTCTCTCACCTTCCCTCTTTTTCCCACCACTAAAAAG
>CM053771.1:288748892-288838892 GCA_028658325.1 Potorous gilbertii
ATGTTTGGGATACAGAAGCCTTGACTTTTATGTCTTTCCCTGATGGTAGGCATTGTTCTACCTTATCTGAAAGGATGGGAGGAGATATCTGTTCACCAAGAAAGTTATCTTCTATGGTCTTATTTTTTTCCCCTTTTTTGGGCATTTTCCCAAACAGTTACTTGACTTTTGGGTCCTTTGTTAAGAGTAGGGTATACTCTGGGAATCTATAAGATCTCAGTTCCTCCAAGGTGGCACAATCAAGTGTGTATACTAGTCTGGGAGCAGGAAGAGATTTTTGTGCCTAGAATCTCAGCAGTTTCCTCTCCACAGCCACCTGGCCTCCAGTTCTGACAAGCCAGCACCAAGGTATTGGGATTCAGTCAGGCTGTGGGGGCAGGGCTGCCATTCAGTGCGAGACAAAGGCCAGCTCCCTTAAGGCCTCTACACAAGACTGAGGTAATAATTAGCTCCTCAGTGCCCCCAGGAGTTTTACGAACCAACAATGGATTCAGGTTGCTGAAGGGGCTGAGGTGGGAACCTCCACTGCCCAATGTGGCCTCTGCAGCTGCTGCCTAAGGCCGGAGCTATGGGAAGGCCCTTCTCCCTTCTTGGTCAGCTGAACAAACCCCATCACTGACCTTTGGCTCCTGTGGGTTGACTACTGCTGCTGGGACTCGGGATTCTGCAACTGGAGATTCTGCCTCTGAGGGCTGTTCTCAAGCCACTGCCATGCTGCCAAGGCTGGGCTAGGTTCTGCTCCAAATCCAGTGCAACAGACTTTTCCCATGGGCCTTTCAGGTCACCCTGGGCTAGAAATCTCCACTCTGTTGTTCTCCACTTCTGCTGCTCCAAAATTTGTTGAGAGTCCCTCTCTATAGGTATTTTATGGGCTGTGTGGGGAGAGCCTGTAGTTTTGTGTCTTTCTACTCTGCCATCTTGGCTCCACCCCCCTACAATCATCTGAAAGGCGATTTAGTTCAATCCCTTCATTTTATAGATGAGGAAAGAAGCCTAAAGAGATTGAATGACTTGTCTAAGGTCACACAGGAAGAAACTGCTAGTGGCAGTATTTGAATTCAATCTCCTAACTCCAAAACTATATCCTTTCTTCTGTCCCATATGGCCTCCATATCTATTGTTTCTTGTAACATTTCATTTCTATTACTTGAGGGCAGCCAGGTAGCACAGTACTGGGGCTTGGAAGGCTCATCTTTATGAGTTCAAAACTGGCCTCAGATACTTAGTAACTGTGTGATCATGGGCAGGTCACTTAACCCTGGGAGCTAATGAAATCATAAAGGTAGTGTAGAAGCATAAGAAAAGAGGGCCCAAGGTAGAGCCTTGAGAGACATCTACAGTCAACAGATATGACCTGAATATAAAGATCCATCAAAGGATACTGAGAAGGAACGGGGAGACTGGTACAAGAACCAGAAGAAATTAGTTTCACAGAAACCTTCCAAAAGTGTCCAAAGGTTGAACTCTCTTCAAGAAGGATGAGGATTGAAAAAGGGCCGTTAGATTTGGAAATTTGGAGATAACTGTTAACTTTGGAAAGAGCAGGTTCAGTTAATGAGACTGGATTTCAGATTGAAAAGGAGAGTTAGAAGGGAAGAAGAGAAGACACCTAGTGACTTCCTCAGAGTTTTGTGGAGAAGGTTGGAGATGTGAGATAATAGCTAGTAGGGATAATTAGATGAAGTTTTTTTTTAAGGATGGGGAAAAATATGTGCATATTTGAGACAGTGGAGATGGCTGTGGGAGCAATTTACTGGAGATGGGTGAGAATGAGATCCAGGATGTCAAGGGGCACTTCCGAATGTGAGATGGGGTGAAGGAGAAGATAGTGATGGAAACTATTTGAGTAATGTAGATGATGATGAGGAGAGACAGGGAGCTCCTGGTGAATGTCCTCAGCTTTCCCAGGGAAATACGAGTTGAGATGCCCAGTTGAGTAGATGGAAGGAGGGGCTGTTGTGGGATGTTTGAGGAGAAACAAGAAGCTTTGAAACAGTCCTTGTGTTGAATGGCACTTAGTAAGTGGAAACTGATAGATAGCAAACTGATTAGAGAGGAATAAAATTTTTTCTTTGTTTATTCTTGTCTTCCTTAAGAACACTTGGGTGATTTGGCTTGAAAGGTCACCTGCCTGTTGGTGGCTATTGGCCTGAGATGATGGTAGGTCTCTATCTCCATTGCAGTTGCTTCCTAGGATAATGGCTGTAGGGGACAGACTTGTGACAGGGCCTCTGTCTCTGGGTTGCTACTTAAAGAAAAAAAGGAGGTACATCTTTTCTTCTCTTCTGAAGCCCAACTGTAACAGAGTTTTGTTTTTTTGGTTTGTTTTTTTTGTCAAAGATATAATTATTGAGAAGCATTCAAAATATGAACTATGTTAATTCTATGTGAATTCAGCACTGCTTTGGGACATAGGTTCTATGTATACAGCCATCCACACTCATGCACATAGACACAAAACACAAAAACATATTCACAGGGTAATACAAATGGTAAGAATTTTCAAGTAGGTGAGAAAAAAATATACAAATACATTTATTGAATTTTTAAATACTCTTTAATTGGGAGAGTATAGGAAGAGAAAGAAAGATAACCTAACTTATCCCATCTTTGCTTTCCTAATAGGGGTTGAAGCATGGTGGAGAGGAGACCTTAGAAGCAGGAAGTCAAGAATACAGGCCTGCCAGAGGCTCAGGAACGTCTAGGCAATGTCCCTTCAAATTCATCTTCGAATCCTCTTCCACTCTATTTCACTCTAATATTCAACCTCCTGGTTATCATCATATTCAGAGAGAATGTAAGCCACTTGAGGGAAAAGACTTTCACTTTTGTCTCTGTATTGCCATTGCCTAGCACGTAGAAGGCATTTATTTAATCAGTGCTTGTTGACTTACTGAGCAGCATACATAGATTCCATAAGACATATGATATATTCATCAACAGCTTGGGGTTGGGAACAGTGTTTCTTTTTCCAACATGTGCCTCAAAGGGAAACGTTTCTTGTCATTTTTGGTAGAGCTCTCCGGTTGGAATTGGCTATTTGAAGGCAAACTTTCATTCCCTATAGACACTGTCACACTGACAGTCAAGCTTACTTGGGTTGATTCTGATGACACCTGGGCAAACACTCCCTAGGATAGTTAAATCCACAGTAGGATCTCTGAGCAACTGGACAATCTCCTTACAACCCTAAACCTAGAAAATGACAACAAATACCACAAGGACCAATCTCTCTTCACTATCTTGCACACTGCTAATGGCACCTGACCTGAGTCCTTTCTTGTAACTCCATGTGCTCTGATTAAGAATAACTAGCACAGAAGGACAAATGTTTTCTGAATACAGGATAGGAATTGAGTGTGCCTCAAAATGTACGTGCTACTACCCAAATGAGAGCTATTCATATTATCATGACTGGGCAGCTTCCGTATTTGAGAAGATGGCTTCAACAAGGCCACCTGGTCAGATCGCTCCCTATGTCACATCTTACTTTTGGTCTTTGGTTTCTAGTTGAGGACCCTGCCAATAGAATCCTATCTTTATTGTGACATCTGTGGTTAAAATGGTTTAGAGTAACGTGGCAAAGTAGTTGACAATACTGGTCAAGAAGCAAGTATGTTTGTGGAGGCACTACAGGAACCATTGTGGGTTTGCCTGAATTTGTTTAGTAACAGGGAAATGAGAACTAGAAAAGTTTTGATATAAACTAATAAACCACTGAATTATAAGTAATCATGGTTGGAAGTCAGTTAACAAGCACTCATTAAGTTTTTATTAAGTGCCAGGCCCTGTGCTAAGGTGAGAACATGAATATAAGCAGAAAGTCCTTGTCCTCAAGAAGCTTACAATCTAATGGAAAAAGACAGCACAAAAGCCGAAAAGTGATGGGTGGAAAGAAATAGGGAAGTTGATCTCAACATTAGCTTTCACAATAGACAACAAACTTTCTTCCTAATCATTGATGCACCAGTAAGACTGATGGTTTCAATATCTCTGGAAAATCGTGTATATTGTTGTTGTTTAGTTGATTAGTCATATCCAACTCTTCATGACCCTATTTGGGGTTTTCTTGGCAAAGATACTGGAGTGATTTAAACTGACTCCAACAGGGGTAAGTGACTAGCCCAAGCTCATATGACTGGTGAGTATTTGAGGCCACATTTGAACTCAGGTTCTCCTAACTCCAGGGCTGGTGCTCTATCCACTGATAAATCAATAAGACCACTTTAATTTTATTCCTATTCTTCTCTGGTAATTTACTGGCTTTCATAGAACATAAGATCAAAGACCTAGAACTTGAAGGGGCCTCAGATACCATCTAATTCAACTTCTCCATTTTACAGATGAGGAAACCGAGGCCAAAGGAACTTAAGTGATTTGTTGAAGGTCATGTAGGTATAAAGCACTGGAAGTCAGATTTGCAGCCTGGTCCTCTGAATACAGAGTCAGGGTAGCTTCAAATGTCCTGTGCTGCCATTATGTATGCCTGCAACAAGCAGACTCCCTGGTTGCATATCTTTATTTTTTAAGACTCATGGATCCACAAAACACTTTTTTTTTGGTTCTAAAGGATGTTACATTATATTAAATATTCACTGTTAGGTACATTCTTTTTTAGATATAGAATGGTCTAGATAAGAACTTCTTAATCTGAGGATCATGAACTTCTTCTGAACATTTTACTTGCTGAATTTCAAGATAATTGGTTTCCTTTGTAATTCTATTTATTTTATTTTATGCATTTAGAACAGAATTCAGAGAAGAGGTCCATAGTTTTCACTAGACTGTCAAAGTCACTACAGTTCTTTTTGCTATTCTAAAACTCTGACTTTATAGGCAAGCAACTTAATGGTCATGAATTAAATAAGCTTTTTAAATGTATAAATATAATCCTTTGAAAATAAAATCCAGATATTAACAAGTTGCTTACCAGAAAGAAGCATAATACCTAGTTCTACCATTTATATTGACACATTCAAAGGTTGTATTACCAGGATGTTAGCTGAAGTGCTGAGAACCAAGTCTGCTTAAAGTTCAGAGAGAAATGAAGAATAAGGTTCACCTCACAGAAGTAGTATCATCAGTCATGGTTTCTAGACAGATACTCAGTCTCATACCAGTGGAGACTTTTTGCCTTTAAATACCAGTTGAACTGGTTACAACACCGCACACAGGCTACCATGATCTTCAAGGGATAAAGGAGGGGACACTGCCTCTCCCTTGGGTGTGTACAGAGTTGGCCTTTTGCTGCAAGATTAAGAATTAGAAGGCTAAAATTGCTAAGGTTGGATGGAATCAAGGCTATGATTGCTGGGGATGGATGGCATCATGATCTGAGACTACTACACCCTGCACAGCTAAAGGGGAAGACCTAGAGAAATATGGAGATAATGTTCTTCCATTAGGAGACAGAAGTGACTAATAGTATTTGTCATATATTATACATATATGCATATATAGGATTGTGAAGTCTGGGGATATACAATCTTTATACTTTTAAGAATCCATGATTTCATTAGTGTGGATAGTCTTCACACTGATTTTTAGTACATGAACTTTGAGAGTTTCTTGGCCAAAAAATTCATTACCTCTGGCTAACCTGATGGTAAACCTCTCTGAAATAAGCTAGGCTGCTAGGCTGGTCCTGTGTACCAGTAAAGTCCAAATCATCAGGAACATAGAATATGTACCATACACATAGATACAAAGAGTGTGACATAGTAGATAAAAGGCTGGCCTGAGTCAAGAAGGCTTAGATCCAATATTTGCCTTTGATGTATATTAGTAGTATAACACTGGGCAAGTCCCCTAACTGCTCCAGGCAATTTTCTATGACTATATATGTTATAGAGTAAGTGTCAACCTGCATTAATTGAAGGGAGTTTCCTCATGGGGGAATTCCTTGCACTTATCAAATCACAAGTCTGTTCCAAAATGTGTGTGTGTATATACTCTTATTGGGGGCAGTAGAGGGGGCGGGGAAGAGGGGGAGAGAGAGAGAGGTAATGGATGGGGCGCTAGATCTGGAATCAGGAAGACCTGAGTTCAAATTTGATTGCACACACTTATTATTTGTGTGATCTTGGGCAAGTCACTTAACCACTGTTTGCTTCAGTGTCCTCATCTGTAAAATGAGGATAACAGCACCTGGCTCCCACAGTTGCTGTTATGATCAAATAAGATAATACTTGCTAAGGGCTTTGCAAAACTTACAACACTACATAAATGTTAGCATTATTACTATATAATGAACACATTAGAGGAAGAGTGGCATAGTGGGCACAAGAGTCTCAGAGTCCTAGGACAGTTACTTAAAGTCTCAGGGCCCCAGGCAACTCTAAGACTTAAGTTCTAGACTAACTCATTGGAGTTTCCATAATGGGAGTTCCCTACATCAATAACATCAAAAGTCCAGTCCAAAAAATTCCATATGACCTATATGTTAGATGTGTGTGTGCACAGACCTTTCCTTAGACTCTCTGGGTTATATGTATGTGTATATATATATATATATATATATATATATGTATATATATATATATATATATATGTATGCATGTGAATATTTATGGGTGTATATATATATATATATATATATATATATATATATATATATATATATATATATTTATTATTACATAGATCTTTTGGAGATAAATAACAGTAATTGAAAGTTGACTGGATCTTTGATCTCCATGATGTGAGTACGCCCCCCAGTGGTTAAAGTTCCAACTCACTCAGGCCTTTTCAATTCTGGGGCCCCTAGGTGGTACAGCAGATGGAACACAGGTTTAGAGTCGGGAAGACCATCTATCAAGTGATATAATAATAGCACACCTATCTCCTGGGGTTATCAAATGAGATAATAGTTGTAAATATTGGTACAGTGCCTGGAGTGTAGTAGGCACAATCTAAATGTTACTATTTTCATCCTACGTGATTCTTGTTCATATTCTCCAATAAATCCTCCTCATCATGGTACGGAAGCGACCTTTTTTTTTGTCTGTGACTATAGGGCACAAACTTTGGCCAGTTCTGCCAAAGTAGAAAGGCTTTAAGTACTGCTTGTTTCCAGAGGCAGATGTATCCCAGGTCTGATTGAGGACTAGCCTAGCTCTACACTAGCAGGGTGGCCATGTGGTGATGGTTTTCTAGGCTGGTGCAACTCATGAACAAAAAGGCATGACCTCAAAAGCTTATGTTACTGAGTGTAGGCTATCCTCACATAATGGTATAACCAGATAATTCATTCTACAAAGGGGCCCTTTTTATATCAAGTATAAAAATTGAGGATTCATTTAGACAGAGTAACTGCCAGTAGCTAGCTATCCAAACTCATTTTCCAGATGGACAAACTGTGTTGACATAAAAAAAGTCAATTTGACTCCGAGATTGATGGTGGCTGAGAATGAGGAAAAGTTCTTTATTTGCAGGTTTTATCTTTGATTCCTCTCTCTGATTATGTCCTGAATCTGAGAATAAAAAAGAAAAAAACAAGTTTCTTTTTTCTTTTTCTACTTGTAATTACTATATAACATATTACTACCACTGGATTATGACTGCTTTAATGATTATTTCTGTACATAGGTGTATCTATGCCCTGAATACTAGAAGTAGAACATGAAGAGATAAAGCATATAATTGAGGGCTATTTTTCACACAATTCTTTTGTCTGCCTTATGGTTCTGAGATAGTGGGGTATAGTATATTGGATCTGTAGTCAAATCCTGGCTTTTGCTGTCAATTATTAACAATGTGACCTTGAACAATTTACTTAACCCTTCTGGGCCTTAGTTTACATCACTGTCCTAGAAGAGCTAGAACTTTTCCTTGAAAGGTCCACTCCTGCACCAACTCCAGTACCAGATCTATAAGCATATGATTGCTACATCATTTTTGATAACCATAGGCTGAAAAAGCTCATTCTGATCTTGAGAACCACTGCTGCCATTTTGGTATGGTCTTATGTACTGATTATGAGTAAAAGATTGGTTATAACATGGAAACTGAACCTGGATCATGTGACTCAGGATGGAGTAGACTGCTAGTTCCTACTGCAGAGGATGATCACCATCACTACGCAGAAGTACGAAGTAATCCAGGGCCCATAAATTTCTGACCCTCATACAGATACATATATACAGGTTATACAAAGCTATTCCAGCTATGGCTCATTCTTCTACATTCATCTCCTGTTCACATAGTAGTGTCTAGAAAATACATATATATATATATATATATATATATATATATATATCCTGTCTTTCCTTCTCATTTCAGCATGTCTGTTTTCCCTTGACCTTTCCTTTTGTGAATTAGAGTTTCTTAAGTCTGTCTTGAGTCCTCCTCTTGGTTTTCATGATTTCATACTGTTCTCCATTTTGGTTCTTTCTTTACTGCCTCCAAGTCCTATTCTCATGCTCTAAATATAGGTACAACCCAAGGCCTGAAGTCAGGAAGATCAATTTTCCCTGAGTTCAACTTTGGCTTCAGATACTTAACCAGCTGTGTTACTGGGCAAGTTACATAACCTTGTATGCCTCAGTTTCCTCATCTGGAAAAGGAAATGGCAAACTACTCCAGTATCTTTGCCAAGAAAAACCCAAATGGGGTCATGGAGAGTTTGAAATAACTGAACAACAAAGCTGAATATTCTCTTCACATTCCTTTCCTAGAAGTTCTACCTCAAGTCTGCTCTCTTTCAAGAGATCTAGTTATTAACTTCATGAATTTTACATATTCTGCTATCACCCCATGTTTAAAACATCTAAGACGAATTCATTATCTTTTTCCCAAAAAGGCTACTATCGTCCAAAGAATAAGTCAAACCCTTTCATTTTACAGCTAAGGAAACTGAAGCTCAAAAAAGTTAACTGCCTTGTTCAGTCACAGAAGTAATCAGTGACAGAACTGAGCCTAGAGTTTAGGTCAGTCAAGGGTAGGGAACATGTGGCCCTCTAGGTTCTCAAGTGTGGCCTTTTGATTAAATCCAAACTTCACAGAACAAATTCTTTATTAAGGGGGATTGATTCTGTGAAGTCTGTATTCAGTCAAAGGGCCACCCTTGAAGACTTAGAAAGTCACATGTGGCCTCGAGGCTACAGGTTCCTCACCCCTGGTAGGTTACCCGACTCCTAATGCATTATTCTTTCCACTACACTACACTAAAACTAGTTTAGTACTTTTTTTGGGGACAGCAAATAAACTTGCTTCATAAGCTGCTTCCAATTTTTTCACTTCACTGCATGTTGCTTTTTAAAGTCTTCCTAGTTCTATCACTTCCATTTGAATACACTTACCCTCAATTAAAAAACTTGATTCCATTAATGAAATCTTCCCTTTCCCTTCCCTTCTCTCAATACTCAATTCTAAGATCCTTGGTTGATGTGAAGCTGCTCTAAAAATAAAGTACTATTTTCCTTTTGGTCTAATTCATACCTGCCACAGCAAAAAATACAAAGGGTCTTCAGGCTGTTCATATATTAAGTTTTCAGTGAGGCGCTAAGAGAGAGAAAGAAAGAGCACAGAAGCTTGATGTTAGAGTTCTGAGCTAAGCTCATGGAGCCAGGGTACATTGGGTTACTTCCCTCTTTTATTAAACCACAAATATACAAACAGATTTTTAAAAATCAATATACTTCATTTAAGTAAGTACATATACTTTCTAATTTCTGAGGTGAGGGTGAAAATATTTCCTAAAAAAAAGTCTTTTCAATGTAGCCCCTTATGCAAGCTTTCAGAGATTAATGGGAGGCTCCCTGGGGTGAAATCTATCCTGGGTTTTGTGAGCCAGTCCCCTTTCTGCTTTGTTTCCTGGAGTACTTCCTGGTCTTTCTCATGACACAAAAACTCATAATCTCTTATTCCCAAACTCTAATCACCAACTTCTTCCCTGAAAGGAACTATCTTCTTAGAACCTGGTGGGAGAGACTACACAAACTAAGAAAATGATAATTCACTTCTGGAAGATGATGTAAGAGACATCTTTTAGAAA
Source organism: Potorous gilbertii (assembly GCA_028658325.1). Taxonomy (NCBI): domain Eukaryota; kingdom Metazoa; phylum Chordata; class Mammalia; order Diprotodontia; family Potoroidae; genus Potorous; species Potorous gilbertii. The sequence goes on from CM053771.1 coordinate 288,758,887, forward strand.
AAAGATCATTAAAATTTGGATTTACATAGGACCTTCTGAGAAATTTTTTAAGTGCTCCACATATAGTCATGAATATAAGATTCTTCCTCTTTAGATTCAAAGAGCAGAGGTCTGCCAGAACATAAAGGGAAACTTTCTTCACTAAGCCACTGAGGAACACTATAGGGATGAGTTTTTCACAAGACTATTCTGCCTAAGAGAGTTCTACTTTAAAGAAGAGCTCATTTGGTTTTTCCCAACAGGAGTGAAAATTCCACTAATTCTAAGATTTCTAAGATAAAGATTTTCTCTCTTATTTGTTACATTTTAAAGCCTTTCATACTTTTTATAAATTGGGATAGTAAATTCTTTACTTTCAGATACTACTATACTCCATATTATTTTTCCAGTGGGCTTTACCAAACCATGCTGACCTCAAACAAAGGGCATTGCATGTACATAATAAAGGTTATACATTAGCATCATTAACAGAAAGTGTACTAATCACGAAGTTGAGGAAAAAATCCAAAATATTTATAAACTTGAGAATCCAGTCTTGTAACTCCACTTAAAGAATGCCACCATTAAAGATGCGTCCATATCCTCAAAGTCAACAATTTTATTATTTCAACAAAAATGTAACCTTTTAAACATATTTTAACCCAAAAGAATATAGATTATGGGGTGGTCATTTAACTGATAATATATTTGTCTGCACTACTGTCCCTGTCCAGAATGCCCTTCCCCCTCCTCTACAATTTTTAAATAATTAAATCCTATCCATCTTTCAATTCAAAGTATAGCTTAAGTTCTAAATGTTCTTCCCGATTTTTCAGCCTATAGGTGTTATCGATTACGCACCTCCCATTCATTTACTACCTAGTATTAATTATCCCAATTAGATCATGTCTTGATAGCAGGGATTATACTCTTTGGACCCTCAGGCTAGTCTTACCCTCAACACCAATAGGTGTTCAATAACTCTGATGAGATTTCCCCTCCACTGTGACTTAAAATTGGTGACACAATATGACCCATCAGATCAAAACTTGTATTTAAGTTAGTATGGAAGTCAGCTGATGAAGAATATGGAGAAATTCACCTGGAATATTTGCATAATGTTGTGCCTTTCCAAGTATTTCTCGGCTCTTTCAAAGGGATCTTGAGATGCCAAAGAAGCATTTGACAGTTGGCCGCTCGATTCGAAAAGGTCATCAGTCCCCAAAGTCAGATTTTGTAAAGAAGTTGGAAGAACACCTATCTGCAACTGAAGTTTGGGAAAGAATCCGTTCAATAAACCCCCCAACTGCAAGAAGCCTACGAATGTTGATTATCACGTTGTATTATGAAATAAAGAGAGCTCCAACTCATCTTCAGTTGGGGGGGAAGGGCACTAGATAAAAAGCAAGTTTTCAAACCCAGGTCCCTCTACTCCCAATACTCTTTCCAATACACCCCCCAGCTTCTCATCTTCAAACCCGGAAAAGAGCGGTGAATTACAGCTAAAAGGGGTCCGATAAATATATATTACCTCGCTCGGCTCCCCCCAACCTCATCCCACCAAGAGGGCCCAGCGGTGCCCTGGAAATAAAATTGTTTTGTCTCAAAATGTAAGAAGAAACACGCATCAACCGAGGTGGGGAGAGAATGTGAAGGCCCCTCCATCTCCTTTTTTCACATACCACGAACCTGGCTCGAAGGACACCCCCTCGCTCCCCCCACCTCCCCATCCCCCCACCTCCCCAAAGAACCAGAGACCGGAAGCTTCCGCCCTCCTTTTCTACCCCAGATTGGAGGGGGCGGGTGTCCGATGATGGATCACGTGGTAGAAAACCTCCAGCTTCATTCCTCCTCCCCCCCCCCCCCGGGCTTTCCTGAGGGCAGTGGGCGGGACCATCGTCTCCGGAAGTCTTTTTACCTTGCCGTCGATTTGGGAGGGGATGCTCGATGGTATGCTGCCCTCGCATTGGCCGTGCTGGTCCAGTTCATTTCCTTGGAAGCCGAAGTCGCCAAAATGGATGTTGTTTTTCTCAATTTCCGGTATTTCTTCAGGCTTGACTTGGCTGACTACCTGTGTTTCCGATGGCACCTCCATCTCTGCTGACCCCAAAACTCATGCCTCCCTCTCCGGACACAGCTGACCTAGTTTATCTCCCGGAGCCGGGAGGGCCGCGGTTGTTAGCCACGCCTTTGCATCACGTGGTCTTTGTTGCCCTATCTGCTGCTAGGAGGCGTGCCTCCCCAGGGAGGGGGCGGAGCATGCGCAGTGCTTTCCTGAGGTCTCACGTCCGGCTTTCCAGGCTCGCTCTCTAGGCCTAGGGTTACGCTGAGCTCTGTGGTTCTTTGCGCAGACTCCCGCTTCCCACCCCCTTCTAGAGTCCCAGAGAAGCCCCGAGACGATCCAGGGCCCCTGAGAACCAGCCACCCCATCTCAGTGGTGGTTGTTAGGGAGGCGAATTATGTTGGCTTTGCTGTTTTATTGAGCGTGTACGTCAACCCTCCATTGTTTCTCTTTTACCCAGGAACCCTGGGGGTCTTCCCCTCCCAGTTTGATCTTTTAGTTTTTTTATTCAAGGGGCCATCCCTTGAGTAACTTAAAGAAGCCCATTCACTGAAAGTGAGAAAGTGATAGGACCTTAGCCTGAAAGGGCCAAGGTCTCCCAGTGCATCCTGGGCCATCTCCGGAAGTCCTGATGAATATCCGGTCACTGGACCCAGATGGCTCAGGAGAAGGAGGTGAGGCTGCTGACCTTGCCCAGCCTGCCCTCACTCAAATCAGAGTCAACTAACCCCAAATCTTCTCATCATCTGGGTGACACGGTGCTCTTTAAGAATGAAGGACAAACACACAACACCCCCAGCCCTTCTCTTTCTCCCCTGAACATAAGGTAATCTCTGGGAACGCCCGGAATTTACTATAAACGTTTATGAAGTATTGGGGCTGCAACGATGGGGATTGGCATCCCCTGCCTTCCAGGACTTTAGAGAATTTAGCCAGCACTCTTTAGGTTTTCCAAAGCATTTACAAATATTCATTCTCACATAAACCCTGGGCAGAAGAAGATGCTCTTTTATGAATGAGGAGACAGGCAACAGAGAGGTTAAAGTGACTTGCGTTGGGTCCCACAGCTTAAAAGTGGGAGACTGCATTTAAAGTCCTCTTCCTGACTTTCTAGTTCTTTGTCTGCTGTGTCTCTTAACTGCTGTGCCACCAGTTAATCTTGGAGTCAACGGGTTGGCTCAGCAGCTGCAAACCAGTATTCTTGATAAATTATGGTGGGGTCAAAGGGGTTAATCAAAGTGTTAACAGAAATTAGAGGAGGGAGAGATCTTGTTTATTTGGTCGGTTTTAGGCAATTTGAGGAGTGAGAGGCTGAGAAATATGATGAAAGGGGATCAAAGATACATTTCTCCCCTTAAAACTATTGGAATAACTTCCCTTGGTGCCTAATGAATAGTTGAAGAAAGGAAAGGGGACTGTTCCTGATTCATAGACAGAGGCTGGAAGGTACAAATTTAGAAACATTCTAGTTCAATCCCTATTTTACAAATAAGGAAATCTTTAGTCAAATCATTTACATAGGTAACAATTAGAAGAAGTGGAATTTGAAGTCCCGAACCAGTGTTCTTTTTACTGTGCAGGCTACTATTTTCTTCCCTCCCCCCCTTTTTTTTTCATCTTCAGGGTACATATACCCTTGATTGACTGGCTTTCAGATAGCACATAGGGAAAAGAGGGTTTAGAGTGGTGGCGTATATCATGTAACCTACTGACCAAAAAACGTTGAAACTGCTTTTTCTTAGTTAATTTCTGCTCAGGCTACTAGGTTTACATTGATATTGGACTGATTCTAAGTTTCTATCGGGGGTTAGACTGAAGCTACCTTTTTCTGTAATTATTGTCCAGACAGCCCCACTGGGGGTCTTGAGTGTTCACTCTCAAAAAATGCAAATTCAGGTTCTAACTCTGTTGTCAGGTGACCATGTCAACCTGCATCATTTTCTACCTTCCCTATCCTACATTCTCTCATCTCTAAAATGGGAATAATAAAGTCATTTTTCTTTAAGTGGAACTCTATATTGGAGACACATTAACAAGCACAAAAAGATTATGTCGGGATGAGAGATGTTTTAATGTTCTCTTTTGTTGGAGTCCTCCAGGATCTCATTATAGTATGAAGGTGGTTTTGGGTTCTCAAAGACAGTACAAATGAAAAACTAGCTCTGACTAGACTTTGGTGAGGATCTATTCAGTTATCATCCAGGAAGGAGCCCAACTAAGTTCTGAAAGGCCAATAGGTATTAAATTTTTTTGGATCTTGGATTTCACAAAGAATATCACCTAATAAAAGGTTTGGGATCTATAGTGCTACACTGTAGTGTCTGGAATGTACTTCTAACTATTTGACATGTGGCTCTCCATCAAAAAAAAAAAGTATGTGTGATACACTTTTAAGTTTAAACTGTACCATGAACAGTTTCTCTTTCTTTTCTTATGTGTAGACACCCATCCTAACCATGAATCAAGTCCTGATATGTTCAGTCACTTTGCAGTCATGTCTGACTCTCTCTGACCCATTTAAGGTTTTCTTGGCAAAGATACTGAAGTGATTGGGCATTTCCTTCCCCAGTTCATTTTACAGATGAGGAAACTGAGGCAAGCAGGGTAAACTGACTTGCCTAGGGTCACACAGCTAATCAAAGTGTCTGAGGCCAGATCTGAACTCATAAAAATGAGACTTGCTGACTGCAAGTTGTACCAGTAAGCACTCTGACATACACAGGGGTGGGGGGTGCATACTATCACAAGTTCTTAGATCTGCATTTCTAAAAGGAAAGCAACTTTTGAGGAGTTAACAATCATTTTAATCAAGCACATGTATCATTCACTTAGTTGAGGGGAAAAAGTCAGCACCGTGAGCTTCAGAGAAAATACAGAGAAATAAAGATCAACAGATAGTGCTTCCAAACTGTCTGATAGTAGACAATAATACATACATTACAGATTAATTGGCAGATGCAACTTCCTGAACATATATACATAGTTTCCAGAGAGAGAATCACCAATACCTGGGTTTTCAAAGCCAAGGAACTGCTTAGTGCTTCTCAGAGTCTCATCTGGCACACAAAGGGTCTTCCAAAAACTAAGCCCCAAAGGAAGACTGCACCCCAGTCTTTATACACTTTTTAGAGCAAGAGGGCATCACGACCCTTGAGAACCAGTGCCTCATTAACAAAAGGTGTGGGCCTTCCTACAAATCTTCCCAGGCCCACTAATGGGTAGGGAAGATCTTGAATTACCATATTCAATCAGAGGTGCTTGATTATACTAAAGCAAAAACAGCAAAAGATCTTACTTTGCTTGCTATCATATTTCACCTTTCCAGGATCCTTGATCTTACACTCTAAATGACCATGGATCCTGGAACAAATAGAAGCATTATACTTCTTGATTATACTAAAACAAAATCAGGAAAAGATCCTACTTTGCTTGCCATTACACAAGTTCATCATCTTCTCCACTGCACCACCTATGTGCTTTTCCAGATGGGCAATTTTGGCCAAATTCCAAGTTGTAAGTGTTCACTCTGACAATTTAACATTTGACTGTAAGCAGAGCTCCTGGCACACAGTAGGCACCTAATATATACTTAAAACATAGTAGGTTTTGCTATGAGAGTAAATCAAAGTTGAGTAGAAAGTAGGCAGCAGAGTTTGGGTTCAAATCTTTCCCACTAACAAGGAAAGCCAGAGGATCAGTCACATGGCTGAACCAGGCTTGGAGTCAGGAGGACTCATTTTGAAATCTGAAGAAGAAAAGAGGTGAATGAATGGAGAATCTCAATGATGGTGGTAGTATTCTATGTGGGAAGAAGCAGAGGGATGCGAGTGATGTTGAAGAAATAATAAAATCAACAAGACTACTGATATACAGGGAACAACAGAAAATTTTTTCATTTTCATTTTTAATTCAAAAGTTTCTAATTATATAGCTGACTCCAGTATTCCCTTGCTTGTATCTCTGACATCAGAGAAATTGTGGATAGTTTAAGTATAGTGAACAATGTTATTGTTTAAAAGTTTTGGAATTTTAAATACTGAACTTTTCATATTTGAAATTTTTAAAAATTTAAATTTGAAATTTTAGATTTTTGATTCACTTAAAGTTTTTATTCTTTTTTAAAAAATTTTTTTATTTTTTTAAAAAAATAGTTATTTTATTTGTTTTCAATGTTCTATAATCACCTCCATATATCTTAGATTTTTTTTCCTCTCTCCCCCTCCTTTCCTCCTCCATCCCCACTCCCTCCCCGAGAAGGCTTGCAATCTTATATAGGTTCTACACATACAATTAAATACAATTATTAAATTAAATAAAATATTTAATATTAAATATTAAATACAATTTCACTGTAGTCATGTAGAAGAATTGAAATGAATGGGAGAAACCATGAAACAAAACATAACACAAAAGAAAATGGTCTGCTTCAATCTGTGATCCAATTCCACAGTTCTTTCTCTGGATGTGGAAAGTGTTTTGTCTCAAAAGTCCATTGGGAATTTTTTAGGTCTTTGCGTTGCTATAAAGGACTAAGTCTACCAGAAAAATTCCTCACACACTGTGGTTGTTGCTATGTACAAAGTTGTCCTGGTTCTGCTTCTTTCACTCAGCATCAGTTGATATAAGTCTTTTCAGGCCTCTCTGAAGTCTTCCTGTTCATCATTTGTTATAGCACAATAGTATTTCATTACATTCATATGCCACAACTTGATGCCCCAATTGATGGGCATCCCCTTGATTTCCAGCTCTTGGCCACTACAAAGAGAGCTGCTATAAATATTTTTGTACATGTGGGACCCTTTCCCATTTTTATGATCTCTTTGGGATACAGTCCTAGAAGCAATATTGCTGAGTCAAAGGGTACGCACATTTTTGTAGCCCTTTGAGTATAGTACCAAATTGCCCTCCAGAAATGGTTGGATCAGCTCACAGCTCCACCAACAATGAATGTGTTTCAGCTCTCCCACATCTTCTCCAACATTTATCATCTTCCTATTTTGTCATGTTAGCCAATCTAATAGGTGTGATATGGTATCTTAGAGTTGTTTTGATTTGTATTTCTCTAATCAATAGTGATTTATAGCATTTTTTCATATAATTATAGATAGCCTTAATTTCTTCCTCTGAAAACTACCTGTTCCTTATCCCCTGACCATTTATCATTTGGGGAATGGCTTGTATTCTTGTACATTTGACTCAGTTCTCTATATATTTTAGAAATGAGACCTTTATCACAGACACTAGTTGCAAATTCATTCTTTTTTTATCACAGCAGTCAAGTGTGTTATGGATGAAAGAATCTAGACAAAGATGCAGGAAAATTTGAGCCTGGAGAGAGTACTTTGAACTCAAGAGAAGGAAGAAGGCTTCATAGAATATGTTATTTGGAGGCAGTATACCTGGAAACCCTTGATGACTTCTATTCACCAGCAATATATAGGAAAAGACCTTTAAAGACACACAAACAACACCTACAATTGAATTATATATGATAATGTACTATATAATTCTATACAATTTAATATAGCAATAATATATACAAAAGCAAATTAATTTTTGTTATATATATGGAGAGGGGGCACTTGGGTGCAGTGACCTGCTCAGGGTCACCCAGCAAGCGTCAGGGACTGGATTTGTACTCAGATCCAACTGCCCATTAGAGTTAGGTCAAAGCTACTTTTTATTGAGCTATTATCTAGTTAAATTTTGGAATTTGGATTTTGAAATTAGCATTTAAAAAATTTAAATTTCAAAATTCTTAACTTGGAAATGTTATTTTAGACCTGGAAAATGTAATTTTTAAATTTCAAAATTTAAATCTGAAAATTTGAAATTTAAGATTTTGAAATTTAAAATTAAAAAATATAAATTTTAAAATGTTGAATTTCATTTTTTGAATTTCAGCATTTGAAATGATTATTTAGAAATATGAGATTTTGCATTTTGAAATGGGAAATTTAAACATTTGAGACATATTTTAAATTTTAATTTTTAAAATTTAAAATAAAAAATGATATTTTCAATTTTCATTCATTTGGCTTTTAAGCAAGGCAGCATCAAGTGATGGAGGTGAAGGCAATCTAGATAAAACTAGCAAAATTTGACACTGGAAATAGTACTTTGAGTTCAAAAGAAGATTGAAGTTTTCATATCAAATATGATTTGGACGCAGTAATCCTGGGAACTTTCCATGACTTCTGCATTAGCACCAATCCAGAGGGAAAGTCTTTTAAAATCTATAAATATATATGATTCTATTGATTATAATTCTACATAACACTAATGTATCTGAAAAAGAACAAATTTATTTTGTACGTATGTATGTAGAGAGAGATGGAGATGACAGTTGGTTCAGTGACCTGTCTCACAGTGATAGGGACCATATTTGAATTCAGATCTTCTGATTTCCAGCCTGGTGCTTTATCTACGAAGCCTTTAATTTTCCATTAGGCTGAAGCTACCTTTTTATGGAACCGTTGCTTATTTGAAATTTTGAAAACTTGGAATTAAAAAATAGGAAATTTTAAAAAGGAAAAGCCTGAATTTTTAAAATTTGAAATTTGAAATTTTAATTTTTAAAATTTAAATTTTGACTTGAAACAGGAAGTGATCAAAGTTGAAATCCAAAGAAAAGAAAGAGAGTGAATGCAGATTATGAATGATGGTGGTGATACTCTGAACGGAGAGGAGAAAGTTGTGAGTGAGGTTAAGGAAATAAAATCGACAAGACTACTGAAAATGACAAATTTTTCATTTTAATTTTCAAATTTTATAGTTGACTCTAGCATGCCCCAGATTGAATCTCTCACAACAGAGAAACTGTGGATATTTTAATTATTATTAACAATGTTATTGTTTAAAAATATTAGAATTTTAAACACTGAAATAAAGTTTTACATTTTGAAGGGAGACAAACACCATTTAGATAATACTGTAGTAAATTTTGATAATGTAGTATCTACTGTAGTAGATAATAGTTGGTGCTGAAGGGAAGATTGAAAGTGTCATAGCATGTATGATTTGAAGGCAGTGTTCCTGGAACCTCTCGACAGCTTCTGTGTACCAGCAATATAAAGGAAAAATTCATCATATGTATAAATGTATTATATATATGATTATGTTGTATAGAATTCTAAATGACAAAATATATAATGCAATATGATACGATTTGTAATATGCCATGAAATAAATGTAAAAACTATTTTTGTTTTATATATAGATATAGATAGATAGACAGATAAATATATTGAGATAATCCGGGTGAAGTAACTTACCCAGGGTCATTGATTTGAACTCAGGCGTTTCTGATTTCTGCTCCATATAATGAGCTATCCAGCTACTTATTAGGGATAGGCTGAAGACACTTTTTTATGGAAATATTCTTCAGACAGCCCTCATGGTGTCTTGGGTGTTCCATCTCAAAATGAAAATTCTGGTCCTGCTTCTGTTGTCAGCTGACCATGTGAGCTTGAATAATTCTTTACTTTACTCATCCTTGATTCCTTCATCTCTAAATTGGGAATTAGAAAGTATAACAATATTTTATAATAACAAAGAAACACATTGAAAAGTTAAAAGTTATGCTGGGATCAGAGATGTTTTAATGTTCCCAATATTCCTGTATGGGAAGTCTCCAGTATCCCATTGTAACATGAAGGCAGCCTTGGGTACTCTAAGATATACAGACATGCTTTAGTGAGGATCTCCTTCAGCTATTATCCAAGAAGGAGCCCGCTTAAGTTCTGAGAGACTCAAAGAGCAGACTGGTTACATTATACTGTATATAATTCTATATTACTTAATATAACAATAATACATATAAAAAAGCAACTTTATTTTTGTTATACACACACACACACACACACACACACACACATACACACACACACATATACATGGAGGGGAAGGCAGTTGGATGCAGTAACCTGCTCAGGGTCACCCAGCAAGCTAGTATCAGGGATCAGATTTGAACTCATCTTCCTGATTTTTGGCCTGGTGTAGTAAGCCACCAATTGCCCATTAGAATTAGGTTGAAGCTACTTTTTACTGAACTATTATCTAGTTTAAATTCTGAAAATTTGGAATTTGGATTTTGAAATGTGAAGATTTGATTTTTGAACATTTGAAAATACTCCTTAGTGTTTTAAATGTTTAAATCTCAAAACTTGAAAGTGCAACTTTGGACCTGAAAAATGTAATTTTTAAATTTAAGACTTAAAATTTGACATTTAAGTTTTTGAATTTTAAATTAGAAATATAGACTTTTGTAATTTTAAAATGTTGAATTTTGTATTTTAATTAGAACATTTGAAATGTTTGGATATTTGAAGTTTTTCATTTTGAAATTAGAAGTTGTAATATTTGAAAGTAATTTTAAATTTGAATTTTTAAAATTTTAGATTAAAATGTTTGATTTCTTAAATTTTCAATTTGTGTTCATTTGTTTTTTAAATTGAGGTGCATCAGGTGTGATGGAGATGAACATAATCTAGACAAAACTCTAGTAAAATTTGACACGGGAGGTAGTGCTTTGAGTTCAAAATAAAATTGAAGGTGCCATAACAATTATGATTTGGATGCAGTAATTCTGAGAAATTTCAGCAGCCTCTGTACCAGCAATCTAGAGGAAAAGTCCTTTAAAATACGTAAATATATATGACTATTCAATACAGTTTCACATGAGACATTATAACTAACATATATATGAAAAAGATCAAATTTATTTTCATTATGTATATATGTAGAGAATGATGTAAGATTGGGGATGGAAATCTGTTCAGTGACCTGATTCAAAGTGACGGAGGTATTAAGTGTCAGGAACCGGATTTGAAGGTCAGCAACTGGATTTGAAGTTAGAGCTTCTGATTCGCAGCCTGGTGCTCTATCTACAGAGCCATCAACTACCCATTTATTAGGTTGCAGCTATGGAATTTAAAAAAATGTAATGTAAAATTTTCAAATTTGAAATTGTGCATTTTAAAAATAAAAATTTGGTATTTTAAAATTTGCAAAACTCAAAATTCTGAATTTTGAATATCTGAAATTTGAAAAACAGAATTTCAAATTTCAAAATTTTAAATGTAGAATTTTTACACTTTTGAAAATTTGTGATGTGTAATTTTGAAATTTAAAATTCTGAATTCTGAACATTTGAAAATTAAAGATTAGAAATTTGAAATTCTGAAAATGAAATTTGAAGGTTTGAAATTTGAAATTGAATTTTAAAATTTTAACTTTTAAATTTTGAATTGACTTGTAAAAGGAAATAAAAAAGGAACTTTGATATTGTAATATTGTAATTGAAATTGTATTTTTGTTTTGAAATGGAGAATTTAACATTTGAAATTCAAAATTTGAAATTTCAAAATTCGGAATTTGCATTTATTATTTTCCATTATAGGAATTTGAAATTTTAAACATTCTCAGTTTTTCAGTTTTCATTATTTCTTTATGTGTTTTCCTACTGAGGCAGCATAAAGTGTGGTGGAGATACACAGTCCAGACAATATTGTAGTAAATTTTGATACTGTAAATAATAGTTTGTGCAAGAGAAGATAGAAGGTGTCATACACATGATTTGTAGGCAATATTCTTGGGACCTCTCAATAAGTTCTGTGTACCAGGAATATAGAGGGAAATGCTTTGTATTTTATAGAATTCCATATGATAAAATAAATAATTCAATATGATATAATTGTAATGCAACATAAATAGAAATATAAAAATTATTATGTCTTACACACGCACACACATCAGGCTTGCCAAATGATGTTAATTTTTTCTTTTTTTATATCTAGAATTTCACAAAGAATTTCAGTTAAAAGAAGGTTTGGATTCTGCAGTTCTACACAGGTGTGTCTGGGATGTATTTCTAATTGTTTAACATGTGACTTTCCAGTAAAAAAAAAAGTATTTGTGATACATTTTAAAGTTTAAACTGCACCATTACCAGTTTCTCCATCATTTTCTTATGTCTAGACAATCATTCTAACAATGAATCAAGTTCTGATATGTTCAGTCACTTTGCAGTTATGTTTGACTCTCTGTGACCCCATTTAAGGTTTTCTTGGCAAAGATACTGGAATGATTAAAGATACTTGAGTGATCGGACATTTCCTTCTCCAGCTCGTTTTACAGATGAAAAAACTGAGGCAAGCAGGATAAAGTGACTTGCCCAGGGTCACACAGGCGGTCAAAGTGTCTGAGGCCAGATTTGAACTCACAAAAGTGAGACAAGCAAGTCTCTCTCCACCGCACCACCTATATGCTTTTCCAGATGAGCAGTTTTTGTCAAATTCCAAGTTGCAAGGGCTCACCCTGATAATTTAACATTCAGCAGCAAGCAGAGCTCTTAGCACATAGCAGACACCTAGTATATATATATACGCTTATGACTTAGTAGGTGGAACTATGAGAGTTGACCGAAGTTGCATAGAAAGTAGGTTAGCAGAGCTCGAGGTCAAATCTTTCCCACTAACAAGGAAAGTCAGAGGATCAGTCACATGGAAGAGGAAATAGAGAGCCAGGCTTGGAGTCAGGAGAACCCAAGTGAATGAATGGAGAGTCTCATTGATGGTGGTGGTATTCTGAGTGGGAAGATGGTGTTGGGGGGATAAAATGAAATATGCAAAATGCTTTGTGAAACTTAAAGCACTATATAAATGTTAGTTATTATTTCTGATTTTTCTATTTTGAATCTATTCTAATATTTAATATGACTATAATAATAACTAACACAGTGCCTTCTATGTGCCAGATATAGCTTAGTGCTTTTTAAGATAATTTTAAAATTCTATTTCCTCCTTTTCAGGGTAGTCACTGCTTAACTAAGGTTTTTAGCAATTCATTCTAAAATATTTATCCTACTCATCTTTCTATTCAGTTCTTTTATTGGACCGTCTAACCTCTCTCACAGCTCCTATGGCAATTCCATGTTCTTTTCTGTGTTCTGTTTCTGGTAGGTGCAGAATAATTTTCTTCTTACGGAGTTTTAATCTGAGAGCCTCTTATCCTGTAATATTTCTTTATCCTGTTAGGTATTTTCATCTGGTCAGTCATTTCTTAAGGCATTCTTCATTCTTAGTTGCTTTGTTGTTTCTCCCCCTTCCATGGAGGCTTAACTCTTCAGCTTGTTCTTTTGGAGGTGTGGATGATTCTGGGCAAATCACATTTGAGGTGTCACTTTTCCAGAAGTGGCTGGTAAAGGGTCCTTGGTGTTTGTGATCTTAATTGGTTCTAGTTTTTAAAAAATTCAGTAGTCACCATGAGCACAGACAAAGAACCAATGGCACGAGAACTCATGTGGAACAAGAAGCAGATAGTGCTGTGTTTGTGGGGTTTTAGAAAATAAGTTGCGTGTGAATTACCTTGTAGAAATTTATTTTTCATTCTCCTCTTTGGAATGTTGTTCTTTTACTTCATTTGACACATTTTCTTACTGTGGAGAGAGTCGGGTTCTGTCTAGCCATAATTTGCCAGGCTTCTTTTGCCATCTTCCTCACTTTTTTAGGATTCCATTCAAAAACTGAAGATGGTGGGCACCTTGTCACCCTTGGGACATTATTGTTTGTTGGAGAAGTTATCAGGCTAGTGGTGGATTAAGATTACATCCCCAACTAAGAATAAGACCCTTTGATTGAACAAGAAAGAAATCAGAGTGATAAATTAATTCCACCAGAAGGAAGCTCCATAGAGACAGGGACAATTTTATTTTTGTCTTTTTATCTTCAATACCTAGCATAGTGCTTTGTACTTTTTTATTTTTAAACTACATTTGAGACTTCATGGCATGTGGGGTTTAGTTGAAATTTCTGTTCCAAGGCAACATCTTCTCCGCAACTTTAGACTCTAAATGATGCTTTATATTAGTATGCACTTAATAAATGTTTGTTGAATGGAATGAATCTTTCTGTATTCCAAGGAGGTTTCCAAAAAAAATGTCTGCAAATAGAGAGACTCTTCATGCACTTTCCAAGGAGGTTTCCAAAAAAATGTCTGCAACTAGATAGACTCTGCATGCACTTTTCAATTTTTCTTTTAGTACTGACTTGTGTCAATGCATGTCCCTTCTAATTCTACCCCACAATCCTGAGTAGTGACCACTCAGTTGTCCTTTTCCCAGTAGTCCTGTTGACTCAGTTAATCACCAGGAAGAAAGGGTATAAGAGGAAAATAGAAATGCAGTGCTGTTTCCCAGGCTTTTTTTCTGGTGTTCCAGGCTATACAAGAAAAAAGAAAGTCTTCAGTGTAGGGGAGGGATCCAGATTAACTGAGTGCCTAATAAGCCTATTCATAATAAGCCCTACAATAGCTAGCATTTATATAGTGTTTTAAGATTTGCAAAGAACTTTAAAAATATTAATTCATTTTTTTTCCTTCACAACAGTCTGGGAAGGGAGGTGTTATTTTTCCCCCTTTACAGATAAAGAAACTGAGTCATAGCTAGAGTAAGTGATCTGCTCACTGTCACATGGCTAGTAAGTATCTGACTTAGGATTTGAATTCAGGTCTTCCTTACTACAGTTCCATTCACTACACCACATTAGATATGCAGGTACTCTGTTCACTATTATATACCTCTAACATGGTCATGGCTGTGGCTGTGGCTAATGGAGGAAATGGTTAGAGACCTTTCCATTTGCCTCCTTCCTCACTAAAAGACATGCCCTAGACCTTATTTGACTGGGAGCTTAAGAAAATGACTCTTTTCCCTCAGTTATCTTAACATGAGCCATATCCTAATGTTGGAAAGCACTAGATTTGCCACAAAATTTGAAATAGGACTTATTCCAAAATATGCTGCCCATGAAAATTAAGCTGCACTTCAGTAGTATTCGTTATGTATAGTGTGTCATATTCTCCACAGGACTCATCGTTGTGCATTTATTCCAATTCAGTGCAGACTAAAAGGAGAGAACATGCTTGCAATAACTGATCTCCCACAGAGTTTAGATTGTAACCATATAGAAGAACTTTGCTTACTTAGGGAAGTATTTGTTTTTCAATATAAACCGCAATTTTCAATCAATCCCATATTTGAGAAAAGAATGCTTTGAAATTCTGAGTAAGGTAAGTTATATTGTAAAATATGTGTTTCGGAAAAGTGCGGTACAAAATTTTCCTAGTAAGCAAATGAAAGAATGTAGTGGTGATTGTTACAGGCAACACACTCTTCATTCCACTAGAGAGCAGCAGAGTCATGATTTTTCCCTGCAGTTGATTTTATTTGGGAGCTTGCTTTGGAATCCAGTTGCCAATGCAAAACAGCACATATTAAAGGTGTCATGAATTATTTTTATTATTTAATGAGCCTAATTTCTACCTTGGGCCAGAAAACCATAGCAATAGTTTATATGCTCAGCAAAGTGAGTAGTGTGATCTCTCTGTGTTTATGCTAAAGAAATTCCCTTACCTCAGTTTTCAAGTTCATTCATTTATTTAAAAAGAATTTATTGAACACATACTGTACCATACCGTATTAAGTGCTGTGGGGTATACAAATGAGTAGAATTATAATACTTCACATTTATGTGGCATTTTATAGCCTAAACAGTACTTTCCTTACAACAATCCTATGAAATAGATAGAGGGAGCATTATGCCTTCTTTTTACAGCTAGGGATACTGAGGCTCAGTATGTTTATACATAGACTGTCCCAGGTCACATGGAAAGTGTCAGAATAGTAAACTGTATACGGGATAATCAGAAAAGGGGGTGATACATTTCCCATGGGAAGGACAGTAATCCCTGGGATGCTTTAGCTTATTAATTACAGTGTCTGTTACATTCTCCCAACATGGAGCCAAAAGAGTCATCTTGAACTGAGAACACTTTTCTAGCTCCATGATGCCTTTGTAAGATTAGAATTCTCAAATCTCAGCTCCTTCTGACCTTTAGCATTACTGACATTATTCTCTGGTATGGTACCATCTTTTGTATTCATTCTCTTTTACTTGCCCTTGTTTCTATTTTCCATACTAGAATGTGTCAGTTCCAAAGGATGGAACTCTCTCCTTAATGCCTTGTACCTGTGTGAGGGTTGGGGCCAAGTTGATAAGAGCAAGAGAGTTCCAGGCCCTTTGAATCTCTTTAGTTTCTTCAGTGACTTCAAGTCTTTTTAATTTCTTTGGGTCTCAAGTCTCTGAACTCTGCAGTTGCTTTGGGCACTTCTGGCTTCCAGTTTCAGGAGAAAAGGTGGAAGATGCCAACTTCTCTTTTGGCTGTTGAATAAAAAGATATCTGGGGAAAAGCTGACATGAGAGGAACTGTAAATCACCAGGTTCCTATCCCCACTTTCCTACACTGGAGATTTTGGTGAGTTTTGCCTTGAGTGAGATCTAGGACTCTGACACCCTCACTCACTCTCTCCAACCCGCGGCCCCCCCCCCGCCCGCCCCCCCCCCCCCCGGCCTCGGTTGAGCCACTATCTCACTCCCTGTGAGGGAGCTCCTTTATTCTGTATTGTCTGGTATATATTCTTTTATGCATACTTTCTCTGATTTTTCTTTTACTATTAACTTGGATAAATGTGTTTCTTTACTGCCTGCTGTGTGAATTCATTGTGGAACTGGTAGTTTGTGGGAAAGAGATCGTCTTGAATACAAAGCTTGGGTTGCTGCTCTCCTCAGTGAAACAGTAATCAGAGGTTTAACTTGAACCTAAAAACTACATCTCATAGACTAATGATAATTAAGCAATCAGAGAGATAAAATCCTGGTCTGGTACCTCCTCTCTCTGAGAGGAACGGAGCAGTCAAAGCTTTTGACTCCAACCTTCTGCTTCTTCTCTTGGCAGGAATCAAAGTCTCCCTTGGAGAAGGGTGAGGGTAAAAGATGTTTATTCTGCCTCCCTTTGAGCCATACAAAAACACCCCCATGATACTTGCATGGCAACAGCCCTTACTATATATACTTTAAACATCTAAGTTGGTTAGTGGATCCTGCACATTCACCATCAGTCCCTTGAGGTAATTTTACTTTTTCTTACTTATCAGAATTGCTTAAGTTATTTTATTTGAATTTCATTCTTGAGAACTTTCCATCATTCTTGGATTGATTTTCTTTGCAAGATTTTAGACCATACGAGACAATCTATTTTTCCTGGATCTATTTTTCTGGAACTACCTATTTTTTAGGGCACTCTGAAATTCATCCCCAAATCTAGGCGGTCTGTCATATTACGTTTGACTTTTCTTTCATGCTTTCTCATGAGTTCCGAGATTGAGTTATCACCTCCTCTCCAGGTTCCCATCAACAAGTAGTTCTTCAGAATTAGGAATAGATTAGCATCTCTACTTACTGCTTTCTCTACGTTCTAAAGAATGAAATTACTCTCAAGTCAGCCCAAGAATTTATCAGTTGCTTTGCCCATAGCAGAGAAAGACAATGCAACAGATATCTGGGTTAATGAAGTCCCCTATTCCTAATTTATCATAGGTCTATTGCAAGTTTTTAATGTTTCTCAAATACTTCATCTATTTCCTCTGTGCTTCTGTTTCTTCTCCTATCAGTCCTTATTCAAATGCTCACACCTATGTCCCACTGCCAACCCTTCCCTTGGTTCATGGATTTCCTCACATGAATGTACCTTAACATATGATGTTACTCCATTATCACTTTCCATCTATTCAGTTTCTTTTTGTTTATTTTGAAGAATGAGTTTTATTTCTTTCATGTTTACATCAGTAATTTCTGAAGAGAGATACACTCTCCCATCTGCCACCCCACCCCTCCTAGACCCAAATCCTGTCTAATGAAGAAAAGCCAGCTAAACAAAACAACTAATATGAAGACTAAGTCTGACAGTATTTACAATGTTTTGTCTGTAATCCTCGCATTTTTGCCAAGAGGAGGGAAATGTGTTTTATTATCTGTTCTCTAAGGTTGATCGTTACAGTTGGGGTTTGGCTCTCTATTGGTATTTTTTTCATTATTTGTTTTGTATATTGTTCTGGTTCTGCTTATTTTACATTGTGTCAAATTTTGCAGATCTCCTTGTGCTTGTTTCCCTGTTCCTTTTAAGTAAGATATGCCTGTCCATAGCAGAGCTAGAGATGGCCGGCATGCCCATAAAGGAATCCGTAGGTTGGTGGTGTCACATGATAAATTATCTTCACCATGACCAATTCTATACTTTTTATTATTGCCTTGGCTACTGACTAATGGATGTATATATTGTTTTTTCCTAACCAGACTTGTTCTGTTTTTAGTTGTTTCTCTCAGTGTGTCACCTGTTTTTGACCCACCTGTTATGACCCCAATGTGTTGCCTGTTTTTGATTCCTGTTCCTGCCCATTCTCTAAACTTTAGCATTTTAAAATTCCCTTCCCATCACACAATTCTGACTTTTCTCAAAATATTTTGGATGTACCCTGTTTCTCAGTGGTGTTCGCTGATTGATTTTCCCTAGGACCATCCATTTACATGTTCATAATCCCAGTCCCTTGTACTGTACATTACAGAACTCTAGTTCTGTATCCTGCAGGGTGGCCATGATCCCCAAGACTTGAGGCAATGATTGTTCCCATAGGACCCAAGAATGCCTGTATTGTCCCAAGAAATGCCAACCATGAGAACTGCAACTTGAAACCTAAAAATAATGATGTCGTGGTCCAGCGCATTTGTGGCTTTATGTATATAAGAATTGCTTTTGGTCCAGCACGTTAAGCCCTCCTTCTTAGGAGGCTTTGCTCCCTCTGAAATCAAACTTCCGTCTGTATCCTGACACGCCTGTCTCTAGCCTGCTCTGTTTCAGCTCCAGCCATCCACAGGGTAGAGGCCAGTTTGGATCCAGTTGATACTTCTCACAAGCTGTGAGACTATAAGCAAGTTCCTTAACCTCTCGGAGGCCCAGTTTCCTCACCTGAAAAACAGAGGTAATAAGAGTTGTACTACATAGGGTGTTGTGAGAAAGTGCTTTTAAGTATTATATAAATGTGAGTTCTCTATAACAATGAAATATACATGTATATATGCATTTCTATGCACATATAAACACATACATACACACAATTATGGATATATCTTTACATATATATGTGTTTATACATACATATAAATATATATATACACACATATCCACTCACATACACACACATCCCTGAACAATCCCATCCCTATCCCTAGCCTATTAATAACTCAGTTATTAGTAATAATATTATAAATAAGGTCAGAATTTTAAATACAACCTTGGTAATGCAATAGTGAGAGGCTGTGTGCCCTTAGAGTCAGGAAGACCTAGGTTCAAGTCCAATCACTGATATCTACTGGCTATGTGACTCTGGCAAGTCATTTAAATCCTTTGTTCCCCATTCAGTTAGTCAAAAGCATTTATTAAGCATCTAAAACTTGTTAGGTACTGTGTTAAGAGCTGAGACTACAAAGAAATGAAAACAAACCAGTCCCTGCTCTTGAGGACAGCACAGTCTAATGGAGGAGACTACTAGGTACAAACAAGATATATGTAGGATAAATTGAGATAATCAACATAAAGAAAGGAAAACTTTCTTGTAGAAGGTGGAATTTTAGCTGAGACTTAGAGGAAGTCAGGAAAGACAGAAGATGGAGATGATGAGAGAGTTCCAGGCATTAAGGACAGCCAGTGAAAATATATGGAGTCTTGAATTGAAGAGTCTTAGACAAGGAACATTAAAGAGGCTGGTGTCACTGGTTTAATGAATATGGGTATATAGGAGGGAGCTGTAAGGAAACTGGAAATGCAGGAGGAGGCCAAGCTATGAATGGTTTTGAGTGCCAGAAGATTTTCTATTTGATCTTGAAGGTGAGCCACTAGATTTGATTGAATAAGAAGGTAACATGATTAGACATATTTTAGTATGATCACTTAGGCCCTAAATTGAGGATGCCCTGGAGGTGAAAGACTTGAGGCAGAGGGCCCAACCAGTCAGGTTATTGCAACAGTTCAGATATGGCCTGTACCAGGGTGGTGGCTGGCTGGCTGGTTGTTTGGTTGTTGTCCTTTGTTCTTGAAGTGGACCAAAATGACATCACCATGTTGGTTTAGTGTGTCAGACTGTGGCTGATCAGACCAATGTTCTACCACAGGTTGGACACAAATAGACCATGTGAACATTTGGGGTGGGTTCTCTAAATTTTCATATCTTGTGCTTCCTTTGAGCTATTTCAGTTCTGCTTTGCTCATAGAAGACAGTACCTTCTCTGATATGAGCATGCCATGCTGAGTGGTCCTGTACCAGTGTCTCCCATGTCACACAATCAATTCCAAAGTTCTTAAGAAAGACTTTGAGAGTGTCCTTGTATCACTGCTTCTGACCACCATGTGAATGCTTGCATTTTGTGAGTTCTCCATAAAATGTGCTTTTAGGTGAGTGTTAGGTTTTGCATTAAAACAATGTGGCCAGCCCATCAGAGTTGCACTCTCTGAAGTAGAATTTGAATGCTTAGCAATTTAGTTGGAATAAGGAGCTGAGTGTCTGGTATTTTATTCTTCCAGGTGTTCTTCAGAATCTTCCTGAGACAATTCAAATGGAAGCAATTCAGTTTCCTGGCATGGTGCTAGTGTACTCTCTAGGTTTCACAGCCACACAACAATAAGATCAGCACAGCAGCTCTGTAGACCTTCAGTTTGGTAGTCAGTCTAATACCTCTTCTCTTCCATACTTTCTTTTGGAGCCTCCCAAGCGCTGAGCTAGCTCTGGCAATGCATGTGACAACCCCATTATCAATGTGTACATTCCTGGAAAGTACACTACCAAGGTAAGTGAACGTTTTCATAACATTCAGAATTTCTCCATTTGCTGTAACTAATGTTTCCACATAAGGATCGTGTGGTGGTGACTGATGTGGCACTTGTGTTTTCTTCATGTTGATTGTTAGGCCAAAATTAGCACAAGCAGCAGAGAATTGATCCATATATTGTTGCATCTCAGCTACAGAGGCTGCATTGAGTGCACAATCATCTGCAAACAGAAAATCATGCACCAATACTCCCTCCATTTTGGTCTTGGCTTGTAACCTTTTCAAGTTGAAGAATTTATTATCAGTTCAGTAGCTGACCTTGCTGCCATGTTTATTCTCATTGAAAGCATTTGACAACATGGCTGAACATGTCATGCTAAAAAGCACAGGAGCAAGCACACAGCCTTGTTTCACTCCATATCCAGGTGATTGGGAAGGCACAAGAGCAATGTCCATTATGATTGATGAACTTCTCTGGGAAACCAAATTTTGACATTATTTTCCATAAGCCCTCACAACTAACAGTGTCAAAAAGCCTTGGCCAGATCTACAGATGTTGTGTAATCTGTTCTGCTCCTGGCATTTCTCCTGGAGTTGTTGGGCAGCAAACACTGACTGACTGTTCCTCAATCCTTTCTGAAGCCACAGTGGCTCTCAGGTAAATGACCATCTTCCAGGTAAAAGATCAGTCTATTAAGGAGGACTCTGGCAAGAATCTTGCCAGCAATGACTCAGAGAGAGACTCCCCTGTGATTATCACAGGACAATCTATTTACTTTACCTTTATAGAGATGGATAGTGGAGGTTTCTGTAAACTCTTGGGGAATAACCTCCTCTTGCCATCTAACCTGGAAAATTTCAGTCAGCTTTTGTATGAGCAATGGATTCCCTACCCTATAAATCTCAGCTGGAATAGAATCAGCACCAGGTGCTTTGCCACATAAAAGGAGCCTAATGGCATAAATACCTCTTCTTCAGTTGGAACTTCAGTTAGGGAGGGATTGATTTCAGTGTGAGGTAAATGATCAGTGACCTTTGATTGATTGATGGTAGTCCATTGAGAACACTATGGAAATGTGAAGCCCATCTTTCTAAGATCATGTCCTTATCACTAATCAGTGTGGCTCCATCAGCCCTGAGTAGTTGAAATGCAGGATAGGTCTTTGGCCCATAAATAGTCTTTGGGGCATCTGTAGCACCAATGTGAGATTCATAGCACCTATGGGTAGTTATGAATATGCCAGCATAATTCTGAATTGAAAAACTTAACAGACTCTCCACATGGAAGACAAAACCAGAACATTTATTTAAATGCCAGAAAGCTAAATCCCAACACCAGAAAACCAAATCCATCATCTAAATCCAACAAAGAAATTTGGCTCCAAGATCATTTGTATCCATTACGTAGGTTAATGGGAGTTTAGGGTGTCAACAGAACTTTACAACAATATAACAGGAATAACAAATAAGCACATAAAATAATATCTTAGGGTGGGACTTGAACACAAGCATCATCATTTCCCACTTGAATGAATGGGGCCTAAAATCTTGGGGTAAGGGGTGAAGGTCCTTTCTTCCATAGCTACTTCTTGCTGAAATTGGATATAGAACTGTCCCTGCCCCAAGGGGCCCCATTCAAGGAGTCAATTATTTAGCTGGCATCTGGAGCTTGGTTAACACCAGGTCCAGGGGTAACACATCACAGTCATGGACAGGGCTTGACATCTGGCTTAAACAATCAGACATCTGCAAGTGGAGGGTATTAAGCCTGCAGGAAACAAAGCTAGCAAACAAGTTTAACAGACAAAAAAACAAAACAAAACAAAAAGACAATAACAGAGTAGATGAAGAGTCAGCCATGCTTCTGGAGTCCATGAACCCAATATCATAGTCTTATTCATTGTTGTCTACTGTTATCTAATGTGTAGATTTGGAGTCATCATTCTGGTTAGAGATGTACTTTTTTTAATATGAGCTGGGGCCTGGCCAATTTCTTATTCTCCCTTTAGATGTGATGAACTTGGATACAATGTTTCAAGAGGATCTGCAGGGGCATTTCTTCCCTATTCCATCTAATATTAAGCTCCTTTTCTCAGTATATTTTATATGGTTCATTAGTTGGAATACCATTTATTTTTCCAAAATCTACCCCTGTTGTCAATTAGAGCTGTAAACACTTCTTTTTTTGTTAGTCTATTCAGACTTTGAATCCTCTGGCTATTTACTCTTCTCTCTAGAGGCAATTTATCTTTTCCCCATTCCCCTAAGTCACTTAACTGTGAAATATTATCCGGCACCTCTGAAAGATAGTGCCCTATTTCCCAATTAATAGAGTCAGAATAAGGTGCTTGTAAGCAGGAGGGGCTGTCTTCACTATGATATTTCTGTAAGGGGGTACTGTGATTAGCCTTGGTGTCTCCCATCATTGTTGCTGTCTTCATTACCTCCTTCTCTAACTTCTTCATACAGTCTCTAAGCAAATACCAGGATCTATCTCCACTAGGCCACATAGAGTCGGTAGGATGCCTGTTGCATTTGTCTGCAGCTGAAGCTAACAGATTAATCGCATCATTACCTCCTTGCATATTACCTTAGGTAATCCCTAAAAACCTACTGTACAAAAGGATTCTGACATACCTATAAATTTCAAGCAAACTATATTATCTATTGATATTCCTTTGGCACTTTTATCACTGATTCTCATCATCCAAGACACTAATGATACTTTGGGTGAATCGACTTAATATATCAGTGACCTTCTACTGAGTAAAATCTTCAGTTACTTCCTTAAACACTGTGTGACCCGCCCTGGTTCTCCTGCTTTCTTCTTAGTATTGGGCAACTGTCTGCACTTGTAAGAGCCTTCTCACCTATTTTTATTTCATTTTCTTCCCACACATCTTTCTCTCAGGTGCCTGGGCTGCAGTTTGGGCCCAGCTTGTGCAAATTCTTTTTGTTAGTTTTTCACTTATTTTTGAGAGCTAAATGAATTAGCAGTATATTCTTCTACCACCTGCAACACTTTAGCTTGTTTTTCTAAAGGAGAGCCTGAATGCTGTGACACAAAAAGATTCCCATGAAAACCAGCCAACTCCTTTTCTATCTGTCCTTTCTCTTCCAGAAGCTTGTCTTTGCTTTTACACATAAGGCAATAACTTGTTAGCAAGGCCTAGCCCCTCCTACACACCCTTGGTAGTTCTTTCCCTTATTCTTTTGGTATTCCTTGCAAACATCTTTCCAAATCTCTAGGTTCTCCTTTCTGTAGCTTTGATTCCCAGTTTTCATGGAGCCCTGTGCTTTTAGCCCATTCTCTTGCTAGGGAGAAATAAGGTAAATCTTCCCATCCTGAGATATCTGTTTCTCTCTCTAAAGTGCTTCTGCCTCCAGTAGAGGTTTGATACTTTGTAATCCCATCCTCGCCACCAATTGTAGTGCCAACACAATGTTCACAGCACTTAGGTGGCTATGAATATGCCAGTATAATTCTGAATTGCAAAATATAACAGACTCTCCACATGAAAGACAGAACCAAAACATTTATTTAAACACCAGAAAGTCAAATCCCAACACCAGAAAGCCAAAGTCCATCATAGCAACAAAGAAATCTATATACAATAATAATGCAGGGGGCACCATTATCCCCAAGCCTTCCCCCTGCTGGGACCTTCCAGCAAATGAACACTCACAGCTTGCTGCCTTCTCCTCTCTTTCCCTCGACTCTGACTGCTGTGACCAGCTTCCTGTCAGCTCTGCTCGACCCATTCAGCAAGCTCCTCCCACCACAGACTTGAGACTCAAATTTTCATGTGACTCAAGTAGGTCACATGGGCTTATTAATGGATGGGAACGATCTTACTTTTGTGCAAAAACATATTAACAATACAACATCATATAAGTACTTTGTATTGTTACTATCAGCATAAAACTGAATCTTATCTGTCTTCTTACTGAGCCCAGAATCCTGCATCTCTCTAAGATTTGCTTGTACTTTTGATGGAATTAAATGCTGCCTTCTTAGAGATGTATGAATTACTGGTAAATGATGAACTTTTTACCTTCTGGTAAACCCTGTGGAGTTCTCATTTTTCATTTAGCAGCTTCTGAATTTCCCCATCATTTTCATCAAGCCATCTTGATGTTTGAATAAACAATTTTTAGGGTATCTTTTCTAGCCCCTTTCCTCACACTGGGAGGTGAGCAGTACAATCCTTAAAAAGCTGCCGAATTCTACTTTAGTGAGAAAATGACCCTATGGCTTGGGTTACCTGTGTGTAGGATTGTGACTACAGCTCCCAGTGTATCCATACCTGCTGCTTTGTCACTTGCCTATTGCCACAGGACTTTGAGATAAGTAAAAATGGTATGGGTGATATCTTTTGATTCATGCATAAGTTGGATTTAAGTGAGGCAGAGTTGTACAAAGTCATTGGCCTCACTCTCTCCTCCATGGTCATCACAGTCCAGTGACAGGACAGAATTGAGACAACTGGTGATGGCTCAAGATGCAGTGGATGACTTTGGCATCTTTGATGTCTAACCAAGCTCTCAACACTTCACAGCACCTGCTTCAGCTGCCTTCATGGCCATTGGAACAGATTGTTCTCATCCTCCCATTCCACCAGGGGAAGTCTACACATGTTTGAGGTAAATACCCCACCCCTAACTCATTAGTGGGTTTGAGACCCCTTGGTTATCCTCAACCCAGTTTAGCCTGTCTGCTGAAATGGTTTACCAGTGTGAGGTCACTGCGCATGCTGAAGCTTCTTGGAGCCAGGTGAGAGTTGGATGGCACAGGTGGAAAACAAAGATGGAAAACAGCCCTGAAAAGTGCTCAGCATCCTTCACACTAGAGGTGCTAGTCTTCTCTGAACACACCTTCCACCCCTACAGTGGTGGCAGTATCAGAGGAAAGAAGAGGCATATACAAGGTGTCCTAGAAATCTTAGCCCAAAACTTTTGAGCCACTCTGTATGAGAGAGGCTATGAAAGAAGAGTAAGCAGAAATTACAACAGATTGGATATGGTCGGGGTGGGGGTAACACAATTGGGGGTGATCCTGAGATTGCGTATCTGACTGGGAGGATAGAGGTGGCCTCAACAATAATGGAGAAGTTAGGAAGTAGGAGGGCTTGAGTCAAAAATGAGGAAGTTAAGTTTTGGACATACTGAGTTGGACATATAATTTTGGGATATCTATTTATAGATATCCAGTAAGTATTTGGAGATGCAAGTCTAGAGGTTAGAAGAGAAGTTAGTAAATTGTTGTTTGTGAGAGACACAGAAATCCCTGTGATTCATAGTCTCTGCATTGGAGATGGGATGGGATAAGACCTTTTACAAAATATCGTATCCTGGGCTACCTTTTCTAATACTACATGATCCTTTTTTCATGTTGCCATGAAACAGGAGGAGTCATTGGACATTTTATTCCTTCCTCACAGATGCTTGCGTACTTCAACAACCACCTTTCCTTTGAAATTGACGTTTTTCTTTAACCAGCAGGTGATGGTGATAAGCATTCACCAGGGAATGCCTTGCTCACTGGGCAGAAATACTAAGTAAGTGCCCTGTACTCCCTGGTTACAAAACTCTATACCTTAGCTCTGCCTCTCTTCAAGTTGACTTGTTACCAAGAGATATGGGGATTTGTCAGTCTACCCAGTCAAAATTAACCATCATAAAATTCCACTTCCTTTTGAAATGCCTGTATTTCATTTAGTTCTAGTGCAGTGGAGTTGGTTCTCCACAGAAGCAGACATACGTTCCTGAATGATGGTTTTTTTCTCAGTGTATCAGTAAGAAAATTATTAGTACAAAGAACAAATAACAACAAGAACAGAATGCATAAATAAAACAATAGATACCTGCTAAGTGGCCTTCAGTGAACTGCTCTTTTTAAGCCCTAGAACTCTCTCTAGACATAGGGTCAATCTGGATCCAAAAATTCTAGGGCATGAACATGAAGGAGATATCAAGATAGTATACATCCCTCACAGTGCTGAAAAAAAAATGAAACAACTTTGATGCTGTAGAAGGAAACTGTATGTCAAAGGAATATTTTTAGTGTCTAATAAAGTGAGAGAGAAAAACAGGTAAGCATTTTTTCACTAAGAAAGGCTATGAAGGCAAGGATTCAAAATTTTAATGATTGAGGATTAATGGAAAAGGTGGCTATATTAGGTGCTTAGTTTTGTTTTTAAGCATTTCAGTTATTTCAATATTTTTATGAAAGAAAAGGAAAGATAAGGAAAATTCAGTTATCATCTCTTTATTTAGATACATGCTTTACATGTGTTATTTGATCCTCAGAACAATCCTATGAGATGGGTGCTATTTTTATCCGTAGATGAAGAAACTGAGGCAGACAAAGGTTTATTGACTTTGACTAGGGTCACACAGCTAGTAAGTATTTGAGGCAAGATTCAAACTCAGGTCATCCTGACTCCAAGCCTAGTTTATGTTGTCTTAATTCACCAGTTGCACAAAGCCTTCTCCAATAATTCCAGGAAGCACTGATAGAGTACTCCCCTTCCTAATTACTCGTTTCTTTTATTACCTGAAAAGTACAGAAAATAGTATTCAGTTTCATACTTTATCATATACCCTAATGCATTGTTGAGCTGATATTGTTTGAAAATGAGTTCACATACATCAGTTTTTCATCAGCTTACCTTAAATTGCCAAAACTTTAATTCAGTCACTTGGAATGAACGTATCTATGTATTGAATAATACATTTCTTAAAACATATTATTCCTCTGCTTTTGTAAACTGTGAGAAACTGAATCATTTTTCAATAGGCTGTTAGGAAAATTGGATGGCAATTTAGAGAAAAATAAATTTAAACCTTTGTCTCTCAGCATATACTACAACAAATACCAGTTAGAGATAAGAATTATATATATATGTGCATATACATATTTAAAGTTTAAAAAAATGAAGCAGTACCCTTGTCCCAAATATGAAGGGAAGAGAAATTATTAACTATCAGGTAGTGGAGGAAGTTACTAGGGATGATATTAATAGGTTTCATTATACCCCCCAAAAATTATAATGAAAAACAATAAAACCAAGATAAAAAGAAAAGCATCAGTTTGGGGAAAAAAATTTAATGATGACTCAGATTAAAGCTTGACGTTGACAATTTACTGCAATAATTTACACAATATTAACTGGCATAGTTAAACTCTCTGCCAGCATCCTTTACAAGGATTGTTAGAAATATTCCCTCCATGGACATGTGCTTCTCTCACACATGTTCTGTGAGTTTCATGAACTTGGAATTTTTTAGCTTTGACAAAAGTTGATGGCTCATACTCTTATAGATTCTTCTTTGCAAATAGAAAAATTAACCTTTCAGAATGAATATCTACATTGAATACATTGGGGAAAATATTGAACTTAAAGACAAGTATGCAGAACATTGTCCGGAATGGGAATGAACACAATTAGAGTACTTAATTTTTAAAATTGCTAAGAAGAACCCCCACACCCACGTTCAGGCAGAGAGGACATATTCAGAAGGGGTCAAGGTTCATGAAAGAAAGAAAAAACAAACAGGTACAATACTGGAGGCAGAAGTGGTAGCTGCAACTTCCAGGATAGATAGTTCCAGGATGACAGGACAGAATGGAAACACTTTTCTGAGTATTTGTTGGACCTTTCTTGTTGGGGTGAATTGAAGTTCAGGGTCAGGCAAAAAAAGTGGGATAAGGGTCTCAGAACTTGTCAGCCTTCAAAAAGAGTGAGAACACTTAGAGAGAGAGTGATTAAATATGCACCTTTTTCTTAGAAAGTTCAAGTCCAGTTCAGTTGCATGCTGGTTTTTAAGGAGAGAGAAAAACAGAATCTCAGCCCATTTCTCTTCAAAACAAGAAGCAGCAAAGAAGTGAAGGAAGGTTAGAAGCAAAAGAAAAAAAACTCTTTAGTATTGATCTATATACAGACGTAAATATACATATGTATGCATATATTAGTAGTATTTGTTTTGACACAATAGATACTACACAACAACTACTCAAACTCCAACTATCTATGAATATAATACATAATATTATCTAACATACAATTTTATAATATCTTTATATATTATGCTATAAATATAAGGCCTATACTTTAACATCACAATAAATAGTATAATTGTATAATATTTATATTTTATGATATATAATATATACACACAAATATGTACATGGATATATACACATTTAGTGATGCATTTTATTTTGATATCATTGATACTGCCCAACAAATACCCAATATATGTATATATATTACATTTATACATTATACATATATATATTTTTTCAGATTGTAGCACATGTAGAACTCATTGGTACTTTTTATTTTCCCAAAATAGGAATATATTAGAAGTGGTTTGTTTTATCTTATTTTTCTGTTTCAATTTGTCCTTGAGAGCATTTGTTTCTTTTCTACATTCTTAACAAGTGAGAGAGCTGCACAGAAGGTCATTATAGAGCAACTAGGTATATTTCTCAAGGACTAGAAGTGCTTTCTGTGGAGGGGTAACATTTTATGGAATATTCTCTGTCAGATTGCAGTCTGAGAATTCCAGACCAACTTCACCTAATATTGCTGGATTAAGTTTCTTTTAATCTCACTTTGATAATGGGTAGAATTTGATCTTATAATTGTTCATTCTTGAAGTTTTCATATTATCCAAGTGCAAAAGTAGGAGCTGTCTCAAGTAGGTGGGAATTGTTGCCTCCTGGTTGAAATTCAAAGGAAGAAAACAATGTAATCCTCAAAGAAGTACTGCCCCAATAGACTGCTTCTCTAATCCTTAGCTGTCACTGACAAACATTATTGTCATTTCATTATAATTTTCAAAAAACTTCAATAAGCAGCTTGTGAATATCAGTCTTCGATGGACAAATGGTCAAAAAATATGAACAAGTACTTAAAAAAGAGAAATGTGAATATGAGTAAATTAATAATTTTAATATGGGATATACCCTTTTCTGACAAAACTCCCATTTTTTGTTGTTGTTTAGTCATGTCTGACTCTTCATGACCACATTTGGGGTTTTCCTTGGCAAAGATACTGAAGTAGTTTGCCATTTCCTTCTCCAGCTCGATTTTACAGATGAGGAAGCTGAGGCAAATAGGATTAAGTGATATGCCCAGGGTCACACAACTGGTAAGTGTCTATGGCTATATCTGAACTCAGAAAAATGAACCTTCTTGACTCCAGGCCCTGTACTCTACTGCACCACCCATCTGTCCTTCCTCAACTTTTAGCCTGTCTAAAATAGAGATGTCTCCCAGCTTCAGCTGGCTGAAGAATGTAATTTCTTCCATATACTAGGGCATTTGCCTGGTCAGGGACCCTTACTTTTGTTTACCCCAGCATTATTTAAGGGCGGGGGGCAGTGGGATGACTCATGTCCTTGATTTTCCTAATCAAAGTTTGAGGTGACCTGGTTAAAACAGAAAGAGATTAAGTCAGTTAAAAACTTGATAGGGATGGCTTATGTTTTTCTAATCAACATGGCAGGAGGCAGCTGTCTCTCATGGAACAACTGGCATTCTTTGAGTATCAGAGAAGGGTGGTATCAACCATCCTTGAAGGCTAATCCACCCTCCAATCAGGATTGCCTTTGTTTGTCAGGAAAGTCACAATGATGTTCTTACTGTCAGAAGGAAGACACTTGAATTTAGAGTCATGAGATGCTCACTTGGGATCTTTGGTCACCCTGAGAGACCAATGACCTCAATTTATTGGTTTTGGTAGCATAACTAAAAAATCAATTAATCATATCTGGGATTTTGTGTCTTGAAATTTCATCTGCTGCAAATGGCAAAATAAACGTAAAAATGTATTACCTCACTGATAGCTATAGAAATTCAAGCTAAAACATATATAATATACCCCCTCACACTTTTCAGTTTGGTAAAAATAAATACAAATAACAAAATTCAGTGTTGGCAGCGCTGTGAACTAATAGGCGAGTCATAACAAGACATTTATGTGCCTAAGCAAGATATCAATCATAATCCTTCTGTACTAGAGGCTTTGAGCCTTCGCCACAACTAACACTTATGACTTGCTATTACAAAATAAATACCAACATTCTATAGGGATTAGACTTTTCTATCATTAAAACACATGTAGTTATTATTAAAAAGTGTTCTTTGAACATCAGTGTGCTGCGTCATAGGTAGCTGCCTATGCCTGGTTCTATTTTTAGAAATAGGCTCACGTATACACTTCTGTTGCTTCTACTCATTGGGTTTTGGGAAAACTTGTTTTCTGAGAAGTTATCAATGGGTTTCTATCTGCATCATTTGAGAGAATACCCACACATCAAGTAAACCAGAGATTATCAAAATGTCAACACAAACATGAGCCTCACCACTGCGTAGTGTGATGGGTGAAATCTGAGAAAACAGAGGAAACAAAGGTTTGAACTTCTAAGTATATCAGTTTATTAAACAATGCATACCAATTGCATAACAAATTGCGACCAGGCTTCCTCACCTTGACATTGGACCCCAAATACAGGGGGAGATTGATTTTTATACATGAAAAGAAAACAATTAACAGGATATAAACCAGTATATAAGATTGGGTCAATCTGATTCTAATTGAAGGAAAGATTAGGGGCTTTCCAAGTTGGAGGAGAGGGATAAAGTGAACAGGAGTTATTCCCTGAAATCAGAAAAAGGTATCTTATTCTCTCCCCTCAGGTGTCTGTATTCAATCAAAGGAACAAGGAAAAAGTGACTGACCAACATAGGGCTAGTTTTCAGATAAG
Organism: Potorous gilbertii; assembly: GCA_028658325.1. Taxonomy (NCBI): domain Eukaryota; kingdom Metazoa; phylum Chordata; class Mammalia; order Diprotodontia; family Potoroidae; genus Potorous; species Potorous gilbertii. The sequence goes on from CM053771.1 coordinate 288,790,421, forward strand.
ATATATGGGTTGCTTGAGGTATAGAACTGTGAGAAATCTTCGGATGTGACTGGGTTTCTGGTCAGCATAACCCAGGTCCTTAGTTAAAAGTGTCTAAGACCAGTAGTCCAACTTACCAGTCATGCAAGGTTAGGTTCAACTAATGTAATAATTTTTTTCCCTCACAATTCCCATAATTAAGTGGAAAGGGAACTGAGGTAGATCCAAAATTAAGTCACAAGATGGAGTCAGTGCAGTTAACTCAATTTCCACAAAACCACCATTGGAATATTCATTCACAAGGTGTATCTATCTATCTATCTATCTATCTATCTATCTATCTATCTATATATGTAATATATATTGCTGCCTCTACTTCCTGGTCAGTTTCTTCTCAAGACTTTTCGATTTGACTTCTGACCAACCATTCTACTGTTACCAAATCCAATTTAATTTTTATCCTCCTTGCCCTTTCTGAAGCATTTAACATCACTGATAATGCCTTTTTTTAAAAAATAAATTCATTTTCATTGCCTTCTATGATCTATGCTCTCAGAGTTTCTCTCCCATCTGTCTGACCATTTCTTTTAACTTTCTTGGTTCCTGATTTTTCTCCTATTCCTTTAACATGGGTGTCCCCTAGCGATTCACCCTTGAGTCTCATCCTCATCTCTCTTGGAAATCTCATTCATTCCATTGGCTTGAATTATGATTTCTGTGCAGATAATTCTTGCTTTTAAAACTCCACCTTTGACTTTATATTTTAGATTCAGTCTTGCATCTACATCTACCTGCTGAATATCTTCACCCAAGACTTCTACTGGCACTTCCAACATAACATGTCATTTTCCTCTCCAAATCTCTGTGATCTCCTTCTCCTTAATCTTTCTAATTCTGTTGGTATCACTACTATATTTCCAATTCACCAAGATACAAAAACTTAAAGCCATTTTTGACTATCCCTCTGTTTTACTCTCTGGATCCAATTAGTTGCCAAGTCCTCTTAAGTTTATCTCTTCAATATCTCTCTGGTTTCTTTCCATTATCTCTGCAACAAACAGTTTAACACCTCATCAGCTTTAACGTAGACTATTGAAATCACGTCTAATTTGCTTTTAGTCTGTCTCCTCTCCAATCTAGCCTTCCCAGGGTTGCCAGAGTAATCTTACTAAATGTGACTGAGCTGGTCACCTCACCTCTGTTCAAAAATCTTTAGTGGCTCCTCATTACCTATCAAACTTTAACCCCTTTATCATGGCATTCAAAGTCCTCCGTAATTTGATTTAAACCCATCATTTGATTCTTATGTCATAACTTTCTATTTTATATCCTACATACCAGTCAATCTTGACTTTTAACCCCATTCACATATTGTCATCTTTAGTCTGCCATTGCTAATACTCTCCCCCATTTCTGCAACAGATTCTCTCTCTCTACTTGTTAAAATCTCTCCCTTTCTTCAATATTCTATTCTCATGCTTCTCTCTCAGTAGTTTCTGATCTGATATACTGTATTAGATTGTAAGTTATTTAAGGGCAGAATCTGTATTTTATTTTGTATCTATATTTCTGACACTAGCTATGGAAAAGTCCCTTAACTTCATAGAGCATCAGTTTCACCATCTGTTAAATGGAAATAAAAATAGCACCTTCAGGTTGACAAAGCACTTTACATTTGTTATCTCTTTTAATTTGAATTTAATTTAAATTTAAATCTAGCTTTTTTATCAAGATCAAATGAAATGGTATACATTTAACACCTTAAAAAACTGAAAGCACTGTATAAATGTCAGTTATTTATTATTTCATGTTTGTATCCATGGTACTAAGAATGGTATTTTCCACATAGTGTGTGATTAATAACTTTGTTGATTTGCAAACAAGAAGGGTCCTTATTATCCTGGTCCTCTGAGCAAGCCGTTTGTAGGATTAGCAATGTCTCTTAGTAATAACATGACTCAAGTGAACCAAGTCAAGTGGCCGGGTCTGATTTTCAGCATCAGGATGTGCCTGCCACCAGAAAGGCAGTCCAGTGGATAGAGTCCTAGACAGAGACAGGGAGACCTGAGTTTGAATTCTGCTTCAGACATCTATTAGTTGTGTGACCTTGGCCAAATCATTTAAACTCTCTCAGTCTTAGTTTCCTCATCTGTAAAATGGGGCCAACAACAACTAGTGGGGCAGCCACCCCATAGGGATATTGTGAAGCTCAAATGAGGTAATATGCATAATGTGCTTTACAACCTTGAAATTTCATATAAATAGTAGGGGATAGGAGAGCTGATCTTGGAGACAGAAAGATGAAGTCCTAACTCAACATATACCGTGTGACCCCGGGACAAGTCACTCCAATTTTCACTACTCTAGGTAACTCTAAGGCTATAAATTGCAGAGAGAACAGGTACACACATTGATAAAGGGAGTCTCCTCATTCAGGCGTTCTCTATGCCAATGAAATTATAGGTACAGTCCCTATCCTTAGTCAGTGTGTAGGCTACTGTCTCGACAAAGAGGCTGAGGTAGCCAGCTTATGGAAACATGTTTAGGTTATATGACTGCTGTTGTTTCTCCTTTCCTGTTCTACTCCTGTATATATGTTCCATTCTGGTTGGTGTGTGTTTAGTGACTGGCTGTTGTATTCTTGTGTAACTTCTATTGAACACTAGCACTTATATCCAGTTTCAACAGGGAACAATACCTTGGAGTTTCTGAATAGCTGAAAAGGTAAATAAATAATCAGCGCTTGTTAAAATGGATGGCACTACATGTTCTTCCTACTACTTCCTATACCATGGTGTAGCAGGAAGAATGCTGGACTAGGAATCCATCCTAACTGTCTTTAAAAGCACAGTTGTGCCAAATGCCAATCATTTGTGTCCGGGAACATATTAGCAAAGTAATGGAAGCTATACCTCATCCAGTGGTCCAGGATCTGTTTCATAGGTTAGAGATGACAGTGAAGCATCGTCATGAAATTTTGCCTGTTTCACTAGGTCTTTCTTAAGGCAAAGAGTTCCCACTCAGAATGCAGTATTGTAGGTACAACCAAAGGACAGTTTGTACAAAGGCAGGTTCCAGGACTGAGCAACTGCCCCTCTCTCTCCTTAAGGGATTTAATTCCCAGAAGAATTCTAGCCCTCAGAGAAGCAGTTAAAAACTAGGGTAAAAGCAACTGTCACCATAGGTGTGGCCCATCCGCCTTTAAAGATGCAAATTAAGCATGGAATCTCAAATGTTGCTTCACATGAGAAAGATGCAATTAGCTGCTGTAGTAATTGTGCTCTTTGGGTCTCGCTTTGTTTCACAGGGGCTTTAATTAAAGGCCTACTGATGTTGGAAAGTCACATTAATTATTCATCTCACAAACATTTACATAGAGTTCCCTATTCCCCTTCAATAAATTATCAACTTCACATCTCCATAATTTAATCAAAATTGCTAAAAATACACCATTTCAGGCCTCTATCCCTCCTCTCTCAGGCTTTATCCCTGCAAAATTGTTTGTTAGTGGGAAAGACTTCCCACTGTGACTGAGAAAGAAAGAAGAAAAATCGGTCCCCTGACACAGTGTGGATGGTGTGGATATTTTTTTCCCCCACTGTCACATTGGCTGGTAGAAAGCTGTGTTTTGCAAACGTTGATGATTCTTTGCAGAAGGGAGAGGGGGACTACAACATTGTGCTATTATTAAAAGCCAACATGATGCTGGAGTGTATTAATAGAAACATGAAATGCAGGAATAAAGAAGCATTCCTCCCACTAGCCTTGGCACTGTGGTTTCGAGGGTTGAACCACTGAGCACAACTGAAGCCAGGCAAAGGTCAAGGGACAGAAGGTGCAGATAAAATACAGGGAGACAGGAGCAAGATAGCCAGTCTTACATGCCATTTCATGTCATGTAAAGTATGGCTTATGGAGAAGGCTGATGGAAACTAACCAGGAAGTCAGATTTGAAGACTGCAGAAGATTGGGAATCAGTAGCGCAACAGAAAGTCAAGTCAATAAGCATTTATTAATTGACTACTGTATGCCTGGTACTACACCAAATGCTGGGGATATGAAGAAAGGCAAAAACAGTGTCCTCGGGGAGCTCACAGGCTAATGGGGGAGGTAACATGCAAAATAGTATGTCTGAACAAGATATAGATAAGGTCAGCTGGAGATAATCATAGATAGAAGGCAGTAGAATTAAGGAGAAGTTTTTTTTGCAATAAGTGGGATTTTAACTGAGACTTAAAGGAAACTTGAATGTGGATCAGAGAGGAGAAAGTTCCAGGCACGAGGGGCAGCCAATAAAAATGTGTGGAGTTGAGGGATGGAGTATCATGTGTAAGGAGCAGCAGTCCAGGGTCACTGGATTATAGGGTACATGGAGGGGAATAAGGTACAAGAAAACTGGAAAGACAAAAAGGGACCAGGTTAACAAGGCTTTAAAAGCCCATCTGGAGGACATGAAGGAAAAGTGTGATGGACTCAGTATCAGAAGATCTGAATGAGTGTGGAGGCAGGTAAACAGTTGCCTTCACGACAGCTTTCTCATCCCATCCCTTTTTCTCCCATCACATGACCACTACCCTTGTTCCGGTCATCGCCAAGTCTCCACAGAGCTATTGTAATAGGCTTCTATTGTTCTCCCTGCATCCACACTCTTTTCCCTTTCCAATCCATTCTCTTCACAGCTGCCAAATTAATCTCCCTAAAGCTCAAGTCTGACCTTTCAATGCCTCTCCTCAAAAGTTTTCAGTGGCTCCCTATTGCCTATGGGAGAACTAAAGGGCTCCATAATGTGGCTCTCAACTACCACCCTTTCTAGACTTATTTCATATTATTCCCCTTTGTGCATATTACATTCCAGTCAGACTAGCCCATTAGCTGGTGTCTAACAGGGAGAGAAAACCAAGTCAAGAACACAAGCAATAATAACGAACTTTTTTCGTTAGGAATAATCTCCCATCTCCCTGCCTTTGCACAAGCTGTCCTCTATGCCTGTACGAACCTTCCTTGCTTTTTGCCTTTTAGAATCTGTAGCTTCTTTTAAAGCTCAGCAAATATGCCACCTCGTATGCTACTTTCCTTATCCTTCCAGTTGTTAGTATTCTCTCTACCCTCAAATTATCTTGCCTTTACTTATCTGTGTACATGCCATCCCCACCCTTCCCACCCCCACCTGCAAATAAAAAGCAGTTTCTTTGAGATCTGTGACTGCTTTGTTTTTGTCTTTGCATCTTGAGCTCTCAACCCAGAATTTTGTAGGGCAACGGAAGCTTAATGTTTGTTGAACTGAATTGCATTCTGGTTCTGATCCTGTCTCACTATGACTGGGGGCAAGTCATTTAGACTTGCTAAGGCTCAGTTTCTCTCCTGTAAAATAGGGATGATATTACCTGTCTCAAGGTTATATGGGAAAAATTGGAGTCATCTTTGTCAAACCACTGTGGTCCTGTTGTTTTGTAGATATATCGGGAGGATGATAGCATGCTTATAATACAGTCTGTTCATCATCTCCCTAAAGGATTTGCTCATCTTCTTGACTTATACATGTCCATTAGATTGAAATAACCCATGAAATTCCCTTATTAGATTGTAAGTATCTTGAGGGAATGGACTTTCTTTTTAAAATTTGTATCCCCAGTGCTTAGCACAGTGCCTGGCATACAGTAGATGCTCAATAAATATTTATTGACTATTATTCATTTGAATAACCAACACTGGACACCTTTTTTGCCTTTTTCCATAGCAAAGACCCCAGTGAACTTCAGAGGGTCTGCTGAGTGTCCATGAAGTCCAGCATACCATTGGTTTTAGAGAGCTATGAGATTTGTTCCTCCAGACTACATCCTAGACTTCAGTGTACCTTGAAGATTCCTGAGGCTATGTGAAGGGGTTAGGTTTAGGGTAAAATAATTTGAGACCCATATTTATTTCAGAGAGCCTGCTTTAGATATCTGAAGACAGAAGGCATTTCCAGGTTTGCTAGACAGTCAAGGAATATAGAATTCTCCCTTCCCAGACATGTTTCAGTCATGTCTGACTCTTTGTGACTCCATTTGGGGTTTTATTTGACCAAGGCATTGGAACTATTTGCTATTTCTTCTCTAGTTCATTTTGCCGATTGGGAAACTGAGGCAAACAGGGTTAAGTGACTTGCTCAGGGTCACATAGTATGTGTCTGAGTTCAGATTTGAACTCAGGTCTTCCTGATTTCAGGGTCCAGCATTCTTTTCACTTTGCCACCTAGCTGCCAGTTCTTTTCAAATACCTCATTGTGATGTGAAAATGTCTGTGTCAAGTTTAACCAATCAGGAAAATATTTTGGGACCCACAGTAGTCTGAGAGTAAGTGTACTTACTCTCTCAAGACAAGCCTAGTTATGTTTGGAAATCCCTGTCCTCAGGAGGTCAGCCCCTAGGGGGATGAATCCTTTGGCCATGATGACCCATAAATCTGTTCAAAACATGAAATGGGCATTCTGGGTATAAGGTATTTTCACATCTCAGAATCTGAATGTCTTGAGAAGACCTCTAGCAACAACTTTAGCCTAGACTGCACCCATGTGGTCAACTCCAACTCAAAATAAACTATGGGTCTCCTATAGGCTTGAGTAATTTTTCCAGTTTTAGAGAGAATAGCTATTTGAGGGATATTGACAGTGGATTTTGGAAATTACCTTACAGAGGTCTGTCAGTAGAACTGTGATTTTATCCACCCAGGTAGATTGGCTTTGTTGATAAAGATCTCCAGTCTGTCCACACCTATCCCAGGCCTACCCATACTGTACTATCCCAAAAGTATTTTGGCAGCAGGGTGTCCCTATAGTCTGTAGATAGATAGCTTTTATTTGTAAAGGACTTTTGATGTATAATAACCCTTGCAACAAACCTGTGAGGCATATAGTGTAGGTATTCTCACTTTACAGATGAGGGAACTGAGATTCATAAAGATTAAGTAACTTGCCCAGAGTCACTCAATCTTCTGATTCTAAGACCATGGGGTTCTTTCCACTCTACTATGCTTCATTTTTTGTCAGTCTATGCCTATTGACAGGTGACAAATTTATTCAATTCCTTTCGCAAACATTGATTAATCCTCTTCTATATGCAATGAACTAATATTCATTCATTCATTCTCTCTCTCACTCTCTCCCTCACCACTTACACACATATGTATACATGTGTGTATAAGGGCACTTCTATACTCCTGACTGCAGGTGAAGCTCTTATGCTAGTTATAATTATGGAGGCATTTGTTAATCAGTGGACTATTAGCATTGGAGAGGAGTATCTAGGTGGCACAGTGGATAGAGTACTATACCTTGAGTTAGGAAGACTCATCTTCCTGAGTTAATATCTGGCATCAGACACTTACCAGCTGTGTGACCCTGGGTAAGTCATTTAACCCCAACTGCCTCATTTTTCTCATCTATAAAATGAGCTGGAGAAGGAAATGGCAAACCACTCTAGTATCTTAGCTAAGAAAACCCCAAATGGGGTCCTGAAGAGTAGGAACCAACTGAATAAAGGCTGAACGTAGCAATGGATAAGAGGCTACATAACATGTAACAACATAGAGGGGAGGTTGAGAAGAGGAAAGAGAATGACAAGAATAATGAAAGGGGAGTAAGTTCTCAAGAAGGACAGAAGAGATGGGGAGTAAGTGATTGAGGAGAAGTCTGTGAGTAGTCTTTCCTTCCATAGGAAAACCGTAAAGAAAGTAACATCCTGATGTAAGGTAGAGTAGGAGACAGGCCAGTAACAGCAACTGTACATGGGGACACGTGGAAGGGCAGACATCAGAATGCAGGTGCATCAGGGACTGGCCATTCAGTCGCTGTAAAGCAGCTATTACTAGTTGTTCACTAACTTACACCATCAGAGGTAGGTCCGATGCTGGTGATGATCAGACCAGCCTGCTTAGTTCAGGAAAAGCCAGAGTGATTTGAGAAGCTCGTATCCTGGTCATTGTGGTCTTGGGATTCTGTCATCCTCTCCTCCTATATGTGAACGAATGCTCATCATTCCCTGAGATTTCATTCCATGGGACTTGGAGCCCAGGGTTCTCACCCAGGCTATTTGTGTTGAGGGAAAACAGGGGCTTCTGGTACAATGGTCTATCCTGATTCCTTTGTCTTGTGGGAACAAGGTGGGGGGTCACAATTTATCTATTTAATCAATCAATGCTTATTTATTAAACATTTACCATGGCACCAGACTGGGTACTAGTGATACAAAAAAACAGTAAAAAGGAGTACTTATGCTCACAGTTGAATAGAAGGGACAGCATGTACATAAATAGGTACATACAGTATAACATACAAAGTAGTTGTAAACTCACCTTCTTTAGGAAAGCTCTGGCAGCTGGGAGGATTGAGAAAGGCCCCAGAGAGAAAGTGGCATTTGAGCTGGAGCTTAAAGGAAGTCATGGATTTTAAGAGACAGACGTAAAAAGGAAAAGTGTTCCTGCATAGAGGATAGATAGGAGATGGAGTGTCCTGTGTAAGAGATAAGTAAGCTAGTATAGTTGAACCATAGATTGTGTGGAAGGGAATAATAAGTAAGAAAACTAGACATGTTGGAAGGGGTCCATTGATGCTTTAAAAGTTATAAAGTACATATGAAGAGAGAGGCTATCTGCATTCAGAGAAATAACTGATAAATAGAAGTATGTATAGAATAAATTAACATATATGTGTGTGTATATGTATATGTGTCATATATACATATATATATATATATATATATATATATATATATATATATATATATATACACACACACACATATACATACACCTATTTGTGTCTCATGGTAGCCATCTCTGTTGGGAGAGAAAAAAGGGAATTCATGTGGTAACTTTGTTGTAAAATGGACAGCAAGTTGTATATAGTGAATTTGTGGTTTCATATGCAATCATCCTTTATATTGTATGTGTTGTGGGAATGCTTGTTTTATTCCATATATTAAAAATAAATATTTTTTAAAAATGCTAAGCAGAGGACTTTATAGTTAATCCTAAAGGTAATAGAAAATCAATGGAGTTTATTGCAAAGGAGGCAGAGGGAGGAGGTTATTTGATGAAACCTACACTTTAGGAAGATAAATTTGGCCTCCATAGAAGATGAATTGGAGTGGAGAGAGATCAGAGTCAGGGATACCAATACAGAGGCCATTGCAATAGTCTAGCCAAGAGGTGATAAGGACCCAAGGTAGGGTGATATCTGTCTGAAATAAGGAAAAGGGGACATATAAAAAAGATGTTCTGACCTGGAGTCAGAAAGACCTGAGTTTAAATCCACCTCAGACACTTATTGGTTATGTGATCCTGGACAAATCACTTAACCTCTATCTGCCTCTGTTTCCTCATCTGTAAAATGGGGATGATAATTATAGTACTTCCCTCTAAGAATTTTTGTGGGGATAAAATGAGCTAAGATTTTCAAAGCTCTTTGAAAAACTTAAATGCCTATATAAATTCTAATTATTGTTATTAAGCAGAAATGACAACGTTTAACAATTGATTGGATATACGGGTTGAGAGAATGAGATGTCAAAGGTGACAAAATGAGGTTGTGAACCTGAGTGACTGGAAAGTTGTGCCCTCAACAATAACAGGGAAGTTCAGATGAAGGGAGAGTTTGGTGGGAAGGCTAATGAGTTCTGTTCTGGGCATGTTGAGTTTGATATGCCTACAGGACATCCATCTCCAAATGTTCAATATGCAATTGGTGATGCTGCAATTCTGGAGAGAAACTAGGGCTAACTACATAGCTCTGGAAATCATCTGTGTAGAGATAATTAACACATGGGAGCTAATGAGGTAAGTCACATAGAAAACTAGCTTGGGATAGAAATAGCTCCAAGGCTGATTAACTAGCACATATTTTACAGAATAACAGAATTTTAGTGTTGGAAGGGCCCCAGTGGCCAGATAGACAAAGCCATCTCTGAAAAAGGAACCCTCACTAAAATACCCTTAACAGAAGCCAGTTAGCTGCTACATGGTGGATAGATTGTTGGATCTGAAGTTATCAAGACCTGATTTTGAATCTTACTTCAGACACATACTAGGTGTATGACGCAGGACAAGTCACTCAGTCTCTGTGTGCCCCAGATTTTCATCTGTGAAATAAGGGAATTGGATATGATGGTCTCTGAGGTCGCATTCAGCTCTAAGTCTATGATCATTTGGTCCAATAGAAGAGTAACCCACAACCTAACTGGGGTAGTAGTGTTAAAACTCAAATAGAAACCAGTGCTACTAAACCATATGATCCTTATAGGCTACATATTTATTTAGAAACCACATAGAAACCACATTTTCTATGTCCTATTGTATTTTTATTTATTTTGTTGACTATTTTTCAATTATATTTTGTTTCCACTATACTAGCAGCATATTTGACTCTTCTATTACAAGACTTTTCATTTCACTTTTGCTGCTGTGAGTTGTTTCAGTTTTGTCCAACTCTCCATAACCCCATTTGGAGTTTTCTTGGCAAAGACACTGCAGTGGCTTGCCATTTCCTTCTCCAGTTCATTTTACAGATAGGGAAACTGAGGCAAACAGGGTTAGGTGTCTTGTTCAGGCTCACACAGCTAATAAATGTCTGAGGCCAGGTTTGAACTCATGAAGATGAATCTTCTTGACTCCAGGTCCTGCACTCTCTCGACTGTGAAAATTATTAGGAATTTTTTTCTGACATCAAATTTAAATCTACCTTTTTGCAACTACCTCCCCATTACTTCTATTTCTGTCTTCTGGACCCAAAGAGAACAAATCCAGTCTTTCTTCCACATGACAATCCTCCACATACTTGAAAAGGACCATCATGGATCTCCCAAGTCTTCTCTTCTCCAGGCAAAGCATCTGTAGGTTCTTCAACCACTCTTCCCATAACATGAACTCAAGTACTTTCCACATTCTGATTGCCCTTACCTGGATGCTCTCTGTATATTAATGTCCTTCTTAAACCATGTCATCTAAGCCTGGACACAGTAGGCCAAGTGCAATGTAGCAATGGCAGAGTACTGATGGTCTCCCACTTCCTTCTTCCTGGTATCTCTGCCCCTCTATTGGGGAATCCCAAGTTCACATCAGGTTTTTTGGCTACTGAATTCCTATTGAGTTTAATGTTGACTAGCCTGTCCCACTAGTCTTTTTCAGACAAACTGCTTTCTAACCAGGCCTTCCTCATCTTATAATTATTTAGCTGATTTTTGAACCCAAATGTGAGGCTTTTTCCATTTATTGCTATTGAATTTCAACTGAGAAGAGTCAACCCACTGCTCTAGCCAGGGGTGGGAAACCTGCAGCCTTGAGGCCACATTTGTTCTGTGAAGTTTGGATTCAGTCAAATGGCCACACTTGAGGACCTACAGGGCCACATGTGACCTCAAGACTGCAGGTTCCCTACCCTTGTAGGCTAACCAGCCAGGATTGTTTTGCATTCTGACCATTCTCTAGCTCCTCCCCATTTTGTATCCTCTGCAAACTTCTTAAACTGTCACCTACTCATTTATCTGAGTCAGTGATAAAAATGTCAAAAGGCACATGATTCCTGGGTCATTTCAATGTAGACATATCAAGTAGACTCAGTTCAATCCATAATTTATCAAATTGTGTTGTTGTTTAGTTCATATATCTCCAGTTTTCTACAAGAACAGAACAAGATATTTTATACAGTGCAATGCTAAAATCCAAGTGAACAGAATCTACAGGACTCCTCTCATCTGCCAGTTTAGTAAACTTGACAAGAAAGGAAATAGAAGATTAGATTATTATGAACTGTTCTTAATGAAGTCAGTCTGGCTTTCTGTAATGACCAATTCCTTTTCTTAATGGCCCACTAGGGTCATCTATTTAGAGTCAGAAGGGACCTTAGAGGTGATCTGTGCTAAATGCCTCATTTTACAGATAAATAAACTGAGACCAGAAAGGTTAAGTGACTTATCTAAAGACACAGATAATAAATGACAGAGGCAACATCTGAATCCAGGCTCTCAGACTTCTAGGCCAGTGCTTTTTCCTCTTATTACACTGCCTGTATTCATCTGTTCTAGAGCAGTTAGGTGGTGCAGTGGGTAGAACACTGGGTTCAGAATCTGGAAGATCTGAGTGCAAATCCAGCCTCAGATACTTATTAGTTGTGGGACCCAGGGCAAGTTACTTAATCTCTGTCTGCCTCACTTTTCTCCTCTGTAAAACAGGGATAATAGCAGCTCTGATTTGCCAAGTTTTTTGTATGGGTCAAATGAAATTATTGTAAAATGCTTAGCGTGGTACATAGCACATATTAAGGACTTAGTAAATTCTTTTTCCCTTCACCCCCTAGAATATGCCTAATCATCAAGTTCAAGTTCACTGGCCTATAATTTTAGCCTCTACTAATCAACCAGAAAGTGTTTATTAAGTACCTACTCTGTGCCAGGCTCTATATTGGGTACTGGGGGTATAAAGACAAAAATGAGATAGTCTCTGACCTGAAAGAGTTTAAATATGTGGGGCACAAGATGCACATAGGTAAGCATAGACAAAACTGATTGTTTTTCTCTTTCCATAATTTTGAAAACTGGGACTTTTGCTCTCTTTGGACCTGCTTTATCTCTACCATTTTCCACTGTCTTTTTGATATAACAGTCAGGGCTCAGCAATCACATCAGCACTTAGCTAGGAAGGCAGTGTGACATGTATCATGGAACAGTGGGCTGCTAAGCTAGCAGAAGTCAGTTCTTTCCATTACCAATGGAAACCTTTAGCTGTGTGAGAGATTTCTTAGCTGCTAGCTAGCATATGACCTCCATTTGCAGGTTTATCATTAATCCATAACTCTGCACTAACCCTGCACACCAATCAATTCCCTTGATCATATCTTCTTATATTTACACCTTGAAAGTAAAGTTATTGATAGATTGAGATGGACTTTCTAGAGAACTTTTACGTATGTTAAATTAAAAGATTTTCTTAGAAGATAAGAAATATATTGTACCCTTGAATGTGACTGTGTAAAATAGGTTGAATAAGATGGGACTTACTATGAGTAGGCAACTCTGCCCCATCTCTATGGGTACTGGGTAATGGAATGAACAGGGCACCATCTGCTCTGGCATGATCAACTACCTTATCATGAATTATTCTTGGAATCCTGTTTAATTTTCTCAAAACAGAGAAAGTTATTTACCAGCACCCAGAGAACATGGGCCTCTCCTTCCAGAGATTATGGGTAATGATCAACCATTTGTATATGAGATAAATATAGGAGAGCAATACCCTTTTGTATCTTGTGCTGTGTATGTTCATGTATGATACACTGCTGTAAGGTCTAAAGTCACATTATGGTTCTAAGGGTTAAGGATTAGCTATTTTTCACAACAATGCACTTGCAGTTAGGCCAGACTCCTTAATCCCCTCCATCCCCCAAACACCATCTCATTTTCCCCCTCTGTGTTTTTGCTTATCCCGTTCCCTTTACCTAAAATGCCATCCTTATTATATTTCTCTTCATTCCTCTTATTCACCCAAATATAACATTTCCTCAAAGCCAACTCAAGATCTATCTTACATTAGAAACCATCTCCAAACAATCTCGCCCCCAGAACTGTCTCCCCTTTCTAATAATAATTAGTCTTTATTTTGAAAAATACTTTTATCAGAATTATTTCACTTAGTTCTCTTTACAATCTTGTCAGGTTCTGTAAGTACAGTAATAATAAAGGTCGGGCTGTAGGGTGTGTTCAGGGAGGACCAGAACCTTTGGTGTGATGCCTGCCGAGTCCCTCTCTCCACCTTTGGTGTTCACCTGTTCCACCTAATTTTCACCTGTGACTCCAAGAAGCTGCAGCATGCGCAACAACCGCACCCTGGTCAATTGTTTCAACAGACATGCCGAACCAGGTTCTCAAATCCATTGGTTAGTTATGGGGGGCATGCCCCAAGCATGTGAAGACTTCCTCTGGTGGAACGGGCGGATGAGAGCAATTTGTTCCAATGGCTTTGAAGGCAAATGAAGCAGGCGATGTGGAGCGCTTAGAGCTTTGTTAGACACTGAAGACTCCAAGGTCATCCACTGCATCCTGAACCATCACCACTCATCTTGACTCTGTCCTGCCACTGAACTATGATGACTCTGAAGGGGAGAGTGAGGCTGATGACTTCATGCAACTCTGCCTCACTTAAATCCAATTTACGCACGAATCAAAAGACAAAAAAGAATAATAATAGCTAAAATTTATATGGTTCTTTAAAGTTGCAAAGAATGTTACTTACATATTCATTTATTTATTATCCTCACAGCAACTCCGTGGAGTAGATTAGGCAGGGGGGTTGTGCAATGGATATAGTGCTAGATCTGTTGGGAAGACTTGACTTCCAATCAAGCCTTAGACACATATTAGTTGTGTGACTGTGGGCAAAGCACTCTGTCTGCTTCAGTTTCCTCATCTGTAAAATGGGAATAATCATATTTCCCAGAGTTGTTGTGAGGACCAAATGAGATAATATTTGTAAAGAGCTTTGTAGACCTTAAAATGCTATGTAAATGCTATCTATGATGATAACTATTTGGGGACCGAGACTTTACTGTTTTGTCCAGGGTTCCAAAGGTAGAAAGTGTCAGAGGTGAGATTCATACTCAGGTCTCCATGGATTCCAAGTTTAGCCTTCTGTCCACTATTCTATGTTATTTCTTCCTCTAAAATCCAGTGAAGGGCTGAAGGACACTCTAAAACTGACCAAATGATCTTTCAGCTATCATATTTGAGATAGTGGTCATAGGAGAGGGTAGATCAAGAACTCTGTAAATGTTAAGAAGTTTGCAGGTGGTGGCCATTTTAATTAATTTAATTTTGATGTTAACATCTACAGGCAGGTTCATATCTCACTGGACTGGGAATCAGGAGATTTGAGATCCGCCTTAAGTCTTTTACTACCTGTGGGACTTTAGGCAAGACACTTCCACTCTCAGGACTCAGTTTGTTAATGGTGGTTGAAATAAGGTTGGCAAAAGACAAGTGAGAACTTTAGTGGCCTAATTGTTCAGCCTAGGAAAGAGTGAATGTTCTGATTTTCTAGAATTTTTTTCTTCTTTTCCCTCTGTCCTTGAAGAGTAAAAAAGAATGAAGCCCAGGGATGGAATGTGATACAAGGTTTCTAATCAGGGACCAGGAAGGCTACTTGGGTTCAGTGGTCCTCTTTCCATTCCATGCCACCTCTTCTTTTACTGTGGGGGGATAGGATGGGGGAGACCTGACTGATTAACCTCCAGTGGCTCATGGTTTGTTTAGGAGGACAGGACTCATTCATGAGAAATCTACCACAGAATAGGACAGATTAGAACTTGATGCTGGGTGGAAGGGAGAGGAAGAGGATAGGGGAAAAGCTACCAGGTGTGGACTAGGCACTGAAACAGTTTCTACTGTCAAGGAGCTTACATTCTAATGGGGGAAGACACAGGAGGTATCTGCATAGGGAGCATGGTGGTGAAGTCTAGAGAGTCAAAAGCACAACTGGGAGGAGAGTGAAACAAGATTAGCCTAGACTTGTCCTTAAAGTGGAAGCACTAAAAGAATTTACCAGTGCAAAAGAGGGCTAACAGGTCAGGAATCTGTAGAGCCTATGGACAAAGACCAGGAGGACTGCCTTGGGTTAAGTGCCTCTCTTTCCCTTCCTCCTGACCATTCTATCTCTTCTCCTTTCACTGTTGAGGTACAGGATGATGGAAGCCTGCTGGTCTACCCTCAGTGAATTCATAGCTTGCTCACACAAAGAAAACCAGGAACAGACCAGGACAACCCTAAATGCTTGGGTGTAGAGGTAGAGAGGGAGGGAAGGGATGAATGTCAGAGGCAGTTCTGGTGTGGAAAGAGTCAGGAGTCTCTGAAATATCAGCTCTTTACTCATTAGTATTCACACTAACCCTATGGCCTTGTGTGTGTCACTTCTCTGGGCCTCAGTCTCTTTGTCTGTAAAATAAGTATATTGGACTAGATAATCTTGAAGGTCCCTTACAGTTTTAAAAGTTTGTGATTCTATGGTTCCCTTCATTCTTCTCAATCCCCATCCCATATCAGTTCAGAACAAATGAAGAGTTGGGATGATGTTTCACCCCGTCTTCAGGATCATCCTAGCATGACTTTGAGTGTTTTATCTCTACCTTAACTTCTACAGTGAGTAGATTACCAAAAGTCGTTATGGATTGAGAGAGGTTTCAACCTCACAGAGATTATGTCTCAGGAAATTTTCTTCTGCTTGAAGGATGAATCAAAAATATGACTGTAAATTTTAGGTAGGAACTCATACAACATACAAAGGAGCAGGACTATTATAAGATATTCCTGAGACCAAGTCTCAGTCTAAGTCTGATCTGACAGTCAGTAAATAAACATTGATTAAGTACCTATTGTATGTAAGGCACTGTGTTAAGTGCTAGGAATACAAAGAAAGACCAAAGATGATCCCTTTTCTCAAAGATTTTTCAGTTTAATGGTGAAACAACATACAAGCAACTAAGTACAATCACACTATATACAGGATATATTGGAAATAGCCCACAAAAAGAAGGCACTAGAATTAAGGGGGATTGGGAAAGGTTTCCTCTAGGTAGAATTTTAGCTGGGACTTGAAGGAAACCAGAGTAGCAAAAAGGGACAGAATTCCAGGAATGGGTGTAAAATGCCTAAAGTTGTGAGATTTCTTATTGAAGGAACAGTAAGGAGGCCAACGTCATGTGTGTGTGTGTATTTAGTAATGTGTAAGAAGACTGGAAATATGGGAGGATTGGTTATGAAATTTGAATGCTAGACAGATGTAAAATTTGATCCTGGAGGTGAGGTTGAGTCAATGGCATTTATTGAATAGGTGGGTGACATGGCCAGACCCTCTACTTTAAGAAGATCACTTTGACAACTGAGTGGAGAGTGGACTAGAGTGGGGAGAGGCTTGTAGGATCTGGCAAAGGAGAGAAGGAGGTACATACAAGAGATGTTACAGAGGTAAAATTGACAATATTTGGCAAGAGATTAGATGTGGGGGCAGGGTAAGAGAAAGTAAGGAATCAAAGATGACACCTAATTTGTGGGCCTTGGTGCTGGGAAGATGGTAGTGTACCTTACTAGGAAATTAGGAAGGAGGGAGAGTTTTGGGGGAAAAGATAAGTTTGGTTTTGGATATGTTGAGTTCTTAAGATGTCTATGAGACATGCAGTTGGCAATGTCCAATAGGCAGCTGGAGATAACAAGACTGGAGGTCAGAAGAGAGGGGAGAGTCAGACAAGAAAATGTGAGAATCACACATGTCCTAATCCATGGTATGGGAAACAAAAGAAGGAATTCTGCTTTCACAGGATTAAAACTCCTCCCACCTTTGAGTTATAGCAGAATGTAAGTCAGAGGTGGTTAGTTCTGGTCAGAGTTGTGACCTAGCAGACACAGGCTTCTGATTGGGTGAAAGGTCAGAAGCTTGTGTGTAGGTTAGCTGGGCTGTTTGAGTGAGAGCCTATCAGAGGGAAAGCATGAAATGAGATGTTCAGGAGGCTGCATCTAGCCAATGGAGAGTAAAGCGGGAAATTCAAATCAAGGACCAAGGATGGGAGACACAGATTGACAGGGCCAAAGACTGTAGGGAGAAGAAGAGGAGGATGAGGAGTGAGAAAAGGCCATTAGATTGAGCAGGAGATCATTGGTAACTTTGGAGAGGACAGAGTAAGTTGAATGATGAGATTGGAAGCCAGACTGTACAGGGTTAAGGAGAGAGTAGGTAAGAGGAACAAATAGATCCTTAGGATTCAGTGGCAAGGCAGATGGTAACATACCTTCTCTAGTGGTATTTTTATTAATGAAACCATACTGTTTCAGGTGCTGAGCTGTTTAACAATGCCAAGGACCTTGGTGGTAACATCTTTCTTTTCTGGGCCTGAAAACTGCCACAGAGATGCGATACCTGTAGAGGAATTTGCCAGGTTTCAGCTAAAGGATTGTTCCCCTGGATAACAGCTTCAGGGACTGGACTGGAAGAGAGCAGGTTGCCTGAGGAGTGATTACTCCTTGGGCATTATTTGTGCCATGGTTGGCTCTTCTAACAGTCTCTATTCATTTCACTTCTGAGGGAAGTTCAAAACCACAGAGGAGGTCGGGATGAATGCATAAGCTCAGGGAATCCAGGGTGGAGAAGGAAGAGAGTTTTATTGATTATTTTTGAGCTACTTTGAGTCTTTTATGTATTTTGTGTGGAGTGGAAATAAATACTATTCTATTCTTGTTAAATGTGTTGTTAATTTGAATGCTTACATGGAGTCATGGGTCCTTTCCCCCACATCTCTAAAGATTAGAGTTTACCGTTATAACTAGAAATTTCCCAGGAACAACTCTGAGTGAAGCCAAAATAAGCTGAAAGAAATAGTGATTTTTTGGGACTTTCCCTAAGATTGAATGTGATTCAGGTAAGCCTGGATGACTGGGTCTTGAGGGTTGCTAAAGAAGCTATTGGAATTCTCTTCCCATTAGACTTGCATGATCCAAATAACTCACAGTAACAGTTGTGATGAATGAAAAGTACGAGAGACATAGTTTCTGGGTAATTAATAATCAATTTATTAATTATGGCTAGCACATAATTAACAACTAGGTTGGTGGCACTCTCAGAAACCAAAGAGGAACCTTGGCCAACAATGATGCTTAAAAAACCTTTGGAAAAGATGATGTACCTGAGGATAGAAACCTACTCTGATTGGTTAACAATCAATGAGGGGATAGAAAAGGAAATGGGCTGAAAATCTTCAGCTTCACCTGTTGTGGACAATGAGATTCAGCTGCTTTTAGATGGACAAAGGCTCTACCCAGTTAATGAACAATGAATAATGACAGGGTAAGAATTTCACCTAGTTAAATTTTTGTTTACAAAGTCTTCTAGTTAAGTGGGATCCTATCCAAGATAAAAAAAAAACATGTACCCTGAGAACCTGGGCAATCTTACCCATCAGCAAAGACCTTCTGAGACTTACTGAATAACCTATAGGGGTTGGTTTCTGAATGAGGAAATAGAAAGGAGAAACCTTAATCCTAATTTATAACATATAATATATATATATATATATATGCATATATATAATTTCAAATCCTAATTTAATAATTAGTTATTAATATGAGAGAAATTATTATTATTAAATAATAAATAATTAAATTATTATTTCTCATAGTGAAGGACAAAATTCAGGTCTATTACTCCCTCATTTTATGGTTTTGTTCCTAAATGCTTTTCTTGCTGTGAACAATACTTTTATCCCCAAGAGGCTGACGTGTTCCCCAGGAAATCTCTTCTTTTGCAGTGAGGCTGCGTGCTGGCATCCTTTTCTCCTTCCAATAAAAAGTGCTCAGGAACTGTCTTCCTTTACCAGGAGACTGGATCCCCAAACTCTCAACCTTGAGAGACAACTTGAAGGTTTACATTACTCAGGGATTTACCCTTCTCTCTGAGGAGGGCTGGATTCCAGACCTCAGGGCCCAAGTCTCTCTCCTCAGGTCATGTGAATGACATAATCAGTTGAGAATATGTCCATACCCTTCATAAGGGATAAAGTCAAAATCCCAAGCTAAGACCCCTACCTCCCTATAACAGCATCAGCGTGATCAAGGACTGGGTCCTTCTCTACCCCCAACAGCTCTCATGCTTTGTGTATCCATTCATTTCACTAATTATAATGATGATGACGATAGCTAGCGTTTATATATGTGCGGCTACTCTGTTCCACACGCTGTGCTAAGCACTTTTACAAATATTATGTCATTTGATCCTTACAGGTAAGTGTTATTATTACCTGTATTTTATAGATGAGAAAACTGAGGCAGAATGGCTTGTCCAGGATCACACAGCTAGGGACTGAGCATAGATTTGAACTCAGATCTTCTTGACTCTACCCATTGCTTGTATATGTCCTCTGAGTATGAATGTGAGCCCCTTGAAGTCAGACTGTTTTATACGTGTGCTGATATCCCTAGCAGCTAGCATAACATGTTTCATATAGCAGGTTTAACATACTTAATAAATGTTTGTTGAAATGAATAGAATAAAACTGGGAATGACTGAAGAAGTACGAATGGATCAATAAAATGGGAAAGATGTTAGTAGGTACTCTTTAAGGATTGCTTAAAAAGACTTCCTAGTACCCTGTGCCCAGAGAATTACCACTCCCCAGATGCCCAACACTTAGTACACATAGAATACACTTAATATATGCTTTTTCATTCATTCATTCATTCCACTGCTCCATACTGCTTCTAAAGAGACGTTCTATTTAATAAAGTTTATATTCATCAATATTCTAGTGTGGAAAACAAGAAGATAGAAATTTCTATGATACAACTTTATAGAACCAGAATTAGAGCAAATTCTTAGGCTTCCTTATTCTATATTTGCAGGAGTCATAAAAATTAATAAATGGAAAAAAATCTGGTTAAGTTAGTCACCAAGAGGCAACATGGGATGGCTGTTTACCATATGCTCACTGTCTTTATCTCTTGAATATTCCAAGAGATGTAAATTAAGTTACTCCCCTAGGAAGCTCCCCTTGCCAAGTAGGTCTCATCTTCTAAAAGATTTGAATACTCTTCCTCTCCCTGCCTCTATCATCAAATTTCCAGTCTAAATTTTCCTTTGCTTATTTCTCATCATTTACCCATATCAAATGTCAACACACTAATTATAAAAAGCAATACTATATAAGCTTATTGTTAACTGCTCCCATGACATTCACTGCTATTTCCTATGTATGTTCATAAATTAATTTTTCTATTGTTTCACATTCACTTAACATTTAAAATCCAATTTGCTTTGTAAACATTTTTTATTCTTTGTGGCATATAGTAGGCACTGCATAAATATTTGTTGAATTTGTTAGCAATATATATGAAATCAATTTGAAAGACATACTTAAATTGTAGTGGAAAGCAACAAAAATGATTATTTGAAAATGGACCTGGGATGTTTGCTATTACTTTATGAGTTTGAATTTTCAAGGCTAGCACAGATAATAGATCTTAGATCATAGAACTTTAGAGATGGGAAGGGACCTTAGCGCTAAAGTTCTATGATCTATGATCTTACTAGCCTTGAAAAATCAAATCTTTAAAGTGATGTATGAAACAGTTTATTTCATCCTAGACATTATGCTTACAATTTGGGCAGCCATCTTAAAAATGATAGTTCCTGGGCTATATAGCAACATGGTTGATGGAGAAAAGTCACCAATTGGCATGGATTACTAAAGAATAGGTAATTCTTTACCAATGGTTAACTCATATATATATCTATTTTTCTATATATTTATATAAAAATACATAATATATTTTATATATGTTAATATGAACAGATTAATTTTTATAGAAAGTGAACATATGTGTGTATATTATATATAATATATGTGTGTATGTATATATATATATTTTTTGGGGGGTGGGGAGGGGTGGGGAGGTTAGGCCTTTTAAGATGGGGCAATTGATTGATTGGCTCAATTAACACCCACATTCACATTAGTATGCTAAAAAATACCAGAGCTTATTTTACTCTACTAGCATAGTTTTTGAGAACAGTCATTCTCACGCCACAATGAAATATTGGAGGACTTTTGAAGGTATCACATTTATATAATTTTGTATAAATATTATAATTCTTTGCTAATATAATCAGCTTAATTTTTTATAGTAAGTGATATGTTCAGTTTCTATAAAATACATACACATATGCACATATGTTCAATCTGTGTTGATATGTAAATGTGACACTACTCTGTAATTAAGTACTACTCTGATGTCTTATTGTGGTGTGGTGGTGACTCTGTGTTCTCCAAAGCTATGCTATTGGAGTATAAATAAGCTCTGGTAGTTTTTTAGCATACAGTGTGAGTATGGGGGTCAATTGAACCAATCACTCCATCTTAAAGCATCTAACAAAGTACTCTAGCTCTACAACCTTTATCAGGTGTATCAACCAATCAGAGGAGTTAAAAGAATAAATGCTTTGTGGGTTATTGTATAAAATAGCAGACACTTAAGAACTTAGTATTTGAACGTTTAATGTTTGTTGAATCCTTAGCTAAGTGGCCCCCATGTAGGTCCCACAGAGCTCCGTCCTGCAACCTCTTCTCTCTGGGACTTAGAACTTCTTGGACTATTTCACTTGGTGATCTAGTAAACTCTCTTAGATTTAATTATCCTCTTTATGCTGATGATCCTCAGATCTATTCCTCTAGCCCTAACTTTTCTACTAACCTCCAGTCTGTAATACGTCTAGTTGCCTAACAGACATCTCCAACTAAATGTCTCATAAACTCAAGATGTCCAAAATTGAACTTATCTTTTCCCCTATATGCTCCCATTTTCCTAATTTCCATGTTACTGTCAAGAGTACTTCTTGGAGAGACAAAGAAAGGAATTGGCAGGATTTGTTCTATCATATGCCAAAAGGAAATACTATTTAATGAGATATTTGGGCATCATGTTTTATCTGGGTTCATAATAAGTACCTGCAAAAAGATGATCAAGAAAATAATTGTCGCTGATGTACCATTACAGGTTGCAGAATTTTAAGACTTAGAGAAATTCTATGAAGAATTTGGTATAACTTTCCTAATAAAATCAAAATATGCTGTGGTTCTTGGTGACTTCAGTGTAAATATGGGAATAGATTTGTCTAGTGAGAAACATATTGGAACATATGGGTGATTAATAAGTCATGAGAGAGGTCAGATTTACAGACCATTCAAACCTTATGTCTTTAGATCATGAATACTTTCTTTGAGAAAAGAATAATTAGGTGCTAGATATAGTGAGCAATGAACTTAATTATATTTTAACGGTCAGGAGAAGACTTGTTTTAGATGTGAAAGTGATTCCTGTCAAACCACTAAATTATCCAAGCAAACATTATCAGCTATAAAGGAGGATAATGAGAAAAAAGATATGGCATGAAATTGAAGAAAACTAAATTTTGACATAGTCATAAAAGTTATTAATAATAAAAATGGATAATAGATGGTAGAAAGAAAATCAGCACTGATTATTATAGCTTTATACTGAAGTTTAGTTAATATAAATCAGTTGCCAGAATAAGATCAAAGGAGTACCTTAGCAAATACTTGACTTAATTGTCAAACAGAGAGCTGGCTACCTAAGGAAGCAACAGTTCATACAAACTTGTTTATGAAGTCTGGCAGTGAAAAGTTGTGGAAGACTGAGCAATGGGGAAGCAATAGAGGGGGAGCAAACACAGGTTTACAAAAAGTTGATGAGAGACCCAACTAATCAAAATTATTTCAAGGAACTTTAAGGATAAAAGACGAAAAACAATAAATAGAGGAAAGATAGAAGACTGTAAAATGTTATTTTTATATATTTTTAAGAAGTTTTTTGATTAACAAGAATCTCTCCCCTCTATCACATCCTCCATCTCTACTTCTTACTGGGAAAAGAAAAAAATAAAACCCAACTAATACACATTGGCAAGAAAATAAATACCTACATTGATCATTTCCCAAAACACCTGTCTCACCTGGCATATCTAGTCCATCAAGGGCAGCTAGGTGGTGCAGTGGATAGAGCACCAGTGCAGGAGTCAGGAGGACCTGAGTTAAAATCTCACCTCAGACACTTGACACTCACTAGCTGTGTGACCTTGGGTAAGTCACTTAACCCCAATTGCCTCATCCTGGGTCATCTCCAGCCATCCTGAGGAATATCTGGTCACTGGATTCTGATGGCTCTGGAGGAAAAGTGAGGTTGGTGACCTGTACAGACCTCCCTCACTCAAAACAAAGTCAAGTGCAAGTCATATCATTATTTCTCTGGTAGCATGATCTTCTTCGGCAACAAAGGACAAACACACATCTAGTCCATCATCTTTGTTAGGATGTGGACAGTATTGACCATGGTTCTCAAGTCTTTCAAAACTGTTCATTTTTACATTGTTTTTGTTATTGTATATTTTTTCTCCTGATTCTACTCACTTCTCTGTCAGTTCAAAGTGATGTTTAAATGACACTAACTGCTTCTACCCCTTCCTCATTTATTTAGCCTTCTATTTGTATCTCTTAATTATGTGAGATTCGATATCTCCTCATTCCTTTTCTTTTTTTCCCTACTGTATCCATTTCTCCTTGCCTTTCCTCTCTCCTTTTTAGATTATTGAAAAGCAAAAATTACACCCAAGTCTTCCATCTTACTTGACTCTATAGCCCCTGATGATACTATGTCTCAGGGAATGCTTATATTAACCCCAAAACCTCTCCATTAGAATGTAGGCATTTTATCATTATAAAATATTTTTGGATTGCTTGCTTATGCTTACCTTTTTAAAAAAGATTATTTTATTTGTTTTCAGTGCTCTATAATCATTTCTATATATCTTAGATTTTTACTCTTCCTCCCCCTCCCTTCCCCCTTCATCCTCACTTCCTCCCCAAGATGGCTTGCAATCTTGAATCAGTTCTACACATGCTTTCTTATTAAATACATTTTCACCTTTGTCATGTTGAATAGAAGAATTAAAATGAAAGGGAGAAACCATAAAACAAAACAGAACAAAACATAGTACAAAAGAAAATGTTCTGCTTCATCCTGTGATCCAGTTCCATAGTTCTTTCTCTGGATGTGAAAGGCATTTTGCCTCGAGTCCACTGGGAATTTTTAAAGTCCTTGCATTGCAACGTAGTACTAAGTCTACCAGAAAAATTCCTTGCACACTGTGGTTGTTGCTGTGTACAAAGTTCTCCAGGTTCTGTTCCTTTCACTCAGCATCAGTTCATATAAGTCTTTCCAGGGTCCTCTGAAGTCTTCATGTTCATCATTTCTTATAGCACAATAGTTTTCCATTACTTGTGCTTACCTTTTTATGTTTCTCTTTACTCACACATTTGTTCTTTAAAATTTCCACTAAGTCTTTTCTACTGGTCTTTTCATTAGGAATACTTGAAATTCCTTTATTTCATTTAAGTTCTATTTTCTTCCTGTAGAAGTATACCAGGTATTTATGACTAAGTTATTCTTAGCTATAAACCCATACTCTTTGCCTTCTGGAAAATCATATTCCAAATGCTCCATTCTTTTATAGTGATTTCTGCTAAATCATATGTAATCCTGATTGTAGTTCCTTGATCTTTCTGGCTGATTGCAGTATTTTTTCTTTAATCTAGAAGCTCTGGATTTCACTTATCCTGGGAGTTTTCATTTCAGTTATTTTTTTTTTCAGGAGGCCACCAATGGATTTTTTTTTCCATTTCTTCCTTGCTCTGTGGTTCTAAGAGATCCAATTTCCTTTTGAGATTTCTGGAAATATGATATATCTAAGGTTGTGACTTTCAATGGTTCTCAAATGATCTTTCCTTGATCTGTTTTCCAGGTCAGCTGTTTTTGCTATAAGGTACCTTATATTTTCTTTTATTTTTTCATTCTTTTGACTTTGTTTTAATATTTCTTGTTGTCTTTTGGAGTCATTAACTTTGATCTTAATTTTTGGAGTCTTACTTTAGGCAAAGTTAGCTTGTGTTAAACTATAATCTTTCCTTTTTATCTCCTAAATAACTTTCATTTCTTTTTCAATTCTTTCATCTCTTGCTATCATTTAATTTATGTTATTTTAAAATAATTTTAAAGTATTGCTTCATTTCTTTCTAGGAATTATATTTGATTTTGTAGGCAAACTACTTTTGTTTGAGGCTTTGCTTTTAGGCATTTTGAGATTATTTTACATTTCTGGGTTTGTGTCTTTGGGTATTCCTCACATTATAACTTTTTCTTTTCACATTTAGTCACTACCCTGGGCAAACCAGCACTGACACTGTGTTCTGGGTGCCACTGAGACACCTCATATTTCTGGTCTGGGTCAGAGGTTCAATCTGTGACCAATTCTGAATCCTAGGCTGCTGACTTAGCTCAGAGCTCTGGGCTTTGAGTCTGTGTTCTTAACCTCTGGGTCTGGGAGCTATGCCATGCCACTGAATGCGCTCAAAGTTCTGGGCTGATTCCACGATTCTGGCCCATTCCTGTTCCACAGTTCCTGTGGTGGTCGCTTGCCTATTGGTTGAATTTGTGATCATGGCCTGGAGACACGACCCACTGTAGTTTCTCTCTCAGTTTCCCAATCTCAATTCAGAGCTGGTAGATTATTGTTGAAATTGTGAGAGGAGCTAGGCTGAATGGGCAGGGGGGGTTCCTCTTGCAAAGAGGTTTGTAACAAACTGTTTTAACCATTGAAGACAGTAGAGCCATCAAAATGCAACTTCAAAGTCAATGTTGAGTATTCTTATAGAAGAGATACAAATGGAAACAAACAAATGGGAAAATCAGCCAGAGCAGATCATCTCCGAGGTGATATATGCTGGAGGCAACAAAATTGTGAGGGCTTTGAGAAACTGATTCATTCAGGAGTTATCTAAAGGATGTTATTCAAATAAAGAAGTAGAGAAAGCCAATGAATAACTTGTTAAGATCTGCCAAGTCAAATCAACGTAGGTCTTGATACTCAGCAGCCTCGATGGAGAGTGGATACAGGATAGGTTGGGAAAGGGAATATAATGAAAAGTATGATTGAGGATTATGAAATGAAAGAGATCAAAGGCTAATGGGTTAGTCAAAATCCTCATACCTGTATATCATGAATATTTTCTTCAAAAAAGGGTTAGAATGTGCTAGACATTCTAGATTACAGAATGCAACAAATATCACAAAAAAATGAAATTTGTGATGTTTCTTTTTAAAAAATAAAAGATCACATAACTAGCAAGAGAGAAGAGTAGTTGTTTTCCTAGAAACACCTCCCACCCCTAAAAAGGCATTTTGTGCAAATATAAAGTAGCTAAAGTTGAATCCTTAAGATTGGAAACAGAGACACTGGACAAAGTAAAAATACATGAAATAACTTTGAAGATTTTGTAGTTTTAGAAGTTCCTACTCAGCACTGCCACCCGCAGTCCTATTCTAAGTATGGAGTAGAGTGAGTATAAGCAACCTCACTGGCTTGTGCTTCAGGGTTTGGCTGTGGGGTCCCTGCTGGGTCTGCCCCCCCACAGCAGGGACTCTGCCTGAATCTCTCCTCACCCCACAACAGGTGGTAGACGTTGATTCTGCTCAGTCATCTGGAGGAAGGCAAGAACAAATGGAGAAAAGGCAGAAGGTGTAGTGCAGAATTAGTCAAAGGTAAAAGGCTTCTCCAGGTTTGGGGAACCTGAGGAATGTGAAGTTTGGATTCAGTCAAAGGGCTGCACTTGAGGACCTAGAGGGCCACATGTGGCCTAAAGGAAAGAGGATTGGAAGCCCGGCTGAGGCTAGTCCTCTTCCCCCAAGAATTTACTCTGGGCAAAGACCTGAGTCAGGCCCTTGTATCTCCACCCTCAATTTGAGTGGCCTGGGGGTACCTAGCTTCAGGGGCATTTGCAGAAGTGGAAAGGGGACAGAACAGAGAATGTAGAGGAACCAGTAACAAGTGCCTGGGAATTAAGAGAAAAGCCACAAGACCAAGGGAGAAAATCTGAGTAAAAACCAAGCTCACAAAGAGATAATCACCAGAGAGGCTCATAAAAGCAGAAAGAAGAATGAATGGAAGCTTATAGATTATTTCCAGATCATGTGACTAACAAGGTGGAAGACTGGACATTTTCTTGGATCCTCAAAACCTTTCAAACCTCTCCAGAATAGGAATTCTCTAGAGTTAAAGCAGTGTCAGCTACCTAAGACACCATGAACCAAAATGAGGTAAAAACTTAATGAACTAACAACAGGAAAGTACAAATCTCTAAATAACTCTCACTCAGCACCCACTCACCTACTGTTCACTGCTCCCTGAAGCAGACCCGAAATCATACAAAAGAGATTGACCTGCCATCCGCACAGAAAAAACAAGATAGATGAAGAGACATCTTGCTCATGTCATGACATCATCTTGGGCAGCCCATTGAATTCATCTATCAGTTAAATAGGCAGTACCAATGTATGCTAGGTAATAGTTCAAAATTGAGTATTAGGAAGAGATTGGGTTGGATTTTGTTTTGGAAATTTTGTAGTTTTTGAAATGATACCTAATTGCTTATTGATAAGAAAGCTGATCTTTTGTAGCAATGATATTTTCCTACTGTTAGCATGTGGTCATGGATTATAGAACACGACACTCTCAGAAGACCCCTAAGTGAAGGTTACTCAGGGGCAGTGCAAACTCCTGTAACTGGTGCAAATAGATTGCAGTATAAAGACAAAATGATAAAAATGCGGATGATTTACATTTAGGAAGTGGAAGAAAAGAGACAATATAGACACATATGGCTGGAAAAGGGAGTAGCATGGCCATGGAGCCAGTAAAGCATAACAGATGGATAAT
The DNA here is from genome assembly GCA_028658325.1 of Potorous gilbertii. Classification (NCBI taxonomy): domain Eukaryota; kingdom Metazoa; phylum Chordata; class Mammalia; order Diprotodontia; family Potoroidae; genus Potorous; species Potorous gilbertii. Next base: position 288,818,744 of record CM053771.1, read on the forward strand.
CTAAGGAGCCCCAGTATCCCCAGAGGGTAGTTCAGTGGCACCATGGATCGAGCCCTAGGCCTGGAGTCAGGAATACTTATCTTCCTGAGTCTGAATATGACCTCAGACACTTACTAGCTATATAGCGCTGGGCAGATCACTTAACCCCATTTGGCTTAGTTTCCTCATCTGTAAAATGAACTGGAAAAAGGAAATTAATCTTTGGAAAGTATCTTTGCCAAGAAAACCACAAATGAAGTCACAAAGTGTTCAACACAACTGAAAACTGACTGAATAAACAGAAGCAGAGGAAGGCCTTCAAAGCATTGGGCATGTCCTTTCTGGATTACTTGTAGAAGGACCAGTTCAGGAAGAGATGGCACAGATAGATTGGGATCTATTACTGGTGGATGGAATACCCAATCCAGTACATCACAAATCCTAGAAAGAGAGAGCAGGCATGTGCATGGGAAGGAATCCAGGGGAAAATGAGGAAAGAGCCCTGTAATTCCAGTGATAAGTAGATACATACTCAGCAACACCAAGTAGCTGTTATTTGCTTTGTATCAACACCATGATCAGGGTCAGTAGAAAATATGAAAGCAGAGAAATTTTTGTATCTCCATATTGGGCATATATGGATGACATTTAGTGGAAGATTTGAAGATGAGGAAAATTAATGAACTTACTGCCAAAGAAGGGGACTTCTGGCCACTATTGTGGACCTTATGGCAAATACATTGAAATCATCTCTGTCTGTCTCTGTTTTGAGACTGCCTCTCCCTACCTTATCCAAGCCAGAAGGGCAGCATGGGCCTGATTCCACTGCTGATCCAACACAGAAGCTTTGACCTGCTCTGTTTCTAAGGTGGGCAGGTTTGCCCCGCCTTAAGCTCACCACCAGCTGCTGGATTTATTGGGGATACCCAATATGGGATGTTTCAGTGGGGATGTCTGATCAACTTTAGCCCTACTGCACCTCAGAACTCTGGAGCTCAAGGGATCCCATAGCTCCTCAGCCTGTCCAGTAACTCGGATTATAAGTATGGTAGCCCAGACTATTCAAGAACCACCTTCTACATAGTTGTGCAACCTATATTTATATATATATATACTTGCCTTTCCCATTCAGGTGTAAATTCCTGGAGAGTAGGGATTATGTAATTTTTTAACTTATATCCCCAGAGTCTTTGGCATATAGTAGGAACTTAATAAAGACGTTATTTTTTTGATTGCATGAAAGATTCAGTTGCTTTTGGAAAGTAAATCAGACCTAGTTAAGTCCCCAATTCTTAGGAATAGCATGGCTGCATTAAGATTCCCTGGAGTTTCTATTGCTTCTTGGAAGGCTTCCAAGGGAACTGTGTGTATCCATCTTAACCCTTCTCCTCCCCTCAGTCCCATCTTCTAGTATAGCCAGGCTTTGTCTTTCTCTACTGGTTGAGAATGGGGATCAGCCTTCTAGGATTAAGCAAATCTGTGATGATTAAATTTTGCTGATACAGCTGACGGTTCACTTCTGCTATAGAATCTGTCTGAGGTACTAACCCAGCTATGTGACTCAGTGGAACGATGGTCAGGCCTGGAGGCAGGAACAGCCAAGTTCAAATCCAGTCTCAGAAGCTTACTAGCTATGTGACCCTGAGCAAGTCACTTAACCTCCAGCTCAGTTTTCTTATATGTAAGTAGGGATAATAAGAGCCCCTGCCTCCCAAGGTTGTTGGAAGAATCAAATGAGATGGTTGCAGTGAAGTGCTTAGCATAGTGCCAGGAAAAAAGTGAGCACTATTTATATAAATATTAGCTCCGGGTTTGCTGGACAGCTTGAGACATAGTAGTTTTCCTCTGAGGACAAGCCAATAGGGGTCAGGCTTAAATTCCAGTAGGCTGAGATGTCTACTATGAGAGACTTACTAATAGTCAAAGTAAATATATTACTAAGAAGATTTCAGTCTCTTTCTTTGGAGACTTGAAGGAATAGAGAAAAAATAACTTAAAAAAAACCAGAAATAGCTGGAATGGTTTGAATGAAGTCCCAGCTAGAGGTAGGGGGATAGACTAAGAGATCCTGCTGGACCCATGATTCTGTGCTTGCCATCAATAAAGTCAGCAGATATGATTTGAAGATGCTACAAATGCATATATTGATTAAGAAGGTGGCAATTTTCAGATCATAGTAAAACTTTAAGTGTCTCACATCTCATCTGGGGCACAGCAATTTGTAGGTTCTGATATGAAATTACCAGGTACTATTGTTGCAAATTTCACATTAAGTGGAAAATCAATAATCAGTTTCTCCTCTGAATCCTTATAGAGCAGACAATCAGAAAAGAAGAAACTGGTTAAAATGGAGGGGGAGGAAGAAGGAAAGAAATCACACATTTGCCACCAATTAAAAAGGTGCTACTTGTTAACAGTTACTCACTGTGTCAGGAGGAAAGTTTTCACTTTTATGTTTCTGTAGTCATGGTAATGAAAAATGAGGACCATTTGTTTTCCCATCTTGGAAGTCAAACATGGTACCTTCTGCTCTGAAGGAGGAGACCACCTTACAGGACTGAAAATTGGGCATCTTATTAGTGCACATGTAGGCAGTCTTGTATAGTGGATAGAATTCTAGGCTCCGAGTTAGGAGGGCCTGGGTTCAAATCATGTCTTAAACACTCACTAGCTCTAGGGTCCTAAGCAAATCACTTAACCCTTCTGAGCCTCAAGCAGCTTCTGAGGATTTAACTATTATGTCATAGCATGGCTATGATCAGTGTTGTTACAAGAGGGCATACCCTATGCTAAAGAAAACATGGATCCTTGGAGAATTCTTGAATCTGCTATATATGTTTAATTTCCAGGCATCCGGTACCTATTGCCCATTGTTAAAGTAAAATGAACACTTCCAGTAGAATGCCTATTTTCTTGCACATTTGTAGACTGCTTGGGCTATAGGTAAGTACTTGCCTCTTGCCCTGGTTACAAAACTATTAATACTGTCTTTCAACTACTTAGACCATCTGTTTGAAAGGGATACACTATCACATAGAGGCAAGACTAATCAACTCAGAGAATTAAGTAATAACTGGTGAACATTTCCTGAGGACGTTCATTTGACAACCTTTAAAACAAGGTTCTTAACCATTTTTATGTTGTGGACCCCTTTGGAAGTCTGGTGAGACCCAGTTTTTTAAAAAAAGTTTTTTGATGCATAAAATAAGATACATAGGATTACAAAAGAAACCAATTACATTGAAATGCAGTTATTAAAATACTTAAAAAAATACAAAGTTTATGGGCCCCGGGTTAAGAAACCCTGCTTTAAAAGGTTAATACAATTCAAAAGTAGTTTTTGGATAAAATAGTGAAACAACTTCATTAAGTCAAAAATTAAAAGGAAAAATAATTTTATGCAATTAATGCATTGCATTACATTATTTGTGATGATCTGCTTTCTGCACACTTTCTATCATTTAATGGATCAGATAAGATGTTATGGGGAATGACCAGGGAAAGACCGTGGGATATATCTGAGAAAAAATTATGCAGTATATGTTTTTCATATTGCATTCTATGTATATTACGTCTGCTATTGTTAGAGTCAAGGAGGAAGAAGGCATACAGTATTCAGGCATTTATCGGCAGTTACCTCCCAGGCTGTGAACAAGCATTAAAATATTTCTTGGGGGACAGCTAGGTATTGCAGTGAATAGAGCACCAGCCCTGGAGTCAGGAGGATCTGAGTTCAAATTTCACCCTGCTCACCTGACACTTATTAGCTTTGTGACCTTGGGCAAGTCACTTAACCCTAATTGCCTTGCCTTTTCCTCTCCAAAAAAAAATAAAAAAAGACAAAATAAAATATTCTCTTGGAGGGCAGAACCAACATGGCAAAGTAGCAAGAAATAAAGTGAGATTCTCCAACCCAAAAAAAACCTCTATCTCCTCTAAATAGATCTAGAAAGTGTACCAGACCAAATCCTAATGGGGAAATCCAAGAAAAGAAACCCACAGTGAGTCGTTTTCTAGCCTAGATCAACATAGAGAAGTCACTGGATACTGGGGATGGGATCGATCTGGCTAGGAGAGGCTGTGCAGCAGGGCATGGTGGTCAGAAGAAGCGATACAAGGACACTCTCAAGGTCTCTCTCAAGAACTTTGGAATTGATGTGCAGCATGGGAGACACTGGCCCAGGACCACTCAGCATGATGTGCCCACATCAGAAAGGGGGTGCTGTGTACGTTGAGCAAAGCAGAATTGAGACAAATATAGGATGTGCAAATTTGGGATATCCACTCCAAATATTCACATGAACTATCTGTGCCCTACCTGTGGTAGAGCATTCTGATCTCATATTGGTCTGATCAGCCACAGTCGGACACACCGAAACTTCACTTTATCATGGTGATGTTTCGAAGATGGACAACGACCAACCATACCTTTTTTCATATGTAGGATTATATTCAGCTTTTCTGACAAGTTCTTGGCTATAAGCCTGCATCCTTCATCTTATGGAATGTTGTATCACCAATGGTCCACTTCTTTCTGGTGTTGTTTGTTCAGTGTTCAAGTCTTCATGACCCCATTTGGGATTTTCTTAACAAAGGTACCAAAATGGGTTGCCATTTTCTTCTCTGGCTCATTTCCAGATGAGAAACTGAGGCAAACAGGAATAAGTGATTTTTCAGGGTCATATAGCTAGTAAGTGTCTGATGCGAGTTCTGAACTCAGGAAGATGAATGTTTCTGGCACCAGGCCTGGCACTCTATCCGCTGTGCCACCTGGCTGCCATAGTGGTAACTACTAAACCTTAAACGTGATCCTAACTGTGGCTCCTTTGTACCTTCCTTTGAGCTGCTTGTAGTATTTTTCCTTTGACCTGGAACCTCTGGATTTTGACTGTAATTTTCCTGGGAGTTTTCATTTGAGAGTTTCTTTTAGGAGGTGGCTGATGATTTCTTTCTATTTCCACTTTCCCTCTGAATCTAAGAGAAATAGGCTGATTTGTTGAAATATGATGTCTAGGCTCTTGTTTTGGTCATGTCATTCAGATAGTCCTGTGATTCTTATTTTTTTCCTCCTTACTCTGTTTTTCAGGTCATTTGTTCTTATATAAGATATCTACATTTTCTTCCATTTTTTTGGTCTTTTGACTTTAATATTTCTTACTGTCTCATGAAGTCATTGGCTCCTATTTGGCCCATTTTAATATTCAGAGACTTTGTTGCTTGAACAAGGTTTTTAAATTATTATTATTTCTTAGGTCAGGCAGTTAATTCCCTTTCCAATTCTTTCTTCCATAGTTATCATTTCCCTTCTAATTTTTTCCTCTAACTCTCTCATTTCATTGACAAAAAAGAGTCTTTTTTAAACTCTTTGAGCCTTTGCTTATAGATATTTTATTTAGAGTTTTTCACTTCTTCTACATTTGTATCTTGAGCTTCCCACCACTCTAATGGCTTTTTATGATGAGATTATTTATCTTTGTTTGCTCATTCTTCTGGCCTTATTCCAAGACTTCTGAATTATTTTTAGGCCTGAGCTCTGTATACTTCCAGAGGGAAAATCTGGATTGGTCCTTCTGCTGCCTTCTTGGGGTATAGAGTATCCTACTGTACCAGGACCTCAAGGACAGCTCAAGCTAGGAGTCTGAAAGCTTTCAACGCTCCCTAAGTGGTCTAATCCAGAGCAAAGTCTAATCATTGTCCCCCGCTCTGAGTTCTGCAAGTTCCTGATCTGAGTGTGTATGTGAGTAGTAGTAGACTACTGTTGTACTAAGTCATAATCAGCCAACTCAGAAGCTCTGCTGGTTCAAAGTGCTGAAACAGGCTCCCTTTTGGTCTGGGATTCCTGCTGTGTTTACTCTTCTGCAGGCTTCAGACTGGATTATAAGCTGAAACTGAGATATGCTCTGCTCTTGGCGTCTTGGGCCTTTTCTACTATTGTTTGTTTCTGAACCAATTCCTCATCATACATGGCTTGTAAGCAGCCACTCATTACTCTGGAACACCACTGCTGGACACAGATGCCCTCCTCAGTCCACCTTGGATCTGTGACCTAGAACAGGGGAGTTGGCAATAAAGATGTCCTAAATCCTACATGAAGTAGTATGGTATGGGTCCAGAGAATTGATCCATACTTTGTTGCATCTCAGCTTCAGAGGCTTCATTGAGTGCACAATTATCTGCAAACAGAAAATCATGCACCAACACCCTCTCCACTTTGGTCTTGGCTTGTAGCCTTTTCAAATGGAAGAACTTGCAGTTGACTTTGATGCCGTGTTCATCATCATTGAAATCATTTGTCAGCGTGGCTGAAAACATCATGATAAAAAGCATGGGAGCAAGCACACAGCCCTGTTTCACTTCATTGGTAACTGGGAAGGCACAAGAGCATTGTCCATTATCCAGAACCCAGGCAAACATGACATCATGAAATTGGCATGCAATATTGATGAACTTCTCCAGGAAACCAAATTTTGACATAGTTTTACATAAACCCTCATGATTAACAGTTTCAAAGGCCTTGGTCAGATCTACAACCCTTGTGTACAGACCTCTGTTCTGTTCCTGGTATTTCTCCTGGAGTTGTCGGGCAGCAAATGCCATATTGTTCCTCAGCCTTTTCTGAAGTCACTGGCTCTCAGGTATATGACCATCTTCCAGGTGAAGGATCAGCTTATTGAGGAGGACTCTAGCAAGAACTTTGCCAGCAATGACTAAGAGAGAGATCTCACTATGTCGCAGGACAGTCTATTCCCTTTACCCTTATAGAGATAGATAATGGAGGCATCCTGAACCCCTGGGGGATAACTTCCTCTTATCATATAACCTGGGAAATTTCAGCCAGCTATTGTATGAGCAATGGCCCCCCTACCTTGTAAATCTCAGCTGGAATAGAATCAGCACCAGGTATTTTGCCACATGAAAGGAGCCTAGTGGCCCTCCAAACTTCTTCTTCAGTTGGAAGTTCAGCTAAGGGAGAATTGACTTCAACCTGAGGTAAACAGTCAATGGCCTCAGCATTGATTGATAATGGTCTGTTGAGAACACTATGGAAGTGTTCAGTCCATCTCTCTAAGATCATGTCCTTATCACTAATCAGTGTGGCTCCATCAGCACTGAGTAGTCATGATGCACCATAGGTCTATAAGTAGCTTTCAGGGAATCATAAAAGCACTTTGGATTGTAACTATCAGCATAAAACTGAATTTCATCTGCCATCTTACTGAGCCAGGAATCGTGCATCTCTCAAAGCTTTGCTTGAACTTTGCTTTTGATGGAATTAAATGCTGCCTTCTTAGAGGTGGATGAACTATCCTGCTGGTAAATCCTGTGGAGTTCTCATTTTTCATTTAGCAGCTTCTTAATTTCCCCATCATCTTCATCAAACCAGTCTTGATGTTTGTGAGTATTCTGACCCAGATGAGCAAATGCAGTGCTGTACACCAAATCTCTGAAAGCTGCCCACTCCTTTTCTGCTCCACTGTTGCCAGTTGTGTGTTGGCTCAACTTTCCCACCAAGTCAGCAGCAAACTGTTCACACTCAGAGAATAGCTCTAATTTGTTGACATTAATTCTTCTGGTAGTCATTTTGCCTTGGGAGCAGCACTTTTGATGAATGCAAATATTTAGTTTGGAAAGGATAAGTCTATGATCTGTTCAGCACTCTGCACCATAAATTGCCTTTGTCACTCTCACATCTTGTCTGTCTCTTCTCCTTATAATCACATAATCTATTAGATGCCAATGTTTGCTGCGAGGGCAAACATGAAGTTTTATTGCATTTAGGTAAATGAAAGACAGTATTGGTGATGAGAAGGTCATGCGATACACAAGTCTTCAGCAGTAAGTGACCATTGCTATTGCTGTTTCCAATTCCATTCCTCCCTAGGACTCCCTGCCAAGTCTGCTAGTCTGAGCCTATTCTAGCATTAAAGTTGCCCAGAATTATAAGCTTGTCCTCTTTTGGTACATTGACAATAAGGGTCTCTAAGGTTTCATAAAATTTTTCTTTGTCTTCATCAGTGTTTGTCATGGTGGGAGCATAGGCACTGATGATGGTGGCATGTCATTTTCCTGCAAGTGACATTGTCATGAGCTTGTCATTCACTCCTTTTGGCAGGCATACCAGTTTGCTGATTAGATTACTTTTGATTGCAAAACCCATGCCAGCTTCACGGTGCTCCCCTTCACGGCACCCATTCCAGAAAAAGGTGTATCCAACTCGAGGCTGGCTTTCATTTGCCAACCTGTTCACTCAGGCCTGCTATTTAGATGCAATACCTATTGAATTCTCTTGCAACAGGAGCAGTTCTTCTTTCAGATCTACTGGATTTTGTGTTGTCCATTAGTGTGCACACATTCCCTGTGCCAATGGTGAGTGAAATCATTTTTGCAGATTTTTTTTACATTTTGTACATTTTTTTGTGTTTCTACCACATATTGGGATTCCCTGTCTGCCGTGGTAATCAGGCCAGGGATGGGTAAGCAGACGATGTTTAGGACCCTTTTTCTAGCCCCCTTCCTCACACCAGGAGGTGAGCAGTGTGATTCTAAAAAGGCTACTCGGACACTCAGAGGGCTGCCAAGTTCCATTGCTGCTTCCAGGGAGAAATGACCCTATGGTTTGGGCCACCTGTGTGGAGGGTTGTGACTACAGCTCCCAGTGTATCCACACCTGCTGCTTCATCATTTGCCTGAAGCCACAGGACTTTGAGGCATAATAGTGAAATGGTATGGGTGATGTCTTTTAATTTGTGTGTAAATTGAATTTAAGTGAGGCAGAGTTGCACGAAGTCGTCTGCCTAGTCATGATAGTCCAGTGGCAGGACAGAGTCAAGATGGCTGGCAATGACTTAGGATGCAGTGAATAACCTTGGCATCTTTGGTGTCTAACCAAGCTTTAAGAACTCCACATCCCCTGCTTCATCTGCCTTCATGGTCGTGAGAACAAATTGCCCTCATCCACCCATTCCACCAGAGGAAGGCTTTACATGCTTGGGGTAGACACCCCCTTAACCCACCAATGGATATAATTGATTATCCTCATCCTGGTTTGGTCCATCTGCTGAAATGTTTTATTCAAGTGTGGCTGCTGTGCATGCTGCGCAGGTGAGAGTTACATGGAACAGGTGAACACCAAAGGTGGAAAGAGCCCCGAAAAGGGATCAGGAGCCAACACACCAAAGATACTAGTCCTCCCTGAACACACCCTACACCCCAACATATGAGAAAAAAGATATAGATCTTTAATGAATAGAGCACTTCCAAGCATTCCTGCCAAAAAGACCAAAGCTATATTGAAACTTAGAAATTCAAACATAAGAGTTAAGAGAAACATAAAGAGATAAACTAATGAACAATGATAAAGGACTAAACAGATGAATTGCTAACATTTTTTATATAGGGAGATGATATATATGTCCCTTCTGAACTCTATCTTCATCATAGGAGTATAGAGGGAGTCTCATTGGATAATATCTCAGAATTATTCTGTTATGTCATGATGATCTTAAGAGAAGAATGAAAACAGAAGGAAAAAGAAAAGGATGCTTAGGGGAAATATCTTATGATTATGTAAAGTATTGTAGGTTATTGAAGCAGAAGTCTATACAAACTATGATGGGAGTTAAGGGGTGAGTGATTGATACTTGAATCTCACTTTTGTCTGTACTGGTCAACACACACACCCAAACACACAAGGTTGGATGCAGAAACATATCTCACTCAATATGAAAATAGGAGGAACAGGAAAAGGAGATTAAGGGAGGCATTAGTTCTAAGCAAAATAAACTCTAAGAATATACAAATATATTTATAACTCCTTTTGAGGTGTCAAAGAATGGGTATTTGAGAGGATACCCATAAATTGGGGAAGTGCTGAATAAGTTATGATACAGAAATGTAATGGAATACTAATGTGCTTTAAGATGTGATGGAGATGACTTCAGAGAAGCCTGGAAAACTCATATGAACGAAGCAAAGTAAAGTGAATGGATCCAGGAAAAAATTATACAATGACAACAATATGGTAAAGACAAACAACTCTAAAAGAATTGGGAACTCTGATCAGTTTAATGAACAGTCATAATTCCAGAAGGTTAATAATGAAATTTCCTGATAGATGAAAGACTCAGAGTTCTGAATGATACACACATATATGTTTATATAGGTATTTAAATTCATATATAAATATCCTTACATATGTCGAAATATACATTGTGCATGTGTGTGTGTGTATCCCCCTTTTGGACATGACCAATATAGAATTTTTTAAAATTTTGTTTGACTATATATGTTTATAACATGAGTTTTGTTTTTCTTTTGGCCTCAATGGGGATAGGAAGGGTAAGAAGGGCAAAAGGTAGATTTTGCTGATTGAAAAAATTGATATTAAAATTAATTGACTAGTTTTAAAAAGAAAGCAAAAGAAATGACCTCTCTGGGTCCCCTTAGCAGACCTCTGCCAACAGCACAGTTGCATCAAAGGGTGGAACTAGAAATAACAGGGAAAAAAACCACAACGACAAATTTCCATTTGACATAAAGAAAAACTTACTAATGATTAGAAGAGTTGAAAGATGGATTGTAATAAGGAGAGGGGCAGAAAAAAAAGCGTTCTTTTGATGCTCCTGATTATTATTTGTCAGAGTAGTAGGAGATTTGATCTAGGATTGGTTGTGACCAGGTTGGACTGTTTCTTGGGTAATTAGATTCAAATAAGAGTTAAGAGAGGTCATAGTCAGGATGACAATGTCCTTTTATGAGGAAGAGTGACTGAAGGTGAGGAGAGTGGTATGGAGACATTGTGGACGTTTGGTATTCTCTAAAGTCAGGAGCTTGACCCTGTATTTGCAGGAGCATTGAAGCATTGGACCTGGGAGCTGGTAGAAGCTGGTGCATGAAGCCTTGAAACCATATATAACCTGAGGTTCTACATTCCAGTTCCCACTTCTTATTTTCACATGGTCATTTTAGCCTCTAGGGAACAGTAATAATGGAACTGTGATATATGAGCTGTCTGACTGAGACAAAAGTCTTGGGTTAGGAAGAAGGCAAAAAGGGAAAGTTCAACTGACCCAGAGTTTGGATACGACTTGAAAGTAATCAAGTGCCTGCCTGTCAATCAGCTGATTAGCATTTATTAAGCATTTGTGAATACTTCAGTGTTGGGGCAACTTTAATATTTGATTTGAATACTCGCATAGTTGTGATACCAATTAATTTCATTTTGTTTTGTTGATGTTGATGTTGTTGTTGAGTCACTTTCCAGTTGTGTCCAACTCTTCATGACCCCATTTAGGGTTTTCTTTGCAAAGACATTGAAGTGTTTTGCCATTTCCTTCTCCAGATCATTTTATAGATGAGGAACAGAGGCAAACAGGGTTAAATGAGTTGCCCAGAGTCCCATACCTAGATAGTATCTGAGGCAGGATTTGAACCCAGAAAAATGAGTCTTTTTGACTCCAGGCCTGTTTCTCTATCACTGTACCATCTACTTGCCCCATTTTACTTTACAGAGTTGCATCATGGTTTTTAGTTTATGTAATTTTAATTTTATTTTTCTCAGTTACATGTAAATAAAAATTTTTAGTATTCATTGTTTAAAAATTTGAGTTCCAAATTCTCTCCCTTCTTTCTCTGTCCCTGCATTGAGAAGACAAGTACTTTGATATAAATTATACATGTATACATTATGCAAAGCATATTTCCATATTAGTCTTGTTGCAAAATAAAACAGATAAAAAGCCAAGAATAATAGAGAAAGTAAAAAAAAAGTAGGCTTCAATCTTCATTCATACACCATCAATGTTTTCTCTGGAAGTGGAAAGCATTTTTCATCATAAGTCTTTTGGAATTGTCTAGGATCATTGTATTGCTGCGAATAGCCAAGTCATTCATAGTTGATCATCATACCATATTGCTGTTACTGTGCATAATATTCTTAGGGTTCTGCTCACTTCAATTTGCATCAGTTCATTTAAGTCTTTCAAGGTTTTTCTGAAAGCATCCTACACATCATTTCTTTTTTAAAAATGAATTAATTTTTAGTCTTCAACATTCACTTCCATAAGATTTTGGGTTCTAAATTTTCTCCCCCTCCCCCTCCCTCCCTCCCTCCATTCCTCCCTTCCTTCTCCCTCTCCCTCTGATATAAGCTCTACATATACATTCATATTAAACATATTTTCACATTAGTCATATTGTAAAGAACAATGAGAATCAGTGAGAAGAACCATGAGAAACAAACAAAAAAAGAGAGCAAATAGTACGCTTCGATCTGCCTTCAGACTCCATAATTCTTTCTCTGGATGTGGATAGCATTTTCCATCATGAGATTTTTGGAGTTGTCTTAGATCCCTGCATTCCTGAGAAGAGCTAACTCTATCCAAGTTAGTCATCACGCAAGGTTGCTGTAATTGTGCACAATGTTTTCCTGGTTCTGCTCACTTCACTCAGCATCAGTTCATGTAAATCTTTCAAGGTTTTTCTGAAGTCTGCCTGCTCATCATTTCTTATGAAACAATAGTATTCCATCACATTCATACACCACAACTTCTTCGATTGATGGGCACCTCCCTCAATTTCCAATTCTTGGCCACCACAAAAAGAGCTGCTATAAATATTTTTGTGCCTGTGGGTCCTTTTCCCATTTTTTTCATCTCTTTGGGATACAGAACTAGAAGTGCTCTTGCTGGGTCGGAGGTTGTGGAACTATGGCACAGCTCCAAATTGCTCTCCAGAATGGTTGCATCAGTTCAGAACTCTACCAACAATGCATTCGTGTTACAATGTTCCCGCATCTTCTCCACCACTTATCATTTCCCTGTTTTGTCATAGGTATGACGTGGTACCTCAGAGTTGCTTGGACTTGCATTTCAGTAATTAATAATGATTTAGAGAATTTTTTAATGTAACTCTAGAGAGCTTTGGTTTCTTCCTCTGAAAACTGCCTGTTCAAATCCTTTGACCATTTATCACTTGGGGAATAACTTGTATTCTTATAAATTTGACTCAGTTCTCTATGTATTTCAGAAAGGAGGCCTTTATTGGAGACACCGGTTGTAAAAATTGTTTCCTAGCTTGCTTTTTCTCTTCTAATCTTGGTTGCATTGGCTTTGTTTGCTGCACATCATTTCTTATGGCATAATAGCATTCCATCCTATGCTGCAACTTATTTAGCCTTCTCCAACTGATGGACATCCTTCAACTTCCAATTCTTTGCCACCATAAAAAGCTCTGCCTTAAAATATTTTTGTGAAATAGGTCCTTTTCTCGTTTTTGAAAATGTCTTTGGGATATAGACCTAGTCATGATATTGCTGGGTCAAAGGGTATACACAGTTTTATAGCCCTTTGGGTACAGTTCAAAATTACTCTTCAGAATGGTTGGGTCATTTGGATCAGATCAACTCTACTAGTGCATTAATGTCCCATTTTTTTATATCCCCTCCAACACTTACCATTTTCCTTTTCTCTCATATTAGCCAATATGGTAGGTATGAGGTGGTACCTTGGAATTGTTTTCATTTGTATTTCTCTAATCAATAGTGAGTTAGAGCATTGTTTCATATGAATATGGATAACTTTGATTTCTTCTTTTGAATACTGTCTATTCATGTCCTTTGATAGTTTATTAATTGGTAAATGACTTGTATTCTTATAAATTTGACTCAATTCTGCATATATTTGAGAAATTAGGCCTTTATCAGAGAAATCTTCTATAGAAACATTTTCCCCCTAGTTTTCTGCTAATTTCTACTCTTGGCTACATTGCTTTTGTTTATGCAAAATATTTTTTCACTTAATGTAATCAAAATTATAGATTTTACATTCCATAATGGTCTCTGTTTCTTATTTGGTCATAAATCCTTCCCTTATCCAAAGATCTGACAGGAAAACTATTCCAAATTCTTCCAATTTGCTTATAATATCACCCTTTATGTCTAAATCATGTACCCATTTTTCTTTATTTTGGTACATAGTATGAGATATTGGTGTATATATCTAGTTTCTGTCAAACTGCTTTTCAGTTTGGAGTCATTTCTTGTCCCAAAATCTTTGATCTTTGGGTTTGTCAAATAGCAGATCATGATGGTCATTTACTACTGTGTGTTACATACCTAATCTATGCCACTGATCCATCACTCTATTTCTTAGCCAGTACCAGATTGTTTTGATGATTACCACTTTGTAATACAGTTTGAGATCTGATACAACTAGACTACCCTCCTTCAAATTTTTTTTGCATTGTTTCCCTTCATCATGGTTTTTCAAATACTACATTGGCTGAATACCGGCTCTGGCAAAAAAAGTCTTTAAGTGTGGGACAGTGATGGACTGTTGTTTGAATATCAGTCTGGTTAAGTTTGTAAAGATTCATCACTAGAAGGTTGGTCACAAAGTGATAAAGTTTTTGAGGCTGTAGCAATTCTAGAAGAATGTCTACTAAAGGAAAGTGGGATTTTGGTAGTGGGAGTACCCACAGAGGTGAAATCATAGATTTTTCAAATATCAAAATAAGTATGATGGTAGGTCAAAAAGATTTATTAGGAATATGCCATGACTGTTTTTAGTATAGTGTCCCACTTTATCAGTATTAACAGATCTTTCAGGCTATGTAATTGTTTCTCATTGCGTTACCATAGAAACATGACTTCTCTCAAAGATTTTATTTTGAGTCCTAATTTTAAAGTTATTTTTGGTTGTATTGGAATATAAATAAACAGCATTTATAAGTTGGGTTTTATTTAATCACTTTGAAGATACAAAATACTTTTTTTCAAATTAATTTCACTTTTAGTGAAGTATCCAATTATATAAGCTAGTATCATTTAAATCAATGAATGACCCCTTCTCTGATTGAGAAAGAGATGAACAAAAACTCAAGTTAGCTATAGAAATTAAACCTTCACCATAAGACAGTCTTATGAAGATTTTCTCCTAAATTGTGTTTTGAAGCTGACAGATAGGAAGTAGTAGATCAAATAATGATAAATACACAGGACATTTTGGATTTAAAGCCCTTATCTGACCATGCTATTCTCTAGCTCTGACCATGCCATTTTTAGCACAAAAAATTCTTGTGATTCCCTATAAAATACAAAGTCATTTATTTGGCATTCAACACCTTTCAAAGTTTGACTCTAGCCCAGTGCTTCTGTGGGGTGGCAACCCCATATAGGATTGTGAAAAATTTGGCCACAGTAAAAGGTTTCTGAGTAATAACCAAAAGTTAATTAAAAATCAAATGTAGTGAATCTGAAGCCCATGTTCCATCACGCAACTTCACTGCAGCCTTGGTTTTGAACACAAAGCATCCACACTTTGCACTGTGCTTGCTGTCATGGCCATGCAACACCAATGAATGCTGTAGAAATGCAAAAAGGGGTTGTGAGTGGAAAAAGTTTAAGAATCTTTGCCTAACTTACCTATTCAGATTTATCATATATGATACTTTTTCATGCACTCGTATTTTCCAGTTAAACTGACCTCTTTGCTGTTATACAGGCTATCTTTGTACCTAGAATGCACCCCTTCCTCTATCCCTTAGAATCTCCACCTTCTTTCAAAACTCACTTAAAATAGCTTCTCACCTCTCGTCTCCCATCTCCAGCTGCCTTATGGGCATCTGAACTGGATGTCATGGAGACATCTTAAATTCAGTATATTCAACAATGAACTCACCTTCCCCCATCTCCATGATTAATGTCAGAATTCTGTTAGTTCAGATTCAATGTTGGAATGAAATGAGGTACTCTCCGAGTCATTGAACATATTAAAACAAGGAGGTTTACTATGTGTGTGCCATAACATATGAAAGATCTGCAACAGGAATACAATGACACTGAGATTCCCTGGACATGGCCTCCCTCATCTCTATTTGGAAACTGGTTGTCAGGATGGGATAAGGTTACTTGTGCGGCCTTCAGAAATCCATCATGTCTGAGGACACTGAATTCCATGTGACTGGGATTTTGTATGCCATTAGATGACTAGGAACCTCCATCAAGGAAGCCAGGACCAGTCAAGTCCCAGGGATAAAGACTGTTCTAGTTCTTTGTCCTAGACTTACCCCATGTCGGCTGTAGGGAAGGGAGAGGGAAGATAGGGAAGGAAGCTGCACTGGAAAGTCAATCACATAGGCTGATCCTATGTGGGCAGCTTTGTCCTCTTTTTGGTAAAGTTTCTCCATGTTGTAGGTGGGAGGATAGAAATTGTGTCTGGTCTTGTCATACTCCAAGTCTTTCTTTCTTCCTGTTGAGGGTGCCACCATCCTCCCAGTCAGCAAAGGTCACAATATAGGTGTCATCCTCAACTCCTCTCTCTCTCTCTGTCATCCCCTATATCCAATCTGTTGCCAAGGCCTGTAAATTCTGCCTTCACAGCAATTTTTATTCATAGTGTCCCCAAAATGTTAGTAAAACTTTAAACTATTAAGTTTAATGCTTTGTACATCTCCCCTTTGGGATAAATACAGTATATATCCCCTTCTCTCCTGACATTCTGCCTCTTCCCTTCTTTCCCCCCATGCTCATGTGCAGGCCTTATTGATTCATATCTGGGATATTGCAATAGCAATATTCTCCCTGCCTCAAGTGTCTCCCTTTTCCAGTCCATCCTCCTCTCAGCTATAAAATTGATCTTCCTTAATCACAGATCTGAACACATCACCGCACCTCTCCCCATTCAATAAGCTCCAGTGTTTTACTGTAACCTCCAAGATAACATACAAAATCCTGTTTAATGTTCAAAGTCCTTATAACCTGTTCTCCTCCTATCTTTTAGAGATTTCTTGCACCTTCTTCTCCCTTCACATATCCTGCAATTCAGTGATATGGGCCTCCCTTCTGTTCTCACAAGATACCCTAAATCCCAACACAGAGAATTTTCACTGGCTGTCTTCCATGCTTTTTGAAGAAGGTGGGATGTTAGCTGAGGTTTGAAAGAAGCCAGGGAGGGCAGAAGATGGAGATAAAGAGGGAGAGAATTCAAGTCATGGGGGACAAGTGTAGATAGCAAGGGTTATTTCATGGAGCATGCTGAGAGCTGCTATTCCTTGCTCTTTATCCAAGTGCAGATTTTGGAGGGGGTCTGCTTTTGACCATGTGGGATTTGTCACCCAAGGTTGTGTATGTAGAGATGATGAAGATCTTGAAGAGCTGATGACTCAGTGGATGTACAAAATGGATTAATCTACTTGTAATTCTTCCTTTCCATCTATGAATCCTGTCAGGACTGTTTCCAGCTGCTTCCCAAGAAGGGGGATGGGAAAAGTTCTGTCTTCTACCTCCAGCCAGATGGTAGCCATGAGTCTTTAAAGCAGAGTCGAGATACCAGAGTAAAGGCAGGGATTCACCTGAACTCTCTCAGATTTCCCTCCAAACAACATAAAAACAATTCTTCAAAACAAATTATGAAGTAGCAGAATTAACAAAAGGACAGGGTGAAACAGTTTTCTAGTACAAGACAACTTAGAAGGTAGGCAGGAAAAAAGTCTATCTCACTGGGGTGAGACTGGATTGCAGTCTAGCATTCGCTATGCCCTAGCAACCTAGCAGCAGGCCTTTGAGGTAACTGACCTTTTTCAGACTTTTCAGTCCACAGATGGTGAGGGGGTAGAACAACTTGTCAGAAAGAGATTACAGGGGACCCTTTTCTGGCACTGGAAGCAAGATTCAGTTGCATTGCCCATACACAGTTCCAGGTCAGAGTCCCAGGGCAAGAAGGAGCACTAGCAGTAATGGGGATCCTGGACACCAGTTACAGGCTGGAAAATTGTGCCTGTGGTGGTTCATAGACTGGAGCAGTGGTCAGGAGAGCAGTGATCACACCTTTCCTTAGATCATACCACTTTGGAAGAACTAAAAATTTATAGACTCCCAGAACCATCTTTGAAAACAGCAACATGGAAAACTTAAAGTTTGAGATAGTGCCCCTCCACCCTGGGAGCAGAGCCCAACTTTAACATAAAGTTAAAAGTCAAGAAATGGGCCAGAAAAATGAGTAAACAACAGCAACAAAAATAACCTGACCACAGAAAGTTACAATGATGACAGGGAAGATCAAAACACAAATTTAGAAGAAGACAACATGTCAAAATACCTACATGCAAAACCTCAAAGAAAAATGTGAATTGGTCTCAGGAGGGAAAAAAGAATTCCTGTAAGATGTAAGAATCAAATAAGAAATGTAGAGGAGAAATTGAAAAAAGAAATGACAGTGGTGCAAGAAAATTATGAAAAAAAGAGTCAACAGCTTGGTAAAGGAAGCATAAAAATTACTGGAGAAAAAACTTAAAAAACAAACAATTACAAGCAGCCAGAAAGAAACAATTCAAATATCATGGAGCCACAGTCAGGATAGCATGAGATTTAGCAGCTTCTATATTAAAGATCGGAGGGCATGGAATATATACCATGCCAGACGGCAAATGAACTGGGATTACAACTGAGAATCACCTTTCCAGAAAATTCAGGGGGAAAAATAGATTATCAATGAAATAGAGGGAATCCATACACATTCAGCTGGGCATAGAAATCTATCTTATCCTACAAGAAAGCAGGAGAGGAGAGATATAAGAGAAGGGGTTGGGACCGATAAAAAGGAGAGTAGATTAAGGGAGGTTATGGTTTGAAACAAAATACTTTTGAAGAGAGAAAGGGAGAAAGGACGTAAGGAGACAGAGAAGGATAAATGGGGATGGGGGAAGTAGGATGGAGAGAAATACACAGTTAGTAATTAAAACTGTGAATGTGAATGGGGTGAACTCACCCATAAAATGGAAGTAGGTAGCCAAGTGGCAAAAAAGAAAGACAGTCCTTCATCTCAAGGTGCTTACATCTTAATGGTAAGAAACAACACATAAAAGGAGGCTAAAGGGAGAGGGAAAGGGGAGAAAAGTGCTTGTGTTGGGTTGAAAGTAAAAAGAAGCCTGAAAAATCAGGAGTTGAATGAAGGAGTGAGCATGGATGAACTGAGCACTTTCCTGAAAAATAGACATTTCAGGAAGAATTGACCAATCAGAAGAAGCACATGAGTGATTCTAACTGAAAAATAAGTAATTTTTGTTAGAGATTGTTGTTATGGAATATTCACTCCAAACTGTATTTTAGCATATTATGACATTTTTCTTCTGAATTCCTATGAATATTACCTTAAATTATCTAGAGGCAACTAGGATAGAGTGTTGAGTCTAGAGTCAGGAAAACCTGAATTTGAGTCTAGAGTCAGGAAAACCTGAATTCAAATCTTGTTTTAGACACTTAACTAGTTGTGTGACCCAGGGCACAATTAAAGAAACTGAGGTAGACAAAGGTTAAATTGACTTCACTTTGAGTGAATATACACATATGTGTGTATACACACATATATTTGTATATGTATGTATATATGTATGTGTATATATGTGTATATATAGTATGTGTATGTATATATATTTATCTATGTATATGTATACATATTTTGGACACAGGAGAAGAATTTTCAGCAACACTTCCAGCATTTTTGGAGAGGACAGCTGCTGATAAGAGGATTGGTCCAAGCTTGGCTATTTGACCAGAAGTCATGTACTAGGAATTGTTTGGAAAATGCCGAACCTAAGTGAAATGTAAATCACATAATTGGTAGTTCTGTAAATTGCTTCATCTTTTCATGAGATTTAAGTATCAGTATCCTAGCCGATTATAATAGTAGTTATGCTAAGTTACTGCATCTGTTTTAAATTTGTTTTAATCAAATACAAATTTATGTTTAACATTTCTTTTGTGTGTAGGAATAAATTACTTGTCCCATACCAGAATAATATTGTACATTGAGTATTTTTTTTTACTCCTCCTTCTTGGGAAAAAACTAGACATGGACCATAAGTAAAATTGTCCCTGGCTTGCCAGGGGCTAGGAAGAGGGCCGGGGTTAATAAGCCAAACATTGTGAAAACAAGGAGGTTAGCTCCCTCATTGAAGGTCAGTATCCTTAGTTCTTAGTCTACATCACATGCCTAGGTATAGAACAGGGAGTGAGTATATATCCCTGTAGGACTCCTGTCCTATGTGAGCTCAGCAGTGGTTTCTCTAGTGTGTATATACACGCACATACATATGCACACACATGCATATATGGACATATATGTATATCCATATATGTATGTGTATGTATATATGTTTATATATGTGTGTATCT
>CM053771.1:288841392-288910935 GCA_028658325.1 Potorous gilbertii
ACTGGTGGAAATTTTATTGACATTTACCTTTGGTTTTGGTGATTTTGAGTCCCTTCATCATCTTGGTCATCTTCCTCCAGAATGCCCTCTAGCTTGTAAATATTTTTTCTAAAATAGAATTTTACATACCACTAGTCTTAGCAGAAAAAAAAATCAAGCACTACTAAAATTAAAATCACCCATGATTCTGCAGTGTGATATTGCTACTTAGTGTAGTGGATAAAGAGCTGCCTGGGAAGGCCATTTGTAATACCCACAGCAAGTGGTCATCTAGGCTCAAGTGAGGAGAAGCCCATTATCTCCTAAGGCAATGCATTTCACTTTTAGATAACCCTACCTATCTGGAAAGTTTCCTTAATAGTTTAAGTCTTCTTTGCTATTTCTATTTATTTCTCTTTTCAAGTTGGTTTGGAAAAACCGTGGGTTCCTCAAGTCAATTTGATGGGATTCAATTTGATTCATTTCAATTCAGCAAACACCTTTTACCATCTAACCCGAATAAGACACTGTACAAGAATGCATGCTTTAAAAATTTTTTTTTGATGGTAGAGTGATCTGGACTTATATTACCCCTGTGATATAACGGGTGAGGATCCCTCTACTGATGCAGAACAGCAACTGTGCTGGTCTTTTAAAAAAATAGTTTTAGAAAGAGATGTGGGACATTGAAAAGGTTGAATGACTTGCCTAGAATTATACAATCAGTTCATTTCAGAGGTGAGACTTGAACCTGACTTTCAGATTTTTTAGCCATTACTCTCATTCATAATTTAGTAACTTTTCAAGGCATAGTCTCCCTGGTCTTTTGACATTATTAAAAGATTCAAATAATCCCTCCCATTGACTTAACAAAAGTAACTGAGAACAATCAAGTACTTTATTAGCCCTTGAATTCATAGAGAGTATACCTTGGGAAAGATTCTATATATAGAGTTAGAATAGACCTTTGCTGTTGCTCATTAGTTTTCAGTATTGTCCAACTCTTTGTAACCCCACTTAGGGTTTCTTGGTAAAGATTCTGGAGTGGTTTGCCATTTCCTTCTCCAGCTCATTTTACAGATGAGGAAACTGAGGCAAACAGGGCTAAGTGACTTGCCCAGGATCACACAGCTAGTAAGTATCTAGGTGAGGCCAGATTTGAACTCAGGAAGATGAGTCTTCCTGAATGGATCTTAAAGGCCAATTAGTCTACCATCTCATTTAAAAGATAAGGAAATTGAGGTCCCAGAGGGGTGACATCTAAGAACACAAAGCAGAATCAGTATTTGAACCCAGGTCCTCTTCCTCCAAATTAACCACACTTTCTACTGTACCACTCTGCACAAGACTAATGTCTGAGTGCTATGAAGGACATCAGAGGTAGGATAAGGTTCCCTTTACTCAGTTGTGTAGAAGTAGGTTCCAAAGGATAAAAGCTTGTTGTTCTTTCAGGATGATCTTCTCCTTGGAGAAGCTATACATACCTATAGAGGCCAGGGAATTGTAAACAATGCAAGTAAGCCTTAATAAGAGGAAATCTCTGGTTTATCTTCTCACTTTTACGCCTCTATACTCCCCAGTCCTAGAAGCATGGAATTATAGATTTATGGTTAGGAGTGATCTGAGAGACCAGAATGTAGGATTTTGGAGATAGAAGGGACCTTAGAAATGATTTTGTCCACCTCTCTCAATTTATAGATTGGGAGACTAAAGCCCAGAGAGGTTATATGACTTGGCCAAAGAAAGTTGAACAAATAGTGAGAGGCAGAGTTAGAATTTGAAGCCTAATTCTCTGATGCTAAATTCAGTGCTCCTTATTCTAGTGTCTAGATACTTAGGCAACTCAGTATCAGACACAGTACAACAATCAAATGAAGAGAACAGTACAGAAAGTGTTTTTTATCCTTTGTTTTTTGAAGACATGCAATGACATCACAGGGTAATATCGTGACTTGTGGGTGAACTAGATTTAAATGAGGCAGAGTTGTACAAAGTCATTCATCAGCCTCATTCTTTCTTCCAGAGTCATCAAAGTTCAGTGGCAGGTCCAAGAAGAGTGGTGATAGCTGGGATGCAGACTTTAATGTTTTTGATGTTGACTAGGCTCTAGGTACTCTACAGCACGTACTTTAGCCACCTTCATGGCCACTTGAAGAAATTGTTCTCATCTTCCCATTGTATTGGACATGAGTAAGGGGGAAGCCTTCACATGCTAGGGGTATTCCCTAACTCACCAATGGGTTTGAGGCCTAGGGATTATCATTAACCTGTGATAGCCTGTCTGCTGAGATCATTTTACTGGGATATGACCGTTGCACATGCTACAGCTTCTTGGAGCTACAGGTGAGAATTGTGTGATAGGTGGATACCAAAGATGGATGAACAGCCCTGAAAAGGGCTCAGCAAGCCCTTACACCAGAGGTGCTAGTCCTCCTGGACCCTATATATGCCAGAAGATATATATATTCCACAGGAAGAGCACTTGGTGAGGTTTAGGTACAGGGGATATAAAAGACCCCAAGAAGTAGTTATCTTGGGAACTTTGGGAGTAGTAAATTACTTGTTGCTGGACATATAATGTTTGTTGATATTTTCTTTACTTTCAACAAAAACTTACATGTTATAGCTAGTGTGTTTGCTAATGAGGTTTTGATGCCAGTCTCTTGGACTGCCCACTGGAACAATTTTCTCAGGTTCTGGGTGGGAAGTTGAGCCAACGAAAGTGTAACATCCCACAAAATGTAAGCTAGACTCTTTTGGACAGAGATATCCACTTTTTTTTCTAGCCTGACAACTAGAATCACACACTATGATCAGTCCATTAATTTGCATTATATCTTACAGTGTTTTAAAATTATTTGATAAAATAGGGCTGAATGAGGAATAAGATAGAAGAGAGAATGACTCAAGGAAATCTATCATCATCCACATGCAAAAAAACCCTCAGTCTACTTCATTAACAATAGAAATGGGGGGGAATCATCAAAAAAGTTTTCCTGAAGCCTTAATTTATAAAGCATGCTGAGATTTCTTTGCCCATGATCCTCCTATTTCTGCACAACACCCACCCCTCCCTCCCTTCTTCTTTCCTCTTCCCCCTAACCATCTGCCCTATCCCTTTTGGGTAGCCAGATTGCCTCTTGAGATCTGTTTGCTGCAGCTGTCTTCTTCTGCTATTAAAGTAGCCAAACTGTGACTGCTCTGCAACCTTACTGACCAGCAGGAACAGTTACTTATGTTCAGGGCAGGGAGATAAAATGAGGGAATAGGATGAAGAAGAAAAAGGAGAGAGGAAGAGAGGAAGACTTCTAAGAAGTTTTAGATAACTGACAAAAGCTATAATGTAAATTCCTTAATATCATGGCATGAAAGGTTATTATAGCAGAGATGGGATGGTATAGTATCTTTTCCAATAAAACCCCAAATGGGGTCATGAAGAGTTGGGCATGACGGCAAAATGACTAAACAACAAAGTATGGTGTAGTGAAAAAAAGCACTGGACTTGTAGAGATAAGGGTTTCATTCCTTCCTTTCGAACTTAGCCATAGGATGTGACTTCCAAGAAGGAGAGTATGTAGTGTGATGAGTTCTAAGAAGAGGGTCTTATGGAACATTTGTATTGCAGGTGTCCAAGAAGGAAAAACTTAGAAGAGACTGAGAAGGAAAACAAAGGAGGGAGGCTCTGATACTTGCTGTGTGACTTTGGGCAAGTTATTAATTTTTCTCAGCTTCAGTTTTTCATTTATAAAATAAAGAGTTTAGACTACATGTCCTCTAAGGTTCCTTCCAGCTCTAAATCTATAATCTTGTAACTTCAAAAGGTACAATAAACTTTGACTACATGAAAATAAAAAAAAATTGAAGTAAAATAAATGAAAACAGAATTAGAAAAGATAGATAAAAATAATTGCACCAAATATCACCATTAAAATTCTGGTTTCCAAAACATAAAGGTAATTGAGACAAATTTATAACACTATGAACCCTTCCCTAATAAATAAGAGATAAAAAAGATAAGAAGTTTTCAAAAAATAATTTAAAACTATAATTGACCAAATGAAAAATATTCCAAATCAGTAACAAAAAGAGAAATGAAAAATCTCAATGCAAATTGGTAAAGATGAAAAAAAAGTTGAAAAATTAAATATGATTGGAGGGCTATAGGAAGATAGGCATACTGATGCATTGTTTGGTGGAATTGTAAAATGGTCCAACTGTTTTGGATTTCACTTTGAAATCATATAAGAAAATTGACTTGTCTATACTCTTTAATTCAACAGGCCCATTACTGGATATAAATATATATATATATGTATATATTTATATACTAAGAAAATCAAAGAAAGAAACATCCCACATATACCAAAATATTAATATTTTCTACTCTTTATGAAAAACAGATTAAAAATCCACAATATATAAAGCAATGGAATATGACTGTGCAGAAATAAATAACAAATACGAGGAGTTCAGATAAATGTGGGAAGATTTTTATGAACTGATGAATCTTATCATGGTCATAGAGATACTTGCCTTAAATCCCTCAGAGCATAAAAATTCATGGTGAATAGGACTTAGAACAGGACAGGATGTCAGAGCTGGTATTCTAATGGAAAAAAAACCCCCACCAAAACAAAATGTAGAGAACAATATATGGAATGATTACAACAATGTAAATGAAAAAATTCACTAAGTCAAATTATGAATAAGGAGGAAAAACAACAGACCGTAGAGAAAAGACGATGATATATGGCTCTTTTCTCATAGCAGAGAGGTGAGTATGTGGGGATGGAGTGGGTAGAGGGAGGCTGTTGTTCTTTAGC
The DNA here is from genome assembly GCA_028658325.1 of Potorous gilbertii. Classification (NCBI taxonomy): domain Eukaryota; kingdom Metazoa; phylum Chordata; class Mammalia; order Diprotodontia; family Potoroidae; genus Potorous; species Potorous gilbertii. Next base: position 288,846,195 of record CM053771.1, read on the forward strand.
TGTATTTGAATCTTCATGACTCCATTTTGGGTTTTCTTGGTTTGACATTTCCTTCTCCAGCTTATTTTACACATGAGGAAACGGAGGAAAACAGAGTTGAGTGTCTTGTCCAAGGTCACACTGAGGCAAAAAGGGTTAAGTGACTTGCCCAGATAGCTAGTAAGTTTCTGAGCCAGATGAGTCTTCCTGACTCCAGGCCCAGTGCCCTAGCCACTGTGCCACCTAGCTGCCCTGAAGGAAAGAGGTTACTGGAATTGCACACTGTATGCATTGTCTGATATCCATTTTAGGTGGTTTTGCTTTTTTTCTTTTCTTTGTCAAAAGGAAGGGCTCAACCTGAAAGGGGGAATTGGAAGTGACTATCAGGTAAAAACGAAAGGCATCACAAAGCTATTTTAAGAAAGAAACGAAGGAGAAATTATTAAGTATGTAGTTGCAACCAAGATAAATCAGTGTTATGAAAACCAAGGGGATAGAACCATGAATGGGATAGTCAACAATGTCCCATGTTACAGAAAATTCAAGGGGCCTGAAACCTAAGAAGAGTCTACTAGAACTTTGGTGACCTTGGGGAGGGTAACTTTACTAGAGATTGGAGGTATGAAGGGAGAATTGGTGAACAGAGGTAGTGAGTTTGACTGCTTTTTTTGGAAGGTTGGTCTTCAGTAAAAGGCTCAGATGATGAGAGAAGAGTCACTGATTTCAGCAGAAAATCAATCAAAATAGAAAAGGGATGGAAAATAGAGTCTATCAAGACATGAATTAGATTGTTAATGGGAATTGGGATCATATTGGAGCTTAAGTAGCCATCTAGCTAAGGGGTGAAATCCCAGGTTCAAGGAAGACCAGAAGTTACTTTAATTAATATCTTTATTCTATAATTAGCAATTAAATTAAAAAGCAGACTTCCTGGAAAAGTAACAAGTTTAAATTCACACAGTGAATAACTTACATGTATGCCTGTCCTACTAGCAAGTAGTATTGGGTGGGGAGAAGAATACAGAAAGGGGAAGCAGGGAAAGGATGTTGAAGATAAACTTGACCTACTTATCAATTTTGCCAAAGGTTTTTTTTAATTGTTTTGTCCAGAGAAGCTACACTTGAAGGAAAAAAGCAACCTATTTTCAGATATCCGAAGGAATTAAGTAGGACCCAAAAGAAGACATTGAGTGGAAAACCACAGAAGGAGAATAATCTGATTAAAGCCAAATAGCTTCTTGCCTGAAAGCCTGCTTAACCCTTCAGGGCACAAAAATTCATGGATCTAGAGCTGGACGCGACCCCAAAGCAGGAATTCTTAACTTTTTCTTTGTGTCATGGACCCCTTTGGCAACCTGAAACTTACAGACCTTTTCTCAGAAAATTCTTTTAATTGCATAAAATAACAGACGTAGGATTACAAAGGAAGCCAATTATATTGAGAGTTAATAAAGTATGTTTTAAAAAAGTTCAGTCAATAAACACTTAGTCCTGCTATTTCATTAATAAGCCTATCAATGTATTATCTCACCATCGGCTATGCACTTTCGCAAGTCTCACCTCTTTTTCTCCTTACAACAACCTGCGTGGCAGGTACTGTTATCCACATTTCACAGTTTTTAAAACTGAAGCTCAGTGACTTGTCTAGGTCACACAGGTCTTCCTGACTCTAGACTCACAAGTCCATCTACTGCATTACCCAGCGGCCTCTAAAAGGCAGTCCTGGTCCTGAAGGAGCTCACGGATCTCCGTATCTAACTTCTCATTTTAGAGAGGAAACTGAGCGCCAAAGAAACCGTGCCTCGGCACTGTCAGGCCGGGCTGAGGACTTTCAGGAACGCCCCGGGCCATCCTCCTCAGTCCGGGAGAGAACGGTCCGGAGAAGCGGGGCCAGGAGGGCGGGGGCGGGATCACGCCGCTCCGGGATTCCCGGCGCTGATTGGTGCCCTTGCGGAAGGGGGCGGAGCCGGAGTTCCACAGGTGGTCGCGAGCCTGGGGATGCGCGCTTGGCCCTGCGGGTGGGCCGCTAGGCGTCGCGCTGGAGTCGCGTCTCCGCGGTTGCCGGGGCGACGGTGCGGGGGTGCGCTTTGGGGAAGGCGTGCGGGGTGGTTGGGGCAGAGGGCCGGGGGGGAGCGGCGGGGGCTGGGGGGGTGTGGCTCCCGGGGCAGCGCCAGGGGCCCGCGCGGCGGCTCCCGGGGCGGCGCGAGGCGGCGGCGCTGCTGCTGCTCGCACTGGTGCGCCCGTCAGGCGGCGGCGGCGGCTAGCTCGGAGCGCCCCGGGGCCGCGGGAGCCAAGCCGGGCGGTCCGCGGGGGCAGCGAGCGACGACCCCCGAGGCCGCTCGCAGTGCCGCGACGCGGAGCCGAGGAGGGGGCGAGGGAGGCGGGCGCCTGGCAGCCCCCGGAATGACTCCGAGGGGCTCCCCTCTGGCGCCCCTGCTGCTCCTCTCTCTGCAAGGTAAGACCCCCACGCTCCCCTCCCTCCCGGGTGATTTGGGCCCCGGCGGGGCAGGTGCCTCCAGCCCAACTTCCTGGGGCCGTCTTGCTGCCCATCTGCTTGTCGGGGCCAGCCTGGTGCCCGCGGTGGTGCCTACGGCGGGACGAGGGCGCATCTCTGCCCCTGCCCCGGCGCTCTGACTGACCGGCGGCCCCTTCCACCCCCGTCCAGCCTTCCTCTGTTCTCTCTGAAGATTCCGCCTCTCCCCGCACCCCGCCCGAATCTGCCGGCGGTCTGACAAGGCGGACCCTTTAGTAGCCTACTTGGGGCGGTATTTGGAGCTAACTTGGAGGTCCGAGGATGAGCTTTCAAACGCATTCAGAAACTTCGTGTGTGGGTTCTACCCGTCTCTTAAGAATAGAGCGCAGCGCCGACACATTCATTGATCTGTACTGTAGGTGGAATGTGAGTTCTGCGAGCAGGTCAGCTTTGAAATGGACTCTGTGAGTGTAGTTTGTGCTTAAAATGAAAAGCAAGCTGCTCCGAGGCTTAGAGTCTTAGTTTTATGGTCAGTGCCCTGCTTCTGCTCCACGGTGTTTAGGAACGCGTTCGTTTTATTTGAAGTTTGTTAAGTTCAGAATAAAAATTTTTAAAATTCCACAAAAATGTAAGTTGCCCTATGGTATTTATGATCAGAATAAGTACATGCCTTTCCCCTCTCCCCAATTTCTTTTAAAATCTTCCTTCATTGAATTTTCTTTCTTGCACCCTGTGTCTTTTCATCTAAGTTGCTTTCATAGTTTTGAGGCTGGTTTTCTTAAAGGAAGCGTCTTTTCAACCATCCTCTTTCTCTGCTGCTTCAGCTTGGGTAGAATATGTGTTCTGATTCAATTGATAATGAAGATTTTAATGAGATTGGTTTTGAAAATTCTTCTTTAAAACGTTTTAATTAACTTTGCTGCATTTTCTGGGAAACTGTTGAGGTTTGTCCAATTTTATACTGTAATTGGTTTGCTAATTTGTCTTCAGACTGGGAACCAACTCTTGAGTTGTTACAGCCTTGTGAGTGATTGGTTGATTTAGTAGGGAAGAAGAAAGCGTTTGATGAAGTCCCTTTTCTCACAGAAACTGGTAGCACTTTTCTGGAGGTCCATATGTGTAAATCAGTAATTATAAACAAAGAGTGATTTTGTGAGTATAGTATACATATGTATCATATTGTGTCTTCAAACTAAGTTTGGTAATGATTTTGTGAGTATATATATATATATATATATATATATGTATATGTGTGTGTGTGTATATCCGTGTGTCTCCATATCCATTTCATATTGTGTCTTTAAACTAGATTTGGTTGTGTTCCCAGATGCCTCAAGTGAGTAGGCTGCAATCCCTCTCCTTGTGTGGTAGACAGCAGCTCTTCTGTTGGTTACTTTTCCGTTCTTACATCCTTCATGTGTTACATCCTGAAGAGTGAGTGGGCTTTTGCTTCAGCCTCTCCAACTAACCAACATTACTGTAAACTGCCATCAGAAGGACCATGGGAGATTTGATTGTAGGGGCAGCTAGGTGGTACTTGCTGTATCGGGCAGGAAGATCTGTGTTCAGATGTAGCCTCAGACAGTTGCTAATTGTGTGGTCCTGTGCCAATCATGTAAACTCTATCACATTTTCTTTAGTCTCTAAAATGAGCATGATAAAACCTACCTCCTACGGTGGTTGTGAAGATCAGATGGGTTAATAATTATCAATAGCAAGCACTATATAAATGTTAGCTATTATTATTTTTGTTGCTGTTATTTTCACCACTAGCCTAAGGTTTTGGTCAATAACTGACCAAATTTATTATACCAAATAAGTGATATAATGCAGTATACTTCTCTTGTGCATTTTGGTTTGGAATATTTCTTAAGAACTGAAATGATTCAGCGATTCTTTAGACTGTTGTTTAATTGTTTCTGACTCTTCGTAACCCCATTTGGAGTTTTCTTGGTAAATATACTGGAGCGGTTTGTCGTTGCTTTCTCCAACTCATTTTACAGATGAGGAAACTGAGGCAAACAGGATGAAGTGACTTGCCTGGGGTCACATGAGTAGTAAGTATCTGAGACTGAATTTGAACTCAGGTCTTCCTTACTTTAGGTCAGGCACTCAATCCACTGTGACACCTCTCTGCCTTGTAGAGGGTCCTTAGTATTTAGGACTATCAATCTGATGAGAAGGTATCCATTTTAAAGCCTTGCTGGGGTTAACCCATTCTCAGTACCCCCCTTCTCTGTTTCCCTAAAATTGATTCATCCAGCATGTATTTAGTGGGCTTGGGCTGAGTTCTAGGACACTGTGAGTTCATTTCAATGTGAGAACACAGGGATGAATAAGGGTCCCTAACTTCAAGGCATTTTCCATATACTAGGTAAGAGACCTGTAGAGGAATCATTGCTATTTAAGGTTGAATGTGTTGTTTGTGGTTAGAGAGGAAAAAAAAATACTCTGGAGATTCAGATGAGGGAGAACTCTCTATCAAGTAGGGGATTTGGACTTTGAGTTGAGCCTAGAAGGATGAAGAGAATTTTCAATAGATGGACCATAGGATGGGGAAAAGATAGTCTGGGCAGAGAGAATGACAAAGTCACAAAGTCAGGACAGTGTATTTAGGAATGGAGAGTAGTCCTGTTTCCATGAAGTAGAGGTGATTTGTAACTGAGTATTGGGAAATAAGACTGGAAAGATAGGTTAGAAGCACTGTGGGAATACTTGGGTGAGTATATCCAGTAGGTTTCTGTATTATATTTTTGACTCAATTTTTAGTTGAAATTTTCATTTAGTCTCTCTAATCTAATAACCTTCAGTCCTCATCATGTTTACCTTTAGATGTCTTTATTCTGGACTAAATAACCTCAATTTCTGACTCTTTTTTAATAAAAGACTTGTACCTTCTCTTTGTTGATTATTTTCAATTTATCCTGTGCATATATGCATATGTACATGTATATAATGCACATGTGTATATACATATACATATATATATATATATATATATATATAAAACCTCATTATATTTATGGTTCTCCTATTTACATTTCTTTTTATTTTAGTGATGAAGCTCCAATCTGAGAATATTCTAGTTGCGGGGAGAAGCACCTGGTGCCAGGCATGAGAAATTAAAAAAAAAAAAGGCAGTTGCTGTAATGAATCTTGATATGACTTGCAGAATTATATCATTGTGAACTCCAAATATGGTAGATAATGACATATGAAATTTGAAATATGTAATATTGCCTCAGTAATGATATGAAAGAAATAGTATCAGCAAAGGAAAATTCATCTTTAGAAAATCAGATTTAGTTAAACTTCTATCCCTAGAGGGCTTCTCTTGATTGTATTTCTGTGGCCTCACTTAAAACTTTAAGAGAAAAATCCATGCCTATAGAACTCCATGACATAGGTTCAGAAATAGTAAAGAATTTAGCAGAGTTCATATTGAAAGAAGAGTTCAAGATCATTTAGTTTAAATCCTTCATTTTATAGAAAAGGTAGAGAGATCCTACTCCTAGCAAGCAGTGCAGCTGGGGTTAGAACCCAGCCTTCCGACTCCAAATCTACTGTTTTTTTTCCCTTTTACCATGCTATCTTCTTTGCATCATATGTGCAGAGAAAAATAGTAGTCATATAGTGTTCATATAATGAGACTTCATCAATTTGATCTCCCTCCCAAGATGTATATTGCCATCCATCCACACCGGATTCTTACCCATGCTCTCCCATGAGTGCACCATAGCAGGTCAGGTCAGTGTGCTGGGGTGGGGTGGGGTTTCTTACTTATGAATACAAATGAGGAAAGTCATAAACCTAAATGGGAAGGAATTCTGTGCATTTTAATGTACATTTCACTTGCAGATTCATTAAGTATCAATTTTGGAATGTATTACTTTCTATTAAGGGCTTTAAATTTGGGTCATATCCAACCTACCAGATTTGGGTGGAAATTTTAAGAAATTGGAGCTTTATATATAGTCTTACATCATGACCAATGTATATATGCCACAAAACTTTTTCTCCACAGGTTTCTTAAAACATGATACTTATATTACTGTCAGACAGGAGGCAATGATGCAATGATAAAGGGCACTTGTTTTGACGTTTTTTTCCCCCTTGGTAACAGTATGTGGCAGATTTTCAAATGTGTTATCACACTTTGATAGTGGAAACATCTATACTGAAAATTCTCTTTTGAATCTTCATACTTTACCCATGTGATTTGGTGTCAAATAAGGTGATGTGCTAGTGCATAAGATTATGCAGTTGAGGTATATGAAAACAAGGACAGCACTGGTTAGCTAGGGCCAGGTTTGCATACGGTCCCTGTACAGTTTTCCCTAATAATCCCATTCTTTGCAAATAGGGCCTCAGTTTTCTCCTGCAAGTCTTGACTGATGCTCTAAATCTGTAGTTGGTGAATTTCTAGCATCACAGTCACCTAGAATAAAAATCCCCACCCTTCCTGTCCCTTCTCCCTGAGCTGGAAAGGAAACTCATCCAGACACCACTATATCTCACTTTTGCATTTGGAACCAGCCTCTTCTGCTCTTCCCCACCCCCATCCAAATCTGGAGGCCCAGTAAAGATTTCTGGGTCACCAGTTTAGTTTATGAGCTCATATATATTCAAAATTCATCAGTTTTCAGTAGGTAATGGTCCCAAAAGTGGAATGTGAATTCATTATCTTTTTAATTTAGCTTATCTCATTGTATTGGAGAAATGTTTTCTCCTTTTCCATGAATTTTTGGATAACTAGTTCCCTCTCCCAGTTGTTAACTAAATAAGTCACTTTTTGCATTAGTAATCCCCATGAGTCACAGAAATGGCAAGTTACATCAGTTTTGATAAGCTAATGTAATGGAACCCTCATTTTAAAGACCTGTAGACTGAGCCCTAAGTGGATTGCAAGTTTTGTGCCATAAGAATATAGTTATAGAACTACAAAGGACCCTAGAGGTCATCCAGACCAATCCTCATATCATAGATGAGCCTAGAAAGGTACAGTGACCTTCCTTTCCTAAGGTAATACTGATAGTAACTAGCCCTGCTGGGATTTGATCCAAGGCTTTCCTCACCTGAGATCATCAGACACTGTGACATCATGTCAGATACACTATACACTGTGGCACCTGGTCTTTTCCATACTTCTGGTAGGATCTTAATTTAGTGCATGTTATTAAAATGGTCACTTCTGTAAAGTGGGGCAGTTTTCTTATACTGGTACTTAGCTCATACTAAGACTGTTTTTCTGTGCCTATGATAAGATCTATTAAATGAAAAGAACCATTACAACATGAAGTCCGAAGTGTTTCTCTATTTAAGCTCTCTGATCACATGATACACTTCTAAGGCACAAGCTTTTTTTTTTGATAGATCATGGACAGCAATGCCATTGAGAACTCAAAAGCACTGGTTTCAGAAAAATTCCTGGACTGCAGACAGTTATTGGGGAGGAAAGCCTAAAGAGCTGAGGCTGTGAAGTCGAAGGATGATAGGCTGATGAGATGGAGAGGATGTGGCTAGTTCCATTTGGCACCAAAGTACTAGGGACATTTCTAACATTGTGACATTAAATTAATGGTACAGCATTAAAGCTGTTCTACTGTGGTGGGGTTTTTGTTTGGAAACAAACCCAGAAGAATTCTAGCAAATAACCTGAAAATAATTTGTTTTTCTCCTTTCAGGAGAAATGAAAATAATTTTCAGAAATGCCTTCCAAGGTTCTGATGCTAGTGTTTTAGTTTCAGCCAATGTACTTGAAACTGTCATATACTCAGCTATCACAATCTATTCAGATGCTGATGAGCCCTCCAAAAGTTTATTTTAAAATGCAATACTTAGAGACTTTTTGCTCTCTTTAATGGATGGCACTAAGTTTCTCTGGTATCCTCAAATAGCTTCTAAGTTTATTTTTGAAATAGAAATTCCTCCTCCCTCCCCCCTCACGGAGATCTCTGAAGGGTTTGAAAGAATGGAATTGGGTTTTAGGAATTTATTTTAATACCTTGAGAAAACTCAGAATTTATACTCCAAGGTCTTCATTTTCCCTTATACTTTCATTTTTTGAGAGGGAGGTGGTTCATTTCCATTTCCCCACAAATAAAATTTAATACTTAAAACGGCACGCATGAGAGTTGCTGTCTAGGCTGCTCTGCTAGCTGGACAGGGGGTTAAATGGGCAGCAGGAGTTCAGAGAGTATGTGAGTTAGAATAATGGGGGTTGGGGTGACCTTCCGTAGAGTTCATGGGCTAATGAATAGCAAAGGAGGACACCCTCACGTCTCTGGACAGCTTGTTACCTGCAGGCCCAGCTGCAACTTGATCCTTAGTCAAGTTTACTGGATGGGAAAACTTTGACATATCTCAGTTGTTTTTTAAATTCGGTCTGTTTTACCTCTAGTTTTTCTTGGAATTTGTTTAGTTCCATATTTTTCCTTTTGTTTATCTTTCCATCAGACTTATCTAAAATTGAAAGAGGGATATTGAAGTTTCCTGTCACTATTGTGTTACTGTCTATATCTTTTTGTAGCTCAGATGTTTCCTTTATGAATTTGAGTGCTAAGGCATTTGGAGAGTATAGGTTTATTAATGATATTGGTTTGTTGCCTATGGTTCCTTTCAGCATAAAAGTTTTCTTGATTAAGCATTACCTTTTTATTGTTTGAATGTTTGTGTTTTCTTTGTCAGATAGCACTATCGCTGCTCATGCATTTTTAGCTTCACTTTGTGCATGGTAATTTTCTTCCCTGTCCCCCGCCCGTTCTCTCAGTTTTATTTTGTGTATGTCTTTGTTATTTAAATGTGCTTCTTGTAAGCAACAAATTTTAGGATTTTGTTTTCTTACCCATTTGTCACTCTTAAATTTATTGGATTGTTTAATTCATTCACATTTAAAGTTTTAAGAGGTTTATGTTTTTCTTTTTAAATTTTTTTCAAATTATGATTTTTCCCTCTTTTGCTATAAATACAGTACTATGTTCCTTTAGTTATTTTACATTAATCTTTTTTGAGGTGTCCCAGTTCACACTGGCTCACTTCCCCTTATCCTTTTCTTTAGTTTGTTACTTTTTTCTTTTGGTACTTTGCTTTATTAGTTTCTTATCATGAATTCCTCATTTTCATTTTGCCTCATTCCCATCACAACGCTAATTATGTTAGGTGTCAGAGAGAGTACTGCTTCACAGTAGGGATCCTCCCCACTACCATATCCAAGAGTGTACATTCCTTCATTCATTCCTACCCTCCCTATTTACCCTTTTTTCCTCATTTGCTTCAAAATTAGTTCCCTGAATCCATGCCCTCCAGCTCCCCCAGATGCTAGTTGTCCCCAGGAATTCCAACCCTCCTCTCCCAAGGGAGGACAAGTTGACTTTTTAATTACCAAATCCTTTAGGCCTCACTCATTGTAAGGTCCCTAACTCCCTTCACAGACCATCTCTCTTCAATTGTAGGAGCTTTTTATCAGCGGAGCCCCTTCCTACCACCAAAGCAAAACTTCTTTCCTTCCCCCTTTAATCCTTTCCCTCTTTTTATCCACTTTCTTGTAGGAATTTCTCTGTTGCTACAGGGTCAGCTTTTTCTCATTGGTAGTCCTAGATTTGACGCTGGCACGTAAAACATTCCTCTCTGTTTCTCTTTCCCCACACTTCATTTAGCTTCCCAAGTTGTAATGTAGTCCCACACATGCACACAAAAAAAGAGACCAAAATAGGGTGTCCCCAAGTTCTGTCCATAATGCCCTTTTTGCTGTTACATCCGCAGGAGTTCTGCCTTTGCCACTGTCTTCTAGTGTACATTTAGAAATATGTTTTTTACTGGTTTTGAGAGACTATTTTGTTGCTATTACTGTCCTTGCGTGCTGCATTTATTCACTCTCCCTGCGTTTTTGTTGTTTGGGGTATTTGAGATACAAATAACCTCTTTAGCTCTGTTTTTCCCCCTAAAAATGTTTCATATATCTCTTTATTATTGAATATGCATCTTTTTCATTTATAGTTAAACTCAGATTTGCATTTGTATAGATCATCCTGAGATGTATCCTGAGCTCCATTGCTCTTCAGAACACATTATTCCATTCCCTCCTGTGTTTTATGGTTGTTGCAGAATAGTCTTGCACTGTACAAATTTCCTTTCCTTGTATTCAAAGATCTTTCTCCTATTCAGTTGTAGAACTTATTTCTGAACTGAGTTGTTAAATTTAACCCCTACTTTCTTGGAGTTTATAGCTTCTTCTTTTAAGTGAACATGATTTAGAAATTCTTTCAATTCATATTTTATTTTCTGTGTTCAGAAGTTCTCAGCAATTCTCTTCTATTCTTTCCTTCATTATGGTGTTAAAATTTTTTTTCTTGTGCCTTTTGGGGTGACCTATGATCTTTAGAGTGTCTCTTTGCATCCTGTCTTCAAGATAAATAAGTTTTGTTTGCTTAATGAGCATGTTTTCTTCTAATGTTGTTTTTTACTTTTCTTCTTCCAGATTGTCCTTCCCTTTGGTATATTTGTATTCTGAATCCAAGTTTCTCTGTCTTTTGCATCTTTGGTGAGACTTGCCAGCACAAATTCCAGTTTTTTTTAATTCTGCTCATTATTTTTGCATGTCTGGGCCATAATTTCTGTACTCTTAATTCTTACTTCTCTTTTGAACAACTTAGAAACAGTGCGTTGTGGTTCTGTTTTCCTCACATTCTATAAGAACCTTTACTAATCAAGTATTAGATAGCTTTCCATTGTTTTTCATTATTTATTCATAGATGCCTGAACTTGTCTGTTAGATCTGGAGACCATTTTTCCTTCTGTTGTGTTTTTCTTGTGTTTCTTGTTTTCTTTTCTTTTATCTATGTATATTCAAGGTCTTTGAGTTTTCTTCTTCCTCATATCCTTGGTAATTTCAGTCTTCCCCCTGCCCTGATTTTCTCATTCCTTTTTTTGCCGCTGTCCCCTCTGATTGTGGTTTCCTGGCAGTTTTAAACTTAAAATGTCTCAGCCTCCTCTCATGACTTGGAAATGTACTGTTTACCAGCCCAGGTTTCTGTCCCAAGGGACTTTTGGGTGGTCAGAGCTGGACTCAGTTGGATGCTCTACTCTTTTTCTCAGGCTTAGTGAAATGCTGCACAGTCCCCCAACATGGTGTCCTACCTTATTTTTTCTGTTCCACAGTTTTCTGGTCCAGCTCTAGCAGTGTTGTGATGGGTTGTCGTCCCCAGCACCAGCATTTTGGGGTTGTGCAGCACTAGTGCTTTGGGGTTGTGGCCCCTCTTTAGGCTTTTGCTTCTGAAGCTCTGCTTCACTGTCTGCCCTGCTGGAGCAAACTTCCTTATGTGACCTGGAAGTCTGCTTACTTTATGTAGTACGTTAGATTTGCCAAGAACTTTATATATCATTAGTGTCTCCCAATAACTCTAAGAAGTAGGTATCCCCATTTTACCTTGAGGAAACTGCTGTAGTTAACCATAGCTTGTGACTTACTCAGGGTCACATAACTAGTAAGAATATGAATTTGAACTCAGATCTTTATGATTTCAAGTCTAACACTTGTTTTCTTAATAGATTTTCTAACACCTCCTTCTCCCACCCATGTTGGATTGGGAATGGGAATTATTTGTTTTTCTTTCTTTTCTTTGAATGAATGTTTCTTCTGTTATGGCTGAAGGTTTCAGTAGAATTTTATCTTCAGATTTGATCACTGTGATTTGAGAAAGGGAATCATAGTTAGAGAAGGTTTTAGGGTTTTTGCTCCCCTTAAACAGTGGCAAATAGTGCAAAGGAGTTGGTTCTTGAAAGCCTAGGTCCTAATCACAGAAAAAGGAAGCTTATCATGAGAGGTGAAACCAGTTGTGAAGATGAGACACTGTTAACTTATTACTTTATGAAGTGGGAACAGATCCTTTGAGTGAATATGAGAGATTCATTTTAGGATGAACATCATTATAGGCTGATGACCTTTAAAAGTCAATCCAAACAGAATTCAGGACTGAAGAAGTACTTAATTCTTGATAAAACGAGAAGACTCATGGAACTGGAGAAGATGAGGCTGCAAGAAGCCACATGGTGCTATAGAGAGCTGTGCCTGGATGATCTCTCATGAAAAACTCTCCATTCTACCCTTTTCATCTATTCTATATATTCTGTTCCCTTTATGGGAACCTGAAATCTTTACCTTTGGGTGCTGGGACAATCTGTTTAACTTTCTCCATTTTAAAGATTTATTTTGTCTTTATAAATAATGTTTACCTCTCGCATTTGCACTTCAGTCTGTCCAGAAGCCTATATATTAAGCTATATTCTAAGCACTCAGGAGTCAAAGAAAAGTAGAGACATGAAAACAGTTGCTGCCTCCAGGGAGCTTACATTCCAGTGGAAGAAACAACATATAAGTAAGTAGAAAAGTACAAGATATGTACAGAGTACAAGGAAGATGACTTTAGAGGGGAAATGACTAAAGAGACTGGAGTGACCTCTGTAAGAAAGGAAAAAACAGACTTGGAGCTCAATCTGGAATGTCACTGGGAGCAAGCATTTGAGTGGGGAAGCATCTCCAAAGAAGACAGAAAGGTAGATAAAGATTGAGGTAGATTGGGGTGTTTTGCCAGAAGCGTTTTCTTTGACTGGGAGCATGGACCTAAAAAGTAAGAAAGATAAGATAAAGAAAAGATAAAGAGGGTTACAGATTCTTTGATACAGCCTTCTTGAACAGAGCAAGAAACTTCATTAAGGCAAATGAGTCAGTAGTAGGATGAGGAAAGGACAAATAGAAATGGTTGAACAACTCTTCTTACCATATTTCTCTACCACTTCTATATTGGAAAAACCATAGAAGAACCATGACCATTACTCTTTCTTAAGGCTTACCAGAAAGCTCTCCAATGATCTTTACCCTGAACTGCCTAATTATCTAGTCTCTACCATTGTTATCCAGCTTTTAACACACTTCCACACATCTATTTTGCTCTGGCACCCCGTTGACATCCCCTTTTCTTAAAAGAGCTTTGGGGTCCAGTTTTGGGACAGTGGCACCATTGCTGCCTACAGTACTTCAGGTCCACAGGAAATACCTTTTCCCTTATTCCCAGCCCCTTCCAGTCAGCATCCCTATAGATCCAAATCACTGGCACATTTTGGAGAATTTTGATTTTATTGAGTTTATTTTATCTTGCAGTAAGATGTGGTTCCAGTTAAAGAATTATTATAGATATACCAATATTCATGCTCCTAGAAACCTTTTTCAATACCCTTTACCCCTTCCCTTTCATGCTATTTATAGTGTACATGGCAATTTATATAAATTAAATAACCATTTTCCCAATCTAATAGTTAAATCATATTATAATTAATAATTAATTAGCCACATATTTGACATAATAAATTTAATAACCATATGTTCCACTAGGTTTCCATTGTTAACGGGGGTTAAATAAAATATGGCAGTGTTGGTATACCATTGAAATAGCTTTCTGCTTTGAAGACTGTAGGGATGTACACAGTAACATATTGAAACACAATTGAAATTTTCTTGTGGAAGGTGTTAGAATTTTCAGATTTGCAGACAATATCACAGGTCTTATCATATGACTAACTGCACCTATATGCCTGAGGCCACCTGCAGTTTCACGTATATACTCAAAAGTTTGCTAAACTTAAAAATGGTCTCCTTGCACATTCTCATAATTGGTTTCACACTCAGAGAAAACTTAGAGGTCACAGGATCAAATAATGTCATAGTTAGAAGGGACCTGAATGGTCGTCTAGTACAGCTGTACCTGAATGGAAATCCCTTCTAGAGCCCCTCCTGACAAGGGGGGGTGGGTCATATAATCCTTAACCCTTTCAACTCCAAAATACCTGTCCTGGCACCCAACCATCTTGATTGGTGATTGCCTCTTGTGACCCACTATATCTAACTTGACTCTAGCCATGCTTCACTTCCCACTTCTTGACAACCACCTTATCACCTTTCTTTCCTTTTGGAACCTCAGTCCACTCATTGCTGCCTTTGCTACTGGAAACAGTGTGTCAGTGAATGCTGGTTCCACTTGTCACCTCTGCGGATTTCCAGCCCCAGATGCTCCCATGTGTGTTGTCTACCCCAGTACAGTGTAAGTTCTGTGGTACAGGGATCATTTTCACTTTTGTACTTGTGTCCTCAGTGCTTAGCACAGTGCTTTTAATAAATTATTTTTTCAGTCTTTTTTTCCCCAGTCTTTTCTGACTTTCTTGACCTCATGTGGGGTTTTCTTGGCAATAATACTGGAATGGTTTGCCATTTCCTTCTCCAGCTCATTTTACAGATGAGGAAACTGAGATTAAAAAGGATTAGTGACTTGCCCAGAATCACACAGCTAGTAAGTGTCTGAGGACAGATACAAACTCAGGAAGATGAGTCTTCCTGACTCCAGGCCTGGTGCTCTTTGCCACCTAGTGCCGCTCTTAAAGTACTTTTAATAAGTACTTTTCATTAATCCAGCTTCAACTTAAGGACATCAAGTGACTTTTCCTAGTTAGCCTATTCTGCTTTGAACTCCTCTAATTGTTAGGAAGTACTTTCCTTATATCAAACTTTAATCTGCCTCTCCATAAATTCTACCCTCGTTTCTCCTACTTCTGAGGACTGGTCTTTTGATAGTCATGACAGCCATTCATATACTTGGAGACAGATGCCATGGCTCCACTAAACCTTTTCTTCTCATTCTGTCAGTAGTCAGGTGTGTGCCAGATACTATTCTAAGCATTAGGTTCACAAAGAAAGGCAAAAGCATAGTCTCTGCCCTCAAAGAGTTCACATTCTAATGAGAGAGACAGTAGGTGAACAACTATGTACAAATAAGATACATACATACATACATACATATATATGTATATATATATATATATATATATATATATATATATATATATATATATATATATATATATATATAAAAGATAATTTGGAGGTTGGTTGATTGGCTGCTGTCCTTCATTCTTGAAGAGGACCAAAATGGCATTAATGTATTTGAGGCAAGGTACAGTTTGTTTGATTGTGACTGATTAGACCAGTATGAGCTTGGAATGCTCTATCCCAGGTCAGGCATGAATAGTCCATATGAACATTTGGGGTGGAGATATCTAAATGTGGGCATCTCACGTTTCTTTTGAGCTACTGCAGTTCTGCTTCACAGAGCACAGCACCATCTTTGATGCGGGCACACCAGGCTAGGCATTCTTTTTGCCATTGTCTCCCACATCGTACAGTAGATTCCAAAGTACTTCAGTGAGCCCTTAAGAAACTGAGAGAAACAGGAGAAACTTAGAGGTCACAGGGTCAAATAGTGTCAAAGGAGGTGTTATTCGTCCTTCCTTCTCGAAGTAGAGAGGTAGCTGTTGGTATCTGTAAAAAGGAGTGACCTTGGAAGATCTGGGTGCCAGCTCTGCCACTAATGCTGCCACTGTGACCATGACCACCTCTCAGGTCTGTTCAATTTCCAAAGACTGTAAATCACAGAGAGTTGCTCCTCTGCGTGAGTGGAGGGATTTTCTACATCTATAGTTCATCACACTGATGAAACCAGAGAGTCTCCCTCATCCCTCTCCCAAGGGGGAAAACCTTGTGCTAGGCGCTGATGGGGCATAAAAATAAATTAAGACATGGTCCATGCCTTTGTGGAGCTCCTTCGCTAGCAAGGGGAGACGATGACTGCATGTACAAACTTGGAGCACTTCCAATCCCAATAAGAGCTACATCCATATAATGCTTTCAGGATTACAAAGTATTCTTTATACATTCTCATTGATCTTCCCAACAGCCTTATAAAGTTGGGATGTTTGGGTCATTATCACTGTTTTATAGATGAGGAAGCTGAGGTTCAGAGAACATAGATGATTTGCTCATTGTCTCAGAGCTAGCTATTAAGTACTGGGGGTAAGTTCAAATTCAGTGCTCTTTCTGCCATACCAAACTCCCCTTCCCCCATCCTCACACAATAAATATACAATCAGGATATTGTAGAATAGTCAGGATCAAGAGCAGGGAACTAGACAGGGTGTTATTAAGGTCAAGAAAGAAATGTCATTTGACATTTTGTTAATAAAAGAATTGAAGTATATTCTTGTGAAATCTTTGGGAGGCAAAGCCATTTTAGCAGCTTAATCCTGGGTATTTACGAGAGATGCCATTACTTTCTATTAGGAGGGCAGTTATCATGATTATTTTTTAAAAGCAAGTACTTAAATTATTTAGCTAAAATGATACGTTTATGTATTCTGAAATTTTTTTCAACCTCAGAACATAAAATAACTTTCTGAGCCTCTGCTTTTTTGAATCTTTAAATTGTTTTAGTTAAGTGAAGTGCTTAAAAACACATCAAAAATTAAAGGGACTATTTTGCTTTGGATAGTGTGGGAAAACTTAAAATAGGCTTGCAGTTAACTCGAGTCTTTACATTGCTGAACCCTTAATTTACAAATTAGAAATGAAAGGTGCAGTCTCAGAGATTGCTAGAACTTTTTCAGTTGTCAAATAATTTCTCATAAATCAGTCTAAAGAGAAGAAGTCGAATCAAGTCAAATTAGTGAGCATTTGTTAAGCATGTCCTATGGGCCAGGAACTGTGTTGAGTTCTGGGGATATAAAGAAAGGCCAAAAGCAGCCACCACCACCACAAACCGCACCCCCCCCCCCCCAAAGCCCAAATCCAAGAAAAAATACTGGAAGAACTAAAACAACAAAATCCAGTCTCTACTCTGAAGGGGAATGCATAGTGCAACGGGGAGATAACATGCAAATAACTATGTACAAAGGGTTATACAGAATAAATTGGATGTATATAATGGTGCAAAGGCACTAGCATTAAGGGGGCGTCATAAGAAAACATTCTCATCTCTCAAAGTCCTTAATACTATGAAAATAATATCTTCACTAGTTTAATTTAATCCTTGTGCTTAAGTGACTTTTACCAATTCTCTTGTGTTACTTTAAAATTTTAATCATCTTATGTTTATAGACATGTGTGAATATATATAAGTGTATGTATGTTCACCCTTACTGGGACAATTATTATAGCTGACATAGAGGAATAATTGCATTTTATTTATGGCATAGTCAGTTCTGCAGCAGTTAAGCATTATCTGTGGTATCAAGGATTGAGAATACTGGGGAGGAAATTTTGAGCAAGTATAGATTTTGACCTACTGATAAAACTTCTCTAAAAATGTTATTGTCCCAAATAATAACTAATTAGGAGTAGTTAGTCTTACTCCATGCTGCTTTTAGATTTAAAACACCTCATTGATAAGTTTATTAGTTTATATTTATATTTTATAAATATTTATATATATTTTATATATATTACTATATTTATATTTTATAAATTTTTAAATAGAAACTTAACTTTGAAAAATCTGTTATTGAAAAGACTGTTACGATTACATGTAGACTTTGTCACTTGTCTTTATTTTTTAGGGCCTTAAGATTATAGTTTTGGACCTGGAAGGGAACTAAGAGGTCATATTGTCCAACTTCCTTCTTTTACAGAAGAGGAAACTGAGATTTGGAGAAGTTAAATAACTTGTCCAAAGTCATAACAGTTATTACATGGAAGAATGAGGATTTGAACATATGTTTGTTGACTGAAAATTCAGTTTTTTTCTACCGTACCACATTGCTTCTCCTTATATAGTTTCTTATACAGTGTCAGAGTTTTATCATTTGTGGTCTAGATTGAGTTCGGTTGAAATGAAAGCCATGCATGGCTGTGACAAATATCTCATTTCTCTGTCATCTTTGTTTCACAAATCTCTTCCTATTACATTTCATATATATGATATTTTAATTTAAGCACATATTTATACCTACATGCATCATATATATTATGTATATATGTAAATATTCATACACATATGAAAGCCATGGGTGACACAGTGTATAAGGAGCTGAGATCTGGAAGACTTGAATTAAAATCCTGTCTCAGACACTTACAAGCTGTGCGACCTTGGGCAAGTTACTTAACCTCTGTCTGCCTCAATTTCCTCATTTGTAAAATGGAAATAATAATAGCACCTACCTTGCAAGGTCATTGTGAGCAAATGCAAGAATACATGTAAAATGCTTTACGAACCTTAGAATGCTGTGTAAAAGCTAGTGATGATGACAGTGATGATGAGGATGACGTTGGATATAACAGTGATAGTTCTGTCCATTTTCAGTAGCCACTATTTACTGTTTCCCGTTGTTTTAACTGAGCATTTTTTTCTTCTGAGGTGAGGCAGCATTGGGATAGGAGAGAGTACTATATTTGGTTTAGAAGCTTATCTGAACCTCATTCTCACAAAACTGAAAACTGACTCCTCCCAAAACATCTCAAAGGCAACATGTCTGAAACAAAAGCTACTCCTCCCTTCCCCCATCCCTCTAACTAACTTCATTATATCTGTTGAAGGTGCTATCCTTTTTCCCGGCTCCCACATTTGTATCCTATGGCATTAGCCTTGATTTCTCACTCTTCCTTATCCTTCACATCCACACAATTGCCAAATCTTGCTGCCTTTGCCTCCACAATATTTCTTGCTTACAAGTCTTTCTGTTCACACGGCTACTACCTTAGTTCAGTCCCTTATTACCTATAGCCTAGATTTATTGTTTTTAAATTTCGAATTTTATTTTTTCGCATCTAACAAGCATTTGTTCCCTTTCCCTCCTACTTCTCTCTCCCCTTGGAAAAAAGAAAAGCAAAACATATAAAATTCTCAAATAAAAATTTTGACCACATCCAAAAATGTTCATCTCTTTCTGCATCTTGAGTCCATCACCTCTCTTTTAGGAGTAGGTAGCATATTTCTTCATGAATCCTCTGAAATCATGATTAGTTATTGTATTGAGCAGAGTTCTTAAGTTCAGTTATTTATTGCTGTTGTATAAATTTTTTTTTTCTGACTGCTTACTTTACTTTGCATCAGTTCACACAAATCTTCCCAGGTTTCTCTGAAATTGTCCCTTTTGTCATTTCTTATAGCACAGTTGTGTTTCATTACATTCATATAGTTGGTTTAGCTGTTCCCCAGTTGATGGGTACCGCCTCAGTTTCCAATTCTTTGCTGCCATGGAAAGAGCTATTATAAGTATTTTCATACACGTGGATCCTTTTCCTCTTTCTTTGATCTCTTTATGTATAGGCCTATTAATAATATTACTAGGTCAGAGGGTATACATAATTTAGTGACTTTAGGGGAAGAACTTCTAAATTCCTTTTCAGAATGTCTAGGCCATTTTATAACCCCATTGACAGTGTATTGTTGTATCTGGCCTAGATTACTGCAATGGCCTTCTCTTTGGTTTCCCTTGCTCAAAGTCCTCTTGAAACCTCTAATAAATCTACACATTTGTCAAAATTTGTGAAATTCATTAAACACAAATCTGGCTGTGTTATTCCCTTTTAATCAATAAATTTTACTGGCTCACTATTACATGTAGTAGAAAATACCTGTTCAGATTTAAAGTCCTTTACAGCTTGTCTCCCAATCTGTCTTTCTAAACTCATTTCCTGTCCTGTTATGGCCTCCTTTCTTACACAAGACATTCCATCTTCCATTTTTGTGCCTTTGCACCAGCTCATCTCTATACCTGGAATGAACTTCCTCCTCACTGTGATCGTGGAATCCCTCTGTGTGTGAAAAAGCCATTGATCACCCTGACTGGAAACCTCAGTTACTTGTGAAATACCCTCAGTCCCAACATTTGGTCAGTCACTGTTGAGTCTTCTCTCTCATTTCTCTTGACTCTGTCCCTTTCATTTTATTTCCATTGCAGCCTATTATGTTTGCAGCAGTTTCATAACTTGGTCACCTGCCTTTAGCCTCTCTCCACCAGTCTGATACATCACTGCCAGATGAATTTTCATAAAATTCTGTTCTCATCTTGTGCACTTGCTCATAATCCTAAAGTGGTTCTCCAAGACTAGAGATACAACTCCTTAGCTTGTTCTGTCCTCTCTGATTTTGACTTTGTTAACTATGCACTCAGAGAGTAGATAAGTTATTTCACATCTTGTATTAAGGATGCGCCCCCCTTCCATTTCTTTCTATATTTATTTTGTATATGGGAGAGGCAGCATGGCATAGTAAGAAGAGAGAACTGACCTCTGAGTCAAGAAGACTTGGGTCACAAAAGACCTACCTCTGACTTGTGCTGTCTGAGAGACCTTGGGCAAATTAATTCACCTTTCAGTGCCTCAGGTAACTCTTTAAGACTGGAAGTTGTGAAGTAGGTTTCCATCTGTCTTGAAAGAGGAAGCTCCTCCTTGGATAGTTCCCATACTGGGAAATCACTTATCTAGTCCAAAAAACAAATATTGTTATTATACACAATGTGTATATACATATATGATACATATAACATACATGTGTATATATGTACATATACATTTGAATGTACCTGTCTTCTCCAATTTGAAGGTAAGTCTCTTTTAGGGTCAGTTTCATTTTTGCATTTGTAGTCCTAGAGCAATTCATGGTATATGACAGGCATGTAATAAATAGCTGTTGATTGATTAAGGAGGCCAAAATTGTGGGTTTGGTCCACATTACCTTGGCAGTCGGGGGAAACACTGGTTCAAGACCACAAATTGTGCCTTTAATGTTGACTGGCCCATCACCGCCAAGAGTTAGGTTATATATATATATATATATATATATATATATATATATATATATATATATATATATATACACACACACACCCAGACAGATATGTTAGGGCCACTGTGGAGTATCCTTATTCACCTCTGTGATATTTGTATTCTTTGTACCTGGAGTTCCATGGCCAACTCACTTAACCTCAGTGGGTCTCACTTTACTCATCTTCGTTCCAGGGGGGATTGGATTAAATAGATCCTTGATTTCCTTCCACCCTAAAGCTATGATTTTCATATTGAACTCCAATTCATTGTGGACAAGAAGAAGTGAGTATGATACTACTGTTAGATATTATTGTTCAGGATTAAAAACATAGACACATGGTTGGACCTGAAATCCTTGGGGTATCTAACACTGCACAGAGGGTATAACTGTTGGACAGAAAGTACAGGGCTGGTCTCATGCTGGGAGTGATGTCTTTTTTAAAATTATCCTTATGAAATTTAAAAACATCCACAAATGGGAAAATTGCCTTATGTAAAGAACAGAAAAGGATGACTCTTTGTGATCCCCTGAATTTTCATTATGTACAGCTTTAAAAAAAATAAAATATAACTTGTGAGTTCCAACACTCTGCTGCTTATCTGTATCTCCTTCTGGAATTCCTTCTGTTCTTTTTTGTATATTTTTAACGTGTTTAATTGATGCTTTTTTCCTTTCTTTTTGGTATCATTATCACTATAATGGTAACTCATTCAGTGCTCAATCTGGCTTAGATTGTAACCTCCATGAAGCCAGGAGGTTTATTTATTTTTATATCTTCCATTGAAGCTTATGACAGCATTCTAAATATAACTGGTACTTGCATAAATATGGTCCAAATGAATTAAAGTTTAAATGCCTTATTATCCCAGAAATCTGTCTTAGAATGTGTTCTCAGCTTGGCATTGGGTGCTGGTTTCTCCCTTTCAGCAAACAGAAAAATCCTTTTCTTGATACTCCTTAATCTTAGTGTTTTTCCTCTGAGACAATTCCCAATTTATCTTGTAGATATTTTGCTTGATTATAACTGTTTGTACTTTGTTTCCCTCCATGAGATTGAGAGAGCGGGAACTGGATTTTTTTCCCGGTTTTTTGTATCCCTAATGCTTAGCTTATAATAAGCGCTTAATAAATGCTAGTTGACTAGAAATTAAGAGGACTTAATCCTGGTACTGTACTTGTAAAATTGTTAGCAGTAGGAAAAACTGTGTCGTGAAGGTTTACTTTAACCTTTGATAAATGATCTTCCTCATAAGAAAATCTGTTCATTCACTTAGTTCCTTAGAGAGTGTTGGCAGAAATTTTGCTGGTCCTAAGGCACCCACAGTGAACTGATTATGTGATATTCCAGAAGTTGTTTCATTGTCTCACCAGAGGTGAATGGAGAAATGACTCCTGGTTACCGGTGCCAGAGGGTAGCAAGCCCGATCATCTTGCCAACAATCCAGCCTCTGACAAGACTCCATTCATTGTTACCTCTCAGGCTGTTAGTTCCCTTGTGAGTTGTTACAGCTCCTTTTCAACAATTGGTGACTCCTTCCTCTGGCTATAGTTTTATACATCTTCAATCTGAAGATTTTTTAAAAGGATTTTTGAATGCGTGTAGAGGTGACAAGAAGAAATCTCATACTTGCTCCCCTTCTTTTTCTCTGCTACCTGAATAGGGCTTTACTGAGTGGGTACAGAAGCAGTGAGATGTGGTAGAAAGGATCATGAATTGGGAAATAAGGAGACAGATTCTGGTCCTTCTTCTGCCCCTAACTATCCTTGTGACCTTAAGCAAGGGACTTCCCTTTTCTGGACCTCTCTCATTTATAAAATGAGGGGGCTGGTTTAGATGATTTCCAACATCCTTATTCCATGTCTTCCCTTTTTCCCCACCCCCGAGAAATCCCTGGGCCACCTAGATATCATGGTATGGTCAGTCTGGAAGGTGACATGGCTATTTTCAACATTTGAATGATCTGGGAGTCATCAACTATAAGCCTTCCAGTGAGATGGAGAGCCCCTGCTGTGTTGCTGTCAGTAAGTCAATTAATAAGCATTTATTAAGCACCTACTCTGTGCCAGGTGGCTAAGTAGTACAGTGGATAGAGTGCCTGACCTGGAGTAAGGAAGACCTAAGTTCAAATCTGGCCTCAGACATTTACTAGCTGCGTGACCCTGGGTAAGTCACTTAACTTTGTTTTCCTGTTTCTTCATCTGTAAAATGAGCTGGAGAAGGAAAAGGCAAACCACTCCAATATTTTTGTCAAGAAAACCCCAAGTGGGGTAAGCAAAGTTGGGCACAATTGAAAAATGAGAGGACAACATGTGTCAGGCACTGTGCTAAGCACTGGGGCTGTGAAAAGAGTCAACAGATAATCCCTTCCCCCACAGTCTAATGGGGGAGAAGCAAGCTAACAAATGCATGCATTCAAGCTATTTTTGGAATAAATAGGAAGTAAAGAGATGGAAGCCAGCAGAATTAAGAGGGAAAATGCATTGTAAAGGCTTTTGGATCATATCCTATGCTCTGCCGCTGTACCTTCTGGACAGGACCTGCTGGAGCACCTTCATCATCCTCTGGGTCCTCCTTTTCACACCGCAGCTGCACCCTTAGTATTTAGGGCCTTTATTTCATCTGTAGCATGGAACTTCTTTATGTGTTGTCTTTATCAGTAGAGTCCAAGCTTCTTGAGGGCTGGGCTACCTTGTTTTTTCTGTCTGTACACCTAATGCTGGCGCTATGTGCTTGGCACATTGTAAGCATTTAATAAGTTTGATGACTTTTTTCATTCATTCATTCATTCATTCACTCATTCCTTCAAGCTCTTACATTCTTTGATTCAAGAATTTTTTAAATTCTCCTTTAACTTTCTTTGGCACTCTGGTTGTCTGGTCCATGTTCTTATTGGGGAAGGATTAGGGAAACACTCTGGGTATGGTCTACTTTCTTAGTTAAAAAAGAAAAAGAAAAAAATATCTTGTTTCTATTAAACAAATAGACATTTTAGAGATTTTCTGTGTCATTGAATTCAGTGAATGATAATTTCCAGAATAAAAAGAATCACTTCTGTCTTATGGCAATTAACATGTATCTAATTCAACAAGTTATTATTGAGTACTCAGTGTGCCTTGCGTTGTGTTAGAATCTTTGAATGTTAACAGTGCCTAAAAGGTAGTCTAACCTTGAATGACATCAGTCTTGGTATTGAAATAAGATTTACACGCATTGGAAAGTGATTGTTGTCATTAGGGTAAAGCTGGATCTGGACCTTGAAGGGTGGATGGAATTTGGAGAGGTAGAAAAAAAGGGGGCATGAAAATCCCTGACCCCATGAGGTGGTATTTGGGCAGTTGTATGGAGCCAGTACTTTTTGGCAGGCATTCTTCATGTGTGTGGTTTCTATTCTTCTTAGATTCTCTAGCACTGTCTTTCCCTTGAATTGTCCCTTCATAGCTGTGGCAGTGTATTCATTGCCTTTTTATGCATATTATCTGTACTTGTTGAATTAGTGACATTTCAGTATTCTAATGTATTCTAACTCAGGCATTTAAAAATTTTTTGTGTGTGTCTTGGACCCCTTTAGCAGTTTGGTAAAAGCAGTGGATCTCTTCTCAGAATGATCTTTTTAACTGCATAAAATAAAATACATATGGTTACAAAGAAAACCAATTATTCTGAAATACAGTTATCAAATGTAAAAAAAAATGTTCACTGTAAGTTTGTATTTAAAGTATCATCTTCTGAAGGCTAAATATTGGATCTTTCCTCCTCATTTCTAAAAATAGATTTTTAAAATAAATTTTTAGTATCAGAGGCTAACAAATGCATTATTCCAAATCATCTCTATCATTTATTCACTTAGTTTCATGACCCGTCGATATTTTTGTACTTAAAATACATAGTTGAAATTTATAAAGTGTTTCTATTTCTTATCTCATTTGAGAAAAGACTCAATTTAAATGACATGCCCAAGGTCATACAGCTATTAAGTATCTAAGATTTGAACATAGGCATCTAGGTGACACAGTGTATACAGAGCTGAACCTGGAGTCAGAAAGACCTGAGTTCAAATATAGCCTCAGGTTCTTCTGAGCTTTGTGATCCTGGGCAAGTTATTTAACCTCTGTCTCAATTTCCTCCTCTGTAAAATGGGGATATTAATAGTGCCCCCCCTTCCCTCCAGGGTTGTGAGGATCAAATTAGATATTTGTAAAACACTTTGCAAGCCTTAAAGTGCTATTATGAGTGTGAGCTATTATTATTATAGCTACTGTTATTCTGACTTCAAATCCAGTGATCCAGTGCTCTTTCCCCTATATTATACTGCCTTTGCTTTTTTTTAAAATTAATTTTATTTATTTTCAGTGTTCTATAATCACTACCATATAACTTAGATTTTTTCCTCTGCCTCCCCCCTTACTCCCCCCTCCCTCCCCCAGATGGCATATAATTTCATATAGGTTCTACACATAGATTCCTATTAAATACATTTTCACTATAGTCATGCTGTGTAAAAGAATTAAAATGAATGGGAGAAATCATATCACAAACCAAAACGTAATACAAAAGAAAATGATCTGCTACATTCTGTCATTGAATTCCATAATTTTTTCTCTGGATGTGGAAGGCATTTTGCCTTAAAAGACCATTGGGAATTTTTTTAAGTCCTTGCATTGCAATGAAGTTCCAAGCCTACCAGAAAAAACTCTCGTACATTGTGGTCTTTGCTGTGCACAGAGTTCTGGTTCTGCTTCTTTTGCTCAGCATCAGTTCATATAAGTCTTTCCAGGCCTCTCTGAAGTGTTCCTATTCATCATTTCTTATAGTGCAATAGTATTCCATTGTGTTCATATACCATAATTTATTCAACCATTCCTCAATTGATGGGCATCCCCTTGATTTTCAGTTTTTGGCCACCACAAAGAGAGCTGCTGTGAATATTTTTGTACATCTGGGACACTGCCTTTACTTTTCATCCAGTTCCTATGTGAGGGAAATTGCAAACCTAGCAACAAATACATTTATCTCCCTTCTTTGGCCAGACTCCAAACCTGAGTTGGCCCATTGTCCTTAGCTCAACCTGGGCGGCCCCATTGTCTTTAGCTGAGATCTTAGAGCTTCTTGATCTAGACTGAACTCACTGACTGGACTTGAGTTCTTTTTGCTACTTTACAGCTGGTGTAACTCCATGCCAATTTTGCCTGACTCTTTGCCCATATAGACTCTTGTTTTATTGTCTTCTTGTCCTGCCCAGTCCTACTTCTTTGTTCAACCGTAGCCCTTTCCAAGGGCCACTTGTTTGGTTTTTTCCAGCCTTCTCAAATTGATTTCTTTTATGATTTTCTAGTTTGACTCTCCTTTCTTTCATGTTCCTGCTCCTCTCTAATACCAAAGGATTCCTTATTTCTCAGCTTGGCCTTTCCTTAGGGCTTTCTAATTCTCTTTCTTCCTGGTATGATGGTTTCTGTTGCTCCGTTGTTACTGTTATGCCCTATTGACTCTTTCTCTTTATTATCCTTTAATAAATGATATAGTCAAATATTTAAATATCAAATATATAACATTTACTCTGTACATTATACTGTAAGCTTCTTGAGGTCAAGAACTATCTTTCGCCTCTTTTTGTATCACCAGTGCTTAGCACAGTGACACTGTGACACAGTAGGGGCTTTGATAAATGTTTAATGATTGATTGACTGTAAGGTGCTGAAGAATACAGAGAAGAAGATGTTGCCACTGACATGTATATGCAAAAATAAGAACAGGTGCTGAATTGCATTGTCTTTTCCTCATTGAGCTTTCCCTATACCAGGGAAATAACATTCCAGTCCAAAAAAATAAAAACCATTATTGTGATGGAAATACTGGAATAAAGATCTTAAGTTTGTTGGACTTTTCACATTGTCTTAGTTTCTTCTGATTTTTGTTGTCACCATTTAGTATGGGAGCTATGCCAGTGGATTGCAAAGCATACTGGATTTGGGATCAAAGGACTTGGCTTCAGGTTCTGCTACTGGCTTTTCTAAATTAACTTCTTGGGTCCTCAGTTTCCTCATCCATAAAATGAGAGGTTGGGTCAGATGGTTTTGATCCTAATGTTTGTCATGTCTGTCTCAAAATATAACATTCTTATTGCAGTTGGTGTGTTGCCGTGGGAATGAACAGGTACCAAGCTTGGAAAGCTGTGATCTGCCCGGTCCCTAAGAGTTTGGTTCAGAAAAGTGAGGACAATGAATAGGCAACCAGTAATGGTTTCCCTCCCAAACAAACCTTCATGAAAAGATACCTATTGACAAAGATGCTGGTGAATCACTTTGTCATCATTTTAAACTGAGACATGATATCTCTTTAAGAAGAGGAAAACTTGAAATATAAATTGGATTTTTTCATTTGATTTTTATTCAGTAGATTGAAAATGAACTTTGTTAATTTTTACCCTTATCAGTGGATGATCTCTCATGAAGGCTTGTGTAGAAATCATTGTTAGATGCAGAAGAGATTTCAGAGGCCATCAAATCTAATGCCCTCATTTTACAGGTGAGGAAACTGAGACTTGAAGAGGTTTTCTTCTGTGCTTGTTAGTGGTAGACATGGAACTGAAATTCTGATTTCCAGACCAATGCTCTTGCACACTGGTAGGAATAATACTGCTAGTTTGTTTTGATTGTTTTTTTGTTGGTCTGTCTTGTCAGAACCAATTGAAATCTCTTTAGAAATAAGATCTTTTATTTCTCCTAGTCCCAAGTACATAATGGTGCCATATGCCTTGAAGGCAAAGAGTCACCAAATGAGTTTAGATCTCTTAATGTGTGCATATTTATGTATATTTTGCATATTTTGTATGTACATGTATCTCAAAATAATGGGGACACAATCTTAGAATATATGTCAGTATTCACATAAGTAAACATACCTATAACTCTATATCTCTGTAGTATGTTCTTCTGTAGTGGGGGTATGTTATGGCATAAGGAAGGTCTACTATACATAAAATGCATATGAGATTTTCTGCCCACAGCTATTGTTATGTTTCTGTCATGTCTTAGAGTTCCAAACACAGTGAGATGAAATAGGCAAGGGGAAAAAAAATACGCAAATTTCATTTCAGTATCCACAGCAGCTGGAATGAGCGTCAAACAGATGGGCTTTTCCACCCTGATTATCCTAACCTCCTAAATATAGAAATACGTGCTTTAAAAAAAAATGTAAATTACCCGAGGGGGTGGTGTAGCACATGCCAGGCAGTGCTAACGAGTGCAAATAGATGTCATTTGCTGACAGATGAATCTCAGCTCCCACTGCTGTATGTTTATTATTTCATTCGTTTTAAATTTTCCTTTATGCTATGCTTATTCTTTCTCCAAATGGAAACTCAAGTTATTTCCCCCCTAAATGGTATTTAAAAAAATGAGTATGAGTGGGATCATATGTTAAATATAAGCAACCTTAATACTGTATTATTTAAAATTCCTTCATTTAATAGATGTGTTCCTTAAGTCATCTCGCTTGAGTTGTCAGTTAACATTTATTATGCACCCACTGGGTGTAGAATACCTTTCTAAAAGCCTTGGAGGGCACAGAGCAAAAAAGAGAAGTCAATCTTTACAAATCTGATTGAAGAGACAAAATACATGCTTGTGAAAATGATGTAGGGAAACAGCATGGCAACATATAAACAAACATACTTGTTTATTTTTACTGGCATTATTCATTGTAATGAGTTTCGTAATTTTTCTTTTGGTAATAGAATTTCATTAAAATGAATATGTTGCTAGATAGAAAACATTTCTAGTCTCTATGATCTAGAGAAGCTACCCTGTTTTTATTAAGTAAATATAGATCGCTATATAGACATTTTTAACCTTGATCCTTTCTTTCTAAACCTGAGGATATTTTAATATGTTGTTAGTTTTTGTCTTGATTTATTTTGATGTTAGTAAGCAGTTCGGGAGTTTTGGTGGATGGGGAGTAGTTTTGATGTTTTGAACTGGTAAAGGGTTAAAGGGGAGTTTGTTGCTTGATGTCCCTGTCACAGCTAGGACTAAATAGCTGTAAATTGTCCAGTTGTGGCTCCAGTGTTTTCTTCCTCTGTCAGCCTGTGATACAAATGGCACACACTCAAATTACAGAACACAGCTGTCCAGTCTGGCTGTCAGCAAGGGGCGTGGTGGGTTAAGTGAAGACTACTACTGTGGGAAATTGATGCTCTGCAGTAGGGTGTCACAATAGGGTGCTGAACTTGGAATCAGGAGCACATGGGATCTTGGGCTGTATTAAAGGACGTGTAAGCTTCCAAGAGCAGGAAGATGATGGTGGCCTCTGCAGTCTGTCCTTGTTAGACCTCGTCTGGATTATTGTGTTCATTTCAAACCCAGTTTAAGAAAGACATTCACAGTCTGGAGAGTACCCAGAGGGGAAGATGAACAGGGTGGTGAAAGACCTTCAGTCATATGAAGACTCAGGGGGACGTGATAGCTGTCTGCAAGTATTTGAAGGATTGTCATATGGAGGACAGATTAGATTGTTTTGTTTTTTCTCTCCATGCTTTTGCTCTGGTTGTGTTACATTCTTGAAATATCCTCCCTCCTCACCTCCACCTCTGAGTTCTTCTCTTCCTTTAAGTCACAGCTCAAGTAATATATTCTGTATAGCTTTCATCTTCCCCCAGCTAATTGTGCCTTCCCTCCCACACTACTTTGTGTTGTACTTCTGTATATTTTTATTTATTCACTTTATATTTACATTGTATACCTTTTTGTGTGTATTTATTATCTTCTTCCCATTAGACTGTAAGCACTTTGTGAGTACAGATTGCTTTCTTCTTTGTACTTGTATTCCCAGCACAGGGAGAGTGCTGTCATATGCATAGGGGTCAGAGGCAATGCTAACTGTATAGAATTACTAATTTTGTCTCTACTGAAGTCCTTTTCTGAAGATTTCTAAAGCTCTCCCTGCATCCTTCTTTTCCTCTTTCCAAACCTTCTTCCACATAGTTGTCAAATTGATATTCCTAAAAATGGGACTGTCCCTATATCTTCCCTGTTCAAGAAGTTTCAGTGGCTTCCTGTTGACTTTAGGCTAGAATACAGACTCCTCTGTTGGTCATTTAAAGCCCTTCACAATTAGGAATTAAGTCATCTTTGTAGTTGATTTTGCAAAACTCCTGATATACTCCTTGTTTGGACTTCTTGTTGTTCTCCATATGTGACATCCCATCTTCCATCTCCATCCATTTGAACCCTTCCTGATTCAGTTCAGGTTTCAGGTTCTCCTATAAGAACCCTTTCCTATTTATTCTAATTCTTAGCCTCTCTCTCTTTCCTCATTACTTTGTATACATTTTGCATTAACTTATCTTTGCATGTGTTGTTTCTAGAGTAGAATGTAAACTTCTTGAGGGTAGGTATTATTTCATATTTATCTTTGTATTCCCTGTATCTAGCATGTAACAGATGCTTAATAAAGGCTTGTTGAATGACTTGTCATGGAGGTCTTGTGATCATTGATCTAGAGCTGCAAGACCTTCAGTAGTCTGGGGCATGTTGCCTTGAGGCTGCAGTCTTACACCCCTGGATCCAACATCCTCATGAAGCTATCTGCTGTGATGCCTAGGGGCCGCACAGAAACTTCTTTATAATGATGTTTGTCATAATGTGATTTTTGTCTCAAGTAAAAATTGAATTTGCTGAAGGAAAAAAATTTTGAAGAAGCACATTCCTTTCTTTCATCTCAAGGTACTTGATTGTGATGTGAAGAAGAAAAATACATCTCCCTAACAACTGTTATTTTGCTATGTACCAAGGTTAGACTATAAGAGTCCTCATAAATGTGAGTCAAATATGTAGGACTGGTTTAATTTAATTTTTTTATGAACAATTGTAGTTACTGTTTCAAAGTGGAAGAAAAAAGCATATGAGAAGTGATGTGACAAAAATATTTTCCTTTATTTTCTTCTCATAATGAGGAAGGGGAGAGAAAATAGGAAATGAAATGAATGAATATGGGTTTCATTGTTTTATAGGCAAAGAAAACTGAAGTCCTGAAAGGTTGTTAGCAATAGAGTGAGACTAGAATCCACTTGTCTGTCTCTACTTTTTCCACGATGTTGTTGGAGAATTAGTGATCTAGGAATTGCAATAAGAGATAATTTTTAGCTTCAGGGAACTGTGTAAACTGGAGGAAAAACTGACTATGCCACTTATTTTCATAGTTTGCGAAGTTATTAGAAAGCTTCTCAGAAAGGTCTGAGGAGATGTCTTGGTCAGTATATCTTAATGACAATATGTAGTTGCTTCCATTTCTGTGCCTTCTTATCAGCAATTCTGGGTATTCCAATTCACTGCAATTTCATTTTCTCTGAGTTTGA
The DNA here is from genome assembly GCA_028658325.1 of Potorous gilbertii. Classification (NCBI taxonomy): domain Eukaryota; kingdom Metazoa; phylum Chordata; class Mammalia; order Diprotodontia; family Potoroidae; genus Potorous; species Potorous gilbertii. Next base: position 288,877,643 of record CM053771.1, read on the forward strand.
CTTGGAGTCATCCCAGTTCCACCGGGGCAACCCTCAGAGTAGCTCTCTGACAAACTCAGGTGTCAGGTTTGATTATTTTTGTTTAGAGCTGACACCTGTGTATTCTCAAACTGTCCCTGCCCTATTGTTCTGGGATAAAGAGGTAATACACCCCAGAAACTAAGGAACAGTAAGTAGCACCATTTGCTTAACCCTTAACAAATGCTCTAAAGTTTGTATACCTGCTTAAATGAAGGATGTTTTGTGGGCAACCTTTTGTCAAATCAGTGTTCCAAGTACCTTAGGTAGTATTTAGTTATGAAATAAAGTATATTCACAGAATCTTTGAGTTGGAAGGGACTTGGCAAGTTATCTAACATCTGGCCCAACCCAGTCTGAAGCACAATCCTTTCCCCTTGCAACATCCTTTTACTTATTTTAAAAATTTAAAAATTTACTTTTAAAAAATCATTCATTTAAAAACTTTTTTCATTCCAAATTCTCTCCCTCCCTATCAATTATACTTGTGAATTCATGCAAAATACATTTCCATATTAGCTTGGGGCTAATAGTTTTAACTATAGTTATCCAAGCTTCTGCTTGAAGATAGCCAGTGATGGAGAATTTACTGTTGCCTGAGTAAGCCAATTACATTTTTATGCAGTGCTAATTGTTAGGAGGTTTTCTATTATATTGAACCAGAATCTTCCTTCTTGTAATTGCTATGTACTCCTCCTAGTTCTGCTTTCTAGTGCCATGAAGAACATGTCATTCGTTATTTATTAATTCAGCAAACATTTAAAATGCCTACTATAAGAGCACTGGAAAGTAGTAAAATTTAGATAAGATACAGTTCTTGTTCTCACATACTTTTCAAATTTCGCAGAGGCAGACAACAGATAGTTATAACACACAATATCATACAGTGACTTTTACTGAATTGCAAAACAAAATACTGTGTGAGTTAGAATCCTTCAAATATTTGTAGATACTAATCATGCCCTCCTGAGTCTCTATCCTGGTTCCTTCAATAGAACTTTATATGGCATAGTTTTTAGTGCACTGAGAAACCTGGTTTTCTTCTCTTTTACAGAATTTAGTTGATCAATACTCTTCTTAAAATATGGCACTCATACATGATCTAGTTGATTAGTGTTCTTAAAATGTGGCCTAACATCAAATTGGCCTTTTAAGCAGCCATATCTTAACTTTTTTAACTTAAGGTCATCAAAAGCCTAGACCTTCTTCCTTCATGTAAACTACTATTGTTATAGCTTCCTCTTCCATATTTCAGTTCATTATTTTATACCAAATAAAACTTTACATTGATTAGGCCTAAAAGTTGGTCTTGTGAACATGATTTATTAACATGACCATTTAGTGTAATCCTGCATGTGTGGTAGATGTTAGTAAGAAGTCAGGTTTTCTCTTTCTCACTTTTCCAATAATATTATGCAAAGAAATTGCTGAGCCAGCACCAGAACTATATTTCCATAATCTACCAACTTGAAATATAGTCCATGTCTCCATTTTTAGCCTTATCTATCTTGAAAAGAGGGAAAGTTGGAAACCACAGCTTTTTGACCATAAATGTGGGGCTGAGATCTGATAGCATTCTGGTGCTGTCAGGAGATAACCCAGGAGAACCAGGCTAGAACATTTTGAGTTGAGATAATTCAGAGGGCCCTTAGAACTGCATTATTCTGTACTTGAATCATCCAGTGGGGCTTGACACCTGCCAGTACTATGAGCACAGACCTGTTAGGGGAGGTGAAACTTAGCAATGTAAGTCCAGGTGATTGATCTCAAAACCAAACAGAACCTGGCTATCCCTTCCAAGAGTGCAGGAGTGAGGTGAAGTTTGGCCTTAATCTCAAATTAGTCATTGAAGCTGGTGATATGAGTATCAGAAGAAGATACAAATCACTCTGAAGAAGTATTATGGGTTAAGACAAATCAAAGAAGTACATAAAGAAGAAGAGAGTAATGCCACAAGAATTACAAAAAAAGCATAATAAAAATATTGTGATCCCAAGAACTGTAATAGTAAATGGAAGAAATGAAGCAAGAGATAAGAAGTGAATTTATGAGACAAATAAAAGCTATAGAAGAAAGAAGTGGAAGGAAAATAGTTCATATTAGAAGGAGGAAAACCTTCCCAAAGTAACAAATTTCCAGAAAATTAGAATGGAGCAAAGAGAGATAAGAAGAAATAGTAGGATGAAATAAAAAGATTAAAAAATAGAAGAAAAATATCAAAAGATCTGATCTGGATACTATCAAACACAACCAATCCAGAAAATAGGTCAAGGAAAGATGATTGAAGAACTGTTAGATTCCTTGAAAATCATGAACATATAAAAACCTGGACACCATATTTCAAGAAATAATAAATGAAAACTGCCAAGATCTCTTAGATCTAGAAGGAAAAGTGGAAATAGAATCTGCCTGGCACCGCCAGAAAGAAATTTCAAAGTGAAGACTCCCAGGAATATCATATCCCAAACACAGAATTTCCAGGTCTAAGATATACTGCAAGCACTCCCAAAGTAATAAAGTACTTCAGTAAGAATGACACAGGACTTGGCAGCTATAACTATAAAAGAGAGAAAATATTGGACTATAATATTCCAATAGGCAAAATATAAAGATTTATAACCACGAATAGCTTAACCTGAAAAACTGCATATGATCCCACAGGGAGAAAAATGGATTTGTAATGAAATAGAAGGCTTTCAAGAAGTATTGATGAAAAGATTAGAGATGAGTAGATACGTTGAAATCTAAGCACATGAATCAGTCTAGAAAGGTAATTGCATTGTTAACTTATGATGAAGTATGTACATTCTAATAGAATGGACAAGAATCCCTTCAGAACTCTGATATTCAAATGTCATAGAGGGTATAGGGGTGGTTTTCTTCTATTTTGATGGTCTTAAGAGAAGAATAAAGAAGGAGGGGAAAGGGACTACAATATTTAGGAAATAAAGAAGGGAGTAACACTATTTCTCATAATTGAAATGTTCAAGAAGAATAAGAGTAAGACTATACCAACGTGGCGGAAAGGACTAGGGTGCCAACCATCTCATAAACCTTACACATACTTGAACTATACAAATGAAAGTTAAACTTGCATTGTCACACACAAACATACCCATATGCAATACATTTGGTATATTAAACTCAACAGAGAAATTGGCAGGGGTAGAGAGAAGGAGAAGAAGATTAAGAGGGAGGGTAGAATTAGAGAAGAAATAGTCACAAATAAAACAAAATTAAAATGGGAAGGGAAGGACAAAAGGAAAGAAAGATTAAAAACTAGTAATCATGGTCTGAGTGAGGGGAATAGGAAATCATTTCAATTATAGAATATTCTGTTATATATTGATGGCATTCTTTCACTTTCACTACCTTCTTTGTAAAGAGGTGATGGAAGGTGAAGAGAGGAAAAAATGTAAAAGGATATTATGGATCATAAATGTGAATGGGATGAACTTGACCTGCTCCTTCCTCCCCACAAAGGAAGAGGATAGTAGAATAAATTAGAAAGGAGAACCCATCAATATATTCTTTGCAAGAAACAGACTTGAAACAACTTGAAAAAACAAGAAAATTAGAAAATAAACAAATGAAAAAATTCAAACAACAGAAGAGAAATTTTGAAAATAAAAGAAAACATTATCAAAATTGAAAGCAAAAAAGACTCATTTAGTTGATAAATCTAGAGGTGGTTTAAAAAACCCAACAAAATATGTAAACGGTTACCTAATGTGATTTAAAAAGAAAGGAAAATCAAAATGCTAAAAGTAAAAATAAAGAATTCACAATAAATGAAGAGGAAGTAAAAGAAAATTATTAGAAATGATTATATGCCAGTAGACTGTGAGGGCTTAAATGAAATGGATAAATAGAAAAAGCAAAATATCCATATTAACATCACAGAATAGTGAATTTAAATAACTCATCTCAGAAAAAGAAATTGAACAGGCCATTAAAAAACGCAAACAATAACGCTACAACTTTGGAAGGGGGATAGCAACTTCCAGGACCAGATGGATTTAAAAGTGAGTTCTATCAAAACATTCAGAAAACAGTTAAATTTTTATATTATATAAACTCTTTCCAAAAAATTAGAAAAGATGAGAGCCCAAGAAATTCCATTCATGACAGATATATTATCTATCTAAAGTGGTTAGAGACAAAATTGAGAAAGAAAACTATAGTCCAATTTCCTTAGTGGCTATTGATGCAAAATATTTAAAAAACATTAGCAAAGTGGCTCCACTGGTATAGTAAAATCTTCTCTATTATGACCAAGTTGTATTTATAACAGGAATGCAGGGTTACTTCAATATTAGGAAAACTGTAATCGAAATATATTGGTAATGAAAATAGTAAAAATTATATTTCATATTATAGGTAAAGTAAAAGCATATGAAAATAAATAAAGAATAAATAATTCGATTAAAAAATCGAAGAGCAGAGGAATAAATTGATCTTTCCTTAATCTAGTAAATAGTATTTATCTAACTCTCTGAATAAGCATTAGATATAGTTAAAAAATATTAGAGGCCTTTCCAGTAAGATCATAGGTAAAGAACGGGTGGTTGTCATTATCATTGTTCATTATAGCTCTAGGAATGCTAAAGTCAATTTAAAAAGTTTGGGAAAGAAGCATAGGCAAAAGCAAAACAAAATGATCACTTTTTACAGATACTATTATAGTCTGTTTAGATAACTGTAGAGATTCAACTAATAATTCAAACAATAGCTCAGCAAAATAGGATATATCATTGGTTTTTCTATATATATGATCAACAGAGCCTATCTGCAAATGATAGAAAGGGAAATTCCATTTAAAATAACTATAGATTATATAAAATATTTGGGAGTCAACTTACCAACTTTTTATTTTACAAAACTATAAATAGTCCAGAAATAAGAACAGACTAAATAATTGGAGATTGCTCATGCTGTAACTGGATTGGAGAATTGTCATTCTTCACTACTCTTTTTGGCCTGATTGATCTCTGATCAGATGGTGCTTCATTAGCTTCTGGATGGCCAAAGATTTCAGGGCTGCATATATTATGTAGGTTAGGACTGTTTTGAAATAATAGGTTTGTTTTCATATATCCCAGTGTCCCTATAGCACCATCCCCTAATTTTTACTTCTGGATTAGAGCAGAGGTCTTTTGGGGGGTATTGGGAGTCAGAAGACACTAGGTTTTTCTGTGTTGCCAAATAGATGGCATGTTACATAGCAGCTGCCATTGCTTTAGTTATGTCCCTACTTGTGGAAGTAAAGCACGGGCACTTAATATTGCAATGAAATTAGGAGTTTCCTTTATTCAGTTAAATGATTTGTTTTGAATATTTACTTATGTGCTGTGGGGGATATGAAGATAAAACATTCTCAAGATATTGATAGTCTATCAGGAGAAATGAGATAGGTACACAAAAATCTGTAAATAGCAAAGGCCATGTGAGTTCAGTGTTTTTATAGGTGACTGGGGTAAAGGCATAGATGATATCCTATTCAGATTTGCAGATGGTACAAAGTCAAGGGAGATCACCAACACTGGAGCTGATAGAATCAGAATCCTAAAAAGTCTTGACACATAGAATGATGGGTCAAATTGAATAAAATGAAATTTCTGCCCCTCCCCTCCCCTAAAATGCCACTCTTTCCTGACCTCTACATCTCATAATCTTAGTATTTTTTAGGGTTCAGCCCAGGTATCATCTCCTAGGGGAAACCCTTCTAGATCCCTGCTCAGTAGTTAGTGCCCTTGCTCTCCTGATGGTTTGTATTTAATTAAGTATATGGTCTCACCCCCTCATTCCTTGTTATGTAGTAGGTACTTAATAACCATTTGTTAAATTGAAATAAATTTTACATTTGTGCTAAAAAAAATTCTTCAGAAGTAGAGAATGGTGGACACTGGCTAGGAAATAGTGGTAGTGAAATAGATCTGTAGATTTCAAGATCAGTATGTGTTAGCAGTCTAACATAGAATCCAAAAAAGGGAGTGCCATATGAGGGTACATTAATAGAGGGATATAAATAAGGGAGATAATAGCCCTAGTTAGGGCTATTTCTGTTGTGTTCTGTTATAGATACCACATTTTAGGAAAATCACAGCACAAGCCCTTCACAGCCTAGCCTCATCCTATGTTTCTAGTCTACTAATACCTCACTCCCTCAATATATACTCTTTAATCCGGTGACACTGGCTTCCTGGTTGTTCCACAAATAATATACTCCATCTTGGCTCTGGCATTTTCTAGAACTGTCTCCTATGACTGAAATGATTTCTTTCTTCTATTTCAACTACTGACCTCCTTGACTTCCTTTAAGTGCCAGCTAAAATCCCACCCTCTGCAGAAAGCCTTTCCCAATCACTCTTAATTCCAGCACATTTCCTCCTTTAATTATTTCCTATTTATCCTATATAACTTGCTTTGAATATATTTGTATATTTTCTCCCCTATTAGATTGTAAGTTCCTTGAGGGCAGGGACTGTCTTTTGCCTCTTTTTGCATTCCCAATGCTTAGCACAGTCCCTGGAACATGGTAGGCACTTACTAAATGTTTTATGGATAGATTGATTGAAGCTGGAACACAATCAGAAGAAAATGAACAAAATGGTGAGAAACTGGTGAGAGACTCAGAGAACAGGCCATAGGAGGATGATTGACTAAACTGGTCCTGTTTAATTTGGAGAAAAGGAGACTTGAGGGGACACAAGCTTATTTCTTTCAAGCAAGTGAAAAGGAGGATTAAATTTCTCCCTTCCTTGGCCTCAGCATTTTTTTCATGTGATAGCTATTACAAAAGAGACAAACTGAAGCTTAAAGTAAGGAGAGATTCCCTTACAAGAGCTATTCAAGAGTGAAATAGGTTTCTCCTCATTGGAGGTCTTCAAATTTTTGAGGACATTGTTGGGGGTGTCCATAAAGGTTTCTCAGTCAGAAAGAGGCTGATGGGGCTATATCTGTCACAGAACCCTTCCATCTCATATTCACAGAATCATTAAGTCTTAGAGTGAAAGGCACCTCAAAAGTCATCTGGTTCCATAACTGAGTAGGAACCAAAGTGCCTCTGTAGCATGCCTAAGGCTTGATTATCCATCTTTGCCTGAAGGGCTCTAGTGAAGGGAACAAGTCTGTTCTACTTCTAGATAGCTATAATTGTTAGGAAGTTTTTTCTTAGATCAAGTCTAAATTACCTTAATGTAATTACCATTCATTCCTTCTGGTTCTGCCCTCTGGGGCCAAATAGAAGAAATGTAATCCCTCTTCCCTCTGACAGGTGCCCTTTATATTTCCTAAGATGACCTTTGTGTTCCACCTCTCCCCAACCTTTCAAATTTGGAATGACCTTAGTGGTCCTCAAATCCAACAGTATAGTAGCATTCCTAAACCAAACTGCATGAAAGATATACAGTTATCCCTTCCATATTTTGATTTTCCCCATGGTGGTTTCAATATATTGTAGGTCAGCATAAGAAATTAAATGGGAATTTTTTGGAAGTTTTGAGAAAGCCATAGATGACATACAAGGGCCAGCAGATGACACAGAAAAATACTTGACCCAAATTTTACAGTAAAGTACTGTAAATACTCCATAAAATAAAAATAAAAATAAAAAAAAATTCAGACTTCTTTGCTACCAAGGGAAGGCCAAAGAATTTTTACATGGATTTTCCAGGTCTTGGGGATGCTGCACCCCTAAGTCTCACTATGTGGAAGGGATGACTATGTTATGAAATTATTACGAAAGATGCATAATCGTTGTATAATATCTGTGACAAAGTATTTTCTCGCCTTTGAAGATATTGAGAGACAAGGAACTCATTACTTCCTAGAACGTTCCAATAACTTCAACTGTTAGAAAAAAATTTTCATATATTGAGCTGAAATTTTCCTACATTTAATTTGTAACTGCAATCTAGTAGTCATAGTTCTGCATTCTGGAGCCAAAATCTAATCCTTTGTCATGACAGTCCTTCACATATTTCATGTGATCATCTTCCCTCCTTTCTTCCCCAAGTTTCTTCTCCAGGCTAAGCATTCATCCTCAACTTCTTCAGGTAGTCCTCATATAGCATGACCTCCAATCTCCTTACCATTCTGGACACCCTCCTCTGGGTGGGTTCTGCTTCCTCAGTTCCCATCTAATATACGGTATGCAGAATCTGGCCGCATTCCTGTTCTAGACTGTACTTTTGAGAGAAGGACTGTGTATATCATGTGGTCTGGTCAGGGCAGGGTATAGTGGAATGATAGCAATTCTCATTCTGAATTATTGTTATTGATATTATTGTTGTTTGCCCCTTATTCTCAAAGAGGACCATGCAGGTGATGCCATTACTTGGAAAGTGAATTGGATTTAAGTGAAGGAGGGCTGTGCAGAGTAACCAGCCTCACTTCTCCTCAGGAGCCATGTAGGTCCAGGGGCAAGACAGAGATCAGGATGACTGGAGGTGTATTAGTAGTGGGAGATCTTGGTCTTTTTAAGCTAAGATCTTTCCCAGGTCTCAGTTTGTCTGAGGCAATGCCCATTCAGTGCTTAAGGCTAGGTAAGAAATGAGGCAAAGAATGACCTCTTTTACCTAGTCAAAAAAAAAAATCAGTCCGGAAGGGTAAGATCCTTATGGTTTCTGGCCAAAATGGAAATAATTGCTATTTTTACACTTGGAGCCATAGGAGCTCAAACAATGACCAAATGAGACTTGGGCCCGGACCTATGGTTGGCTAATCAGTGAGAGCCAGAGTGATTTGGGTTTAAGGCACAGCCCTTAAATGAAGAAATCTAGCCCATAAGCCCCAAGGTAGATATCTCGTGGCTTTCAGCTATCAAAATTTATACTCTTTTGGGTAGAACACCTACAGGTTGGATTACGAACTTCCTTTAATGTGCCTTAAGAGGACAGTCACTTTTTTTTGGCTGTTACATCAAACTGTTGACTCATTTGTAATGGGAGCTCAATAAAACTCCCAGGCCCATATTTGACATGAAATATTTTCTAGCCACATCTACACCATCTTGTACTTTGTATTTGATTTTGTGGACTCAGATACCTGACATAGTCATTCCTATTAAACTTAATCTTTTGATGCTTGGACCCAAAGTCAAGATCTTTTTTGGGTTTTGAGAGGCAGGTAAAAGAGCTCTGGACCTGGAGTCAGGAAGATCTAAGATTCAAACTGTATATCAGACAGTCACTACATGTTTAACCCTGGGGAAGGAACTTACTTTTTTTGCTTTAGTTTTCTCTTTTTTTAGGGCAGCTAGGTGGAGCAGTGGATAGAATGCCAGGCATGGAGTCAGGAAGACTCATCTTTTCAAGTTCAAATCTGGCTTCAGATACTTAGTAGCTATGTGACCCTGGGCAGATCACTTAACCCTATTTGCCTCAGTTTCCTCATCTGCAAAATGAACTGGAGAAGGAAATGGCAAACCATAGTGTTTTTGCCAAGAAAACCCCAAATGGTATCATGAAGAGTTGGCCATGACTGAAAAAAGACTGAACAAGAACAGAAGCCCTCATTTATAAATAAGGGAGTTGTGCTCAATAAAGTCCTTTCCAACTTTAAGTCAATGATCTCATGATAGATATTCATCTCAGTTTTATGTAATTTGTAAATTTTATAGATATATCAGCTATATCTTCATTCAGATTCTTGCTGAATATGTTAAACAAAATGTCTCTAAAATTCACGCTTTTGCAACATACCATTGAAGATTTCCTTCAGATTGACATTAACCAAAAACCTCTGAACCCACATAGTCATCCTATCTTCCTAGTCCACCTAGGCTCTTTCTGTGATTCTGCAATTTGGATCTAGCCTCCTTTTTCAGATTGATTACATTTTAACCATCCTACAAACTGGCCTACCTCTGGAGTTGGACTCAGGAAGGCTTGAGTTCAAATATAGCCACAGAGAGATCCCTTCTAGCTGGAATGAACGTGCTCCAGACGATGGGTAGAATAGAAATAGACTTTTTCCCCCTTTCATTATCAAAAACTTTCATTTCCTGAAGCTGTTAAGTATAGTGAAAAGAGTAATAGACTGAAGTGTCAGGAGACCCCAGGTTTGTCACTGATTATATCTGACTTTAATTAAATCACAACCTCTCAGAGTGTCACTTTTAAAAATACTGGGTTGAGAGGGAAGGAAACAAGCAATTATTAAGGTTATACTACATGCCAGCCCCTGTGCTAAGTAAGCACTTTCACAAATACTATCTTATTAGTAAGAAGTTGGAGTAGACACTTTTGAAGGTCCTTCCTGGCTCAACATATCTCTGGTTTTAGTGGTTTGGTGACCTTCCAGAGGACTATTTCAGTAGAGCAGGAGAGACAGCACCAGATTGCAGAAAGTTAAGGAGAAAGTCGGAGACGAGGAAGTAGAGATATAGCAGTTGTGGACCATTTGCTCATGGAATTTATTTTTAGTAGCCGTCTCCTCCAGCCCCTTTTATTTTAAATGTGAAGAAATTGAGTCTAAGAGAAGTTAAATGACTGTTCCACGACCTTGTCCCTAGTAAAAATCAGAGGCAGGATTTGAACCCAGGTTTTCCTGTCTCTGAGTCCAGTTCTCCATTCACCATCTCAGATTGGTTTCTTCCCTCTTCAAGCATGAAATTGTTGTCCTTTCAAAGTCTTTGGCTGTCACAACCTTTGTAATGTGTTGTATTCCCGTGGTGGCAGAGATTTCAAGGCAGGACTCTGTGTGGAGAGTCATACTTGTATACTGTTGTGACAAGACTTTCCGTTGTTGCATGCTGAGGGCTAAAACAGCCAAAGAATTTGCTTATTACCGTGGTGATGGTAACAGTAATAATTAGTAATTATTCAAGTACAAAACACTTTACAAATGTTACCTCATCTTATCCTCGGAACAATTCTAGGAAGCAGGTATTGTTATCTCCACTTTGTTGTCAGTTGTTTCAGTTATGTCCGAGTCATTGTGACTCCATTTGGAGATTTCTTGTCAAAGGTACCAGGGTGGTTTGCCATTCCTTCGCCAGCTCATTTTACAGATGAGGAAATTGAGGCAAAAGGTCACATAATAAGTGTCTGAGGCCAGATTTGGACTCAGGTCTTCCTGATTCCATGCCCAATGCTCTGTCCATTGAGCCAATTATCTGCTTCTAGTACATGGGCACACTTACATTTGCCCTGGATGCCCCCTCTGCAGCCTACAGGAAAGATGTTATTAGTTGACAGCAAAATCATTCAGAAAATAGTGATTGATGTCAAGATATCAAGGCAGGGGAGGGGCGGAGGTGACCTAGTGATTTGAAAACAGTTCAAAGTAGATTTTGCTGTCAAATGGCTTCTAGTAAAGATGCCCCCCCTCAAATCACTATATACCAGTGTATCTGGAATCCTAAGGCAGAGTTGGCCCAGGATAATATAATCGTGTCTTGTGTACTGAATATCAGTCCATAGCATGTACTTTAATCTTTCCTAAGACGCTGAGCTTGCTCTAAGCTTTATTAACTTAGTTCATGATTATCCAGGATATTCTTAGCCTCCTTTGCCTCAGATAACTGTTTGGTTTAGTTCTGAAACAGTGAATTACATAGTTTTGGGAACAGAGTCAAAGAACAACATAGTAAGGGGTATGGATAGGGAGTCAGTACTCCAGGTGGTGATTCATTCATTAAAGCATTAAGTATTTAAGATTTTTAAGAATAAATTTTTGAATCAACTGATACCTGTTTTCTCTCCTCACCTCTTTCTCCTCACCCCATTGGAAAAAAAGAAAAGAGAAAGAGATTCCTTGTAACAAATACACATAGTTAGGCGATAAATGCTGTCATTGGCCATGTTGAAAGAATACATACGTTCCTGAATAACCTTATTTCTATGTATATGTATTAGCACTGTTCCTGTATTGCACTGCATGGTTACTGTAATAGAAGGTTGGCAACATTTTTGTTCACGCACTTGTATTTTTGAAGCTATGCCTACGTTTATTACCTTAGTCATTGCATCCTCCCGGGCAATTCTATTAATTTTAGAGGGTTTCACCAATGTGGACAGTAGTATCTAAACTTAGTGTTCAGTAATCCCCTATATTCCTGTCCATAAAAACCAGTTCAATTTGGGGCCAGCTGCTGAGGCACAGGTATAGACTGAGATGGCCAAGGAGGTCACTGCCGCTACATGTAGAGGTCTGATCACATGCCTGCTTGGAAACCTTCCAAGGGAGTCCTGTTAGTTCTAGGGCATAATTAGCTAGTCTTGATTGAAGTCAGGAAGTAGAGGGGGTGACTGAGGGAATTTAAAAGCAGTTTGAAAGAAGTGCTAGCATCATGGACTCATGGCACTTAAAATCCATCTTTTCTACTTGGCATGTTCTTTTCTCTGTTATTGGCATTCCTCTATGATTCCTAGATTGTAAGTGTCCTGAGGAAAAGGATTTCGTTAGACATACTAGATTTAGAAGTAGAAGATGTGAGTTTGAATCTTGACTCCATCATTTACCACCAGCATATCTTTGGCCAAATCACTTAACCTCTCATGATCTTAGTTTCCTCTTCTGCAAAAGAGAGTTTTTCTTTTTTCTATCTGTCCCTCAGTCTCCCAAGCATAGTGCTTATGCAAATATTAGGTAATGGCCAAAGATCAATAGCTAACATTTATATAGTGCTTACTGTGTGCCAGGTACTGTGCTAAGTACTTTAATTATTTCATTTGATCCTCACAAAAGCTCTGGGAGGTAGAGACTGTTATTATCCCCATTTTATGGATGGGAGAACTGAGGCAAACAGCTGTTTTTAAATGACTTGCCCAGGGTCACAGAGCTAGTTAGTGTTTGAGGTTGAATTTGAACTCAAGTCTTCATGACTGTAGGCCCAGCACTATCTGCTTTACCACTTAGTTATACAATAAATGCTGGTATACAAGGAGTGATTATTGAATTGAAGCCTGCTGCAGTCCAGGCTCTTGAACCCAATTTGTCTTCAATTTGCTTGCTCTGCAAGTGACCTTGGGGCCAATCTGGCCCATTTGAGATTCTCTGATGTGGGGATGACCTAGGACCAGGTTGTACTGGACTCAGTAACCACTCCAGATCTAGAGCCAGCCTGGGAATTAGACCATCAATCAGCCTATGGATGTGGGGCAGCCAGGGCACCATTTGCTCTACCATCCTCCCAGTGGTATTTTGCCACATGGTTGGCTCATGAAGCAAAAGACACGGATCTGGTTTATAAAGGATTGTTTTGTTCAGATTGAAATCATGTATAAATAGTCCATTTCTTATTTGCTAAATATTCCGGGAAAGTGTCCATGTGGTGTTTCTGGCAAAAGCTAGGCTTGAAGTTTAAACTTAAATATAGTTGAGGTTTTTTTTAGAAGAGGAATTTGGGTAAGTTTGTAAGAGAATTAGCTTCTGTAGATGAATAACTGAAAGTCTTTTTGAGGGGTGCTGGGAAATGATACCAATATAAGTAAGGATTGCCTGATAAATTTTTCGAACCATTAACTGATCATTTTGGGTATTCATTTATGGGGTGTAAGCAGTTTGTAACTATTTTGGGGACCTTGCTAAATTTTTTTCCTATTTTTTCCATTTTCCCCATAAAAAAAATCTGTTCGTGCCAGTTTGAGAAATTGCTAATTGTCCATTCTCAGTGCAGAGTCCTAATTTCCATTTGAATGCTTCAGTCTTTCTGCTATAACTTCCCCATAGTTGAGTGCAGAAAACAAGAAGCCTTCTGTTTGTGGACTGAATGTTCAGCCAGCCATGACGTAGTCACACTATTATCAATGAAGCTTATTCATCATTTTTCATGCCAGGGCATTGTATTGAACTTTTGGAGGGTCCTGATTTTGAACCAAGAGAGCTTCTCCTCTCCTCAGCTCCAGATTTTACTAATATTAAACAATGTTTGTCATCTTCTCTGGACTTTTATGGATCTTTGTATATCTACATATACTACTGTGCAGACATGTGCTCAGTAAATATTGATTAATTAGTTAATTTAAGTCAGAAATGGCAATAATTACTACTGGAAGATTTTTAAATTTCCTCTTTATTTTTGGGTGTTTGAGTATACTTATCTTAAACTTTAATAGTACTGTTACATAGGCTTGTAGACAGTGTGATGTGTCTGCATGGTAAATAGTTCACATTTGGATAACTATTCAAAGTGTGCAAAGTTCTTTACTTATATTATCTCCTTTAAGCCTCACAGGGGCTTCAAGAGTTAGGAACCAAAGGTGCGACCATCCTTATTTTATGGAAGTTAAAACTGAGACTGGTAGGTTAAGTGACCTGTTTATGTTTAGTAGTTTCACTGCTAGGATTCAAACTCATGTCCCGAACTTTATTTTGTGCCTCTTATTTAAGAAAATGAAGTAGAGGGTTGAAGCTGTTATAGGCATACTTTGCACAAGGCTGTTCCCACTAGTAATATAATGACATCATGACTAAACCCTACCATAAAGTATTGAAACTATTATTCAAATAATTTCATTTGGTCAAAACTTCATTTATAGCATTGTTCTTGTAGCACTAGCTGGCCCTGTACCATCACTTCATGCAATGCCATGTCTTTATAGAATGAATTGATGTGTGAAGTAGACCTGTATGTATCATTCAGGCAGTAATCATTTGTTTCAGAGGACAAGGAAGTTTTTTAAAGTCTGGCTTATGCTGACTGGTCGATTTCATTGATCAACTGTACTAGATCATTAATAAACTGTCTGATTTTCTTGGTTTGTATAGAAGTAGTTATAGGGATTTAAAAAAATAGAAATGGTATAGCTGATCAAAAATGACAAAAGAGGCCATTTATCCAGTGCATGGCTGAAATACAGTAAAAGCCCATTATAACTTAGCTCATTATATACTATGGTCAAATCATGTCTCCAAAGCAGGACAACTGCTTATTTTAAAGGCCTGATAAAACACAATTAGATGGCGACATGGGGTATTGGTCTTGTCCTCTAGTGGCAATGTTAGAAAAAGGATCCATTGTACACACATGTTTGAGTTATAATGGGTGCCAGGAGGGTGGGGGTAGAACAGCATTGAGCTTTGTTTCTTGCTCTCCTCAAACCACTTGCTGCATTTTTTCCAAATGTCTAATTCAATTCAGCAGACATTCATTAAGTGCCTACTATGTGGTGTCATGTACCCTTAGCTCATTAGAAGTTAAAGTCTGTTGCATACATTTGTGCCACACTCAGAGGAAAGAAGCATTGATATAAATTTGTATTTATTTGATTTTTTTCTTCTTCTAATTTAATGTTTTTAAATTAAAATCTTTTTGTCAGCAAGAACCTTCTTTTTGCCTTCCAATTGAGAACAAAAGAAAAAACCTGTATTACTTGCACGGTCAAAACAAAACACATATACACATTGTCCATGTTTGAAATAAAAAAAATAGACATATTTTATTCAACATTCTTGAGTCTTTCACTTCTGTATATTTATTTTACATGTACTATATGTAAACATTATGATGAAATGTAAGTACGTAAGCAGGAATTTATTTCATTTTTATCTATACATTCCTAACTCCCATCACAATACCTGGCACATAGTAGGTCTTTAGGAAATTCTTGATTGTTTGGTTGTTGGCAGTATGGTGCAGCTATGTATCACATAAGGAGGAAATTTGGATTCCAGAAAGAGGAATGAAGTTAGGAGTATAGTGGTCCTACTTGGAGATAAACTCAAAACCTGAGGAACAGGAGGCGAGTGGGTGTTAATACTTTATCAGAGCTAGTAGAATTGAAGTTGGAAAGTTAAATTCTGATGAGATCAGAATTAATTGGATGGCAGGCAGATCCAGAGGATGCAGAGAGAGAGAGAGAGAGAGAGAGAGAGAGAGAGAGAGAGAGAGAGAGAGAAAGATCAGAATAGGAAGAGCCAGAATGGTCAGTAACCAGGGAAACCATGTGGAGCCTTGAGCTGAGAACTATCACTGACTGTCTGCCCCACTCACCATATGCTCAGGCAGTGGCAGTGTTCCCTTCTGTTTCCTAAAGGGGTAATGCTGCCTTGTTCCAGGACCTACACAGAGATGAGCCAGTGTTCTCTTTCCTATTAGCGCTTCTGATCTTTATGAAGCAGCAAAATAATGTGCAGTATATTGTTCTTTTTGTTACTTAACTGTGGGACCAGTCACATTGCTTCAGGTGGGCGTATTGTATCTGTAAATCTGTATGCTTCAGATGGGCACATTGTATCTGTAAATCTGTATGCTTCAGGTGGGTACATTGTATCTGTAAATCTATATGCTTCAGGTGGGCACATTGTATCTGTAAATCTATACAACAATTTTTTATGTATCTTTGGTGGTTTCTTCAGTGTAAGTATTTTCATAGTTTCAGGATACAACTATCTAGACTTTAATAGATGGTCTGAAAGTTACCATGGCCTGAAAAATGAATCACCTTCTAGACAACCTTGATGCCCTTCTCCAAAACTTGACTAGACTAGTTCTTGGACAACAGATGTACAATTTGTTGTAAGAGCATAAGCTTCTTGCCAAGGTGGGGAGTGGGGGAGTGGGAGTGGGGTGGGGGGTAGGGAGGATTGTTCCATCCATTGTGTTTATATCCCTAATATGAAGTCAGGATCTGGTACACAAAAGGTGCTTAATAAGTACTTGTGATTGATGGATTGCTGATTCTGCACTCAGACTGGGACTTGAAGACTATCTCTGGGTTGATAGGACCTGCTGCATCAATGTCCTGTTATAATGAGTTACTGGAGTAGGAGTTGAGGACTGGCGTCCCTCCTCTGAGGCCTGCATATTGGCTATGTGACCTGGGGCAAGTGTAAGTTGTAGATATTTACCATCCTGCATTGCTAAAAGGAGTTTTCCTTTGTTAGAATTTCCTGCAGCAATGTAATCACAGGAATGGACCAAAAAACCCCCCCAAAATCCCAAAGAATCTTCACAAAGTCATGTATCTGTGTTTTCAGTTTTTAGCACTAACTATGGCTGGATCTGGTTTGGTTTACATGTAGGTTATTAGTTTAGATTTTTCAAAGCTCATGACACTGTTGCTATAGACAGGGGATACTCATTTAATATGACATAAAGAGATAATTCTGGCAGGTCAGTGGATACCTAGTGCTTGGAGGAGAACAAGGCTGGAAAAAGGTCGTAGATAAAGGACTGAAAGGGACCTAAGAGGTTATCTGTTATAATCCCCTTATTTTACAGATGAGGAAAGTAAGACTCAAGAAGGCTGCTGACTTGTTTTTACCTTTCATCATATCTTCAGCATGTATCCCCACCACTGAGCAGAGTGCCTGGCACATAGTAAGTGCTTACTTAATGAATTCTTGTTGACTTGCTTTGGATTGCTCAACATCATAAAGAGGCAAGAATCAATAGTGGGATTTGAATTGGGTTCTTTGACTAGAGCCAGTGCTATTCCCGTTCTTCCTATAAGATGCAACTCAGACATCATCTTCTGCATGAAGCCTTTCCTTATCCTCCCAACTTCCAATTCCTTTCCTCCCAAATGACTTTTTATTGTACCTTGTATATATTTGCATTTAGTAACTTTATGTTATATATATATATACATATATATGTACATATATATGTATATATATATGTACATATATATGTATATATATATATATATATATATATATATATATATATATATATATATGTATCTGTTGTCTCCTTTTGAGTAGGGATTTTTGCATTCAATCACTCGACAAACATTTTTAAGCATCTGTTGTATACCAGGAATCATACTAACACTGGGGGAAGACAGTAAACAAATATGTACAAACAAGCTACTCTATATGGGAATAAAAAGGTAGAGCAGCCAGGAGGCTTGTGTCACTGGATCAAAGAGTAGCACGTGGTTGGCAATTAGGTGTAAGAATAATGGAAAGGTGGGAGTGGGAGGTTGGTTAGGAACGGTTTTGAAAGCCAAACAGAGGATTTTTGTATTTGAGCATGGAAACTATAGGAAGCTCCTGGAATTTATTGAGTAGGGTGTGGTAGTGACATGATCAGATCTGCACTTTAGGAAAATCACTTTGGTAGCTAAATGGAGGGTGAATTGGAGTGGGAATAGATCTGAGAGTGGCAGGCCCACCAGGAAGCTGTTGCAGTAATCCAAGTGTGAGGTGAGGAGGGCTTGCGCTAGAGTGGTAGCAGTGTCAGAGGAGAGAAGGGAGTGTATTCCAGAGATGTTGCAAAGGTGAAATTGAGAGACCTTGACAAAAGGTTGTATATGGGAGATGGGGAGTGAGAGATAGTGAGGAATCCAGGATGACTCCTAGGTTGTGAACCTGAGGGACTGGGATCATGGTATTACACTTTACAGGAATAGAGAAGTTTGAAGAGACTGGGGGAAAGGTAATAAGTTCTGTTTTGGGAATGCTGAGTTTACTGGAAGTTCAGTTGGATATCTGAAATGCAATTGAAGATGTGAGATTGGAGGTCAGCAGAGAAATTGGGGAAGCAAAAGTAGATTTTCAGAATTGTCAGCATAGAAATGGTAATTAAATCTATGATGGGTTCTTTCTATTTGTCCGTGATTGTTCTAGTGTCTGGCACACAGTAGGTGTACTTGTTGATAGATTGATTGATATGGCACCACTTTTGCTTGGCTCTGGAAGGATAAGATGAGGAGCAATGGGTGGAAGCTCATTTAATCACTTGTAAAGAAATGACTTCCAAACATCCCAAAATGGAACACTTTGCCTTAGGAAGGAGGAGGTTTCTCCCTCACTGGAAGTTTTCAGATGAAAGCTGTATCACCACTTTTTGAGGATATTGTGGAGGTGATTTTTGGTTATGTGTGGGTCAGAATCGCTGGCTTTTTGATGTCTTTCTCACCTCAGCTTCTGAGGTTACTAGAGCAATTTACCTGAAGGGAGAGAAAGTAGACAAAAAGAGGCAAAATAGAAGTTGTTTAGGTTTGCGGAAGTCTCATTCAGATCAAAGTGAGGAAAAAATGAAGCACAATATCTTCAGGGGCAACCAACCGCAAAGTTTGAAGTTCAGGCAGGCAGATTTTCCTTTCCAGATGGAGATAAGTAACTCTACATATGGTAATCCATTTCTACTGGGGAGTGAGCCAGGGTGGGGTCCAGCAGGAGATTCCCAGGAGGCCCAGCAGTCAAAACAACACCTTACTTAATCTAGTGTTTCCTTTTCTGCTTGAGATTCATTCAGAGAAGCTCTGACAACATCAGGAAGACAAAGCATTTTTTTTTTAAACAAAGCAGGTAGAGGAATATAAAAAGCAAAGCAGTCTGGAGCTATTTATTATTTGGATAAATTAATTTTATAAAAATCAATTGCCCTTGAGCTCATCTCTTTATTGATACAAAACACAGCATGATTAATGTCCTTCCTAATGATCAATCAGCCAATCAACAAATAGTTATTAAGTACCTATTATATGCCTGGTACTGCTAGGTGCTAGGGATACAAAGACAAAAGAAAAACATTCTGGACAGTGCATATCCATATGTTTCTCCCTATCTGTCCATCTGCATATGCATATAGGGGCACACATATGTGTATTTCCACATATGTATATCTAAATGCATATGTACATATACACAATACAAAGTGGTTTAGGGATAGAGGCATGGTAGTAGAGATCAGGGCAAACTTCATTTAGAAAATAGTATTTGAGTTGAATCTTTAAGTAAAGGATTTTCTGAGGTACAAATGGGAAGGTACAGTTAATCCAAAAACATGGTGATAGGAGATGGAGTGCCATGTGTGAAGAATATCAAGAGTGTCAATTTGGGTAGACCTTGGAGTACAGAAATATGGGCTATAAATGTATAATGAGGCAAGAAAAGTAGACTGGAACCAGGTCATGAAGAGTTTTAAAAGACAGAATTTATATTTGATCTTAGAGGCAATGGAGGTTACTGGAGTTTGAAGAGGGAAGAGATATGGTTAGACATCTACTTAACGAAGATCATTTTGTCAGCTTTATGGAAGATGGATTGGAGGAGGGAAATATTTGAAACAGGGAGACCATTTAGGAGGCCATTGTAATAGTCTGATTTAGGGTGGTGACTATGTGAGTAGAGAGAAAAGGACAGATGCAAGATATATGGAGCAAGAAAGAGTAAGATCTGACAACTGATTAGATGTCTGAGTTGTGAGAAAGTGAGGAGTCAAAAATAATTACAAGATTATAAACCTGGAAAACTATAAGGGTGGTGATGCCTGTGACAGAGAGAAGTTTGGAAGAAAGGGGGGTTTTGGGGGGAAATTAGTCATTTATAACCATGTACTATGGTTTATGGGTGCTGGCAGGCCTCTACCCTTGCCAATACTGTGTCACATAGTAGATGCTCAATAAATGTTTGTTGATTGATTTTATTCAGGGGAGACATTATGTACATAAATAAGTTAATATAAACGTAAAAAATAAGATGAAAATGATAATGAAAGGAAAGATAATGAGTTCTGTTTTGGACCTGTTACTTGAGCTGTCTTTGAGGCATTCAGCTGAAAATTTACAATAGGTAGTTGGTGATGTGGACTGGTCCTCCAATTAAGAATCTTTCTGAGTTCAAATCTGGCCTCATACACGTACTAGTTTTATGACCTGAGGCAAGGCATTTATCCCTGTTTGCCTCAGTTCCTCATTTGTAAAATGAGCTGGAGAAGGAAATGGCAAACCCCTTTAGTGTCTTCACCCAGAAAACCCCAGATGGTGTTATCAAGAGTTGGACATAACTGAAATGACTGAGAAACAAGATGTGGGGATGCATATATAGATCTGGGACATCATCTGCATAGAGATCATAAGTAAACCTGTGGGTGTTGATGAGAGCACCAATGAGGGAATGTGAAAGGATGTAACCTTGGGATACATCTGGTTACACTGTCTGATGTGGAGACTGAAAAGGAGTGGCCATACATGGAGGAGGAGAATCAGGGGAGAGGAGTGTCTCAAATCCAGAGGAGAATGTGAACGAGAGGAGAGTGAAGGAAGGAAAAGGTCTAGTTAAAGGCCACAAGATTTAGCAATTAAGAGATCAGTGGTAAGTACTACCTTGCTATATGTATAATTTGACCTAAAATATACAAATATAAATTTGTAGTAACCCCAGTCATCATAGACATCCATCCACTTAACCCAGTCTGAATGACTCAAAGTCCTTGGGCTCTCTGGAATATAATTTGGTTGTAGCTGGAGATGAGAACTCACATCACTATATATGTTCTCTTACTCTCTCCTTGCCTACCCCTCTTGAGCAAATTAGAAACTTCCTGAACTATTTTCACTCTTAGTTTCTGCTCTTGTCTCTTCATTACCTCCTAGTGTCTAGCAAAGTCTGTATGTCCTCCCTGTTATTTGCCCTATATTCTTTCCATTGTCTTTCTTAGACCTGTTGAATTCTACATCTACTCTGGGAGTTCCATGAACATCTTTTAGGGTGTGGACCCTGACCAAGAACTGTCCTGTCATGTCCTTTCCATCTACATTGCTACCTGACCTACTGTATGCTCTGACATTCCAGTATTCCATTTAGCCCATGGGTTTTTCTCTACTTTGTCAATTCACTGTGTTTGCTTCAGTTTTGTTTAGTGTTCTGTATGTTAGATCGTAAAACTAATGTAGACAATATATCCATATATATACATATATAATATACTATGTATGTATTTTAAAATATATATCACCTATAATACACTCACATAATTATGTTAGCTAATAATTATAACATTATATCGTATAATCACATATAAAATTATGTATGATTAATATGTATTAATTATATATTTTCTCTAGTTCCCTATTTTGTCTATTCTTTACATTTTTATAGATGAAGAAACTGAAGCAGACAGATGTTAAGTTGATTTATTTAGGGTCGCTTAAGTCTTATCTACACTGCCACCTGCCTTGCCTATATTTGATATTTTTGCATCTGTTTCCTAGCTCCCCTTGCCCTTCTCCAAGTCTGTATATTATAGCAGCATATTCTAGGGTTTAAAAACTATTAAATCTCAGTTATGTCTGCACTAACCTATACCACACCCTTCCCAAGAATATCTCATTATTAGGTTTGCTTCTGAAACTCCTGAATTTTTTGGTGGAAGAACTGATTTGGTATTACTTGGCGCATGCCTTTCTGGCCTCTGGAAGCATAGACTATGAAAATAATTCATGGTCCATAAACTCCTTCACACCAAAAAAGGCTGCTGGCCAGGACCAGCAAATCAGTCGGCCCTTGAGTTGCTACATTTTACCGTGTTTTTTTTTTCCAAGGCTGTTGAGGCTTCAAAGATACTCTTGGTAAGGTGTCCTTGAATTGTAAAATTTTTAACTCTCTGAATGATAAATTACAAACATTTTGTTTTAGTATGTTAATACACAGTATTTATCAGGATTGGCTTACCTCCAAAGGGAAGGGAAAACACATTCCTGAGATTTGCAAAAGTTAGATTTCCCAGGGTGTCAAGCTCTAATCTTCCTTAGTTTGCCCTTAGTTTATATCCTATTTACTGTCCTAATTTCCCAGCTCTTATGCCATTATAGCCTTCATTAGATTTTCTCCCTCTCTCTCCCTCTCTGCCCTCCACCCCCGTGTGTGTGTGTGTGTGTGTGTGTGTGTGTGTGTGTGTGTGTGTGGTGAAGATTGGGAAGTTGGGGCTGGTTTGAAGGGCTAACTCTCGTGACCTTTCTGTAGAGAAGGGGACACATCTTAACACCTGTTATATATGTGATGATCCTTCAGAGTCAGAGTGTTAGATTTGAAAGAAATCTTAAAGATTCTCTACACTCTCATTTTACAGATGAGGAAATTGAGTCCCCAAAAGGTGACATATCCTTTTCAAGGTTACTTAAGTTGTAGAGCCAGGACTAGAATCTAGGTCTTCTGACTCTAAGTTCATTGCTCTCTTTCTTATATTAGATAACCCTATATCTTAGGTACAGTCTTCTGGACTGAGAGCATGGAAGAGCTCTTTTACCACGGTGGTAGGGGAGGGAATCTCTCTCTCTCTGTCTTGTCTGTCTATCTCTCCATTAGAATAGAGGAAGAGATATTCATAGCTATCAGCACTGAAACATTGTTAGGAGGACATACATTTTATTAACTAATAATAGCTACCATTTTATATACTGCTTTAAGGTTTGCAAAGCAATGTATACATATTATTTAATTTTGTCCTCTCTGTATCCTTTGAGGTGGTTGCTCTTATTATCCCTTTTTTTTTTCAGAAGGAAACTGAGGTGTATAGAAGTGAAGTGACCTGTTCAGAGTCACACAACTAATAAATATCTCAAGTGGGATTTGAATTCAGGCCTTCTTGATTTCAGGTCCAAAGTTCTGATCTACTCCATTGCCTGTTTCCAGTAATAGTAATGGATATTTGCCTGTACTTTTCCCTGAGCCCATGTAGCCAGTGGCATATGTTGATGAAGTGGACATTGAAGATCAGGTATAGCTGATCCACCCTTTAGGTCATTTATGGGAGCTCCTTGAGAGTGGAGATCTCATTCTTCCTATCTGTATACCCAGTGCCTAGTTCATAGAAGGAGCTTAGGGAAATGCTTGTTCATTGATTGAAGCTCAGACTTTAGCATCATGTTGAATCCCTTCTTTTTAATTTAAAAAAGTTGACAAAGTCACATATTTGTGTGTGGAGTTAGTGATTCATTACCGTTAATTAAACTCATTAAAGCCAAGTGATAATGTTTAGGGTGCACAAAGATTCAAGGACCCTTTGAAATAACATTCAGTCTAACTAGCTGTAGACTTACTCAGTAATACCATCTGTTGGAAATGTTGTGAAACAGGCAATTGTGATATCTAGAGAAAGCTCTTGGCAAATGACCTTGATTTTTTAGTGAAATATGAGGCAAGCTTCTCTGAGAGGGTAGGGGGAAGGGAACCATGGGAGGTTTGAGGAGGGATAAAAATGTCTCTGTGGTGAACTGATTAGGAACATATAAAAGTAATGCTTTTCTGAAGTGATGTCTCAGCATATACTTGTGGTAGACCCAGTCAGCAGAGTTCTGTAATTGTTTTCAGCTCCGTTCTGCAGCACAGGAATAGGGGAAGAGAGGAAGGATGGTGTCTTTCCCTTAAACAAAATGCCCTTCTCTCACTCCCAGCCAGCTTCGAGCTTGGCTCCTTCAGTTCTCACTGCTCTCTCATTAATTCTTCCCTCAGCTCTGCTCTAGCTCCACCTCTTTCTGTTCTACCCTTCCTGCCCCACCTCTTCCTGATCCGCCCCTTCCTGTTCCATCCATTCAGCAAACTTCTCCCACCACATGCTCCATGTGACTCAAGCTTCCATGTGGCCCAGGAAAGTCACATGGGCCTTTAATGAATGGGGAAGATCTTCCCATTTAAATTACCATTACAGATGGTAGGAAAAATTCAGAATGGGAGCTTAGCAAGGCATGATCCGTGATTAAAGGGAGCAGAGGACCCCAGTGTAGAAGATATTGTAGAATTAAACTAGTTCACCCAGGAATAGAGATAGGGAAGGGAAAAAACTATAGTCAGTGCAGGTTGATGGTGTGGGAAAGAATGGAGGGATAGAGAAACTGATGATCCTAGTGAGTATGACTAAGGTCTGTAAGGCAGAGGGAAAAGGAAACTGATAGAAGATTTTGATCAGATAAAAGAATTTTGGGGTGGAACACTTGTGATTGATGGAAGGAGTACAAGGATGACCAATCAAAATAGCTCAACCCTAGGGAAGAAATTATAAAGTTGAGTGGATTAGCTGTCCATAGACTGAAGGAAAAAACTTCTGGATGCCTACTTTGGAGGGTACCATTCCAGGTAAGCTGAAATGCTAGGTCAGTGGCTGGGAGAAATGGCAAGATGTTTTGGGGTAGATGACCATATGGGAAAGTATTGTAGTAGTGTAGGTAAGAGGTGATGAGTGCCTGAAATAGGGTTGTGTTCTTATGAGTAAGGAAAAAAAGATGGATAGGAAAGATGTAAGCAAGATTTGGTAACTGATTGGATATGGGAGATGAGGGAGAATGGGGAGTTGAGGATGACTCCAAAGTTGCTAACCTAGTGATTGGAAGAATCATCAACCACAGGTTTCATCACAGGCATCACCACAGGCACCTCCTCATTTTATAGATGAAGAAACTGAGACCCAGAGAGGTACAACTTGCCCAGGTCACACAGATGATAGAACTGGGGTAGAACACTGTAGTAGCAAGCACCCTAGCACACCCAGAATGGCTTGCTAGAACAGGTTCTTTGATGTGCTTTTCTAAAGGAAAGACAGCTTCAAAGGGACCAACAATCTTACTTTAATTACAGACAACTGGAAAGAAATGGGTATAGAAAATACAAGCAGAGAAATTAGCACAGAGATTCAACATACAGAGCTCCAACTGTCTAAACAAAGTAATACAACCACCTACATACACCATCAGACCAGGAGAGCACCAGCATCTAAGTAGTAGAGGGTGGAGGGGCTCTTAACAAATGGTACTCAGAGTCCCATCCAGGGAATCAAAAGATCCTTCTCATGAGTGAGTCCCCAAAGCAAAATTCCAACCTGCCAGAGTATGTAACAAAGACTTGGCCCCTGATTGACTCAGAGCCAGAAGGTGCAACACCTATTTGAATCAGCATAGCTGTGAATTATCCGCGTTCAAAGGAGGTTAATCCTTCAGATGTTTACAATTTAGCCTAAGTTTGAGAAACTGAATTCCAGAAAAAAAAATCCCACTTTGCTTATGTTTACAAATACCCAGTGATAAAACTGAGATTTGAACTCAGGTCCTAGGATTGTCAAATTCTGTGCTCTTTCTGCTGCACCATGATGATGGTGTCTCAACAGAAACAAGGAATTTCATAAGATGGGATGGACTTTGGGAAAAGATGATTAGTTCTGTTTTCAGTGTGTTGAGTTTGAGATACTTGCAGCAGTACAGTACTGAACACCTACCAGGCAGCTAGTAATATGGAATTGGAACTTGCTTTTTTCCTACTACATTGTGGTTGGCAAGGTAACACTGTGACTCATTTCCCCTTGGACATATTGATTTTTAGATAGTAGACCTGCTTAGCAAAGGGACCAGCAGGAGGCAGAAGAAAGAGCGCTGGTTTTGGAGTCAGAGGATTCTGGTTTAAATCTTGGCTCTGCTATTTGTAAACTCTGTAATGTTGACCATGACTCGTTTCATCATCTGTCAAATGAGGGGATTGAAATAGATGATACCTCAAATGTCTGATTGATCTAATTCCAGATATTCTTATATTCTGAAGGCAATTTTTGGCTGGAGTTTTGGAAGGGAGGTAGAATTTGGAGATCCATATTTGATGGTGTTGAGACTTGATAGTCTCTCCTTATTCAGGGTCTTTTGGAAGCAAGCAATACATTTTTGCTTATTCAAAAATTTTATCATGGAAAAATGTTTAAAATTATAACAAATATTTAAAAATTCTAGCAAGTGAATATTTGCTAAAATTATAACAAATTTGTATAATAAAGATTACAAGTTATATAATACTTGTTACATAATAACAAATGTCAAGGGAACGTTTGATTCACTTTGCATTTATTTTATAGATTAATAAAATTTATGAGCTAGAAGGGACCTTAGGGAGATTATGCAACCCCAGACTCCTTTGTTTTACTCACGAGGAAAATAAGCCTAAAAAGGAGGAAGTTATTTTCACAAGGTCACAGAGTGAGTAAAGAGGCAGAATTAAAAATAAAATCTAGTTCCCCTGACTTCCCATCTAGGCTATCTCCACTACAAACAACTTCTTTTGAACATTTTCTTTTCTGTGAGATACCTAACTGCTATTGCCTGTCCCTAAACACTTAATATGTAAGAAAGAGGGTGCTAGTATCTTGAGAAATACTTGTATATTATGAGACATTAGTTGAACTGTACCAAGAGTGAACACAAAGGGAGTAAAATAAAAAAGATGTATGTACATTTATATCAAATATATAAAAGCCTAAAATTAAATTAAATGAGCAAGAAGTGACTAAATGCTGTTTTCCCATTTGATAAGATATTAAAAATTATTGATACTTCTGTTTTTATATTAACTTCAATTTCAAATATATAACCTTCCTCCTTGACATTCCTTATAACTAAGCAAGTACAGAAAACGAATGAATGTACGGATAGATGAATGAAGAAAGAATTTATTAAGATTTTACCATGTGCCAAGTATTTTGCTAATCACTGTTGAAACAGATACAAAAGTGTAAAGATCCCCTCACTGTGTAGTGAAGTGAGAAAGGTGAATTTTCTTCATTCTTCTTTTGGGGCCAAACTTGATCATTATAATATGAAGAATCCAGTTCCTCTGTTGTATGTTCATAAGATCATAGATGTTTTAGCCAGAAGGAACCTTGGAGGCATTTTTCTCCAACACCTTTATTTTATTTATGGTCAACTGGGTAGCTGGGTATAATTCCCTGAAATCAGGGTGATTCCTTTTCCTGGGTTTAAATCTTGCATCAGATACTAGTTGTGTGACCCTGAGTAAGTCACTTAACTCTGTTTGCCTCAGCTTCCTCATTTCTAAAATAAACTGGAGAAGGAAATGGCAAACTATTCTAGTATTTTTGCCAAGAAAACCCCAAATGGGGTTACAAAGTGTCGGACATGACTGACCAACAAAAGAAGTCCGGTAGAAAGAGTAAGTGCCCAGAGTCACACAGCTAGTAAATATCTCTTTCCTCTGTGTTATGTTGTCTCTTCATTTACATTGTAGCAGTATTTTTATTGTAAGCAGGATGTTTTAAAGAAAATGTATTAATTGAAATAAGTAGAAAAAATGGGATATCACAGAATTGAAGTTTTGGGCAGTAAAATAATTAAAATTTGCCTCTTTTTTTGGGGGGTGCTTTCAGGGTACAAATTTTCTAACTAAGAATGAGATAAAGTAAGAAAGTCTTTGAAGGAGGTTTAATCCTTAGCCATCTGCTCTCTGCATCTCACTATATTCTTTATCCTATTAGAGTAGCTCCTTAGGGAGAGGAAGGAGGAGGAAGAGATTTGTATTGAACTCTGAAAAGGGTTGGGTTATTTGCTTGACCATTTGGGGAAGCAGTGGGAAGGATAATTGTAGTATTACATCATTTAGGTTTGCTAGAGGCTTTGTTAGTCATTGAAGAATGAGTTATAAATTCATTATCTTGTGATTATAGGTTATCAGCATCCCTGGGGGATGGGGGATGGAAAGGGGGCAGAGTACCCATATATGTAGGCAGGCTCAGGAGAGGCAATTGTGGAAGTGGAAATATAGAAATCTTTAAGGGGTGCTGGGAAGGAGCACCACAGAATGACTGTTCCAGAAGAGCTAGGGGCTAGGATGACTTCCCTCCTTCCCTGGTAGACACTTCCTTCATATTTTTTGTTTTTGTTTTTTTTTTTAGACATTTCCTTCATGACCTTGTTGGGATATTCTTGGGACTGAATGTTGGGCTTGGGACTTCTTCCTCAAAAGGGAGTGTTCTTTCCACTGTACTGCATTGATTCTTGGATAAGATTTGTTTCTTATTACATTAAAAAAACATTTAATGTTGTGTTAGAATTCATTCTCTCTGTAGCAACAGGCACAGTATCTTGAAAGACAAAAAAAATTTCCCTTTGCTTTTGCTGAGATTATTGCCACTTTCATTTGCTTTCTGAATGCAGGCCAAATGAAGTAGTCATGAAAGAGTTCATTCTTGGGGTGTATTCATTCTAGATTCTGTCCACATCAGGATTAAAAAATCTGTTTGCCAGGTTATTGCTGAGTCTGGCACATGATCATTAGGTTGTAAGAGCCTGACTTTTCTGCATATGACTCTGAGACAGGCTTTGAGGTGAAGAGGGATAGGAGGGTGAATAGGAGAGGAGATGGGAGGGGAGAAAAAAGAGAAGGAAAAAGAGGAGAGGAGAATAAAAGTGAGGAGGGGGAAGGAAGGAGAAGGAAGAGGAGGAGAAAGAACAGAGATAGACAAATATATGTAAGTAAAGAGAAAAGAGAGGATGAGATATTTAATCAAATGTAGGGGCAACTGACTGATCATAGTAGAAAAGAAACCTTTTAGAGAAAGGGACAACAGTTTTTTCAGATACTATTAACTGGTTGTCAATTTAAATGGAATATAATTCTTTCTAGAAATATAAAATTGTTGAGGGTAGAAGGTATTGGAGGGTAGGTGAGGATTAACTGCTTTTTATAAAAGAAATTTTTTTTAAGTTTAGATGAGGGAAAAAGGAAATGGAGAGTTGGGGAAAAATTGGAATATATATCTTTTACAGATTTAATATCCATTTAAAAATATATAAACATATATAATGTATTTTGCTTATAAAAATCACACCTAGTATTTAAAATTTAAATTATTCATTTTTTTCCAAAGCATCACTGGATTCACCAACTGAATTTATGATTTGTGTGACATGGGCTGGCCACTAAACCTCCCTGGCCTCAGTTTCTTCATGGGTAAAATGAAAAGGTTGGACCTGAATCAGTAGGAGATCTTTAACATTGCTTCTAGTTCTAATCTACAGTAAACAGCTCACAGATTTTCTCTTAAATATGTTTGCTTTTTTGCCACAGAGGAATAAAGCCTGCTTTGACTTGAAGGAGTCTAGCCTCTCTTAGCTTTTACTAGTCTCTTGAAGAGATAAAAGTTTAGGAACAAACTTATGTTTTCTTTTAAGGGCATCATTTCTAGTATAAAACTTTACTTGGGCCCAACTTGCATAAGAGCAATAAATTATTCAGCAATATGGATGACAGACATGCAGATGGAGTTATAGGATCTGAGATCAAATCATGGTTCTGTCATTTATGATTTGTGAGACCTTGGACAAGATATAAACTCTCTGGGTCTCAGTCTCCTCATCCCAAAAGTGAGATGGTTGGTTTTTAGCTATTGCTTTTTAGCTATTGACCTGTGACTTAGGTGATTGGAATATAAAAAGCTTTCTAATTTTACAAACTTTACTTCATGGCTCAAGGTTAGTTTTGTCAAAAAGCATCACATATGTGGGAATTCAATTATGATATGAATCAGTTTTGAAAATAAAAGAATGTAGTTAACGTGTATTTGGAAGTCAGACAATTTTACCTCTTAACCTTTCCATTAAAAGGATGGTGGCCATCAAAGTAACAGCTATGATAAATCGGGTTTTGACTTCTACCTCTACTCCTCTATGCTCTGAAATTTTTGACTACGTAGAGAACCAAACGTATTTTCTGTATTCTCTACTGGAGTATGTCCATTTACTTGAGGTCTTTGAAGTCTTGATCAAATCTCTATCAGCCATTAGTTTGAAAGTCACACAAGAAGACAGCTACAAGTAAAGAAGGCAAGGGATGATTCCTTCTTTTGTCAAAATGAGTCTCTTAAATGTAGAAATGTAGCTTATGCTTCCATTTGAGAGTTGGTCTGCTTTTCTTCAGTGTAAATGATGATAAATTGTAATAATGTAGATACCCTTTGCATAAGCATTTTTCTGTTACATAGTTTTTACAAATCATTTTGGGAGGAGTAAAGATTATATGTAGAGAAGTGACATGGAAAGGTCCATAGCCTTGAGTCCTGCCTTTGACCAATACTGACTTTGTGACCTTGGACATAAAATCTTTGTATGAATTAAAGAGTAAATGCTGATCTGCATTGCTGGAGTGATGTTTTACTTAGGGAAGTGCTCTGTACTAGTGAATTTGTTTTGTTGGAGTATAAACAATTTATCCTAGAGAGGCCTCTGCCTCAATTAAGCCTCAGCATTTCACATGACATATTAGTGTCACTTTGGGGGCTTCTCTCAATTAATAGCTATAGCTTATTTGGCAGCTAGGTAGAGCAGTGGATAGAGCACTGCACCTGAAGTCAGGAAGACTCATTTTCCTGAGTTCAAATCTGGCCTCCAACACTTAATAGCTGTGTGACCCTGGTCTAGTCATTTAACCCTATTTACTTCAGTATCCTCATCTGTAAAATAAACTGGAAAAGGATATTGCCAGGAAAACTCTAAATGGGGACACTGAGTGAAACACAACTGAAAAATCACTGAACAACAACAAATGTGTTATACAGCCAGCCACCTTAGAAAGGATTTATCCATGTGTCAGTGGAGCAAGAGGACCCAGGACCACCTTGGACAAGGGAAATTCACACTTTGTTCAGGAAACAGCAGAGAGAGAGAAAGGGCTATTTGACTCCTTTGGGTGCTTTCAAAGGAATGCTTGCTACCCAGGAATTTCAGCCCAGTTCCAAGAAATTCAACACCACAAACCTGGTAAATTTTTTGGCTGTGGTTGACCCATAAAACAGATTTTGTTCATCATTCTAAACCATATAAACCATTTTAAACCATCAAATAAACCATAATTTTAGAAAAGTAAGCAACTCAGGGGAAACGTTATTTAAAAAAATATCCATGCCTTTCTATCTCTAGTTAATAGGTTCCTAGTTGGAAGAGACTTAGAGAACATCCAGTTGACTTCTCATTTTCCAGATGAGAAAATAGAGGCCAAGAGGGGCAACTATGTTGTTGAAACTTATACATCATGTTAGTAATAGATCTAGGACTAGAACCCAGAACCCTTGACTTGAAGATCCTTCCATTATTTTTGATAAAACTAAAAAGATTACAGTGAGGAAACAGAGCTCAGAATAAAGGGTAAAACTATGTGGTTTAGTATAATCCTAAGTTTTGAGTGTGCCAGTTCTGAATTATGATGGCTCAAATCTCCATTATGCCCTCTTTTTTTCCTTTCTTTTGCTTATGTCTATCTTTAGGCATATTTTTTCATCAAATTTTGAAGGAGACAGCAACTTACTTATTTGACTATATAGATCTGATAATAAAAAAAATCTCTCCACTCAGCCACCTAAGTACTTGAAAAAAATGAGTTCCATCCTCTACTTAATTGTTTCTAGTGGTAGTCTCTTCATGGCCTCCCCATCCCCTGTTTCTTTGAGATTGGACCTTCAGTTTCATCACTGTAGGAATCTCCAAGTGAGGACCCTTTTCACCAGTGAAGATGAAAATTTCTTAGAGAATTGTCTTGGGCAATGAAAGAATGCATTTCCCTGGGGTTATGCAGCCAGTATGTGTCAGAAGTAGGGATTAAACCTAGGTCTTCCTGACTCCAGCCCCATACTCTGACCTTTCTGCCTTGTTGCCCTTAAGGACTGTAATTCACTTTTCTTCAGAGCTCTTTGAATTATAATCTGGGCAAGTCTGCTTTTAGTTCTAGGACAGATAAGAAATCTGATTCCCCTCCAGAATTAGGTTGGGGTGGGTGTCTGTTAAATAAAGCTCAGAGGCTCATTGTTGTCAGGTTTATCATTGCTCCTTCTACCTGTCTAGCTAGCCTCAGGAGTCTGTCTTTTATTATTCTTGGCTTCTTTTTGATCTAATAGTTCTTTCTCAGAATTCAAGTACCCATATTGATTATCACTTTGCTTTGGTGCAAGGTTTCTGTAGAAAGTTAGAAATTTAGGAATATATTTGATTGCAAGGGGTTTTTAATCTAGGGAATGTGAAATTGTTTTTAAAAAATATCTGATAGGGGGGCGGAGCCAAGATAACGAGTAGAAAGACTCACATATGCTAGCTCTGAACCCACAGCCCATAATTATCTATAAAAAGAACTCCCAACAAATTCTGGAACAGTGGAGCCGTGCAGCAACGGGGTGAAGGAGATTTCCATTCCAGAGAGCCCTGAAAAACTGACCCCAAAGGTCCATCACGGGAGTGGAGTCCAGCTCTGCCCTGCCCTGGCCGCCCGGCACTGAGAGGAGTGAGCAGATCCGAGCAGGCTTCAGGGACAGAATCTCTAGGGGCCGCAAAGGTCCCTCTACCTACAGACGCACAGATCAGTGAGAGAGACGTCTGGACGGGCTGAGAGCGGAGCGGGGTGTCTCCATGACTCAGGCCTCCTTGGGAGGCAGCGGCAGAGGCAGTGGGTGGCCAGAGGCTCCCGGAGCAGGCAGGAGCACGGCAGGAGCTCCATTACAGAAGGTCTCTGCATAAACCCCCTGAGGGAACTGAGCCTGGGAGGTGGCCCTGCCCCCACCTGAGCACCAGAACTTAAGCTCCCATTGAATAGCAGACAGGCCTGCTGCCGAAAGCCCTGAGGCTGGGGAGCAGCACTTGAAACTCAGACCCCAAGCACTAGCTGGACAGATCTAGGTGGGGGTGGACAGGGATCTCAGAAGTCAAGTAACTGGCTGGGAAAATGCCCAGAAAGGGGAAAAAAAAATAAGACCATAGAAGGTTACTTTCTTGGTGAACAGGTGATTCCGCCATTCTTCTCTGATGAGGAAGACCAATGCTTACCATCAGGTAAAGACATAGGAGTCA
>CM053771.1:288911435-288954219 GCA_028658325.1 Potorous gilbertii
GATAGAAGAGAGGGCAGATTGATGATAGGGGAAATAAGAATGCTCAGTGTACTGGGGTGAGGGGAGGGGACAAATGGGGAGAAAATTTTGGAACCCAAAATTTTGTGAAAATGAATGTAAAAAGTTAAATAAATAAATTTATATTAAAAAAATATCTGATAACTATTTTAATATGATTGCTTTCCTTTGTCATTCCATTTTATCCTGTATATTTAAAAAAGGGTTCTGTAGGCTTCATCAGATTGCCAAAAGGGTTCATGAACACTCTAATGCTTTAAAATTTTGTCTTCAGTGTTGTTAAAAAATTATGAGTTACTTCTTTTGGGGTGTGAAATTATAACTGTTGTACATTGTAAATTGGTATTTTCTGACCTAGAAGAATCCTATTGTAATTGTAAAATCTGACCTGGAGGATATTAAAAAAGTAAATGTTAATTATATCTATTTTTTAACGTTGCCTTAGTTGCTCCCTCCCATATGCCTTGCTCTCCTCCCTTCCAGAGAGTCATCTCACATAACCAAGAGTTTTTTTAGAACAGTAAAAGGTACAGGAAGAAGAGCAAATACATATGTGTGTGTGTGTGTGTGTGTGTGTGTGTGTGTGTGTGTATACGTATATATGTGTATGTGTGTGTATATATATATATATGTATGTACATATACATATATATATATATATATATATATATATATATATATACAGTCAAAACATTGAAAAAAATCTGGCAATATATGTAATGTTCTATGTCTCAGGACAACTCAGCTCTGCAAAAAATTGGGTGAGGATGCCTTCTCATATCTCCTTTCTGGGACTGTGTTGGTTCTTTGTAATTTTGCAGCAGTCATTTTCACTTGTCTTGTGGTGGTTCTTTCCATTTATGTTGTTGTCATTGTGTAGATTGTTTTTTCGTTATCATGCATCAGTTCATATAAATCTTTTCGTGCTTCTATATATTTATCATATTTGTCACTTATAGCATAATGGACTTAAACTTTCCCTGAAGTTTTTGCTACCACAAAAAAGTGCCTTTCTTTTTTATTATCACCTCCTTGGAGTATGTACCAAGTAGTGGGATTTCTAAGTGAAAGACTATGGATATTTTAGTCACTTTATTTGCATAATTCTGAATTGCTTTCTAGAATGGTTATATCATTACAGCTCCATGAACAATGTACTAATGTATGCCTATTTTTCTGCAACCCTGCTCATATCAATTACTGTCACCTTGTGTTTTCATTGCCAATTGGAGAACCAGTTGTTCATATCCTTTGACCATATATCCTTTGAAAAATGACAAATTTTTTCAGTTAGTTGTCTATCTTGCATCCCAAATTCTTATCTAAGAAATTTGATTCAATGGTAATTTCCCATTCAATTTCTTTTCAACCTAGATGCATTAACCTTGTTTGCACAAAAGCTTTTCAGCTTCATGTAAGAAAAACTATTTTATATTTTATAAGTCTCCTGTGTTTGGTAGCTATGAATTTATATGATATACTTCTATTGTGCATTAATTTTGAATTTATTGGGGGAATTAGCTGTGAGATATTGTTCTAAGCCTAATGTCTACTAGACTGCTTTCAAGTTTTCCCAGCAATTCTTATTAAATAGACAGTTCTTTCCTAGGTAATTTATCTTTTGAGATTTATCAGACACAGGATTATGGAGTGCTTTTATTTCTCTTTCTCCACCTCCATTTTTAAACCAATATTAAATGATTTTGCAGACTGATACTCTATAAGTCTGGAGGTGCTATTTTCTCTTCAGTTCTACCCTTTTCCTTCATTCCCCTTGACATTCTAGATATTTTTTTCTTTCAAATGAATTTGTTACTATTTTAGTGAGTTCTGTAAAGTACCTTTTTGACAGTATGATTGGTATAGCCTTAGAAGTGTAAATTAATTTCAGTAGTATTGGTAATATTGGCACCTTTATTAAACTTATCTGGCACTGAGTATTATGCCAGGAAAGCTTCATGATTGAATCTGTTCAAGTACAGTATTTTGTGTGTTTTGATAGATTTTTTTCCCAGATGTTTTATGTATTTTACAACTTTTGTGAATGTGATTACTCTCTCTATTATTGCTTCTTGAATTTTGTGGTTATCATATAGAAATATGGATTATATTTGTAGCTTTTGTAGTCTTCAATTTGCTGAAATTGTCCTATTAGTTTTTTTAGTGATTACCTAGGATTTTATCAGTAAACCATCATTTCATCTGCAGATAGAGGTAGCTTTCTTTCTTTTTTTCTATCTTTATACCTTTGATTTCTTTCTTTTATTGCTATTACTAGCATTTCTAGAATCCTATCAAGTAATAGTGAAGAGAGTAGGATATCCTTGTTTTAACTCTTGTATTATTTCCAAAATCTTCCTAGAAGACATAATAATGTTTGAAAATAAGTATAATAATGAATATATTTATGGGGAAATTATTCACTAATACTAACCAGGAGCAGGGCTCCAATCTTACATATTCAGCTATCTGATTATACTTTTCTCATTTTGGATTCATTATGTCCAAAACCAACTTCATCATATTACCCCTTTTCTTAACCACTGAACCAAATCTTTCCCCAACTTCCCTGTGCCTGTCACTAATTATTGCATTTTCTTAGGCTTGAGACTTTAGAATCATCTTTGCTTTCTTGTTCCTTTTCACATTCCATTTTAGTCACCAAGTCTCACTGATTATTCTCTAAAAGTGCTTCCTTAATTCATTACTTATTCTCTATTCCACAGTTACTTACCATCATAATAATAGATGTTTGTTGAGGCTTCAAGTCTTTCAAAGGATTTCAGGTACATATCATTTGATTCCCTCAAGAATTCTGAGATGGGCACTACAGGTGTGATTATGTCCATTGTACAGGTAAGGAAACTGAGGATTAGAGGTAAAGTGATCTGCCCATAACCATACAGTTATTAAGTGGAGGAGGCAGGCTTTAAATTCTGCTTCCTCCTTAGTCCAGGTGTGGTACCCTTACTACCTTATCATTACAAAGCTCTTTTCTGAATGTCCTGAATTACTGTCTAAGTCTCTACCTCTAAATCTTTTCCCATTCCCATGTAACTAATCTTAAACTGCTTTTGTTTTATCATCTGTCTGATGGAGAATCTGTAATGGTGCCAAATTGTCTTGCTCTATCCAGTTTAAGCTCACCTAAGTGGTTTTTAAGATTCTCTTTCATCTGATGCCACCTCACCTATATCCCACCAGTCCCCAACAAGAAGCCAATGCTCTTGGTGTATCTATCTCCTCATTGTCACCTACGTTGAATTTACCATCTGTGCCCCTCCACCTTTGCTCATCCTACTTGATTGGCCCCTAAAGGAAGGTAAATTTGGATGACCAGAAGATGCCCAGTTGACGGATTTTACTGCCTTGATTCCTCCCCCCCCTGCCCCCGCTCGCCTTTCTTCTCCTCTCTCTTTTCCTTTCCTTTTCCTTTTCCTCCCATCTTGATGTCTTTCTTTTTCTTGACCTCATTAAAGGGGCCATGCCCTGACTGCTTCTTAAACAGGCCTATTCAATGAATGGGTGTTGCCTCACCCTAAGTGAGTACCTGCATAGATCTTGGCCTAAAGGGGCCAAGGTCTCCCAGTGCATCTTGGGTCGTTTCCAGTCATCCTGATGAATATCTGGTCACTGGATTCAGATGACTCTGGAGGAGAAGTGAGGCTGGTGACCTGCACAGCCCTCCCTCACTCAAAACAAAGTTAAGTGCAAATCATGTCATTATTTCTCTTTGGCAATGAAGGATGAACACAACAACAACAACAATATACAACTTCTCCTTGAGCACCTACTTTCTTTGAAATACCTCTGATTCACTACCACTTAAAACTTGATTATATATATTTATGATGATGTTAGCTGGGTTTCCCAGCTGCCCTGTAAGCAAGAGGTGGGTTTGCCTTCATTGTAGCCTTTACAAGGACAGGTTAAGGCAGTGCCCAGGAAATGCCCAGGAAATACTCTTGACTGACTTTGTGGGAATGGGGGATGAAAAAGCGTGGGGTTTGGGGTGGAATCCTGATGTTACTCCCCAGTTCCTTTCTACTGACTTATAACTAAGGACAGAGATGGAGTGGCCATATTACTGTGCTTGTCTGTCCCC
Organism: Potorous gilbertii; assembly: GCA_028658325.1. Lineage (NCBI taxonomy): Eukaryota > Metazoa > Chordata > Mammalia > Diprotodontia > Potoroidae > Potorous > Potorous gilbertii. Next base: position 288,915,559 of record CM053771.1, read on the forward strand.
AAATGAAAACAGTTGATTTGTTCTGTTTTTAGCCACCTTGATGGGGCTCATTTATAACATGCTTTTAAAATAGTGGCTAAAAAAAAGTCTCGAGTGTTTCTTAATGCAGCCGAATTCCTTTATAAATGCTGGCATTAGGTGGCAGGAGTCATAGGACTAACATCTGCCTTTTGGCCAAATGATCTTCCAGGTTATGAAAGGGCTAAAGAGAGAGGCTGTCCTGTTAAACTTGATATACTTGCTTGCAGTTTTTAATTATTGAAACGTGTTGACCTTTAGTGAAACCTGTTTTTTTTACACTTAGAAGTTCAAGAGAATCCTATGAATTCCAGATCCCAGCACATCCCAGTATTCTGAGTCTGCTCTGTAGAAGCCAAGCTCCTTTCTTCTTGTACCTCATCTGTTGGTGAGGGGTTGTGAGGGAGTACAGAAACAACCTGTCCAAAGTACTCCCCCCACAAAAAGGAATGCACTTGAAGAAACAGAGACAGAGAGGGAGAGTGAGACAGAGAAACTGAGACAGACAGAGATAGAGGGGAAAAAGAAAATGAGAGGGACATACAGAAAGAGACAGTGATAGAAATGGAGAGAGACTGAGAAAATCACATATACACACACACACATACACCTACACACACCAACACACACTTGCCTCAGACAGACAACCTGGCTGCAAGATGGAGAAAAGATAGGCGGAAGGAAGCAGCAGAAAGTTTGCCAGGCAGCTAACACATAGAGTTTTTATTCTGCCTCCCGTCCTGATTCCCTTGAGTCAGCTTTTCCTCCCCCAGGAAAACAACAAAGCCTTTTCTTGTAGAAGTAGGACATTGACTCCTAGTTAATAATACATATCATTGATCTTTTTTTCCTAAGAACTATATCTTCTGGTGTTTCTTTTAAGTCAACACATAACTGACTACATATAAAGCAGCATAAAACAATCTGTAATTGTGAAATACCCAGCAGCCTCATGACTTGGACCCAGACTTTTATTATGAATCCTGGCTGTTCAATACATATTTGCTCTGTGACTATGGGCAACTCTTAGTGAATGAATGTATAAATTCACTATCAGCAAGTTTTATTTTTTTATTTTTTATTTTAGTGAGTACCTAGGGCTGTGCTAAGCAGCGGGGAATACAGTAAATCAATAGCTCCTAGCTGCAGTGAGTTTTACATTTTAACCTATGTAAGACTTAGTTTCCTCACCTATAAAGTGGGTAGAATAGTTATTATTACTACTTGTTTTGAGTAAATTGCTTTGTAAACCCTTAATGCCATATAACTTCTACCTTTGGTCCAAGGCAGCCTGTATTGGACTCTATAACGAGGCGTACCCAAAAGATTGGGTTCTGATAATGTTTCACTTACAACTTTACCCCATAGTATAGATTACAGAGGACCAGTCTTATAGTGAGGGTCCAATATAGTTTGTTCACTTATTTTATTCTGAGGGAAAGGATGCTTTTGTCAGAAGAGGCCCTGGCTCATTCCAATGTACACTATGGACACGGTGTTTAAAGATGTTTATTCATTCAAGAAACATTTATTAGGCATCCACTGTATATAATTCACCATGTTAGGCTCCAGCGTATGTATCCAAATGATAAACAGACCCTTACCAGGGCAGAAGTTCTTTACTTTTTTTGTGTATCTTGGACTCTGGTGAAGACTATGAACAGACCCTGCCCCCCTTCCACTAGAGTAATATTTTTGAATACATAAAATAAAATATCCAGGACTACAGAATAATTACCAATTATATTGAAATACAGTTATCAATATATATGATAAGAAAGTTAGTGGACCCCACGTTAAGAATTCCTTCATTAGTGGATTCAGCTGTTTGTGAATAGGGATGATTCCACACATTATTGAGAACCTCTTTTCATTTCTAGTGGCATGCTGTTTGCTTTATTAAAAAAATAGTTCTTATGCTCAGTTGGGTCCATAGCAGGAAAGTACTAGAAATGGTGTAGCTTTTGGAAGGATAGAGTGCTGAGCAGTGTTTATCACTAATTTGTTTTTGTTGTTTCAGTTGCGTCTGACTCTTAGTGACCCCATTTGTTGTTATTGTTGTTTTCTTGGCAAAGACACCAGAGTGGTTTGCCATTGCCTTCTCCAGCTCATTTTACAGATGAGGAAACTGAGGCCAATAGTGTTCAGTGACTTGTTCAGGGTCACACAGCCAGTAAGTGTCTAAGGCTGGATTTGAACTCAGGTCTTCTTGACTCTGGGCCTGGTACTCAATCCATTGTGCCACCTAGCTGCCCTTATGGTGGATTAGTAAAGTTATGTTCATATTTTGTGCAAAGTATAATAATTCCAGAAATATAGACAAGAAAATATCTTGCATGCTAATAAACATCTCTTCATGGTTTACATGGTGATTCAGAGATATTATGTACTCAGCAAGCTGTGACAAGATAGACATCTGGAAGTTTTCTTAAAATTAAATCAGGAATTTGTAAGTGTGAAAGTCAGGTTCAAACTACAAGCTTATCAGAAATTGGTAGCATTTATAAGCTCTACATTCTCTCTTTAGGATAATATGAGTGGATTTTCTCCTAGTTCCTTGGCGAATTCCTTGCCTTTGTTTCATAATTCCTGTTCTTCCTTTTTGTCTACTTAAAAAATTTAATAATGTATGCTAGTACTTTTGAAAAAAGGTCCTTTTTACTCCCCTAGATTAGGTCATCACATCTTACTTAAAACTACTGCCAAAAAACTTCTGATTGATTTTATTGCCTTCTCTGGTCTCTCCTCTAGTTGTCATCTTAAGTTGTCAAAATAGTCTTCCTGCCTTCCTACTCACCCCTCCCCCATTCCCCCAAAACCCCAACCAAAACCCATCAGTGGCTTCCTTTTGTCTTTGAATAAAATGTAAATGCCATAACCTGGCATTTAAGGTGCTGGAAAATCTGTCTCTAGTCTACCTTTCTAGCTTTATTTCAAATTACTTACAAATGATATCTTCTTCCTATTCCCACCATTCTTGGGACATGTGCCCTGTTATCTTTTCCTGTTAAAAATATTTAATCTTCCTTCAGTATCCTGCCCTAGTGGCTTCTCCTTCACAAAAACTTTCCTGATCTGTCCAGTTAAAAGTGATTTCTTCCTCAGATTTCTCCTTTGCCTCTACCATGTTCTGCTTTTTATTATAATTAGCAGTATATGCATCATATCTACCCTATTCAAGTTTTTAAAAATCTTCTTACATGCAGGAACTATATAGTACCTTGCACATAATGAGGATATCCTGAATTATTAGATTAGCCCTTTTAAATTCTCTTTAAATTCTGTTTGCTTTTTATTTTCTTTCTTCTTTTGCTCTTAACTCTTTTTGATAAAGTTACAGAAAGTGAACAAAAAAGAGATCTTAATCTGGGGTCCTTGAATTTCAAAGAAATTTTCCACTGTTTTTCAGTATAATTAGTTTCCTGTGTATCACATTTTATGCATTTAAAAATATCATCCTGAGAAGAGGTTGTAGGGTTAATGGAATATAAGATCTTCCCCATCCATTAATAGGCCTATGTGACCACATGTGCCCTCTTTTCCCTTGGAACAGGAGCTGTGTTCACATGTGTGATAGCAATCAAAATAGGATCTTTAGCTGTTTTTATTTTAGTATAATCAAATGCCTCTAATTGAATCTTGTCTTTATCAATCAAGCGTCTTTACAAGGAGTAAAGTACAGAAACAAGAGTTTCTTTAACTAGAAACAATATATGTATTTGTATTGAATTATTTTAATGTGATTAAAGATTTTTTTCCACTCATTGATGGGCCTGCCCATTGTGGGAAGCTTGATTAGGGGAGTTGTTTTGTAGGAGGGTTCCAAGTACCTTTGGTTTTTCACTGGGTGACTGACTGACTCTAAAAAAGATATAAATACTCTGAGTTGAGGTTTTACTTTTGCAAGAAGGCTTGAGTGCCAGATGAGAACTCCTGGAAGCTGCTAAGGAGCCAACCCTCCCCCCTAGCTTTGAGAACCTGATGTTGTGCTTCCCTCTCTGGTAACAATGGTCAGACAATTAGGGTCCAATTGTCTATTGAATTCAGGCAGAGGAAGCCATGTCTGTTGATGTTTTGATTTCTCTGTATTTTCTTTGAATTCCAGGTGCTGACTCCTTGAACTAGCTGAATGATATATGTACTTGATTAAAGGAATGATACATGTGCTTGATTGAAGTGATTGTTAATCCTTCAAGTTACCTTTCCTTTTATAAATGCAGATCTAAGAACCTGTAATAGTCCCTCCTGTGTATGTTGGGGTGCTTACTGATACACCAGGTCTAAAGGTATACAGGTATTTCAATCACAGATGTATTGCTGCTTTGAACTTCTGCTTAGTTCACAGCTGTGACACATCCTGAGTCACATAGAGCCCATCATGTGATTCAGGGAGATTAATATTGCCTTGGGGAAGAGACTTGCCTAAGGGGAAGCTTGCTTCCAGGGAGACTTGTTTATAAGAAGGCTTTCACACCTTTTGGCACTGAGCAAATTAGGCACTGAGTCATATGGATTGTGATGCCTTCTGATACTGAGCCTATTATTTGGAAACTATATATACTGGGAGGTTGGTGTTTTACTTTGGGGCTCACTCTTGGGAAGAATATTTCTTTGTGATTTGGCCAGATGAGACTCTGGGTAGCCATTGTTAAGGGGACCCCTGGCTTTATGAACTCAGATGTTGGTGCTTTCTGGTCTAGTGATTAGTTATCTAGTACTCTGTTTAGACAGTTGGAGCCCTGTCTATTGAATTCCGTCTTGGATACTCACTTCTTTCTATTTATCTGTCTATTGGATTCCTTGGTGTTTAATTAAAGATTGTGGACCCTTTTAAAGCTATCTCTTTTAGAAAGGCAGATCAAAGAACCCGTGCTGCTAGTGTGGTTGCTACCACAGGGGACCATAGGCTTCATTAAACTGCCACAGAGATTCATGGCACCAAAGAAAGATTAAGAATCTCTGGTCCATTAGAAAGAATGGTCTTGCTGTATTTCCCCCTGTAAAATGAGTCCTTAGCATTAAAAATATATTATGGATACATTGGACAAAGGGAGGATGCTTGATGAATGTGCATAGGTTAGAAGAAGAGGTTTTGCTTATAAGAGAAAAAAATTGATGATAGAGATAAAATACAGTTTCATCTGACCCTTTCAAAACTGATTCTAAACCTCGGTGGTTTAATCTGACTTTATTTGCTTATAGTCACCTAAATAATGATTGCAATTCCTGCTTCATGAACTAGTTTGTACCTGAAAAATTCTGTAGTGCTCCAAAATTCATAGCTGAAATAGAGTCAAAAGCCTTTACTGAGTTTTGCTATTGAGGTAGTTCATTGTCCATTATCCAATGTCAAGGAAATAGAAAAAGAATTAGGAAGCCTGTGGTGACTTGGAATCTGAAAAAGAATCTTTCACATTTTATTTCAGTATGGTAAGTTGTTGACCCAATCAAAGCTTTGAAATCAATATGGTAGCAACCTGGACTTCACAGCATTGTATAGCATGTAACCTTTTATATTCATTTGTTTGTGCATTAATTCATTTCAAATAAACAAATGCCTTCTTTTGTGCCCTGGGAAAGTTACAAAGTATAAATCCCAGTCTTTGTGGAATTTGTCATCTAGGAAGGAAGGAAAATAAGCATCTATTAAGCACCTACTGTGTGCCAGGCCTGTGCTAAGCACTTTACAAATAGAGTCTCATTTTATCCTCACAACAACCCTGAGAGGTAGGTATACTGTTAATATTACCATTTTATAGTTGAGGAAACTGAGGTAAATAAAAGTTAAAGGATTTGTCTGGTGTCATACAGCTAGTAAGTGTGTGAGGCTGAATTCAAATTCAGGTCTTTCTTGCTCCAGGCCCAGTATTCTAATCCACCGTGACATGTAGCTTAGCCCCTTATGAAGGTCTAAGACACCTATGGAGATAACTAGTGCAAAATAAAAAGTAAAAAGTAATACTTGCATAAAAGACAGAAGGAACTTTAATTTTCTCATCTGTAAAATAAGGGAGGAGGAGTTGGACCTAATGATAACTAAAGGTTCATCTTAGTACCAAAATTCTATGATTTTATAAATATTTATTGAGTACCTACGCTCTTCTAGGGGACTGGGAGAGGAGGAGGGAGGTTTCAAAGACAAATAAGATCCATGTCCTCAAATAGCTTGCAGATCTTTAAAGCTGTGAGATCTGAATGTGCTATTGTTACATTTGACCTTTTAAACAGTGTCAGTGTCCTTAGTGAGCCATACTTAACATTAAATGGCAAGGCAGCATAGCTAATAGGAACCTGGAACATGGCCAGTCTACTCACTATGAGACTTTCTGTAACACATCTCTGCTAAGACTGGGCACATTGAGAGAAGGAGTGATAGTAAATTCTTCAGGTGAGGGCTGTGTGGTTGCACCATCCAGATTTTCTGGGAGAGTCCAAATTTCAAACATTCTACTCTTCACAGTACCTGGCACATAGTCACTTAATAAATGCTTGTTGGCTGATTTTTACCCATAGCCATCAGAATGTTTCATAAATTCTAATATTTAAACAAATAGTAATTGAATGAGTCACTAAATATTTTAACAAAATATGTATAAATCAGCAGAGGTTAAAGACCACAAAATGGAGAAGCATAGGCTTAAAAAAAATTATGATCGCTCAGAAAATTGTCATTATGGTAGCATTCTCTTAGAAGAAACAGAACATTAAAGAGTTTGAGAAATGCCTTTCCAGTTTGTCAGGAAGAGTGTTTCTTTAAAAAAAAAGGAGAAGAAAGGCTTACAGAGAATGAAGGAGAGATGACCTAGAACAAGAGAAAAATTAATAAAGAGTCTCAAGAAGCAGAAGGGAATCATAATCTGTGTTAGCAGATTAGAGAGTAGAAGAATGTGTGACTCAGGAAAAAAAGAAAAAAAGACCACTGAACATTTGGAGCTAAGCTACTGTTGGGAGAAAGATCATCCAGTAAGGGTTGGAGGAAGAACATAGTAGTGGTAGTTGGTAACTTCTGTTGAAGAAGCACTTCAGCAACTGTTTGTTGACCTAATGATAGCATTAAATTGGTCTCCTGTCTTCCTAGAATATGTATGTAACAGGAAACCAGTGATTTTCCTAAATCTCAATTCTGATCATATCATTTCCTCCTTTTCTCCCAAAGGATATTGCCTCAGTCAAAGTGAGAACTCCAAAAGAACTTAGCTTGCAAAAGGTCCAAGGTCCCCACTGCATCTGGGTCCATCTCTAGTTTTCCTGGTCTACATCTGGCCATTGGACCCAGATGGCTCCAGAGGAGTAAGCGAGGCTAGTGACCTTGCACAGCCTTCCTCACTTAAATCCAGGTCCATTGCAAGTCATGGCATCATCTTTCAGGTATCATGGCTGTCTTTGAAAATGAAGGACAAACAAAAACAGCAACCTCTCCCCCAATCTCTGCCCTTTCCCATAAATTCCAGGGACTTTCTATCACCTCCAGGATAAAATACAAACTCTTCCATTTGACACTGATGTCTTTTCACAACCAGGCCTCTCTGTCTTTCCAGTCTTATTTTACTCGCCTCCTCATAACTCAACAATCCAGCCATACTGTCCTGCCCACTCTTTTCTTGGTGACCCTCTCATTTCCCACCTCTATGCTTTTGCATAGGCTGTTCTGCATGCCTAGAATGCATGTGCTCTCCTGTTTGTCTTGGAATCCCAGATTTCCCCTGGACTCAGCTCAACCATTAACTTCTACATGAAGCTTTTCCTGATCCACGCAGGTGCTAGTGCTGTTCCTCTCAAATCTACATCATATTAATTTTGTACATGTTGTGCATATACTTACATAATATATGTACTCTTATGTTCATATTGTTTCCCTTGTTAGAATGTAAGTTCTTTAAGAGAGGGTGTTGCCTTTGTATTCCCAGCCATTAGCACAGTACCTGACACATTATAAGCACTTAACAGAGTCACAAAATTACAGATACTGTTGTTAAATGATGGGTGGATGAACTTTTCGGACTCAGTGATCACTGAGTCTACTACCCACTTTTAGTGATTTATGTGAGTACAAATGATGTTGCTATTGAGTGAAAAAGAATGAAAATAATTCATTAATCACTTACTGTATGACAGTCTGCTAAGTGCTTGGGGGTACAAATACAAATGAAAATCTGCACTCAAAAAGCTCAAGTTCTAATGGGGGAGGCTATGCAGATAGGGGAATGTGGCTAGGAAGGGAGTTAAGGTCTTTGAAGTCACAAGGATGATTAGTGGAACAGTAGGGCAGTCAACTAACACCATTTTCAGAACGTTGACTTGATTACAGCTCTGAGAGAGAATTATGAGAATTGTATGAACCAAACTGACTCTGTCTTGTAAAACTGACTCCACTTTGAGACCCAAGTTTCATTTTCCTGTAAATTCTACCTGCTTGCTATTCATGGGAATTGAATGACATCCTGTTTCACATCAGAAAAGTCTACCTGCTCATTCTCCCTTCCTTCCAACTCTCAAAACTTACTTATCCCTCTCTCAACTCAGAAAGCCCTTAATCTTTTCTTCAGTTAGAAATCATATCACCTAATCTTGTATCCTCGTGTATGTCCTGTTAATTGTTTTCTTTTAATGCATAAAATTCTGTCTCCCCCTGTATTGGGGGTCCAGTGCCAAACTGAGGGGACCTGATCCCAATTTATTATGCAGTTGGCAGGCATTACTTAATAAATCATTTTGCTCAGAAGCTCAAGCCTTTGTTTCCTCAGTTATTTCACATTTTACCCATCACGCTTCTCAGCGCAAGATGTGAAAAGGAGTGGTTAAAATGGGCCAGATGAAGATGAATGGGTCCAAGATATGCCCAGCCAAGGAGCTTAACTCCTCCCTGGTGTGGTCTCCGGTTATCAACCAGGTTTGACTAGTGGAGAGGTGTCATGCAGAAAGGCAAAAATATATATATAGGGAGATGATGATACTGGGAGATGGAGCTGAGTGGTAGTTCTAAGTAGTCATTGCTAGAGAGTGCAAAATTTGGGGCAAGGAAAGAAAGTCTTTAAGAACATAGATGACATTTTCATTCTTGGTGCATACCCAAAGACAAAGGTTTTTGAAGAGAGATTAATTCAGAAAGTGACCAAATAGTTAAGATGGCATAGGAGAAAGGAGTTTGGATTTCTGGACCATGGCCTAAAATATAGGGGTGATGATCTCTTGTACAGGGATGGATTACATCTAATGAGGGCTTCAGTTTTCAACTGAAAAGAGATGAAGATGGAGAAAACTACATCTAATAGATTAGATCAGTGGGAGTTGCTACAATTTAGGACTAAGAATAGCAATGATGACACTTGGTAACTCAGGACAGAAAATCCAAGAAAGATTTCAGCAATAAAACCCATTGCTTCAGATGTCTATGAACAAATGCAGAAAGTATGAATAACATGTATAGTGAGCTACAGGTCATAATTCAGTAAATCAGATGAAATTTTATAAGTATCACTGAAACTTGGTGGAATGAAACCCATGATCAAAATATAACTTTGAAATAGCATATACTGTGCCTTATTAAAAGAGGGAGGGGGAGAGGGAAAGGGAGAGGGAGAGGGAGAGGGAGAGGGGGAGAGAGAGAGAGAGAGAGAGAGAGAGAGAGAGAGAGAGAGAGAGAGAGAGAGAGAGAGAGAGAAAGTGGAGCGGGCAGGAGAGAGAGCAAATAACATTATATGTTAAGACTATGTACTTGGATGAGACAAAGCAGGAACAAAAAGAGGGAATCATGGCGGAGAACATTTGGGTGAAAATAAGTGGAGGCATCATATAATAGTGATCTGGGAGGAGGATCACCATTTATTAGAATATCAGCTGGAACTCTTTGTTTCAAAGAGTTATTAATTTATTCTAATGATAATTTCATCCTTTGAGAGTTGGAGGAGCTAAGATAGATTAGAATAAGCTTTTCTTTTGAATCTGATTGTCACTGATAAAGAGAGACTAGTTGCTGACTTAGTAATTATGGAAACCCTGTGGGGGAAGTGACCACTTCATCTCTGAATTCATGATAGAGAACAGGAGGAAATCCAGGTACAATTTGACATAAATCTCAGATTTTTGATAAGATTTAAAAATGTTCAGAGAATGGATAGGTGGAATTCCATGTACTAAAATTATGCAGGGGTATATTTTGAAGATACAAAGAGAAATAATTATGATGAAGAAGAAAAGGAAGACTGATAACCATGAACAGGGGACTCATTATCAAATTAGATTTTAGAAAAGACATTTATAGGAGACAAACCAAAATTTAAGTAATGGATGATGAATACAGAAGCATAGCTACAATAAAGAATAATGTGAGAGTAGAGCTAAATTCATTTTGTGAGAAAAGTTACGGACAACAGAAAAGTCATAGTTAATAGTTGCTTTTTAAAATGCATATTGATGAAGAATCAAAGAAGGAAAGGATGTTTGGAGAGGATGGCATGATGAGAACTGATCTGAGAGGGTATGTCAGAGCTGCTTAGTTTTTACTTTGCTTCTGTTTTCTTTGCCGAGAATAATAATTTTTTGATTGGAAAAATAGCAAATAAAGAGTAGATACCCAAAATAAGTAGGGGAGATACTGAGAAAACAACTGACTGGCTTGCTGAGTTTAGGTCACCAGACCCAGTAGTCTAAGATACTGAAAGATAGGATTCCTGAACTACTGAACTACTAAAGACCATGGAGAATGAGAGAGAGGATTGGAGAAGAGCAAATACTCTCATTGTCAAAGAAGGGAAGAATTTTTATCCTGCAAAAAGTAGTCAGTGCCATTTAGACCTAGCCAAATGTAAAATGGGCCACTGCAGAAGATAACCAGTGGGTTCCCTCTCATTTTGAGGTCTCTGTTAGATCTCCATATGTTGGGAATCTTGTAGAGAGGTTTCTCCACCACTGAGAATTCCGAGGTTCCTTCCAGCTCCATGAGATTGATTCAGTGGTGTGCATTTTATATCACTTCTTACATTCAAATCATCATTTGTAGTAGGTTGTCTGCTGTTACTCATGGTATGTCATTTGATTAGCCTTTTAATCCCCCACAAAATTCCCAAAGCATGGAAGTCCATGATTTGTAGTCACATAGCTTCACTGGGAGACTCTTGTTTGTAATTTATATTTTGACACCAGCAAGCATCCTAAGTTGTCTGACCACCACATAGTTTCCCAACATGTTGTCCTAGTCATTTCTAGACCTCACTCATCTTGCTGTGCCTGGTTAAGATAGAGATACTGGTGGAATAACTCAGTGGGCTGTCAGTCCAGCTGGGTGTCATACTCTAGGCCAGGGCTTCTAAAACTTTTGCCACTAGTAACACCTTCAGTGTTTCTTAAACTGGTGACCCATGTATATCTTATTAGGATGCTCCACAGAAGTGTTTCTTTACCTTCTTTACCTTCACGGACCCTTTAGGCAGTCTGGTGAAGTCTGTGGACTTTTTTTCAGAGATGTTTTTCTAAACAATTCATAATGGAAGGAAATGCTAAATTTCATTTAGAAGTTAGTGAAAATAAAGATGTAATTTTGGTGGGGTTTGTCATTCCAGTTTATGGGTCCCCTGAAATACATCTCTGTACCCCCAGATTAAGAACTACCTTTGTAAGATATTTAGGAGTTTTGGGTCATGAGCTCAATATTATATATAAATGGGAATATTTAGAGAACTTCACCATCTGTCTCAGGGATCTTAACCTTGGGTCAAATAAATTTTTTAAAAATGTGTAACCTTTAATATAGTTGATATTGTATTTCAGTATAATGGGTTTCTTTTGTAATACTTTGTAGGTTATTTTGTACATTTAAAAACATTTGAGAAGGGTTCCATAGTCCCTATCAGACTATCGAATAAGTCTGTGATACTCCCCCACCAAAAGTAGGACAGAGTTTAAAAACAAAACAGAACTAACAGCTCCAGAAGTTCATATATGCACTTCAGCTCCAATACTCCTCCATTGCTAAGGTAGGATGGTCTCTTATTCTTACCTCCTCCTTAAGTCACCAATTGCCTTTTTGTGATTCCTTTTTTCTTTCAATATTGTCCCAAATCCTGGGTCCAAAGACCAACCCATCAGTCAGCTGGCACTTATACTAGGCACTGTGCTAAGCACTGGGGTTACAAAGAAAGGTAAAAACTAGTACTTGCTTTCAAGGTATTCTCGATCTGATGGGAAGAAAACCTGCATGCAACTATGTAACAATAAGATACATACAGGATAATTGGAGGTAGTCTTAGAGAGAAGGCACTAAGATTAAGGAGGATTGGGAAGGACTTTTTGCATTAAGTGAGACTTTAGCATAGCCAGGGGACAGCTGAGGAGGGAGAAAATTCCACGTATGGGGGATAACCAGTGAAAATGCTTCTAGGAGTGGGGATATGTAGTGTTGTTCAAGAATTAGTAAAAAGGCCAGTGTCACTGGATTGCAGAGTAATGGGGGGAATGGGGTCATGGTGTAAAGTAAAAGAGTACAAAGTAGGATGGGATCAGGTTGTGGACTTTGAATGCCAGAGCATTTTATATTTGATCTTAGAGTTAGTATCTAGGGCTAATACCTATAGGTAACCACTTGAGTTTATTGAATGGGAGCTATCTATGTGACATGGTCAGGCCTATGCTTTAAGAAGATTGACCTGACAACGGAATGTAAAATATGCTAGTATGGGGGAAAAGACTTGAGGTAGGCAGACCAGTAGGCTACTGCAGTAGCCAGGCAAAGAGCCTTGGGAATCTAGGTCTTTAACTCCCAGTGTTCAAGTCTCATCCTTGCCACTGATTACCCATGAGTCCTTGGGCAAGTCTCTGGACCTCAGTTTCCTCATGAGAGAAGGGTTTGGATTAAATGACCCCTAAGGTCTCTTACAACTCTAAATCTTTGATCCTGATGATTTTGGGTGATGAAGCCTGGAATGCAATCCCTCCTTTTCTTACTTCTTAGAATCTTTACCTTTATTCCAGGCAGAGCCCTTTCATGATCCTACTAACTTTTAGTTCTTTCTTCCTTTTACACTTCCTTTGCTCATACTCTGCATTCAGATAGCTAAGTTCATATAATCCTTGAAACCACTATCCCTCTCACTCTCCCCTTAGGATACTTGAGGGCAAAATTTGCTTCTTTGCTATTTTTTTAAGTACCTTGGCACAATGCCTGGCGGACAGTAGGTGCTGAGTAAATGCTTGTTTTTAAATTCTTTTATTAGAAACTTAAGAAATATCAAAAACAATAAATGAATGTTGAATGAATAAATGATATTTAAGCTTGGTTGACTATTTTAAAATGCTGAGATAGGACAGGATGGAGAAGAATGCAAGAATATATGTAGTGTTATCCCCCTGGATGCTCTGGGAGTTGGCCCTCCCTCTGGACTTCTTGGGCTGCAGACCAGCTGGAAGGATCTTTGGGCTTCTGCCAATTCACTTGGGCTTTGAGTTTCCCAGGGTTAACACTTCTTATCATTTCTCTTTGAAATGCTAATTAGATGATTAACCATTGTTAGAAGCTCTTCTGCTCTTCTTGTTCTAAAGGGTCAGCTCCACAGCCCCCAGGGGAGAGATCATTCTCTAGGCTGTTGGAGGTAACCAGAGCAACATCACTCCTCTGGTCAGATAAATATCTATCTAAGAGTGCCTTCGGCCTTTGGGTGAAGACCCTCCTTTTCCTGTAATAAAGCCTGAAAGATGAATTAATATAACTTAAGTCTGTTAGTCATAAGGATTTGAGTGTTACTTTCCAGCCCTCTCTCTAGTCTCTCTGTTCTCCCTTCTGATAATTTCTTTTCCTACTTGTTTTCCTGCCCTGGTAACATCTTCAGGTGTTCCATGATGCTCTCTCTCTCTCTCTCTCTTATCTGTTCCCTTTATTCCTTTCTATGATTGCACCCTTAGGGATACCAAAATGTGGAGAAGGAAATAGGATTATTCCATTCATTATAACCCCAAATTATATAATACTGGAAATAATGGTGATTTTTCCCAAATAAGCACTTTGGTGGTGATTTTGCTTTTGAGAAGGAATCATTTATATTGCACTCTTAGTGTTCACCACAGTGAAGATGTGGTATAAGAAAAAGAGTGGGGGTTTGGGGGTCAGAAGACCTGGGTCCACGTTCTGCCTGATACACATACTAGTTGTGTGTCTCTTGACAAGTCACAGCTTCTTGGAAACTATTTTCCTGAATTGTAAAATATGGAGGAGTCAGAAGTGGGATGGAGCATTGCTTGACACCTGCAGGAAATCATTTCCGGCAGGTATTCACCACTCAGGAGAACTGGACCCTCAGGACATAGGTTTATATTGATATAGGTACCTTCATATATATATGCCCTAGCCTCTATTCTTCAGCTTCCTTCTCTATGGTGGTGATCTCCTCACCCTTGGTCAAAAATGGGTAAAGAATTTCACAATTCCCCCACAGTGTTTTGTTCTGGTTGAGAAGGAGTGACCTATGAATTAGAAAAATAAAGTGAAAGAAGACTAAAAGGAGAAACTAAATGTGTGGAGGGCTAAGGCAAATTGAGCAGGATAATTATGGGTTTTTGACCCAAGAGTCTTAAAAAATGATTTACAAGGCTGAATTCAATGACCTCTCAAGCACCTCTCTAGTTTCAGAATACTATGAAATAAAAACGTGTGGTACAGGGAAGAGGACAGAAAAAAAACAAGAGAGTTCATTTAATAGGATTTGGTGCTTGTAGCCTTCAGGCATCCAGATAAACAGAATTTGGCAGGGAATGACATCATAAGACCATCATCAGTCAATTAAAGTCAATATCAATTACTGGAATATTAATTAAAACAACAGCTTCCCCAAAGAAAAGCATGTGACTTAACTGAAATATGGTTTTCTTCATGGAGAACTCACAACCAATTCAATCCTAGTTGCTTACCAAGTGTATTTAGAAGAAATAAATTAAGGTTCTGAAGGTTTTTGAATTGAACAATTATTACTGCCATTAAAACCCAGAAACAACTCCCCCCCTTAATGAAGGAATGAATTGTAAAACATTTATAAAGTTTTTATATGTGCCAGATACTATGCTAAGTTCTTGGTCTACAGATGCAAGTAATCAAGACTATCATTCCCTTGGAGGAGTTTACCTTCGAATGGGGAAGTCTATACATAAAGAGAAGTTAGGAAGTAGGGGAATGATATTCTTATAGACAAGAAGTGATTGTGGGGGTCACTTATGGGAACCCAGCATTCTATTTTTTTTGACCACTGCCTCCCTCAGTCTTTCCTTCCTTCTTTCAGCCCCTCTCCCTTTTACTCCCCTTTACTCTTACTACTTCTTCCTTCCCTTTTAGCCTCCCCTCCCTTTTCTTTTCCCCTTCCCCTCCTACTGCCTGTAGAGTGAGTTGGATTTCTATACTTAACTGAGTTTGGTGTTTCCTCCTTGAACCAAATCAGATGAGAGTAAATGTCAAACAATGCTCATCTCCCTTCCCCCTTTCCTTCCACTGTGATACAATTTTGTGCCTCTTCCTGTGATGTAATCTACCATTTCCTGCCTACTCCTTCTCACATCTGTGACAATCCCTTTGCACCCTTATCACATGTTTATCATCACAGCGTTTACTTTATACCTGCTCCCTCCAGCCATGTATATCCCTTTGACATATCATGATACATATAGAATTCTCAAGATGAACAAGTATCATCTTCGTTTATAAGTATGCCCATAGCGAATGACAAGTTTTTTTCCCTTGTTTACCTTTTTATGATTCTCTTGAGATTTGTATTTGCAGATCAAATTTTCTATTGAGCTCTGGCCTTTTTATCAGAAACCCTTATTTTATTGAATTTCCATCTCCTTGCCTGAAATATTATGCTCAACTTTGCTGGGTAATTGATCCTTGGTTGTAATCCCAGCTCCTTTGCCTTATGGAATATCATATTCTAATTCTTTCCATCTTTTAATGTAGAAGTTGAGGGTCCTGTGTGATCCTGACTGTAGCTCCATGATATTTGAATGGTTTCTTTCTAGCTGCCTGTAGTATTTTCTCCTTCACTTGATAGTTATGGAATTTAGCAATGATATTCCTTGGTGTTTTTAGCTTGGGATCCCTTTCAGGAGGTGAATGGTGGATTCTTTCAATGACTATTTCGCCCTCTGGATCTAGGACTTCTGGCCAATTTTCCTTGATGATTTCTTGGAGGATATTGTCCAGGCTCTTTTTTTTTCATCATGGCTTTCTGGCAGACCAATAATTCTTAGATTTTCTCTCCTGGATGTATTTTCCAGGGTCAGTTGCTTGTCAGATGGTCAGTTTAGATATTTTACATTTTATTCTGTCTTTTCGTTCTTTAGATTCTGTTTGACTGATTCTTGATGTCTCATAGAGTCATTAGCTTCTACTTGACCAATTCTAATTTTTATCAAATTGTTTTCTTCAGTTAACTTTTGCATCTCCTTTTCCATCCATCCAATTGCTCCTTTTAAGGAGTTATTTTCTCTGGTTAGTTTTTGTGCTTCCTTTTCTGTTTGTCTAGTTTTCCCAGTTAGGTTTTGTTTTTTCTTTTCCATTTGTCTGATTTTCCTTTTTAAGGAACTGTTCTCTTCAGTGAATTCTTTTTTCATATTTTTAAAATCATTGGCCAGTTTTTCTTTTACTTCTCTAATTTGGCCTTTGAAATCCTTCTTCAGCTCCTCCAAGAGGGCTTTTTGTGCTTGTGACCAGTTCATATTGCCCTCTGAAGTTTTAGATGGGAGTACAGTCTCAGTGCTGACCTCTGGTACTTGTGTTTTGGTCCTTGTCCCCATAGAGAGATTCTATGGTCTTTTCAGCTTTGCTTCTTACTCATGATGATCACCCTTTTCCTGGCTTCTAAAATACTTTTTAAAGTGCTTCTAGGGCACAAGGGGCTCTGTCCCATAGTTCTTGTGCCTAGAACTTGCAGTTTTGTGTGTTGTGGCCTCTGGTTCTTTCAGCTAGAAGCTGATGCTGAGCTGGCTGGCTAGTGTGACAAAGCAGAGGCCAGGTAAAGTCTTTCTGGGTTTCCCTGGGAGTCGTCCTGGAGCTAGTTGTGTTAAGTGTGGGGGAGGGGTGATCTGAGTACAGTAGTTGGCTCAGTGGTTGGTGATCTTGTCTTCAAGATTCCCCTGGGATTCTGAGGCATGCCTTGGGTCCTGGTGTTGGCAGTAGATCATGACAAATCTGGCCTCAGTATTCCTTATTATTCCATGTCCCATTGAGGGCTCCTAATTTCTGGATGAATCTCAACAAGATCAGTGCTGAGGAACCTGGACTGGTACAGAGTTCATTACTTAGTCTCAGAAGACCTAGGTTCACGTCCTGGTTCTACCACTTAGTCGTGATTGGATCTTGGGCAAATCACTTCCCCTTTTAGAGCCTCCATTCCCACATTTGTAAAGTAAAGGAGCTGAGTTAGGTGATTTTCAAGCTCCTTTTAGTTTTGGCATTCAATCATTGACTTTTTGCAGATTCAGGCATGGTAAGTACTCAGTTTTTTTTTTCTGTTTAGAACATAGGGTCATTCATCTGGTTTTACCCAGCTATTTACCTGGCTATTTTTTCTCCTGAGTCAGGGAGGGGGAGGATTGTGGCCCTTTGAATTTCCCTCCTCCTCTTCCCTACCACCGCCAGGGGAATGTTGATATTCTTTGTTCTTTTATCTTCCCACCTGACTGTCTCTGAAATAAGCACATGCCCATTCTTCAGTTTTTCCTTGGCTGCAATTCTTAACCAGAAGTCCCTGAATTTTTTTTAAAGTAGTTTGATAATTGCATTACATTATAATTGCTTTCTTTTGTAATTTTGTACATTTTAATTTGTGCATTTAAAAACATTATTCAAGAAAGGGGTCTGTAGGCTTTAACCAGACAAAGGGATCTATGACATAAAAAAACTGTCAAGGGTCCCTGTAAGTTTAAGGGTTTTACTAGTAGTAGCAGGCATTTAAATGGTAAGCAATAGAAAAAAGTGGCATTTACTACAAATTGCTAAATGACATCTTAATAATTTTTGGAGTTTAGTAGGTCTAATTGTCAGTGATAAACTCATGGAAAAGTCAGAAGATCCCTTAGAGATCATCTAGTACAATCCTTTGATTTTATAGATGAGAAAACTGAGACTCAAAAGTGAAGTTGTATAAGATCCTTTACTTACTGACGGTGCCAGGAATTTTATTGATTTACTGCTTTTTTGTCCCTAGAGTTGGCCTGCCACCAATCTTATATGGGTTAGAGGCTCTTTCCCCAATATTAATTGGAGGCAACAGAGATGTAGCAGCTAGGTTGCTCAGTGGGTAGAATACTGGACCCGAAGTTAGAAAGACTCTTCTTCCTGAATTCAAATCTAGCCTCAGAGGCTTAATAGCTTTGTGACCCTGGGCAAGCCACTTAATCCTGTTTGCCTCAATTTCCTCATCCTGTAAAATGAGCTGGAGAAGGGAATGATAAACCTCTGTAGTATTTTTGCCAAGAAAATCCCAAATGGGCTCATAGAGAGTCACATGTGCCTGAAAAATGACTGGACAACAACAGTCCTTTTAGCGTCTCCTTGTGAGATTTACCTCTAGGGATAGGACTCCCTTTTGAACCTTTATACTTTTCTCTATTTGGCTCTACTCCAGTTCTTTCTTAGGGGTCATCTTGATTGATTTTGTATGAAGTTTCTTTTCTCTACTCAAATTTCTTTGGCTCTGGCTTCTTAGAAGTTTTACCCTGCTCTCTTGACTCACTAGGTGAGTGAGGCACTGCCCTTGAAATAACCTTCTTTGCCCTTCCTGGGGAATTCCCTTAATCTGATATTCTAAGCATTCTTGTTAGACCCTGACCTAGTTTTATATCCAGGTTCAATTCAATAATTTCATTACATATTTATTACATACCTATTTCTGTGCATAGCACTGTGCCAAATGCTAGGGGAGATACAAAATTAGAGTTATAATCTGTTAGGGAAATGTGATACATATAGACAATCCCTTCAGCTTCTGATGTTGAACCATTCAGCAGTGCCAAGGATTTTGGTGGCAAGAACTTTCTTTTTGCTGCTGTTTTTATTGGGGCTCTAAAGGAAGGTGATGGTCAAGGGTAATAGCAGTGGTTTGACTTGCCAGGCACATGCTGACTCTTGTCTCTTCCTCAGGGTAGCTTGCTATTTCAGCTGGACTGGCTTGCCTACACTGAGTGGCAGTCAGTGGGCAGTTGGTGGGGATGACTGGTCCTTTCTCTTTAAGTTGCTTCCCTGGAAGATGACTGTGATGATGGTAGCTAAGTGGTGCAATAGATGGAGTTCTGAGCTTGGAGTCAGGAAGACCTCTGGTCAAATCTGGCATCAGATACTCACTAGCTACATGGTCCTGGGAAAATCATTTAACCTCTGTCTGCCTCAACTTCCTCATCTGTAAAATGAGGATTATAATAGCCCTTATATCATAGGTTGTGAGGATCAAATGAAATAATATTTGTAAAGTTCTGGGCACATAGTAGGTACTTAATACATGCTTATTCCTTACCCCTTTTCCCTGTCAGGACTGCCTTCATGGGAGGGGTTTGGGGGGGGAGTGCTGCTACTTCCCAGGGCTTTTTGTGTTTATTTGCCAGTTGGTCAGCAACAGTTGCTGGTAGAAGATGGGTACTAGGGAGACAAAGACAAAAAGACAGCCCTTACACAAAGGAGGTTCATTTTACTGGGGAGATAGCACATATACATAGATGAGCATGTACAGAAATGTATACAAACTATAAAAATGCGAAGTGACTTCAGGAGCTAGGTATCTTCAGGAGCTCAGTATCTGAGGCATCAGGAAAGACCCCCAAACTGACCATCCTTGAATTAAATCTCTTTTCTACTGGAAACTTTAAACCAAAACAGTTCAAGCCAAGACACCCCTCCTCCATTTTGTGTCCTATAATAATTCAGTCTCAAAGTAATTTTAGAGAACACTAAAAATGTACCATTTAATTTAATGCAAACTGTGCCAGGTGATTCACACAAAATAACACCTAATGCCTATAGTGGTATAATTGCCACCTTAGTGATTGCCATGGCCCTTGAGTGGCAAGCAAAGATCAAATTTTTAATTGATCAAGTTTATGTTTCCAAATAACTCTCTGGATGACAAATATCAGAAAACATCACCAGAATTTGTTGTGTACAGTACTTAGATTTCTCTGAAGTGGCGAGCACAGGTGTTTACATAGTCTTATGGGTAATGTGGGAGTTATTCAGGAATAATAGATCTTATTTTTATGTTGTTCATTTGAGACACTAAACTAATACTTTTGGAGTTAACGTCTTGAAAATGTGATCTTCCTCAGAAGTGTTATTCAAATATACAGGATGGCAGTTAATTAAATGTCAGTAAATTAAAAATTTAAACTATCTCAAGGCTTATATGAGGTAAACCTATTTCTGTTACAAATCAGTGTATGTGTACTGAATATAGCCTTGAACAGAAAGGAAAAGTTGATTTGAATTCTATTGATTTGGAATTTGCAACAGTTATTTGGCTGACCTTTACATAGCCCTTTCTTCATAAAACTCATTCACAGTTTGAAAGGCTGCAGAAATACTATTTACCACCACTAAGAGAATGAATTATTTCTTGTGATTTTAAAAATTGTTATTAAATTTAATGACACTAAAAATATAGATAAGCAAATTCTCAAAATATAGTATCACTTTCTCCAGTTTGGAGAATGGAGGGTATTGGAGCTATGATTTCAATTAGTCTGGGGCACTCTCGGTATGGAAACTCCCTCTGTCATTGCAGAGTGGTATATGTGCTGCAGTTTAGAGTTTTACAATGTTTCTTGAAGAAGTCCCAAGATGTTACGTGACTGGCCAAGAATTATACGCCGTTCCAGTATCTGTCAGAGGCAGGACTTTTTAGATCTTTCTGATTATGAGGCTAAATTTTCTATTTTTAAAATTTTCCTTTGAATAAGAAATGTTTTTGTTTTGGTTAATAACATAATAATCTAATATAAAATAAGAGTTTATTCTCTGAATCATTATTGTTTTGTTGCCTTAAAGACCGTGGTCGTAGAATGTAGCAACTCAGAATGACAAGTTCAGGGGACATTCATCAGCTTCTCTTCTTATTCTTGTGATATTTGAAACTTATGCTAGTTAAAAAGTATTTTTTTTCTGTTTATTAAATTCCCAAGGATCACTGCTAGGTAATATTTGGAGAAAAAGTATGAAGTATGTTACCTTACTTTGAGTTATAACTGTATGTACTTGAATGCAATTGAATTTTTTTTTGTAAAAATCTTCCATAATTCACATTGACTTTTCATGTCAATTTTGCTTAAAATAGTGAGATTTCTTATACAATAATGTCAGAAAAGATGGATCCAGAGAAAGATTACAACCTGGTGAGTTTCAAGGTAGATTAGTCAAAGATTTATTAAAACAAAAAAAATCTTATGAACAGATTATATTTTTAAAAAATAAAATTATTTTGTTTAAATGATTTTTTTTCTTTTTATAACAGCTACCAAGAGGCAGTTGAAAATTAATATGTATTAAAGTCCAAAGGTAAAGTATGAGGGTACGTTTAATTATGTAGCACTTGGAGATAATAGAACTATGCCTTTGACCTGATATATGAAAATTCACATTTATAGAGCAGATAAATTAGGGAGAGATTGCCTGAATTTGGTTCACAAAAGGATCATTTTAGAATTTCATTAGAGAGTCCCTCTAATATAGCTAAGATATTGTTTCATGTACAAAAATATTGCTTTGTAAACTTTTATATGAACCTATTTTTTGCATAAAATAAGGAGCAATTACAATTATCTTTATCTAGTAAATGATGTTAAAGAGTAAATAACTTAGTGAGCAGAATTTAAAATAGCAAAGAAATTCTCAATAATGAATCTAGCTTCCCATTGGGTGCATCAGTAAAAGGGAAAAACAGAAAGCAGAGAAAATTCATAGCTGTCAGTCAACTAGAAGTCAGTTGACTAATATTTAATTAAATACCTACTGTGTGCCAGGTGCTTGCTAAGCATTGGGGATGCAATGAAAGGTAAAAAACCTGTGCTTGCTTTCAAGAAGTTCAGGGTCTATTGGACATTTTTCCGGTAATTTCTTTGAGAAGGCAGAATTCAATCACTCTTTAGGGGATTTCAAGGAAAGAAAAAGCCACTGTAGTCTTAGTGTCAGTCCCCTGGAAAGTGTCCCCTCCATCTCTAGCTACTGCCTCTTCTACCCCCAGGACTATCTCTTCCCCTTTCCCATTCTCTTTCTCTCTATACTTGTCTCTGTCTCTTTCTGTGTGTCCCTGTCTCTCTGCCTCTGTTTTTGTCTCTTTCTGTCTCCCTCTCTCTGTTTCTTTTTTTGTCTATCTTTCTGTGTTTTTCACTGACTTTCTCTCCCTGTTTCTGTTGCTGTATCACTGTCTCTGTCTCTCTTTCTTGCAATGACTGCCTTTCTTCCTCAGCTGGGAAGGAATCCAGCTTCCATGTTCTTTAGCCATTTAGGCTCCTTCCCCTGGCATCTTGTCCAAACCTTGATAGCTGTTACACTGATACAGGTCCATAATGAATATGCAGAGCAGTGTTTTAAAAATTGTTCCTTGATTGGCCTCTTTGTTCAAAGCAGGGAGAAAACCAAACCAAACCAAACCAGAATTGATTGAAGCCCAGAAGCTCTGCTTGAGATTTGTACCAGTCCATCTGTTGGACTTTTTTAAGGCTTTGGTTTCATTCTCAGTTGTTACATATTCAGTACTCCCTACCAAGGTTACACTGATATTTCTTACCCTGATATCTCTTACAGAGAGCCCTGAAGCTCTTTGTGTCTTCTAAGATTACATAAACCAAGGGGAGTCTGACAAGCCATTTTACGTGTATATTAGCCTTTGGGTCATTTCTAGGACTTTTCAAAGAGAATAAATGAGCTGAGAGAGATCTCCCCTTTTAAAACAGTTTCCTGATCCATATCTGGTTCTACCTCTTTTAAAATGTGCCATCAGAAATTTGCAGTTTGTGAAGAGGATAAAAAATGTGGAAAGTTTACATTCAAGCAGGAATAGACTGAACTTTAAGCAGGGGCTGAAATCACAAGATCTGGTATTTTCTATTCCTACATTTTAAATAGACCATCAATTAATCATTTAACAAGCGTTTATTCAGTGCTGTCTAAGGGCCTAGCACTGTGCTAGTGAGTGAAGGTACAAAGTAAAGAATGAAACAATCCCTGCCCTGAAGGATCTTTATATTATATCTACCAGTACAACTTCCCTCAGGATTCTATAACTTTCTTCTTGTCATCTATTGAAAGCACATTGGAAACCCTTCAGTTCTATATGTTGTCGGCAGGGACATTGAGGGGTAGGGGCAGCTACACTCTTAAAATGAGCCTGATCTGTGCCCTGCAGCATTTTGCCCATAGGGAATCTGACCCAAAATGAATTTTTCAATTACTGCTCCATTACGTATAGCTTTTACCACATTGATCTGTGAAGCATATGTTGGAAACCTAGAATCTGTTTTCTGGCTCCTAGTTCAGTATTTTTTTGCCTGTACCACAAATATGAGGAATCACAGAGTATTAGAACTGCAAGGTGCCTTGGAATAGTGGTATGGCAGATATATTGGGGAGGGGTTAGAGATGACAAGCATTCTCAAAGCTCTTGAGTACAGTTAGAACTATTGCAAAATACTTAACAAAATAAAAAAAATATTAATATGTGCTTCTGTAAGTCAATTTGCAACCTGCAGTGAACCTTATGTGCAACTTGGTGGTGCCGTTCTTTTTGACTTTGATACCATTGCCATAGAGAACACCTCAGGTAATTTCATTTTATAGAAACTTAGGCCCAGGGAGGAGAACTGACTTGTCCAAGATCATATAGTTGGTAAGTGGCAAATCTGGGAATCACCCAGAACTTCAAATCCATTACTTTTCCCTCTGGATCTGACATCTTTGCCTTTGTCACTTAATTTCCCACTACTGTAACACATGAATCCCCGCTCTTTCCAGGCTGACCTTCTTGCTACATTTCACAAAGATTATACTTGATTCTGTGCTCTAAAATTACTCCCTCCTTCTCATATATCTCCTACTATCCCAATCAAAGCCCCAGTCTCTGAGGCTCTCAGGTGGGTGTTGAGTGACCTGCTTTTGTTGGATGGGAAATTTTGGTGTTCATTAGAACTGTGCTCTGGAGAAACAGTGATCAAATACAATTTCTAATAAAGAATGTAGTACAAATGAGGATGGGCTTCATATTTCCAGGGGGCATTTGAATCCCCAGAGACGAACTTACTCACTCATATCCCATGGAAAGTTTAAGTAGAAAGCCTTCTGGTGTTTAACAATTATGAATTAATTAATGTTGATTTGTGTTAGGACTAGGGATACTAAGAAAGGAAGCAGTTCCTTTCCTTTTTGTTATGGTAAACAGTGTGGGTGAATATACAAATGTAAGTGTGGGTACTTCTACCCCCTCTACAATTAATGTAATCATAGAGGGGCAGATGCTAGATTGGATCAATAAATCAAATTACACACTGGAGGTGAAGAGTTCCTTAATTTGTGGGAATAACATGCTTTGATCATTGGTTAAATACAAGTCATGCCACACAGTAGAGTATAGTAGTTGAAACCGGTGGTGAAGGACTCCTCAGGAGGAAGGCCCTGGGTAGAGAAGAGGGCCTATTTTCTCTCCTGCTTCCTTCTCTATTGACTAGTTCAGCTTGTGAACTTTAAAAAGTTAGAAGATCTTGATTTCCTAGGGCTACTTTGGTAACAGTGTCCACTGGAAAATTGAAACAAGGTAGGGGGTGGGGAAGAAGGGAATAAGCATTTATATAGTACCTGCTACATGTTGGCATTTGCACCAAGGGTTTTTTTTTTTTTTTTTACAAATATTACCTCATTTGATCCTCATAACAACCCTGTGAAGCAGGTGCTATTATAATCTGCAGTTTACTGTCCAGGAAATAGACAAAGAAAAGTGACTTGCCCAGGATAACACAGCAAGTAAAGTAGCTGAGGTCACATTTGAATTCACATCATCCAGACTCCAGGCCCAGTCTAGTAGCAGTGTTTCTAGAATAGGAGTAGCTGAGACAGTATCTGCTTTGGGAGCTGAGAAGCACACTGAAATCGTATTGGACATACTGAGAAAAGGTACCTTCATGACTCTAAAAGAGCATGAACCCTTTGAGCCCAGTCGAAGGCCACATTTACAAGAAACTTCATGGACACTGTAGCTATGGATTGTGGCTTTGCTTTTTGGCTATGTGTGCTTTCTAAGTTTGAGCCCATTCTCCTAAGGAGTTTTATATGTGCCAGGGGAGGAATGTGTCCCTGATTTTCGAGGGAAGGGTGGGGTGGTTGTCTATGTTGTTCTTGTACCGATTTTCCTTATTCTATCATTTTAGTAAATATCCTCAATAAAGCTAATTCAGTTCAGCTGATAATTAATGGAGAAAGACACTGGTGAGGGCTTGTGAGCAACAGTACTAGAAATCCTGGCCACTTAGAACCATCCTTAGAAGCCTGAGAGAAGTAATTAGCTACCCTTGAGAGATTTAGCATCCCAGTGTGAGTGAGAGTTCAAGAAGCTGCAGAAGGATCATTTGCAGAGTCTGTGTGTGTCAGAGGTGGAACTTCAATGTACCTCTTTTTGACTATAGCTCTCTATGCACTATTCCATACTATCTCTTTGTATATTCCAAATATGTATGAAATTAATACAAGCTAATTTTTGGGGGTAGAGAACACCAACAAAAGACCTCAAGTAAGAGGTGAGGATGCTGGGAAAACACGAATAGGGAACAGTCATGTAGAACAGGGATGTGGAATATTGCTTTTGGGGAAGGGCAGGTCTGCCTGGAATGCAGTGTGTGAAGGAGAATAATTTATTAACAGAGCTGCAAAGATTGATGGGAAGCAGTTTGTTCAGGGCTCGTTTAATGCCAAACAGGATTTGGTATTTGATCCTAGACACATTAGGAAGCCACTGGAATTTTGTGAGTAGTAGAATGATAGGATCAGGTCTGCACTTTAAGAATATTGCTTGGGGGACCTGGGATTGGCAGTCTATGTCTATAACCCTTGCTGCTAGGGTAGGCTGTGACAGATAGATCACTTGAATTTAGAGCAGCAAGTTGGCTGAAGCTGACTGGTATTTGCATTAAGTCCAGTATTAATATGGAGAGCCCAAGGAAGGGTGGGGAGGGGAAGGGAGCAGACATTTAATAAGCACCTACTGTGTGCCAGGCGCTATAGATAATATGTTGTTTGATCTTCCAAACAACCTGAGAGATAGGTGCTATTACTGCCCTCATTTTACAGTCCAGGAAAGTGAATCAGACACAGGTGAAGGGACTTTCCTGGGGTCACACAGCTAGTAAATGTCTGAGACTGAATTTGAACTCAGGTCTTTATGACTCTAGGCTACACTAGCAACATTACCACCTAACTACCTAAGAGTGGGGTTGGAAAATGGAACAGGTTAGAGATTTTATACCATTTAGATGGGATCATATTTGTAGGGGTCCACTGCATTTCTCGCTATGGTGCGTAGGAAGACCTAGTTTTGTTTTTTTGTTTTTTTTTAAAGAAAAAGAAAGAAAAAAGTATCACTTTTATAGAAGTCATTAAGTAGCTGCCTCTGTCTTCCTTTTTCCCTTCTCTAATCTTCTAGGGACTTAAGTATATAGAATTAGCATTATTTCATCATCGCAACTAAACTGCTCTCCCTTCCCCCCATTAATTACCTTTGCAAGTGACACTGTACCCCATGGAGGCTCAGAAAAAAATGAGGCTATTGCTAGGGTAGATAAAGCTAGGGTAGACATCATGATTTGGCAAAGGAAACATTTGAAATACGGAATGATGAGTCCTTCAGTGTGGAAAATCGGTGCCCTTTTTATATCCCTCTCAGTGCCCATTCACTGCAGTGCTGAGAATAGAGCAGCCCTTAATATAGTAAATGGTCCTTGGTGGGATGAATGTCTTTGCGTCTTTTTCATTATATTATCGCAGTAACACATTCTGATCAAATGTTGAGGAGCACCAAGTATAAAATAACACTTTTTATTCTTTATACTTCCTGCCAGCCTTGTGATTATCTTCATTTTTTGTGCAGTACAATTTGAGATTTTTTTTCCAATTCAGAAGTCAGGGATATGGTATTAACTATAGAATGGTTATACTCATGGAGGTTACTTCATCTCTCCCCTCAATGTTTGCTCACTACTAAATATCTCTTCTCCCTCTGTTCTTTCCTTCTCCCCTTTCCTCCCTCCTCTACTCCCTCTTCCTCTCTTCTCTCTCCTTGCCTCCCCCTCTTTCCCTTCTCACTCCCCTACTTCTCTCTCATTTTTACTCTTAAAAATAGTTAGGAATATACTGGGGAATTATCTATCTGGGCAAGGTCTGTTGCCACCCTTGGAAATCTTCCTTGTGAATTTTTGGGGTTGTCATTCTTGCATATGCAGATACTTGATGTCTGGCTCTCTTAACACTTCTTTCTTGCTTCAGCAATTCCTGAAAAAAGGAAACTACATAGAGGGAAAAGACTAAAGAGAGCTTCAGAAAGATGATTTGTGAATGATTGAAGAGAAGTGTTTGTGTCAGATTTATTTTTTCCCTTTTAGGTTTACAGTTTGGGAAGAAGAGGTGTTTTTGAAGGAAGCTAAGAGCAAGGAAGGAGATAGGAGATCTGGGAGATAGCCACAGCCCTAGCCCCCTTCCCCCATTACCGGGATAAACACCTTTTTGGTGAGGAGATACCTGATGGAGGCATCTCCTAGGAGGTACTACACTGACCTTCCCTTTAGGGAGGGAGGTGTATTGGAGAATTAAGAGGGACCGATATTCTAGCTCAACGCATGTAGGAAAAATGAAGTTAAGTAGAACTAGGTCAGGGCTAGAGGAGCTGACTTGTTTTCTTCTTTTATAGACAATGGCCAATAGAGAGTTGCTCCTTTAGAATTGTAGAATCATAAAAGTGACCTTAGAGTTTGAGTTTTCACCCAATTTAGGAATCTCTTTTAGAAAATCCTTGACATCTGCTTTTTTCAGTTTCCAGTTGAATATTCCAAGTGGCAGGGAACTTACAGCTTTTTAGAGCCATCATATTATGGTACATTATTTCAAATTATTATTTTTGAGCACAAATCTGCTTCTCTTGAACTCCCATCCTTTGGTCCCTGTTCTGTTTTCTAGTTCTAGACAGATAATGATAACATTGTTTACATGTGTGTGATATGTTATAAGGCAGCATTGGAGAGTGGAGAGAATGCTAGCCTTGGAATCAGAAAGAACCAGGTTTAAGTCCATCTCTGATGCAGTCTGGCTTTGACATCTTAGTGCCCTAGATCACTAAGACGAGTGCTTTTAATCTTTTTGTGTCTCGGACTCTTGGCAGTTATTAAGTCTGTGAACTTCTTCTTAGGATAATTTTTTAAATTAATTATTTGTTTTCAGTTTTCTACAATCACTTCCATAAATCTTAGATTTTCTCTATCTCCCTCCCCCTTCCTTTTCCTTCCCTTCTCCCTCCCTCCTTGAGACGGTGTGCAGTCTTATCTGTGTTCTGCACCTACATTCTTACTAAATACATTTTCACTTTAGTCATGTTGCATAGAAGAGTTAAAATGAATGGAAGAAGCCATGAGAAAAACCAAACCAAACCAAAACACAGGAGAAAATAGTCTGCTTCATTCTGCGATTCATTTCCATAGTTCTTTCTCTGAATGTGGAAGCCATTTTGCCTCAAGAGTCCATTGGGCATTTTTTAGGTTTTTGTATTGCTGTGAAGGGCTCAGTCTACCAGAAAACAGAGTAATTTATTTTAGAGGCATTCAGGATCAAGTGACTTGCCCAAAGTCCAACAGCTGATAAGTGTCTGAAGTCAGATTTTGAACTCAGGTCCTCCTGACTCCAGGGCTGATGGTCTAACCACTGCACCACCTAGCTGCCCCTCAGAGTAATGTTTTTAAATAATTGGAAGAAATACTACATTTTAGTTTGAAGCTAGTGAAAATAAAGATGTAATTTTTTTCCTATCCAAGTTCCTGGACCTCCTGAAATCCCTCTGAGGGGTCCAAAGATCCAGTTAAATACCCTCAAGGACTAACATTTGTCACTCTGCATTGATAAGAATGAGTTTCTTCATTAGGAGTTTCCCTAGCCAACAAAATTACAAGTCTTTCAGTAAAGAAATAAATAGATCATATGTTAGTTTACAAAGCACCTGATTGCATATAATATTTTAGTTAATCTTAGAACCCTGCTAGGTAAGATACTAATATTATTTTATAGATAAGAAAATTGAAAGAGAAAATAAAAAATCATTTGCCCAAAGTTAAATGATTAGTAAGGGCGGAATTTGAACTTGAACTTAAGTTTTAGCCTTAATTACTTGGCTCTTTCTATTGTAGCACAAAACGGTCTGATCTCTTTTTCCACATGACAAAGCTTCAGATATTTGGAGACAGCTGGTATCCCTGAAATCTTTTTTTTCTACCAGATTAACTTGTTCAGTTCCTTTAACAATTTTTCATATGATATGTCTTTGAGACCCTTAACCATCCTAGTCATCTAGGGCAGGCTTCTGGATGCCAGTGCCCCTCAAAGTTTGGCATGTATTGAGCAAAATACGCTCCAGAATGGAGTTTTCATCTCTGTTGTTATGGGCTTATTTTAATGCAGCGTAAGATTTCATTGACTTTTTATGTAGCTACTTTTTGTTCTTGACTTACATTGAGGTTCTAGTTGATTAAACCCCTCCGTCTCTTTTACATGACAAGCTAAGATGACTGTTGGTCAGTTATGTTGTAGAGGGGATACCTGGTCAGGTAAGAGTTGAACTAGATGAACCTTCTGAGGTGCCTTAAGATTCTGTTATACAAATTTCCTCCATTTTGTATTTGTGCTTTTAACCATTTGTCTATCCTGGTAAAGATAAAACTTTGCCATGTAAAGAAACTGCTGTTCCTGATTTAGAGAAGAAAATGAAAGAAACAAACAAAGGCATGGGACTAGAGTGAGATATGGTCAGTCACCATGTGGAGAAAACATTAAAAAATGATTAAATGTGTTTATGCATGTTTGTAATGTCTTGAAGAATGGGACATACTGTAATAGACATAATATGCAAAAAAAGAAATGTTTTAAAATATGTGAATGTGTTGTTTTTGCCAGTATGAAGGATTTATAAGGAGAATCTTAAGAAAAAAAGGCTTTTCATATTTTGTATGTGTAAAAGGGGACTATCCAATGAGTGCCCAGTTTTAGTATACTATACACACTCCTTGGACTGGGCCTTGTTAGCCCGTTGCCCACTCTACTAACATCAGTAAATGAGGAGCTACAAGGCAAGGTAAATTAGTAATAAAGAATTTAGTTTGGAAATATGTTAAAAAATCACAAGGTCTCTGAAATATTCATGGCTGTTAATTGGCAGCCCATTGAATTAGTCTTTCACTGTATATGTATATGTTTATATATATGTATATGTACAAGTATATGTTTTGATGAGGTGTTTTTGCTAGATGGTGTGAAGTTGACCCAGAGTTGAATGGAAGATGAGATTGGCCTGGATAATATTTAGGAAATTGTGTAGTTCTTTCAGTGATCTTGCCACCCAAGCCTGTTTTGGTAACAACAATAACAACAACATCGTTTTCCCAGAGATGTTACAGGACCACAATTCATGAAACATCATGTTCTCAGGAAAATAAAAATTACAGGAAGATACATGATGGGTATAATAGGCAATAGCATATTATCAATGATTTGTATGCAGAAAATGCTTTTCGGAGAAGACATCATCAGGAATGTGTAGCTGGAAGAGGAGATCATAAGGTCATAGATTCAGAGATGCAAAGGACCTTAGTGGTTCCTTGTTTTATAGATGAGGCATCTGAATCAGAGAGATGTCAGGTGACCTGCTTAAAGTCACCCAGATAGTAAGTGTATGAGGCAGGATTTGAACTCATGTTCTCCTGACTCCTAGTCCCAATGCCCTATCCCCTACATCATATTGACTCTCTGGATCAGTCTTTTGCTGAGAATGAGGGATGGATGTACCACTGTCTACAAAATATTTATGAAGTCAAAGGATGCATATTGGGAAGATCCCTAATGACTTATGATCATTGGGTCATAGATAATCTAGACCAGCCTGTGAGGGTGATTTGTGTAAGGCACATAAGTAGTGACAGAGTTGGCTTTGAGCTTGAGTCCTCTTGACTCCAGAGCCAGTGGTTTTTTTTTTCCTACTGCACTACGCTTTCAATTGCATAGGAAGGCATGTATGGATTACAATCTGCAGTGGTGGAGGGAATCTCCTCTTCAGTGAGAATATTCATTCTTTGAAATGCTTGCTACCTGTCAGTCTGATATGTCGTCGTACACACTGACTGTGGCTACGCCAATGAGTTGTAATATAGGGTCAGGGAGTGGCCCAATCCTATAAGCATGCCTTCATGTGACTAATGTGTGCCAACAGATGGGGTCTGAGATTTACTCTGCTTAACCTCTCACTTTCAGAGACTACAGACTTCTAATAGTGCCATATTGCTGTTCCACTCCCTGGGAGCAGCTTCCAAACTCCCTGGTACCAGGGTTACATTGGTTTCAGGGAATAATTAAACAGAGGTTTTGACAGAGGATTTCTGTTTTCTTCTAAGCCTCTGACATAGTTGAGACCTCTGATGTTACTGACATTGCTATAACTGGCAATTTTGAAGCTTGGAGAAAATTATTACAAAACATACTCTTAAAGCAACTTTAAGAGGCAGATTTATTTGGGGCCCATGACACTACCTCATTTTGGGAGCCAAAAACACTGGCCTCTGTGGGCATAGAACTTGATACTTTAAAACTAAGGCTGCTGTTGGGGAAAGATGACTGGGGCATAGGGGAGACATTTGGTAGCTTCCTATTTTAACCAATTATTTTTGTTAACTAGGTGCTAAGCTCAGTTGTTTCTCCACAGCGGTAGGAGTGGGAGCTGCTATCAGAGTGCCAACTCTGACAGAGTCCTGTTCACCTTGCCCTAATTATGACTCTGATGATCGGCCGATTTCTTGATTCAGCCAAGAAGGAGACATTTAGGCTGGCTCGTGAATGAATCTCTTTCTTTTTTTCCAATATAAATTGGAAAAGACACTATAGAACAAAATTCCTGTATTCATGAGGAAAAACACACTAGATCCACTTCTGGAAAACCTTATTGTAATTTCCTCCCTCTAAAGGCAGTGCCTTTAGAACTGTGTGTTTCTGGTGTCTACATGCATCTAAATTGCATCTGGAGGTAGTGAACAGTGGTGACCAGAGGAGGATGCTGGTTGGACTTCATTGCTAAAGTCTACATATGAGCTGATTGACTGGAAGGAGTGAGGACACAGATTAGGTCACATAAGGCCACTTGGGTGATGAATAGACAGACTTGCAACTCTGACTGTTCCTGACATAGTTCACACTTATATTCTCTGATCATAGGAGAAAAGAGGGCTGCTAAGTGTGTGTGTGTGTGTGTGTGTGTGTGTGTGTGTGTGTGAGAAAGAGATGAGAGAAAGAGACAGAGATAGAGACAGAGATAGAGATGAGACAAACTTACTTTCCATATATGAAGGTAGCAGCAGATGGCAGAGAAGAGCAGTTGTGGTCCCATCAAGTACTATAATTATATTGCTTATCCTCCAGTTAAATATTTGTGCCTTCAGGATAGGTGGTGGTGGTGGTGGTGGTGGTGGTGATGGTGATGCTGCTGCTGCTGCTGCTGCTGCTGCTGGTGATGCTGGTGGCGGTGTTGTCCATTTGCCCTAGAAAAACTTTTATTTTCATCATTGGAATGGATGAATATTATGTCACTGCCGTGGGTTATACTTTCAGTTTTTTTAGTTAAAATTTAAAGTTGGCCACAGAATGTCTTTTTTTCTTAGGCATCAGCTAATTAATTCTA
This sequence comes from Potorous gilbertii, assembly GCA_028658325.1. Classification (NCBI taxonomy): domain Eukaryota; kingdom Metazoa; phylum Chordata; class Mammalia; order Diprotodontia; family Potoroidae; genus Potorous; species Potorous gilbertii. Next base: position 288,948,495 of record CM053771.1, read on the forward strand.
AGTCTTGGCCTGGGGAACTGAGTCCAGTTTCTATGATTGAACTAAATTTCAGTTATTTGACACAGATTAAAAAAAGAGGCATTACTTTTCTAAAAGTGTATTATCCATAGACATTTTGATTTATGGATGAATTCATTTTATTTGATCCTGTTTTTGAGATCCCTTAATAGTCATGTGTTTTGGTGAAAAGATCATTGAATATCATATGATGGGGGTTTGTTAGTCCTGTACTGTAGTCTTCTTACCTTGAATGATGTTGAACCAGCCAGTATAATTTTATAACACATGATATTTATATAGGGCTTCAGGTTTAAAGAGAATTTTCTGTATATTGTGTCTTATTGTCCTTATTTTATAGACAAAGAAACTGTGGTTCATGGAATAAGAATGACTTGCTCAGGGCCACACAGCTGCTAAGTGTAAGAATCATCATTAACTCATTATAATAAAAGCCATCCTTGTAAAATGCTCAATGTAACATCATTCAGCTGACTTCACAAGCTGCCAATCAAATGGTTTAATTAACTGCTTCCAGTGAAGTTTTTTCATTCAACATTGTGATTTTTGTGGAACTAATTAAAGGGAATAGGTAAAATCTGCCTGTAGGAAAACTGCCCAACATCTATTCCTAACTTTCTCCTTATATAAAAGGGAAGCTCTAATGATACCAATACTTGGTTACCTGGAAGGAATACAAAAGAGAAAATACTTGTGGCAAATGTTTGGAATGCTATAGTGGAGTAACATTCAACTTCATTATATGGGCTTTCTCTGCTTGTGTTGCAAGATTTCCTATGACATCTAGCTTGTTCTATGTTAGTACAGCTGTGACAAGTCTGTCCAGGTCTTTGCATGATCTTTCTATTTTCTTAGGTCATCTATTCAACAAGCATTTATTAAACTGCTACACAGTGCTAGGCACTGGGAATATAAGGAAAGCCCAAAACGCATTCTTTGCCTTTAGCTCACATTCTGATGTAGGAAGCATGTAAATAATTGTGCATACAAGATATTACAGAGTAGATGGAACATCATCTCAGAGGGAAGGCTATATCTAGCAAATGTAAAGGACTGGAGAAAATCTCTTGCAGAGGTTTGCAGTCCTGCATACTTGTGGTAGGATCAGGGAATCATGGAGAACCACTTTTGTCTAGGGTAAGTTGTAGGATCATCAGCAATGCCTTTATGAAAATTTGGGATTGCTGAGGCAAGCAACTGTTGTAACTGACATTTGATATTACTGTGTCAAAATCTACTGTGTCCCAATCTGCTTTGTATGCTCCTCTTGAGCAATGCCCTTATTCATGCCTGGAAGTACCATTTGTGTAAGGGTCTTTACTGTTAGAATAGTGGTTAGGAATTAATACAAATTATTTTGAAATCCGTGTGTTGCACCCTTGACATAGAAAATATGTTGCCTGTTGGAGCTTAGCATTCCTGGGAGGAACAACGTCACCTTTGTGGGATGGCTCATTAAGCAAAAGATTGGCAGTGGAGCATGATGGAGAGTTACCAGGATGAGCCAATCCCTGGAGCAGCAGATTTGGACAAAAAAGCCACTGCTTTCCCAAGTCCAGGATAAAATCATGGACCAGAACTGGAGTGATGGGGATAAGGATTAAAGAGATGGGAAGAAGTGAGCTATATCTGTAGGGAGACAACTTGAGGATATTGTTACAAGAAAAAGTGGCTTGACAATCTCAGATTGAGACATAGATGTCTCTTCTAGCTTGATGTCATGGGTTTAAGCATTAATCTTTGCTGTAGATTTCCATTCATCCTAGATTACTTCTTTCTAAGTCAGTCAGATCTTTATCTTGAACACGTTTAATTTAAGCCTTATGTTAGGAAGACTTCAGTATGTGCCTTAGATTCAGAAAATATTGGAACTGGAAGAAAGTATCAAATTGAGAACTATAAATTACTCTAGAGATCATTTAGCCCAGACCTCTTAATTTACAAAGGAGTATGCTTAGGAGGAGGTTCACAGAGTTAAATGACTTGCCTAAGGTCTCAAAGTAGTTAATGGCAGGACCAGAACTAAAATAGGTCAGTTCATTGCTCTTTTCACTACATATATGGTGGCTTATTAATAAACAAATGATAGAAGACAAACAGTAGAGTTGTCTTCTCTCTCTAACACAGTTTTTGTTTATAGGTGCATCCAGAAACGTTATGGCAAATGTTTAAACAATCCGTTCTCTGAAAAAAAAAGTCCACATGACACACTTTTAAATTTAATCTGTATTATTAGTATTTTGGAGGCAAGTAGGTAGCACAGTGGATAGATCACTGGGTCTGAAGTCAGGAAGATCCATCTTCCTGAAGTCAAATGTGGTCAAATATGACCTCACATACTGATTATCTATGTGACAAGTTACTTGACCCTGTTTGCCTTAGTTTCTTTTTTTAAAATTTTAAACAAGAAGTTTATTTAAACAATAGAGTGTTTGACTTGAAGGGAAAACTGTCTAGGATCAATTTCTTTATAGAAATTTATCCTTTCTGAGAGACCGATATTGCCCTGTATGTAACAGCTATGTATAAAAAAGTTCTAAATCATCCTTGGTTTTATAATGATTAAAAAAATTGAAATTATCTAATCAAACAAGGTATAAAATATGTTTTTGGTTTTTGTTGTTGTTTTTAAACAGTGGGAGCAAAATAACTTACTGGAATATAAAGATAAAAGTTGAATGAGCATGCCACCAATGGAGGAAAAGGATAGTTTCACAGAAGCAGTGTTTTCCTCTCCTCATCTCCATTTGATGTTGATCAAAACATATTTAGTTTAAAAAACAAAAAACAATGCATTATGCCTGTGCACATACACCAGTTACTTTATGTATAATAAAGGAATGGGGAAAGGAATCAAAGAAGAGAGAAAACTATCTATACTGCAGCAGTCAGGATGTAGATGAACCAAATCTTGGTTTTCTAATTGTAAATGTGTTCTTTTCTGTGAGAGTGCAGCTGGTATAGAGTTGACATGTCTGTTTCATTGATTGGTTGATTCCATCAAATTGGAATCAGATCTGCCTCATTGGTAATCTCTGTCATTCACAATAGACTTTCATTAGTTTACTAACTGGTGTGTGCCTCTTAATCTTAAATTGCACTTTCAAACCATCTTGCCCTGCTACCTTCAAATTAATGTAGTTGTAGTTTTCAGTCTTGACTCCTTTGGCTTTTTGTCTGTGAGTCTGTTGGGGGTGGGGGTCCTCAGCTGCTGCTTCACAAAAGAGGCACCAGGATGGTCATTTCCAAGGAAATGGAGGAGAGAAGTGGCAGTGGCAGGAGGAGAAGGAGAAAGATGATGGTGATGATGGTGAGGAGGAGAAGGAGGAACAGGAGAAGAAGGAAGCAGAGAAGGAGGAGGAAGACAAGGAGAAGGAAGAAACACAAGAAGGAAGAGGAGCAGCACCTTAATTTCTTCATCTGTAAAGTGAGATGGAGAAGGAAATGGCAAACACTCCACTGTCTTTGCCAAGAAAGAAGGTCAGGAAGAATTAGACAACTAATTAGGATTTTTCCCGTCACTTTTGTAAATCTAGACAAATGAACCAAACAATCAATCAAACATTTACCAGTTCTGAGGTATATACTCACACTGAAAATTTAATAATTGGCTAGAGAGCCCATCTTAGCTGATTTCAGTGCACCTTTGGGCACATCTTTCCAAGCTTGGGGATTTCCTTGATGCTGTCAAGAATATCTGAAATAGAAAGTGACCCAACAAGAATATATGAGCAGTTCTATCAGATTTAAGGCTTAGTTTTTATACGTGCTTTTTAAGTAGTGTCTGTCTTTAAAAAGGAGTAAACAAAAAATTATTTAAAGGATGAAGAAGCACAACAATGAGAAAATTTGATCTAGTTTAGAACAATTTTTTATTTGTACTTAATTTATAGAAAATATCCTACCCAAGTTGCCTTTGTTGTTTTTTTTTTTGTGTCAGACACATTTATAATGTTTGTTCCTGATTGTAAGATGGCAGTTCATGTTGCAGGCTATTGTACTTCCCCAGGAACTGGCATAACGAAAAGAGCATTCATTGGTTCTGTGGGTCAGGACACAGGATTTTTGGTATTATTTTTAATACTAACTAAATCTCACTTGATGTTGGGCAGATAACTTCATCTCTTTGGACCTAGTCTCAATCACTCATCACTAAAATGGTGGAGTTGGACTGGAAGATCTCAAAGGTCACCATGAATTCTACTGATTCTACTTCTTGCCAATTTATCATTGAAAAGTCATTTGGGGATCCCAGCAGAGCCAAGATGGCAGAGTGAGAGCAACGACTCACCTAAGCTATCGGACAAACTCCTTTGGATACCTCTGAAGGAGAATCTGACCAAATTTTGGAGGTGCAGAATCCAGTGGGAGACAGACTGTGTCGGATTTGGAGTTCACGTTAGACTGGAAGGTCCACAGGAAGGATCTATTCCACGGGGGTGAGCTCACAGCACACAGCCCAGTGTGGCCAGCACAGCAGAGTGGAAGGGACCCAAGAAACCTGAGAGTGGAGGGCAGAATAGCAGAGTGGCACCAAGGGCGGGAGACAAGCCGAGCTGAACCAGTGAGAGCCTCTGAGTGCCAGATATCAGTGCAGCAGCTCCTGAGACTTTCAGCCCTAAGATGAAACTTCGGTAAGTCATCTACTTGAATTTCTGGGAGCCAGGATGGTGGAGTGATCAGTAAATGCTCTCTCCTCCCTCCTTGATGACTGTGAAAGAACCATAAAATATTTCCTCAGAAAAATCCTGGATCAGTAGAAACAGCAAAGGGGCTAATAATAGTCTCATAATACCTGAGGCTAGGAAAATAGCTAAGGGGGATTCCTCCTACTGTGGCAGAGGCAAACCGGAAGCACAGAGGACCCAGAGTGGAGAAAACTCACACTAGGACCCAGGGTGGAGAAAACTCACAGTAGGACCCAGGCAAGCCTCAGCACCAAGAGAGGAGCCCCAGGAGGGGTGGGAACACGAATTGTCATCTAGGTGTGCCTCAGAACTCCAGGGGAATCAGAAAGACAATAGGGCAGCTGGGATCACCAGCCCCTGAGCTTGCCTTTGCCTCAGTTCAGCTGAGGAGCTCTCCTGTGACCAGACCACACCCCTCCCACACTTAACAAGCTAATCCCAGGGCTGATCAGGAAAACACAAAACAAAAACATGCTCTCAGGTTTTTCACACATCAGCTCAGCAAAAAGTTCTGTAGCTTCTGACTGAAAGAACCAGAAGCCACAACACTCAATCAACATCATGAACAAGAAAAAGCAGAGGGGCGGAAGAACTATAGAATCTTTCTATAGGGATAAGGACCAAAACACAAGCACCAAAGAGGTCAGAGCTGAGACTGTACTTCCATCTGAAACCTCAGAAGGGACTATGAACTGCTAGCAAGCACAAACAGCTCTCCTGGAACAACTGAAGAAGGAAGTAGAAGAAAAACTGGCCAACGATTTTAAAATTATGAAGAAAGAATTCACTGATGAGAACATCTCTTTGAAAAGGAAAATTGAACAAATGGAAAAGGAAATTCAAAAATTAACTGGAGAAAATAGCTCCTTAAAAGGAAAAATTGGCCAGATGGAAAAGGAGATGCAAAAGTTAACGGAAGAAAACAATTTGATAAAGATTAGAATTGGGCAAGTAGAAACTAATGACTCAATGAGACAGCAAGAATCAGTCAAACAAAATCTAAAGAATGAAAAGATAGA
>CM053771.1:288954719-288971036 GCA_028658325.1 Potorous gilbertii
AAATAGATCCAGGAGAGAAAACTTAAGAATTATTGGCCTGCCAGAAACCCATGATGGAGGAAAGAGCCTGGACAATATCTTCCAGGAAATCATCAAAGAAAACTGCCCAGAAGTGCTAGATTCAGAGGGCAAAATAGTCATTGAAAGAAAAGTCATTTGGGGCTGTGATACTGCTTTCCTTGACAAAGGATGAGGCTGTAGCCATAAGTATGGCTGATCTTAGGTGAAGAGTTGCTCATTGACTTGAGGGGCCAATGTTCATTTGCTCTCAAACCCCTTTCCCAGCTTCCTGCTCTGGTAATTAAAATTTCTCAGAGTGAAAGGATTTTAGATTTGGAAGAGAACCTATTGTGATGTAGTTCAAGCCATATTGGAAAGGAATCCCCACCATAACATATTCAACAAATGGAAATCAGACATTTCGGTAAAGGTGTTGTTTCTAGTAATATTCTTTTAAACTGTAAACTGTATTGTTTCTAGTAATTTTTTAAAACAATCTTTGAGATGGTGATGCATCTAGCCATTATTATCCATCAACATATTTCCAGTGGATGAATTTATCAAAGATTAGCCACTGGCAGCTCTACATATTTCTGAGTGATGTAATATAAAAGCCAGGTAACATATTAGTTGTATTGGTAATGATACTCGTGGCTGTTGTGGAAGTATAAGACCAATAACACCAGCATACAGGAGGGCTGCTACACAGGTTCTTGATCTGATTTTCTAGAGGAAAGACAGTTTAAAAAATGTTAATAATCTTAGTTTAATTAACCAATGCAGAAAGATAAAGACATATAAATAGAGAGAAGTGAGAATTCAAGAAAGAATCCAATAGACAGGGCTCCAATTGTCTAAACAAAGAATAGATACATAATCTCCAAACCAGAGGGCACCAACATCTGGGTCTATATTTACATTTATATTTATCTTAACAATGACTTCCCAAAAGTCTCATTTGGAAATCATAAAGACCATTCTTCCCATGAATGGTCCCCAAAGCAAAATGCCAACATCCCAGACTATGTAACAAAGACTCAGCCCCGATTGGCCAAAAAACTTGAAAGCTCACATGTTTACTGCCTAATTGACTACCTGCCAGAGCTCTCTGTGACTCAGAATGTATAACAGCTGTGAACTGAGCTGAAGTTCAAAGCAGCAAGACGTCTATGATTAAAATGCTTTTATATCTTTAGACTTGGGAATATGGCTCTTGTTCCAGGGAAAACAGGGACACATGGTCATGTAGGCATATTAATGGATGGTGAAGATCTTATATTCCATTAACTCTACATTAGTGAAGGTAGAAAAAGAGAGATTAGATCAAGGAGTAGATCATTGCATAAGATGGAGGTACACTTGTGAAGGTAGTGGGTCTAATTAGGAAGAACATGACTTGAACACAACATAAAATGGGAAGGTAAGATGTAGTCAAAGATAACCTTTACCTCTTTGATATTTTTGTTTAAGGATGGTCCTGACCCTGACCCAGGTGGGCTATATAGCAGCTGTACTAGAAAATTCTATACATATTATAATATTCTACCCCAAAGATTTTTCTTAGTGCCTGAGAATTGTACTATTGGAGGAATGGGAGTCTCTTCTAAAAAGTTTTGCAATATTTCTACCAAGTAGGATAGTAATAGCAATAATAACTAGCATTTATGTAGCTTATTAAGGTTTGTGCAGATTCTTTTTATAAGCATTATCTCATTTTATCATTACTACACCCCTGTGAGATAGGTGCTACTGTCATCGCCATGTTACAGATGAAGAAACTGAGGCTGAGAGAGGGTAAGTGACTGGCCCAAGGTCACACAGCTAGCAAGTGTCTGAGGAGGGATTGGAACTCAGGTCTTTCTGACTTCAGGTCCAAGATTCTGTTCACTGTGCCACCTAGTTGATAACCAGATCAATGAGCACACTTCCTTATTAAATTAACAGATTGAGTGTCTATCCACCTTTTAGCCATATCAGTTTGGTACAGTGGAAACAGCCTTAGATTTGAATTCAGAGTCTTGATTTGGTTCTTGGCTCTCCTACTTACTGGTTTTATGATCTCAGGCCTCCCTCTCAGGGCCTCATTTTTCTCACATTGACATTGTTGATTACCCTCTTCTTCTTGATATTTTCTTCTTTCTAGGTTTTCATGACCTTATTCTTTCCCTACTCTCCTCCTACCTTTCTGATTATTCCTTCTCAATTTTTTTCCCCTGGATTTTCATCCAGGTCATATCCACTAACTGTGGGTATCCCTCAAGGCTTTGACTGATATCCTTGTCTTCTCCTTTCATACCATTTTCCTTGGTGATCTAGTTAGCTTCTGTGAATTCAATTATCATCCCTATACTGATTCCCAGATCTGTTTCTCCAGTCTTAACTAACCTCTATGTAGACCTCGAGTCTCCTATCTCCAAGTGCCTAATGGACATCTTAAATTGGATGTCCTGGGGGGAAGAGTTAAGATGGCAGAGTAGAAAGATGCACATACTCTAGCTCTTCCCCCAAGGCCCATAAAATACCTGTAAAGAAAGACTCTTAACAAATTCTAGAGCAGTAGAAGCCATATAACAACAGAGTGGAGGAGATTTCCAGCCTAGGGTGACCTGGAAGGCTGATAGAAAAAGTTTGTCACACCAGATGTGGAGTGGAGCCTAGCCAAGCCTTGGCCACGTGGTGCTAGGAGGAACAAGACTGGAGCAGACAATGGAGACAGAATCCCTGGCAGCAGTGGCAGTTCTCAGATCCTTTAACCCACAGGCACCAAAGGTCAGTGAGAGGGCTTTTTCAACCAGAATGAGAAGGGAGCTGGGTCCTCCCCTAGCCCTGGCCCTAGGCAGCAGCAGCAGCAGCAGAAGGTAGCTGCTGTGGCCCTGGCAGCAGCCAGGGTCCACTGTTGTAGCTGCTCAGCTTAAAGTCCCTGGGGGAATTGAGCAGCTGATCTGAATCTCAGCCAGGAGCCAGGCCAGGGAGTAAACTCCTCTCCCTTGATTATGCCACCTTGGAGGAACTGAGATCTTACAGGTCCCCAGAGTATACCCTACTCTTGACAAAGGACCCAAAAGTCAAGTAACTAACTGGCTGGGAAAATGCCCCCCAAAAGGTAAAAAGAATAAGACAATAGAAGGTTACTTTCTTTGTGAACAGGTGTTCTCTCCTATCCATTCGGATGAGGAAGAATAATGTTTACCATAAGGGGAAAACATAAAAGTCAAGGCTTCTGCATCCAAAAACTCCAAAATTAATATGCAATGGTCTGAGGCCATGGAAGAGCTCAAAAAAGATTTTGAAAATCAAGTGAGGGAGGTGGAAGAAAAATTGAGAAGAGAAATGAGAGTGCTGCAAGAAAATCATGAAAAGTGAGTGAACAGCTTGCTAAAGGAGACTCCAAAAAATACTGAAGAAAACAACACCTTTAAAAATAGGCTAACTCAATTGGCAAAAGAGGTCCAAAAAGCCAATGAGGAGAAGAATGCTTTAAAAAGCAGAATTAGCCAAATGGAAAAGGAGGTTCAAAATTTCACTGAAGAAAATAGTTCTTTAAAAATTGGAATGGAACAGATGGAAACTAATGACTTTATGAGAAACTAAGAAATCACAAAACAAAACCAATAGAATGAAAAAATGGAAGATAATGTTCATCTCATTGGTAAAACAACTGAGCTGGAAAATAGATCTAGGAGAGACAATTTAACCAATGTTTCTCATGAGCCTTTCAGGTCATCTTGGGCTGGAAATCTCCTCTACTCTGTTGTTCTCCCCTTCTGCTGCTCCAAAATTTGTTGAGAGTCCCTCTCTACAGGTATTTTATGGGCTGTGTGGGGAGAGCCCACATATATGTGTCTTTCTACTCTGCCATCTTGACTCTGTCCTGTTTGCAAGTAATTAATGTATTTTAGCTACAGAAACTCCAGAAAGCATAGAGGGATTAGGAAACTGCCTTGATTTGTGGCCATATATCATACAAAATGTCTTAGTGAAGCTATTGTAAATGATGTTACTCTTAACTTTAGATAACTTACAGTCCACTAAGACTGTTTGTAGAATTCAAATACTTGGTTATTCTGAGCCTTGATATAATGACAAGGGAACCAGTGTTAAAGGATTCCATCACATTTTCCTATGCTTACTGTTTTACAGGTCAATCAATCAATCAGTAAACATTTGTTAAGCACCTACTATATTCTGTCTCAGTGAATCTGCAGTTAAGGGAAGCTGAGGCATGAGAGTCTAACCGTTATCTATTAGTAAGGTTAGCTTTTACCAACAGAGGTCAGTGACCCCTCTGTAATCAAACACTCACCCTTACAATCAGAGCACCCTTTTATATAATCTAGTTATATAGGTTCATTACATAATTTCAGCTGGTATCAGCTAAACTAAAACTGTGATTGGTCCATAGTTACACTGATTTGCAAAAGGGATCTTCCAGAGCCCATGGTAAGAGGGACACAGAATTATTCAACATTCTTGGGAAGTCCCCCACCCCACAGTCCCTTGTACTAAAGAAACCCAATGCTAGGGAAAACATGCCATGACCAGGCTGAATCATTTTTCATTTGTCTTCATCTCCTTTAAGAGGCAGGTTTGCTCAAAGTGATAGGAGTAGTTTTCTATCAAGTTTCATACGACCAAGGCCTATACAAAATAGTTCTAAATATAAGCACTTAGAAACTGGTCACAGTGGTTATTACTGTGATTAATAAAACTCTTAACTACTAATCAATCAGTGATCAATAATTAATTTCACAGCACCAGGCACTGAATGTAATTACCGATGCTTTTTCTCTCTTTTAATGTTAGCATGATTTTCTTAGAGTTCTGATTTTTTCCTTTCTTTAGTAGAAAAATGGAAAATTCTTCATGTATTGAGAATGAAGTTGTCCAGAATTTTAATATTAACTTCTTTTGAAGGATATCTTTAATAAATGTATTGTGTATTTGCCAACCTTTATGTCCACAAGACATAATTTAACATTTTCGTGATGATTCAAGGTTGTTGGTCAATGGCATAAGCATGAACTATTTTGAAGTACTTGAAAGATCTGTGATTTATTATCATGGGGAATAAATTATACCCAACTGTGCTGTGACTGGGTGATAAGTCCTGTGGAGTTGTGTAGGGCATAGAGAAATGAAATGACTTGTGTAAGGTCACACAATGAGGAAGTCTCAGAAGCAGAATATGAACCCAGGTCTTCTTTCTTCCATGCCCAGCACTCTACCCGCAGCAAAACAATGTCTCTTTAATTACCATGCTGTGGAGATACTATATAGATACAGATGGATTTGATTAAAAAAGTACTTATCTCTGCTGCATATAGGGTACTAGATCCGGTGTAGGACATAAAGTGCAATGGGTATTAACTCATGCAGTTCTGGACCTTGATTTCTGGGAAAAAAATCCTTGTTGCTGCTTGCTTTTTTGGTTCTTTGCCTCTTTCTCAGGAAGGATGTGCAGCTGTAAGATTGCCTGGGCAGTATAGCATGGCTGTTTTTCTGTAAATTAATTAATGAATTAAAAAAAACAAACAACAGAAGAAATTTTTCCCCAAGCGTTTGTCTTGTCCTTTGGAAGAGAATCCTCAGACTTTTCACTGATTTGAAAGTAGTATTCAAAACATCATATCTACATTCCTAATTCAAGGAACTCACAAACACCTTTATATTCAACATCTCATACCTACTCTTCTTGCTTATCCTTTGAGAAATCCTTCTCTGGGATGACCTGAATTCTAGCTCCCTCTTAGAATTAATTCAAGTGTCACTTGTTTTTTGACTACTGGGCTTTCACATTTCACAAATTTCTAAACCTTTTCTATTCACTGAACCATCAGCTTAAGGTACCAAGTCTCCTGACCATTTTTTGATCCATTTTAAAGAGGCATCGGGCACAGTCGATGTTTGACCTCCTTCTCACTTATACCTCATGGCTTCCTTGGTCTGTTTGAAGAGTCAGTTGAAATATTACTTTCTGCAAGTGGCCTTTCTCCATCTCATCCTCCTCCCACTCCCCCAGTAGGGGATTACTTTCTATTTATAATGTATATATCTTGTGTGTAAATGATTGTCCGCGTATTATTTCTCCTTTTAGAATGTAAGCTCCTTGTTGAGAAAAAGGACCGTGTTTTTGCCTTTCTTTGTATTCCCAGTACTATGTGAATAATATGCATTCAGAAATACCTGTGGTCCCCTTCCTGTCACATACAGCACAGTGCTTCATAGATGCTTTATGATATGCTGCCTTTATTTTTGTGGAGTACCAAGCAAGAGTGTCTCATACCACTTGCAGATTTCTTCATTCTGATAAGGTGGCATCCGTGTAGATTGGGTCCTGGGTCACTGTTTTCTTCAGTTTTTCCCTGTTCTCCGAATTTTAACTAAATTCCAGAGACAAGAAATATCAAATGTTGCATCTTCAGTGTTACAACAGGGTTGAGAGTCCTCTATTTAGTGTCAGCTGTGTTTTTTTCTATAATAATATTTCATGTCACAGTTGAGGCATTTGTTATATTAGCAGGTAGGAAAATAATAATGTCAGTAGACTATAATGCTGTTTCTTTACATCTGTCTTTCAGTAGGATTGTTTTACTCTCTCTATTTTCACTGAAGATACAAATGTGGATAAAAAAATTTACTTGTGCTGCTACTGTAAGCAACAAATACATCTACAATGCCACTGAAAGCCTGGATTCTGTTTTATAAGATTTCAGTAGCATCATGAGGACATGGAATCCAGTCAGGCTATTCCTTCTCTGATTAAATTTGGGGACCCTGGATTCACCTGAACCTGTCCCATTTCATCAGCAGTGCAGAACTGTTCAGAGTGCTAAAAAGTGAGTTCTCTGAAAAAGCCACAAAATTATTTTGTGGCATCTCAGATACTCAGATGGACCTGTGATTTTAATTCAGGTGTTTCCTCTAAAAAATGGAGGTTGAAACTCACGCATGCCTGCCCATCCTTTGTAATTCTTCTCAATATCCTCACATAATGTCCTTGTACTAGGAGTTCACCCAAAGTACTGGAGACTTTCCTTGCTTTCTCACATCACCAATGGAGCACTGGTTGTTGTTTATCTTGAATTCCTCTCTCACTCTCACCATGTGTTTTCCTTCCCTCTTCCCATCTTCTTTTTCTGTCATACAATTTTTTTGATGACATCCTTTACTACTATTCTTAAAGATTCTTTCTTAGTTGTATATTGCAACCTGTTCGCCTCCAACCACATGCCTTTCCATTGCCCTCTGTGTATTGCTCATTCTTTCTTTCTTTGAAGGCAGTGGTATTCCAGATCTCATTGCTATGTAGCGATATAGCAAAACTAGTAAAATCTTTGTATTGAAATAATGAACTTTTGCTGTTATAGGAAACTTGAGGTCAGTAAAGATATTTTTTAGTTTTCTGAAAACAACCCAGTGCTATCTCTTCTCCTATCTCCCTCCTCTCTCTCTTCCCCACCACCTCTCTTTCCCTTTCATCTCTGTGTCTATGTGTATTAAGTGTCCTAGATATGCTTAGTGTTGGACAAGCTCTACAGGAGTCCTCCTAGAGTAGGGATTCTTAATGTTTCTTATTTCATAGACCCCTTGGAGCCTCTGGACCCTGTCCTAGAATTAAGTGTTCAAATGCACAAAATAAAGTACATTACAAAGAAAACCAGTTATATTTCAATACAGTGAATGGAATATTTGGAATAATTGGAATATCCACATTCATGATTCCAAGTAAAGAACCCTTGATTTTGATACATCCTGAAATCCAGGCATTAGGCATTTTAAAAATCTATTTTTTCTATCTTGATGTTAAACTCCTTTGAGTGATCACAGATCTCTTACAGGAGACTCCACAATGTCTTGGAGCTTGATGCAGTCAACATAGAATCATTCACCAAACAGGAGAATCTGAAGGACTTTACCATCCAAAGAGAATCCATCAGTATGAACTCTGTGTTGAAACTTCTCCATCACAGTGGTGGAAACTCCTGGCTGGAATATGTCCCCCTGTTTTATGTCTTGCCTGATGCTTTTTATTGGTGAGTCACTGAACAGGCTTGCTTTCTGTTGTGAGATCTTCTATGGAGTAATTTTATGGAATTATCTTAACATATAGATGGGAGATAACTTCTTATGAAAGAGACTATAATGTGGCATCTTTTCCTACAGGGTTTAATGCTTTTTTTTGGTAACCAACTAACAATTACCACAGTGGGATTTATGGGAGCCAGTATAAATGTGATCTGTTTTTGCATATTATTTGTGAAAGCTTGCTTATTCCTTACCAGTCATCTCATTGAGGGTGTTCTTAATTGATGGGCTTATTAATTCCATAATGATGTTTAGACGGAAGCATAGATATATAGGTCAGTAGTTTGTTCAGTCACCTTTTTTTAGGGTTAGTATAGTCCAAGATTTTTTTCTGCACTTTTATTATTTTCTTTATAAATTGTAAAATCCTTTAGTACTCTCACAATCATATCACCTTGAATACAGATTTCCTGTATATAATTTTGAGCTAGTGTAGCTGCTGTTTTCTTCAGTGCCATTTTTATTTACAGCTATTAATCTGTAACACCTCAAGGACTGTGATGTTAGGATCTAAATGTACTTGTTCCTCTATCCTTGATGGGGAAAATAGTTTGTTGTAATAATTTTTGCAAATCTTTTCCAGTTTTTCTTCATAGTGCTCTTTCTGTTTTTACTCTTAATTAGAGAGTTTAGAGATATCCTTGAAATGATATGGAAAGCATGGTTCCAGGAAAAGATGAGACAAAAGCTCACCTATTGGAGCTAGGGGAGACTGGTTTGACATTGGATGAAATTATTTTTGTCAGTGTTGAAGTTATTTCTGTTGTCTCTTTTCCATTTTTGATTTTCAATAGTTTGTTTAAATAATTCAGGATTAAATCTTCTTAATTATAAACTGTATTTTTCCTCATTACTATTTTATTTTAAAATTTGATCTTAACTCTGACAAGTTGATGATCTCACTGTGCTTGGACAATTGTCATGAAGTTATCAAATTGTATGTTATTTTATTTTGAGGATCATATCAAATTCTTTGTAGGATTTCTCTGCCACTTTGTCTTAGGCAAGATTGGTGCTTAATGCAATTATTTTCATGGTGGACTTTTTATACTGCTTCTTATTAGAACATCAATATATGATGACTAGATAGCCCAATTTCATGTAGCTTTTAGGCATATGATAGAACACATTCCCCTAAGTCCTTTCTTTGCTTCTCTCAGAAGAAATGGTGAGCCATCTTCTATTTAGCTACAGTTGCTTCCTTTCTTCTGTGGATTGATGTGATTCATCCCCTCTAGCAATATGACTTGTTGATCATTCTGCAAAGAGCTCATATTTATAATACCAACAGTCAAATTTAAATTTTTTTGATGACGTAGAAACTATATGACTCTTAGTATGCTCTGCCACCATCACTGCAGAAACACAGAGAACTAAGGGTCATATTTTTTTTTTCTGTTTCATGAGTTTCCATGGCCAAAAGTTCCATCAGTAAGTAGCTATCCTACGAGTGACATGCCCCTCCATGATTAGTTCAGCTGGACCTTGGAAAATAGATTGTCTTGTTTTTGGGGTCATATTAGAAGTTTTTCTAGTGTTAATAGAACCTGTGCTCCACTGGTCTTTTAGAACCTAGGATTCATCTCTGCATCGATAGGTATTTGGAATAGGACTTTGATGGAATATCATGAGTTGGTTTTTTAAAACTTTTCCATTACAGTATAGTCAGATCACACCATGTATTTTTTGAGATCCCAGGGCCATCATTTCAAAACTATATATTGCCCAATAAACTGCATTTACTTATGAAAATAAAGAACCTTTTTGCCTTTCCAGTTAGCATTGAGCCAGAGATTTCCCAGAGTTTTTTTTAACTGAAAGTCATGCATGCAAAACTTGTTCTGGATGCCTTAATTAAGCGATCATGAATGACAGGGCTGCTAAATAGATTTAGGTGACTTATAATCTTTAAAGAATTTGAACAAATCACTGTTATGAGCTTTGATGTAAATGAGCCGCATGTTCACCTTCTCCTGTGCTTGCCCTTTTCAAATCTTCTACAGATGTCTGCTCTCTCTTAAAATATTAGTATAATTTTCTTACACCACTGCTTTTGCTCTTTCATCAGAAGTTTGGAAACCAGGGTGTAGGATCACTTTTGTGGTGCAGTTGTTGCTCTGTTGTATCCCTTGTGTATTCAGTTATAGAGGTTCTGCTAAAGAGCTTGTTACGGTATGACTGTTGTCCTCTACTGGTTAGAGGAGGCCTGCACAACTTGAAGGCCACAAGGGCTGCATACTGCCCACCAAAGATTTTCAGATGGTTTGCAGAAAATGGAGAGGAGAACTTCCTTTGTATGTAGAGCAAATTCTTTGATGTGATGCAGGAGCCCAAAAGTTGTGCAGGTCTGGGTTAGAGTAATTTTAGCTCTTGTCCATTTGTACCTTCAGGCACATTTGAGGTAGATGTAGCTGTCTGATACCCCCTATCTAATGGTCTTTGTCTCAAGACTGACTGTCTTCTCTACCGTCAGAGAATGCCTATTGCTTGCTCCCTTGTCAACACTTCTAATCTTAGTTACTTCTAATCTCCCTCACTCTTTCCCTTCCACTTCTTTTTGCCTTGTTCTCTCTTCTCATTCTTATCTCTTATCTCTTCCTGTGGCTTTACTTATGCTTCCTGTCTTCATGGGGAGAGAGGCTGATTATTTGCAGGCACTGTCCACCAGTCTGAATTCTCTTTTCCCTGTAATTCGTGAACTGACCAGTCACAAAGCAGCACAGTAATTTTCTGATCTTGGACTCTTCTCTGATATTTGCCTTGTTGCTAGTAGATCCAGTGGCTATTGATTTGTCATCAATTGAGATGGTGATGATGATGATGATTTACTGCCTGTTTAGGAAATATTCCAGGTTGTTTAAGGAAGGAACCATGGTGGTGTGGTTTTTGTTTGTTCATTTTTTTTAGTGACAATTGAGGTTTTATTCTATTTCCTATTATCTATAACAGCCAAGGTGGTCCATCCTCTAGTTACACATCTGGTGGCTTCATTACTCATAATATATATTTTCTACCTATAATTAACTAGATTTCCCATTATTATATATTTGTGATACTGTTTAGTAGTGATTTCCCCATTCTGAATCACCATAGCAACATTTCAACCTCATCTAATAAGATGTTTGCTTTAGCAGTAAGTTAGATGGTATTATATGCAAAATCTTGGTTGAAACTGATGCCGATAGATACTGTCAGAAATTTCTGTGTTTTAATTGGATACTGAGATTCTTGTACGTTTTCTGCTAAATGTAGACATGCCCTTCCTAATTTTTTAGTCATCTAGTACCATAGCCACTTGATTATTTTTTTCTTTTGAGGGAGTCTTTGATTTCAATGGTAGAAGGAACTTTCAGTTGAGGATGCTTTCTAATGCTCATTAGAGACTGTTCTGGGATTTATAGAGAATTAAAGACTTAGAGAATTATCTGGATCATTGAGAGGTTAAATGATTTGCCCAGAGTCACACAACTAGTACATATCAAAGACAGAAGCAGAATTAAGGTCTTTATGACTCAGAATCTAGTTTCCTGTCCATCATGCTACCCTGTATCTGTCATGATGATCATGCTACTGATAATGTGTTTGTATGAAGCTTTATACCTTTTAAAATGCTTTTATGTCATCTGTGCTATCTGATCTTCATGATAATCCTGATGTTACTGTTTTACAGTGAAAGGAAACTGAGGTACAGGGAGTGTTTATAGCTTGATTACATAGCTAGTTACTGATAGAAGCAGAACTAGGTCAGAGATCTGCTGTTTTCGTATACTATTGTTTTTTCTCCTAGTCCACAGGTCATTTTTACTATCACAAGCTTGACATGTAAGTAATGTAACAAATGGGAAATTAAGGAGTGAAGTAGGAGCAATACATTTGTTTCAGTTTTTGAATGATTACGTCTAACAAACATTTATTGCACATCTATTGAATGTAAGGCACCAAACAATGCACAGTGCAACACATAAAAAATCTAATACCTGATCCCTAACCTTAAGGAAGTTACAAATATGCTATGAAAGATCAGACATATAAACAGATAACTATAATACAAGGCAGAAAGTAGTAAGTGACCAGTGAGAGAGGTCTGGGCTGTGAGCAGTGATGTTCGAAGGCTTCATGAGGGGCATCAGGTGTGAGTCCTCAGTCTGTTCTGTGGTACCAGGATAGTTGATTGTGATCTGAAGTGGTGACTTTGATTCAGCCTGGCCTGATTTTATAGTGGATGCAGCCATTCAAGCTTTTGACTGATGTAACTATTGTCTAATCATTGGAAAAGATTGATTTATGCCAATATATTACTACATTGGCATCACAACCTCAAGGTGACCATATATATTCAGCAGACAATAATATCAAACCAGCTAAGTTGTCTTGACCAGCATAAACAACACATATTTACCATAACTATACAGACAGGATGTCTATGTATTTTCATAATCTTCCTGTGTAAGTTATGCTGACTGAGTAACTAGCATATACATATTTGTACATACATATACAAATTCAAAATGACATAAATTTATAATAACTAAGTCCCAGAACTTGGTTTTGAATTCATATATACTTGAATTAATGCTTTGAACCTAGATTCCCTCAGAATTTTTTCCTGGCACTGACTGCTATTTAATATCAGTTAGTCAGTAATCATTTAATTTGTCCTTTGTTTTAGAAGAAGACCATAACAGAGAAATGATGACATGACTTTCACTTGACTTTGATTTGAGTGAGGGAGGGCTGTGCAAGGTCATCAGCTTCACTTTCTCCTCCTGAGCCATCTGGATCCAGTGACCAGATATTCATCAGGATGACTGGACATGGCCCAGGATAAGCAACTACTGTATGCCTGGTACTGGGCTAAAAGCTAGAGGCAAAAGACAGGAACATTATTCTGTAGCAGTAAATAAGTAGAAGGGATGACAGCAAATATTCTCAACACCCTTGGTCCCCAAATAAAACCACCTCTCAACTCCAACAGGATTGGAAGATTATGTTATTAGAGTGTAAGCTCTTTGAAAGTAGGGATTGTTTCATCTTGATGTTTGTATTCCCAGTGCCTGACATATAATATGTACTTAATAAATTCTTTTTTATTGATTGAAATTCAGTCTCACAATTGTTATCAGCCTGTTGTCTCCCCTAGTTGAGTGGAACATAGTAAGTTAATTAATTGCCCCACAATGACCATGGTTTCTGCGCCTTGCCACAGGAGTTTACAAATAATATTTACAAATGGTATTTACAAAAAGAATACTTCCGATGAGAGCAGACACTGTTTCTAAGCTAATGGTCAACAGTATAAAACTTTATCCAGTTCCAGTCTGATGTCCTCAAGCACAGAAAGGCAACACCTTACTGGTTAACAACCATGGCCAAAAGGAAACATCTGAGTTCAGCAGCTATTTCCTGCCCCTTTCTTTCCTTTTTTCCCCCTTGGCTTCCTCAAGTCTCCTTTTAAAACTCTTGCCTCTGAAGTATTTCTGTACTATGTGTTCATGAACCTGTGCCCAAGACAGAAAGATGAGCAGACATCCAGAAAAGCTCTTCTTAGATATGTTTTCATGTAATGTATCTTACTAAAGTCGTTGAATCATAGTTGCTTGGTTGTTGTTCTTTATTCTCAAAGAGGACCAAATCATATGACATCATCATGATAAAGTGAAATTTTAGTTGTCCGACTGTGGCTGATCAAACCAATACAAACTCGGAATGCTCTACCACTGGTTAGGCAAATATAGTCCGTGTGAATATTTGGGGTGGATACTCCAAATTTGTGCATCCTATATTTATTTGTGCAGTCTCAATTCTGCTTTGCTCATAGAGCACAGCACCCTTTCTGATGTGGGCACCCCATGCTGAGCAGTCCTGTGCCAGTGTCTCCCATATTGCACAGTCAAATCCAAAGTTCTTGAGAGAGAACTTGAGAGTATCCTTGTATCGCTTCTTCTGATCACCATGTGATCACCTGCCCCATGTGAGTTCTCCATAAAATAGTGTTTTTGGCAAGCATACTCTAGCTTTAGAGCTGTTTAATGGCCTTGGAAATCATCTAGTCAAGGGGTGGGCAACCTGTGACTTTGAGGCCACATGTAGTCTTCTAGGTCCTTGGGTGTAGCCTTTTGACTGAGTCCAAGTTTTATGGAACAAATCCTTTTATTAAGGGGATTTGTTCTGTGAAGTTTGGATTTAGACAGAGGGCTGCATTTGCCACAGGGCCACAGGTTCCCAACCTCTGATTTAGTCTAACCCTTTCATTTTGCAAATGAGGAAACTGAGCCCAAGAGAGGGTGATTTGCCCATTTTCACACAGGTAGTATGACTCAGAGTTAGGATTCGAGCTAATGTGAAAACTGAAGTAGAGGACCTACCTCTAAATATGTCAATATTTCCACTTTACCTCTTTCTTTTTGTGGCATAGAGATGCTCACGTGGCTTTTTTTTTTTTAACACCAAGCTGATTTTACTTAGAAATGCAAAAACAGAAATGTTTGACCCTGGACCCAAGCTCTGGGTTTTTACTAGGCCTCTTATCCCTGAGGCTCAGAGGATTTGCTGGAGGCAGATGGCCGAGAAGGGGGAAAGGCATTCTTTTTTAAAAAATTTTACGTTTATTTATTGATTTTTAGTTTTCAATATTCATTTCCACAAAATTTTGAGTTCCAAATTTTCTCCTCATCTCTTCCTTCTCTGCCCCCCCCCATTCTGATTATCCATTCCCTCAATATGCCCTCCCTTCTATCATACCTCTTCCTTCCCTTATCCCCATCTTCTCTCTTGTCTTGTAGGGCAAGATAGATTTCTATACCCCATTACCTGTATTTCTTATTTCCAAGTTGTATGCAAAAACATTTCTCAACATTCATTCCTAATACTTTGAACTCCAGCTTCTCTCCCTTCCACCCTTCCCACCTATCTCCACTGAGAAGGCAAGCAGTTCAATATAGGCTATATATGTATAGTCTTGCAAATGACTTCCATAATAGTCATGTTGTGTCCATCCTATCCTGTCCCCCATTTATTCTGTTTTCTCTTTTGACCTTGTCCCTTCCCTAAGTGTGCTTCTAATAATTCTCTTCTCCCATTTGTCCTCCCTTTTTTTATCCTCCTCACCCCACTTGTCTCCTCCCCTACTTTCCTGTAATATAAGATAGATAAGATAGATTTTCATACCAAATTGAGTTATTCCCTTTTTAAACCAAATGGGAAGAGAGTAAGCTTCACTTTTTCCCTCTCACCTCCTCCCTTTTCTCTGTCATTGAATAAGCTTATAATTATTGCCTCTTTTATGAGAGATAATGTTCCCTATTCCATTTCTCCCTTTCTCCTCCCTTAATTTCTCTCATCCCTTAATTTTATTTTTATGGATATCATCTCTTCTGATTCATCTCAATTTGTAGTGTGTGTGTGTGTGTGTGTGTGTGTGTGTGTGTGTGTGTGTGTGTGTGTGTATAACCCCTCCACCTACCCAAATACTGAGAAAAGTCTCAAGAGTTACAAATATTATCTTTCAGTGTAGGAATGTAAACAGTTCATGTCCTTTATGATTTCTCTTTCCTGTTTACTTTTTCATGCTTCTCTAGATTCTTGTGTTTGAAAGTCAGATTTCCTTTTCAGTTCTGGTCTTTTCATCAAGAACGTTTGAAAGTTCTCTATTTCATTCAATAACCATTTTTTCCTCTGAAGTATTATACCCAGTTTTGCTGGGTAGGTGATTTTTTTCTTGGTTTTAATCCAGGTTCTTTTGACTACTTGAATATCATATTCCAAGGCCTTTGATCCCTTAATGTAGAAGCTGCCAGATCCTGTGTTATCCTGCTTGTATTTCCACAATACTTGAATTGTTTTTTCTAGTTGCTTGCAATATTTTCTCCTTGACCTGGGAACTCTGGAATTTGGCTACAATATTCCGAGGAGTTTCTCTTTTTGGATCTCTTTCAGGAGGTGATTGGTGATTCTTTCAATATTTATTTTACTCTCTAACTCTAGAATATCAGGGTAGTTTTTCTTGATAATTTCATGAAAGATGATGTCTGGGCTCTTTTTTTGATCATGGCTTTCAGGTAGTCCCTTAATTTTTAAATTGTCTCTCCTGGATCTATTTTCCAGGTCAGTTGTTTTTCCAATGAGATATTTCACATTATCTTCCATTTTTTCATTCTTTTGGTTTGGTTTTGTAATTTCTCAGTTTCTCATGTAGCCATTAGCTTCCATCTGTTCCATTCTAATTTTGAGAGA
>CM053771.1:288971136-289106892 GCA_028658325.1 Potorous gilbertii
CCTTTTCCATTTGACTAATTCTGCTTTTTAAAGAATTCTTCTCCTCATTGGCTTTTTGGGCTTCTTTTGCCAATTGAGTTAGTCTGTTTTTTAATTTCTTCAGCATTTTTTTGGGTCTCCTTTAGCAAGCTGTTGACTTGCTTTTCATGGTTTTCTTGCAGCACTCTCATTTCTCTTCCCAATTTTTCTTCTACCTCCCTTACTTGATTCTCAAAATCCTTTTTGAGGTCTTCCATGGCCTGAGACCATTGCATATTTATTTTGGAGTTTTTACCTGCAGAAGCCTTGACTTTTAGGTCTTCCTATGAAGACCTAAATTGTTCCTCCTCATCAAGAAAGTAACCTTCTATTGTTTTATTCTTTTTTCCTTTTTTGGGCATTTTCCCAGCCAGTTCCTTGACTTTTGAGTTCTTTGTCAGGGCTGAGTTCAGGGCTAAGATTCAGATCAGTGGCATAATTCCCTCAGGGGCTTTAGGTGGAGGTCTCCCAGGGCTGCCACTCAGGCCTGAGATTCAGATCAGCTGTTCATTTCCAATATGGGCAAGGTGGAGGACTCCAAAAACGGAAGCTGCTGCTGCTAGGGGTCCAGACCAAGTTCCCCTCTCCTAGGTGAAGGGGCCCTCCCACTGACCTTTGAAGATGTATGTGGGTTGAGCAGTCTGGGAACTGGTGCTGCTGGTGACTCCCTGAAGTCTGTTCAGGGTCCTGTCCCTGCCATATCAGGCTGTGCTCCACGCTTCCTGGGCTGCACTGTGTGCACTCCATGCTTCCTAGTCTGTGCTGCGTGTGCTCTGGCTCACATGACTTTTCAAAGGCCATTTCAATGGATCACAAGTCATGAGAGGTTCTCCTACCAAGCTGGAAGGACTTTGAGTTTGGGCCTAATGTTGAGCTATCCCTCTGATGTCCAAGACAGACCTATCCCTAGACTGGCTACAGAACAATGATTAAAAAGAAATTTTTTTTGGTCATAGCTACCCATCAGATTATTCTCTTAGTTGTAGTGGAGGTTTCCTTTTCCAAAACCTTAAACCTATTGCACTCCGAAGCCCATAGATTGTACCACACTAGATCTCTGCCCAAGCTCTACTTAAGGGCTGTTTTCTGAACCCTCCTGGCTTAAGAGTGATTATCAATAATAACTGTTGCTATTTCTGTTCCAGCCTGACTTAGTTATTTTTATTTGCCTCATTAAAGAAGATATCCCCTGACTACTTCTTAAACAGGCCTATTCACTGAATGGGTGTTACCTCACGTGAAGGGTGTACCTGAATTGGTCTTGGCCTAAAGGGCCAAGGTCTCCCATTGCATCCTTGGCCATCTCCAGTCATCCTGATGAATATCTGGTCACTGGATCCACATGGCCCCAGAGGAGAAGTGAGGCTGGTGACCTTGCACAGCTCTCCCATAATCACGTGCAAGTTATCTCATCATTTCTCCGATGACATGCTCTTCTTTGGCAATGAAGGATGAACACAGGTGAGGTTGTGTTCTGCATAGTGGAGAGAATTATCTACATTAATAAAACCACAGATCCTTGAACTGTATTTATATGTATGCTGCATGCATATCTACTCTTCTTACTATGATGTCTGGTACACAATAAGTGCATATTTTTCAGGTAGGATTATCCAGGAAGCAAGTACAAACCCACCTTTAATTAAATATATTTTTAAACATGTTCAGGACATATCTCTGACTAGGCACTGGATAACATGAAGATAAATCAGTATCTGAACTCGCTGTCATGGAGACTTCACACAGGCACAGGTAGCTGTAGTGTAAAATAGAGTACATATGAAGCACATAAATAATAATTCACATTTATTTTGTGCTTGGAACTTTACACAACACATCTTTCTCAATGACTGCGCAAGGTAGGCGGTGAGTGTGAGAGTGTGTGTGTGTGTATGTTTTTAGTCATTGCAAATGTGATCTCCATTTTATAGACGAGGAAACTGGGGCTCTGAGAGACTGAGATTTGCCACAGTCTTCTACCCAGTTAGTGTCTTGGGCAGGATTTGCATGTAGCTCTAGAACTTTTTCCACTGGCCAAAAGATGTACAATGTGTTGTGAGAGTTCTTTGGTGGGAAAGATAATTTCTGATGGTTGATTCAGAGAGGATGTCCTCCTGAAGGAGATAACACTTGAGTTGTATTTTAGATATTTTGTTTGCCATAAGAGCTATGGTCTTGAAAAATTGAGTATAAATTTGACTTTTGTAAGTCAATGGATTTTAGATGATATGGGGGAGGTAACTATTTAAAGGAACCATTAGTTGAAACACTGCTGTAAAATAAAAGAATGACCTCTTATCTTCAATTTATCTTACATTTGGCAAATCTGGATTTTTTTTTCACATAGTGTAATGAGGTTTTTTTTAAGTGGAAGCAAATCTATAGTCAGTCAGAGTCCCCAAAAGACACCCAGACTCTTTCAGTCGCAAAAGCTAAACTTCATGTGGCAAAGTTCAGTTTGAAAGCACTCGTCAATACAACAGGTGAACAGATGCTGCAACATTAATGACAACGTTCAGTTGTTCAGTTTGGTGAATATTTATGTCACCATGAGGTGCATGTTACACTAGTGAGGATGGAGAATGGGAAAGAGAAAAAGTACTCTGCCCATGAG
Source organism: Potorous gilbertii (assembly GCA_028658325.1). Classification (NCBI taxonomy): domain Eukaryota; kingdom Metazoa; phylum Chordata; class Mammalia; order Diprotodontia; family Potoroidae; genus Potorous; species Potorous gilbertii. Next base: position 288,973,769 of record CM053771.1, read on the forward strand.
CCTTTTTGTGAGTCCTGATTGCCTCAAGGATGAAAGAAAGCGTCTCCAGCCTGGCAGTAAGGGGCCTTTACAGTCTGATTCTTTTCTAGCCTCACATCCAGCCAAAAGGAACTACTTCCTGTTTTTCACATGCAGCAGGATATCTTCCACCTGATTACATTTGCACAGGCCATCCCTGTATATAATTGAAATTTATTTCTTGTCCTCCTTGTGTGAATGTTTTTCTTGCTTAAATTCTAAGCTTGAGTGTGACCTTCATGAAACCTTCCTTGATTTTTCTGCCCTTTGCCATCCCCCCCCCCCCAGATAAAAATATTCTCTTCTACCTCAGATTTTCCTAGAGTGCTCTCCTGGATTTCTTCTTTTCCTACATTATCATGTACCTTAGATTTATTTATGTTTATGTGGAGCATATTATGCTCCACAACTTCTTAAGAGTAAGACCATATCATTATGATGCAGCTTTTTATCTTTAAACTCCAGCACTAAGATAAATGGTATGGGTAAGTGAAACCACAAATAATTGCTTGATGTAATTTCTCCCCTAGAATTCTAACCCCCTTCCTGTATCTTTGTTTTACTGGATTTGCTAACAAGAAACAAAATTTACTGACTTTCCTTTCATTTTCTCCTTTCCCTTTTGGTGGATGTGTAAATGAGCAATGAAATGAGATAGGGAACAGATTGGAAGGGGGAAGAAGGAAAAGGACTGAATAATTCGCACCCAAAATAATCATCCCCTGAGGTTCAGCACTGTTTATTTAAAAACCTACCGGGTTGTGCATCAGGCAGCTAATGGAAGGAGGAAATAAAAAGAACAAAACTGTTGAGACCAAGTTCAGTCCTAGGGGCCTTAAATTGCTAAGACCTTTGTTGAGTCCTTGTTAAGTCAGGGAAAGTTGTTCAAACCTAGAGGTGGTTTGAAGAAACATCCCAAATAAATGTGTTTTAGGAGCAAATTGATGTGTCCCCAGTTAATGAAAGCAGACAGAAAGAGTCTTGAGACCATGTGTCATTTGGTCACTGGGCTGGTTTTCTGAAGAGAGGAGGATAATTGATGCTGTTATGAATAGGAAGTACCATTGCACTTTGTAAATGAACGGTAAAGACTTGAAGATCAGGTTAGATTTGCAAATCTTTGTTTGCAGTATTTTGGATAGTGAATTGAATAATTAATTTAGTTGCTAGCTTTTTTATTTTTTTGGGTGGTCTGCATGCCGGAAATATTCCTTTCAGAACATTTCTTTACCACTGGAGTTGGGCTGGGGGTGGGTCACTTTGGTTTTCATCACTGCCAATGCTGTGGACTGAGCCTTTTTCTGCCTTCTCCCCCAACCTCCCACATCTATTGTAAAGCCTGCTCAGACGGTAGGGGATTTGGGCTCATAGTTCAAGGACCTTAATGTCATGTCTTCAGGGAAAGCAGAAAGATAAAGAACCCAATTATTACATATTCAATTCCTGACTTGAGGGCAGAGAGGGAAAAAGTGAAAAAAAATTCTATTTAATTTTAAACTTAGTTGTTTGTCTCCTACAGTTGGTCTTTTTGGGACTTTAAGAGTTCAATTGCTTCCATCAAATTTATGCTTCTCAGAAAAATTCCCAAAGCCTAAAGAATGTTCATCATTGCTAGTTTATAGAGTGACTATAATTATAATTTAATTATTCAGAAGCTGATTATCCAGTTTATGGATTTCCTAAGCCCTTGGATCATTATCTTCCCCCTGCTTTCTCTCTGCGTCTCTACTAGAAGCTCAGCGTGAGCCAGTCAGGTGAATTGCAGCCCAGGATCATAGGTGTTGGCTTTCGTTTATGTAGCACTTACAAGATTTACAAAGTGTTTCCCTCACAATAGCTGTGAAGTTAAGTACTGAATTATTATCTCCAGTTTACAGATAAAGGAACTGAGACTCAGATTTAAGAACTTTGCTTTGGGTTATGCAACTTGTATGCGTCAGAGTCTGGACTGGGCCTCTCGGCCTGTTCACTGCAGTGCCCTTGACCTGTGAGAGAAGTAATGATAGTACTGCATTTTGGAATTGGAGAGGCCTCCAAGAAGTGTTCCTTATTGGTTAGGAGTGGAAGGGGCCTTTCGGGTGATCTAACAGAACTTCTTCTAATGATGAGGAAACTCCATTCAGTGGATGAGGAAACCAGCAAAAAGGGTTGTGTGGTATTCCTGTGAGCGTATAACATGTATTCATCCCTACCTAAAAAACTCACCTGAATTCCCCAGATAAACATATACATTGTCCTTTGAGTTAAAAAAAGAATCACTCACTGATGGTATCTCTTCTCTTACTAAACTTCAGCTCAAACTTCACTCCTCTCCCTTTCTGGAAGCATTCTCCTTTCAAATTCTCTTCTTTTCCAAATAGGAACACTTTCCCTTCAGTAGGTTCATCATATTATGTTGATTATATCTTTCCCCTTATTTCTAGCGTTGTAAACTGAATTTACCTAGCTTCTTCCTCACCTAGTCATCGTTGGGTGAGTGTGGGTACAGGCCAGACATCACTCCAGAACAGAGATTCTTAACCTGGGGTCTGTGAATTTGAATTTTTAAAATTTTGATCATTGTATTTCCATTTAATTGGTTTCCTTTGCAGTCTTATATGTTATATTTTATGCATTTCAAAACATTATACCGAGAAGGGGTCTGTAGGTTCTACCCTACTGCCAAAGGGGTCTTTGACACAAAAAATGTTGAGTCTCTTCTTTAAAACCATTCAATGATGCCTTGTTGTATCTATAACTTCTCCCTGAGAATTTGGACTAGGACCAGCACTGGCCCATAGGCACAGGGGCAGACATGGGCATGGGGGAAGGGAATAGGATAGTGATATGCTCTGGACTCAATCCAATCCTGAAAGCATAAATCTCTCTCTCTCTCTCTGCAAAGAAGTTGCTTCTAGTAATCACAACTGTCATTGCTTCTAGCTAGCAGGGTGGTGCAGAATCAGAGGGAGGCAGATGAGGAGGATTCCAGTGAAGTATTTGCAAAATTGAAGGGGTACTGAACCTTGGATAGCTTCTGGTAATACATAATCTTTTTATGGGAAGGAGGAAGGCTACTGAATACCAGCCCTACTCCCAGGCTGTCAGCCAGCATTCATAGGGAGTAATTGAACTATTTTAGAAAAACCACAGCAATGCTGATTGTTCCATAGAGTGTCTGTAGTTTTCCTAGGCCAGTATTGCTGATGCCAAAGAAAATATCCATTCACACCCCACTGAGGACAAGATAAATGTCCACCTGTCTCCTCTCCTCTTACTAGATTGATAAATTCTGTACTGAAACAAGAGTTGGAAAACTCAGGCAGAGGTAGAGAAGCTGGACAAGACTGCAGGACCAGGCTCCTGCTGTCTTGGCACTCAGCTGATGCCACTGTCTCCAAGGCATGAGGAAAATATTACCTCCCCTTGCTCATCCACTTGGCTCCTCCTTACCCTGACCCTTTGGTGTCTAGTAGAGACTGAAGGATTCGATGCACCCTAAAAAGAACATTCATCAACTGTTGATGAAAAGACAAATATACACAAAATCAAACAGTCTCTGCCATAAAGAAAAGCTTACCTTCTACTAACTCTAAAGTTCTAAGTTACTGAGATGTCTGCACTCCTCTTCAGGCCTTTTTTTTTTAAAGTTTTTGGGCCTTTTACTGTCATTTTTTAAAAAAATTATTTTATTTGTTTTCAGTTTTCTACAGTCACCTCCATATATCTTAGATTTTTTCCCCTCCCTCCCCACTCCCTTCCCGAGATGACATGCAATCTTATATAGATTCTACACATATGTTCCTATTAAATACATTTCCAACTTAGTCTTGTTGCATAGAAGAATTAAAATGAATGGGAGAAACCATAAAACAAAACAAAACATAACACAAGAGAAAATGGTCTGCTTCATTCTGCATTTCAGTTCCGTAGTTCTTTCTCTGGATGTGGAAGGAATTTTGCCTTGAGTCCATTGGGAATTTTTTAGGTCCTTGCATTGCTGTGAAGCACTAAGTCTACCAGAAAAATTCTTTGCATGCTGTGGTTATTGCTATGTACAAAGTTCTCCTGGTTCTGTTCTTTTCACCCAGCATCAGTTCATATAAGTCTTTCCAGGCCTCTCTCAAGTCTTCCTGTTCATCATTTCTTATAGCACAATAGTATTTCATTACATTCATATACCACAACTTGTTCAGCCATTCCACAATTGATGGACATCCCCTTGATTTCCAGTTTTTGGCCACCACACAAAGAGCTGCTATAAATATTTTTGTACATGTGGGACCCTTTCCCATTTTTATGATCTCTTTGGGATACAGTCTCCAATACTGTCCTTGAAGCTTCCTCATGTGCTGCCTCTGGGGACTGTCTGTAGCCCATTGTCATACTAGGTAAAGGGAGAAGGAGAGCAGTATATGCTGGACTCAAAGCCAGTCAGTGGTTAGTTAGTGAGTTGCAGAGGTTCAACAAATGGAGTTGCCCCCACTCTAAAGAAACTTTATAATCTGTGAGCTCTAAAGTACTCTGATGGTCTTATTAGACTTTAAATTCCCTCATACATTGGATCCAGAGTGGGGTGTGTATAGGTAGTATGTAACACTGTCTTTTTGTTGAAGAGAAGGGATGTCCCTGTTGCCCCTGGAAGCTTAAGTATCAGAAAAGACCATAGTCTGACCTGGCCAGCGTCTTCATTGGGGCAGTACATACCCCTTTGGAAGATTGGAAATGGCACAAGTTATCTGAAATGCAGATAGAGATATTTCTTCTGAAAATGAAGAAAGGGGTTACTAGCTAATTTTAAGGGATAGGCTCCCAGGATAATAGGGTTCAGAGCTGAGTCCTAGTCCAACATTACGACTTTGTCAGTGCCTAGAGAGAAGAAGTAACTTGTACATGTGCATATGACTGACAAATGACACGTCAGAATTCACATTGGGATTTTCTGACTCCATATCACTAATTTCTTTCCTTATCATCGACTCCCTATTGATTTTTTTTTTTTTAAAGACTGAGTTTCAGTACTTTGTGCAGGCTGGAGCTAAAGGGTCTACTCATGGGTCTGGTCTCTCCTTTGGTCAGCACAGGAGATTTGTTCTGCTCTGTTTTCCCTTGTTTCTTGGAGCTCGCCATATGAATGCTGCATTTAGTTTGGGAAACCAGTTGACTTAGCCCACTAAGCTCAGAACTCCCGAGTTCAAGAGATTCACCATCCTGAGATTCCCTGATAGCAGGAATTATTATAGGCATACACAAACCAGCCTGGCTTCTTGATAGATTTTCTCTGTCTTCAAAAGCTTGACATTTTCTGGAAGAATTGAGTTGTTCCACTCTGAAGGCAGCTCTAGCAGTGACCTCACTCTCTGTGAACAGTCTCTGTAAATTAACCTTAATGTTCAGTTTCTCCCTGCTTTTCTAATTAAGGAAAATGTCCACTGTAACTGAACCAATCTATTGTCACGAACCTAAGTAGGTCAGAAAAGGTTGTTATTCATTGAGGGGGCTAGATTTCTGAATACTAGACCCTTGCATCTTAGTGATTTTTTTCATAGGGTCAGAAGACCCTTTACTGGAAGGAACCCTATGTATTGTTTAGGCCAGTTCTCTCATTTTGAGGTGGGGAGGAAGAGAAATAAAGAGACTCTGAGGAAAAGATCAGGAGTATGGATGCTACAGTTCCCTTTCTCCTCTCCCTTCTGTCCCCTAGCTGTTGGCTCTGCTATATCAGTGATTCAGGGTGTTTTAACGTGTTTTACCTGTTGTTGGACAGTCTGGACAGTCCTTTATTGTACCTCAATTTGTAGAGATAGATAGGGGCAGCTAGTGGCACAGTGAGTAGGGCCCTGGCCCTGGAGTCAGGAGGACCTGGGTTCACTCAGACACTTGACACACTTATTAGCTGTGTGACCTTGGGCAAGTCACTTAACTGTAATTGCTTTGCCTTCCCCCCTCCAGAAAAAAAATGCATACCTCATGTTTTAACAGAAGAAGCAAGTCAACAAGTACTGCCTCCTCTGTCCCTGGCACTGTGTTAGGCCAGGGATATAAGCACAAAGAATGAAACAGCCCTTACTGACAGGGGGCTCATATTCTGTTGTTTGTAGTTAAGACATTCAGGCTACTAAGCTGCACCATAGAGAGTACAATGGAGAAATCACTGACCCTAGAGTCGAGGGACTAGGGTCTAAAGCTGGTCTCTGATACTTATTACCTCTGTGGCTTTGAGTAAGCTTTGAGTCTCAGTTTCTTTGTATGGAAAATCAAGGATTTTGACTAGGTGACCTCAGGGGGTGTTTCCAGCTCTAGGTGTATGAATAGTATATGATAATGACATTTTTGGTGTCAGAGAACCTGGGTTTCAAATCCTAGCTCATCATTTATCTTTGTGACTTTGGGTAAGTCGGGTTTGCCAGTCTTTGCCTCAGTTTCCTTATTTCTAATATGAGGGGAATGGATTATAATCTCTAATGCTCCTTCTAGCTTTAAAAATTACATAATTTTATGAGGTAGGTAACCACTAAATTAGAAAATTGGAGGGCCCTTGCTGCCTTCAAGGCTCTTGTTGGGAAGGATCACTTCCCATGAAAGACCTTTCCTGATATTATCCAGTTGTTAATGCTCTCTCCACTGAAATAATTTTGTATTTATTTATATATTTCTTAGAGTTAATTATCTGTATATGTAGATATGATCAAATTTAAGCTCCTCAGTGACTGAAATTGTTTAGTTTTTATCTTTATACGTCAGCACCTAGAATATAACCTGGCACATGATGGGGCATGTTCCATGGCATTAAATTATGAGAAACCCTTTCAGTGCTAGTCCTTCTTTCCTTTTTTCTTTTTTTTCCTTTTCAGTGTTAGTTATTGGTTCCATGGTAATACCCAACTTTGGATGGCCCTCACTGTCCATCCACCATATGCATTTGGAAGAGGAAACTAGGTAGCATAATTGGTAAGAATCCTGGACTTGGAGTCAGGAAGACCAGAGTTCAAATACTGCCTCCAATACTTCTCAGCTGGTGACTCTGGGCAAACCAACCTCAGTTTTCTCATTTGTAAAATGGGCATAATAATGTACCTACCTCCCATCATAGGTCATCAAAGACGACAGAATCTAGGGCTGGAAGTGATTGTAGAAATCAGTTTTTCCTTGTAATTGAGAAAACTGAACCTAAGGGCCTTTTCTAATCCCACTTTATACTAGCACCTTCCCCCTGCTGATTTTCTCTAGTTTATCCAGTTTTGCTTGTCTTGTTTGTTGTCCCTTCTATTAGACCGTGTACTCCTAGAGAGCAGGGACTTTCTCCCCCCTCTCCTTTTTTGACCTTTCTTATTCTCAGTGCATAGTAGAGTATCTGGCACATATCAGGTGCTAAATAAATGCTGGTTTACTGAATAACTCATCCTGGTCATAAAGGTCATATGTTGTCAAGCTGAGATTCTGACTCAGTTCCTCTTGGGCCTAAAATCCATTGCTCCTAACACGACGTTTGAATCCTAATTGATCTGTATTATGTCTTCCAATCTCTTCTCTCACACAATTCGTATTTTAGTCTGATCCTTTGATGAATTTCTGATCTCTCCAATGTGGATACTCTTTCTAACAAGACAGATTCTAGCTCATCTATAGCTTCCCATCTTGTGCAGTCCTTTTGCATGTCCTTCCATAAATCCTCTGCAAAGGATCCAGCCTATGTGGGGGAGGGTCCTTCTCCAGATCTCTTGATGTTGCATGAATTCCAGCTAAAGACACAGACTATCCCTTGTTATCCCTTATTCTCAATGCATGGCTAATCTACTTTTTATAGTAACAAATTTGTGAAAAGTCCTTTACACTGTTTCTCCTATGAAGTTCTCTGTTGGTGAAAAGCCATAGCCTCCTCGTACCATATGCCTTACCCAGAATGCATTCTCTAGGTGTGCTAACTCCTCTCTGAAGTCTTCCCTGCTTTCCCCCAACTTTATGACAGGATTTTGTCTAAATCTTGCCTTTATCTCTTATCTGCCATGTTCTACTTTTGCATTTATTTGTGTATGGGTCATATCTTTTTTAGTAGATGGTAGGAGTCTTGGGGGAATGCTTAGCATAGTGCCTTGCATACAGCAGGCACTAGTGAATATTTGCTTACCAGAATTAAACTTGTCATTCTTTTATCCGATTGTAAATTTATTGAGGGTAGGTATGGTGTTTTTGCATCACCTGGCCTATTGCAGTGCCTTGCTAATTGATTACTTGTTCAGTTGTTGAATTCATTTGTTGTAGCAGTAGTTTCAATTACTTTGCAGTTTTTCTTTTGGGGAGGGGGGTCATTAATGTCAGAATGCCCTCTTTGCTGTCTGAGATTATATAAATGTGGCATTACCTGTTGACAGGACAATATAGAAGTTGACCTTTTAAGATCCCGTAGAAGTCTTATGACTTCCTTAAATCCAACTAATTATCTGAACTTTTGAGACAGTGAATTAATTCTGGTTGCCTTGTTGCTTATCTCTAAATTTTCCAAATATATGGTTTTTTTTAAGATAGAAAAAAATCCATGTATCATAAATGCAAGTGTTGCATGCTTTGTGGAAGATTTTTTTATAAAATTTGGGCATGAGGACAAGATCTTGGTGTCTATACCTGCAAGAGACCTTAGATATGATTTAATGCAACCTTTTCATTTTACAGATTTCCGAAGAAATTGAACATCACAGCAGGGAAGCGATTGACCACTGTAGAGCTACAATTCAACCTTAGGGTCTTTCTTCTAAACCTAGTTCTCTCCATGGCTCATTTAAAGTGAGAAAGAGAGAATGTGTGTGAGAGGGGTGGGCGGGGATGGTGAGAGTTTGTGTGTTTGAGAGAGGGTATGTATGTGTGAGAGAGTAAATATTAGAGGGTTGTAAGAGTGTGTGTGAGTGAGAGAAAGGAAAAGAGAGAGAGACAAAGAGGAGAGAAACAGACAGAGGAAGGAAAGGAAAGAGAGAGACAGAGATAGAGAGAAACAGAGACAAAATAGTCTATATGAGTAGAAGGAAGACTCACGCTAATGAAATCATGACTCATTTGAAGTAGAAAAGTAAGAGAGAGAGTGTGTTTGTGTGTGGGGAGGGTGAGAAAGAGAAAGAGAGAGAGAGATTCCTTTTCTCTGTCCCGGGCACTGCATTGTCTGTGTTGCTATGGAGAAGGTTATGATAAGAAAAGCATAACAAGGTTGAAAAAGTTCTGCATCTGAGACAGAAATAACCACCCTTCCCTTGCCAACTTATTTTTACGCCCCTCACCCTCATGCTGATATATGATCTTCAATAACCTAATGTATGCTGCTGAGGGGAGGAAAGCTTGATGCTAGGTTTAAGAAAAATTACATGGAAGATCAAATTTCCTTATTTCTCCCTTATATATTTGATGACTAGAACATAGGCACAGATCGGACGAGAAGAATAAAGCATATTTGGGTGAACAGTCAGCCTAGGAAATTAATTCTGTATTGTGTGGGTGTTTTTTTTTCCTTTTATTAGTTTCATGTGTGTGTTTACAAATTGTATTTATTTTTTATTTGCTGATATGAGGGAGGAGAAGCTTAGTGGAAGGACCTGACATAGAACAGTTGGGATTTGGTTAATCTGCTTAGAAATACATTAATCGGTAGATCAGATGTTGTCAACAATACTGGCCCTTCTTCTCTCCTTTTGCCTCTCCCCAAATCTCCCCTCATTTTTATTTGCCATTTCCTCCTGTACTACCTTCTATCTCTTTCGTTTTGAGCTCTGTTTCAATTTCTTAACAATGTATTGTTTCTTCACCCTTCTTCAGGTGTCTTCCTCACAGTTCATTTGTACCATTTCCTGCCTCCCTTGTCACATTTTTTCCTGCTGAAAAATTTAGCCCATTTGCTTTTTGCTGCTGTGCCAATCCATATGTATTTATAGTAAAACACATGCCGAAAGATGGACTTTTTTTTTACATTGAGCAAAAGTAAATTATACGTTTAAAAGATGACACATTGGAAAATAAAAAAAAAAAAAGATTACAAGTAAATGTGGTCAGAACTCTCTTTAAAAAATCACAACAGGCCTTGTGATTTGGTGGAAAGTCACTAGATTTGGTGTAAGAACTAGGTTCAAATTCTAGCTCTCCTCCGTACCAACCTCTCATACCATACACAGAGAAGAAAAGGAAGAAGACAAGCATTTATTGAAGTGCTACTGTGTGTCAGACGCTGTGCTAAGCATTTTATAAATATGACATCATTTGACCCTCACAACAACACTGGGAGGAAGATACTGTTATTATCTTCATTTTATAACTGAGGAAACCGAGGTACACGAAGGATGAGTGAGTTGACCGAGACCACACAGCTAGTAAGTATCAGAGGCTAGATTTGAATCTTTTAAAACTGGTCTTTCCGACTCCAGGCCCAGCTCCTTATCCCTTGTCTTTAGGCTTGGACTAGATAATCCCTAGGGTCTAACAGATTTAGATCCTTATGCGGAACATACTGGGTCTGTTTCCTGAAATGCTGTCTTTACATAGCTCTTCTTTTCTTCTTTTCATTTTGCTGATGGTAAAGACATAGTCTGTGGAATATTGCTTGCAAAAGACTTCCTGGTCTCTACTCTACCCTCTTTGAAGACCCCATCAATATGTATCCATGTTATTCTCACAAAACTGTGTATAGATGAGAATGTAGGCATGTAAGTAGCTGTAATATCCTCTTGCTCACCATTTCGTGTGTGTGTGTTTTAATTGTGGTCTGACATTTATTGTTTTCCCTTCCTTCAGATACCTTGTGAATTCAGACACTTTTAATACTCCTCACAAATGTGTTTTCTCCCTGCAAGGATCTTCTCTGCGTACACTTTAATTCCATGTTGCTTCTTCCATCTTCTCTTTTGATAGAGAGATAAAGCATTTATTAAGTGCTTATGGACTCTGTACTAAGCAGAGAGAATACATATACAAGCAGCAAAGGACAGGTTTTACTTGTTCTTAAACTGGAGTTTATATTCCACCAGGGGAAGACAGAACCTAAAGGGAAACTGGGCAGTAAAGGGGAGATGGGGTAAGGCTGCAAGGGATGAGGTGGAAGTCCTGAGAGTCAGTAGGGGAGACTTCAGAAAATTCCAAAAGCTCCTTTAGTGACAAGGGGAAATGTAGTATGGGAAGGAAGCATATTGGAGATTCTATTTTCTCACTTTTAGCCTTGATAAATGTATTAAACTTTTGCTTCATTATGCTGTCAGATAGATAGATAGCAGAAGCATAATAGACCAGGGCCACAAAAACCCAGGGAGGAGAGTCATGATCTAGAAGGAGGGAGTTGTTCACTAGTGTCAGACACTGAGAGAGGTTGAGAAAGATTTCTTTTCCGTTGCCTCTTGCCTTTTCTTCTTTTACAGAGCCATAGAGAAATGAATATTCCACAGGTTTGAATAACTGTGATCTTTAGAACTATTATAAGTTTACAGGGCTTATCCAAAGTTCACATAACTGCAAATGCAGCACTTTTGGGGGGGGCCCAAAAAAAGTACCTCAGGGGCCCCTAATAACATTTTATTAAATTGGCAGAACCTCCAAAGCCTCACACCTGGGACTTCTGGGTTGGTCCTTTGTAGCCCCAGACTTTAGAGGGAATATTACTGGTAGCTGCACATTTGCCTCAGACATTTACTACCACAAGCATTTCTTCAAAGTTCATTGCCCTCCAAAGCAACATTGCTCTGTATAGTAAGTATAGAAAAAAAAAAAAGAAAGTTGTGTAAGAAATCGATTTTTTTTAAAACAGGCTTGCTTAAACAGCAAGAATCTTTAACGTAAGCCTGGGTAAAAAAGTGATTCATTATAAGGTAAATCTCTTGTGTCATTAGAATTCTGTCTTTATGTTGTGTCCCATACAACTCTGTTCTAGTATTCTCTTTTCACCAAAGGAATCTGAAGTTGACATTACATAATTGTTTTAAATACTTTTCAGCTGAACTGTGGAGATTTAGCTGATTGATCTGTCTTGTTTGTGTTCACCAACCAATCAGAGTACAGTGCACCCTAGGGGTCTTCCTGCCATTCCAAACCCAAAACAACTCACTGTGCAAAATTTTAACATTTCCACTTGAGCACTCCTGTGTGACAAGGCCTGGGGCCTTGAGAAATGCTCACTAATTATCCTTTGTTATGTTTCCAGCCATTTAGTGTGTGCCTATCTAGCGGTGAGGCAAAAACATCTGACAGTCGGGTATATGCTGGATGTCCTACTGAGATCTCAGCACTCTTATAGATAGTAGGTAGGGGCTTTGTACAGAGGGGATTAGGACAAAATGATGTATTTTTTTGTTATAAATCAGATTATTAGATATTTGTCAAATATTCTTGGGCAATGCCTTATGCTATCTGATATGGGTGTGTGAAGAAAATGCCATAGGGCTGACCCAGTCTGTGCCATGTTTGGTAGAGGATCCAACCCATGACCTATAGTCAGCATATTTTTCTGACTTTTCCTTTTCTTTTTTTGACTGCTTATCTATTTGACCTAGTCTTACCCCCACACAGCTAGAACCCTTTTCATATCAAGAAAGGGCTGGATTAGTTTAGCATCGTCAGTAAATACGAAGTCAGCTTCCTACTCATAGGTTATGGTTAGAAATCTTGGCTATCTCTGTTTCATGCAGAGGCAGACTTGATTTTTGATACTCTTTTGCACTCTCAACTCTTCATATCACTTGCAGATTTTATCCTTTGCGTTGGGATGAATGAGCCTTTATTAAACCTCTTCTGTGACTTGATTGTGAGAGGGGGAAGATTGGAAGTAGTAGGGTAAGGATTACTCAGGGAGAAGGCATTCAGGGTATGCAAAGTCAGAATGAGATTTATTTAATAAGAGTACTAGCTATATAGCTGCCGACTGGCAGGGTAGATATTCGGATTGGTACAGGATAAAAAGGGAGACCTTGGAAACCTGCCTCCCTTCCCTTATTGGCCCCTGTAGAGGACTAAGAATTGGATTTTGCTACATTGGGACAGATATGTGAAATTTTTCTGTTATGGTTTTCCTACTATTTCTCTGACAAACTTTCTTCTTAGACTTTTGTGCAGGGTTTTCATCCATGTCCTGCTTGCTTTGTATGGCGACTAAAGCTCTGTCTCTGTGTATTTTCCTTCAGTGAGCTCATCAGCTCTCATGAGTTCAACTAGCATCTCTATGCAGATAGAGATGTATACCTTATCCACACTTCACCTCTCTGCTGAGACTGTACCTCCCCAACATTTCTCACACTTGTGCCCTTATTTCCATACATACCATGGTTATCTACAAGTAAACATAAGACACAGCCCCTGCCTCCAAGGAAATTACATTTTAGTTAGGAGGATAATGAGACATAAACATATGAAAATTTGAGTAACATCATAAGGTAGCCATGTAAGAGATTAATGTGGAAGAACAAGATTAATTGACCAATGAATGGTAAAGAAAAAATATTATTTTTCATGTCATTTGATGTTTACAGATTTAGGTAATAAAAAGGGGAAGAAATCAATGAATCAATTAAGTACCTTTTACTCATAAAAACTGCTACATATTGGAGATAGAAAGACAAAAAAAAGAAAAACCCTCCATTCCCAATAATTTTATGTTCAGTTAAAAAGAAAGCAGAACAGTATAATGTCCCTTAGTTACATAACCATTCTGAATTCTTGGATCATAGATTTAGAATTAGAAGGGACCTTGGGGTCATGGAGTCTCTCCATGTCATTTTACCTTTAGGTTGTAAAATACTGTTACTGTATTGTTTTTATGCCATTGTAGTTCATATTTGCCCCTGTTTTATGCCAAGCAACAGAAATCCCTCTTGTAGAATTTACTCATAGTTGATTGGGGAAAAGTTATTCACCACAAGAGGTCCTGGTGCAACCTTTACAAAAGTTGATGAACAGTTAGAATAAGACAATGAATGGAAGTCAAAGGTCAGATGTATAATGAAGAGCTAGTTTGGCACTGTAGACAGGAGAGTTTAATTTTATGATGGTCTGAATATATATGCCAACTGTGTGTGAGTATTTATATATGTGCATATGTATCTTTCTATATCTGTATGTATATATATATACACACATATATATGTGTGTATATATATATATATATATAAAATTGTTTATATGACACTAAGTGAAATAGAACGTATGTTCTGTTTAATGGCGTATGTCTGTTAATCTGATTCATGGAGATGATAATCATTTCCCAGTGATACATTACTCAAATTAACCAGATAATTGCTATATCTTCACTTCATCTTGTGTTCTTTAAACCCAGGCAAAATCCTCTTTAATATGTAATTGAATAGTCATCATTTTAATTCCTTCCTAAGATAATGTTCAAGTTTTTTTTAAAAAATCAGATAATGTTAGAGTTTAGTGATTTTTACCTTTTAAAAATGAGTAAAAAGAGAAAAGTGGTTTGTTTTGAAATCTTATATATTAGAATATTATCTCTTTCCATTCTCATGTGAAAGTCTGCCAGAAAACTGGGGATGGATTATAAAGTTCTGTCATTTGAAACCCGTTGTGGTCAGATGGTTGAGGATAACACAGATTTCACATAGGTTAGTTTCATTTTAAATAACATTCTTCATATTCAGGGAAGTAGTCCAAGTCTCTTAACTTGAAATAGTGATAATAAAGGAACACTGTTAACCAGCAAGCATCTTAGTAATCTCTCTATTAGAATAAAAGAAAGACATAGTTCCTGAGGTACCATGGACTCTTTTTAAAGCCTAGAACTGGTTGAATTCTCTAAGGCAGTGATGTCAAACTCAAATAGAAATGGGGGTCACCAAATCATACATAGTGATCTCTGTAGGCTGAATATTGACTTAGAAAATCACATTAATATCACATGTTTTTGTTGTATTTTTATTTATTTTTTGAGTGTTTCCCAATTACATTTTAATCTGGTTCAGGCGCACTTAGGAATGTTATTGCCAGGCTGTGTAAAGGAAATCCTCTGACAGTCAAACTGAACCTTGAGTTGATCCTACCACTCTCTCCCCTTCCTCCCCATTATATCCGATAGTTTTGAAATCTCGACCAAAGAATCCAGAAGTAGGTAGAGAATGCCTTTTGGACACTTCTCTTCCTCTCTTCTTGTTACCAGTGTTTTCCATCATTGTTTATTAATCCAGACTGGGCTGTAGACCTCTGGAATACCTACATTCTGTACCTTTGACAGTTAAAATTGTAGGCGTATGTAATAGACATAAACATGTTTATATATGTTATGCAAAATATATATAATAATAAATATTGTTAAAATTGAAGATCATTAGCATGATTACTGCCGTCCTTAATCACCATTTTCTTGTCCATAACGGTATGACTATAAGATATGGAACAAGGCCAGATATTGACTGATTTCTTAACTTTGATTTTATTATTGTTAGAACGGTTTCTTGCCAGCCCCAGTTTGAAAAGCAATTAAACAAGAGCCTTCACAAGTGAACTTTTAGCTAATAAGCACTTATTTTTTAAAGGGGGACTCTTTTGATATTTCCCAACAGATTTTCTTTTTCAAAAAATCAATTAATTTTTTTTTCTAACTTTGAATGTTTTGTCTTCTAGTGTTGAAGACTCTTTACTGGCTTCTTGCTTTCATTCAGCAAAACCTCTTCACCAAGGAAACATTGCTTTCTTGGCAAACTGTCATCTGCCCAGGGCCAGATACCAAACCAAATTTGAAAATAATTGGTATCGTATCTCCCGAGAAAATCTTAAGTCTTATCTTCTTTTCAAGCAGATGAACTGAATTCCATTTTATCTTATTTGTCGGAGTAGGCAAATCTGAATAATTTAAATTACAAGGGAGAAGAATTAAAAGCCAAGTGTGTCTTCTTGTGTTTTTTCCCCTGCATGTTAAAAAAATAATCACTTTTAAATTCTGTTAGTATTTGTGTGATCAAAAGAATACACTAAATAAAATTTTAAATGACAGCATCTAATGTGACACTGTAGAAAAGGCTCTCACTGCCTGCTGGTTGATGACTGATTGTAAAGAGAAGTGAAGGCTGTGCTTTGCACAGACATGACAAATAATCCCCATTACCCAGATGTATACGTAGTTGCCATTACTTTCCACATAAGAATTTGTGTTGAGACCTCTCATCGGATTGAGTTAGGGTGTAGTTATCTTGTTTATCAAGCTCCTGTTTTTAGTTTATAGGTTTTTAAGTGAAGAGGATGTAGCCTGGGAAAAATCTGGTGACTCCCAGAAAATTATGCCAAGGTAGCTTTTGGTTACATTGGCCTTTATCCCCATCTCCCTGGGGACTTGGGAAGGCTCCAAAATAAATGGCTCTTTATAGCAGGTGCGTTGTCTTCTTTCCTGAATAGCTTCCCCAGCATCTTATACCCTTCTTAAGGAGTCCACAGCAGCCCAACATATTTTTAATGGCATGCTTGTCACAGTTCATGGGCATTCCTAACATCTACAATCCCTCGTAAAGGTCTAGACCTTCCATATGACTGGCAGCTAATGTCCACAGCCCAGGCATGCTGTGCTCAGCCAGACTCAGGTTTATCTTGGTGTTTGCAAGGCTGCCGTCTAAACTCAGGGATTGCTCGTGCTGAAAGCTTTCAGGTCCCTAAACCACTGAAAGAATAATTAAAGAAAAATTAACACAAAATAACTAATTAAGGTAGAAAAATACCACCAGCAAAAATAAGATGAAAAAATATTTTAAACTTCCCTCAACATCTAGCAATCCTTTTCCTCTGGACTTCTTATCCACATGCATCACGCACAGTACACTAAGTTGTTATGCATGGGCCATGACTGCAGCTCTGAGTTTGCACAGACTGAGTTTAAGCTTGGAGGATTGCATAAGTCACTGACATTGTCCTGTGCCTCAACTGACAGTCTTCCTGGAGAACATCAGAATGTAGTTCTACTGTGGTGTGGAAAATCTTTGTTTTTTCAGGCCTAGTCTTTCTTTCATGAGGCTCTCTCTGCTAGATATGTAGATAGATAGATGGATAGACTACTTCTACTTGGTACCTTTTAGGCATTTGCCAAGACCTTTCCATATTATAAATTTCTATCTTCCAAGTAATCCCTCTTGTGTATTGGCACCCTACTTATGACAGATGGAAAAGCAATCTAATGTCCCTTTCGCTTCTTCTAAACACCTGCTCATCTTTAGCATTTTATTGCTCTTCCATGCAAAGAGGAGTGGCAAGTGGAGTGGTACCAAGAGCTTGGTGTAACAGTGAGGTGGCCTCCTGCCTTCTGTGCTGGTCCCCAGATCCCAATCCAGGGCCTGTCTGTTGTATACTCTGGCCTTGGGCTGTGACCAGCCCTTCTTACCCTGTCTTCTCCCAGTTGCTGGTCGTTTCCCTCTCTCTCCATCCCTCTCCTTCACCTAATGGCTTTCAGAGGGAACTTGGGCCTTGAGGGCCTCCAGGCAAGCCCCATATTTTGCCTCATGAATTAAATGATACAAGTAAAGAGTCTGTTGGCTTGCATCATAAATCAGTCCGATTTTTCCTTGAAGTCTGTTGCAGCAGTGGATCACACTGCAAATTATTATCTAGAGCTCAACAGAAATGGTGAAAAGGGCCTTCAGTTCTATTGAAACACCAGGACTTAGAGTACAACAAAGAAAAATCAAGACTTTTTTCCCCCATGTAAAATCAAATGCAAAGGTCTTTTACCTGAGCCCATAAGCAAATGAGACAATTTTACCCCCTTTCCATCAAGCCCCACCTCTGCCAGGGACTTAGTGCTTCAGATTTAGGATGCTGCCCTAGAGTTGAGTTCCTTCAAAAGGGAAAAATACTTGACTAGAGTCAGTCCTTCTTTTTGAACCTGCACAGTTGACATAAATCATAGTATCTGTAAAGGGAAAAACACAGATTTGCTCCCCACATTGTAGCTCCTTTCCTCACTCATTCCCAGTTCTTGCTTGGTTCTATAACTCAGTGTTGTACAAGAAGAATTTCTCTTTTCTCCAGGAGGCTTGGTCCAGGAATTTTGGATTGTCCAGTAACTCTACACATTACTCCAACATTGTCTACAATCACTGACATCTCTGTGGCTGTGTGGTTCACTGAAAGGACTTAGCAGATATTCAGACTTCCCTTCCTCGGAATCGAATCAGAATCTTTGTTTTCTCTCTCCTCTGTGTGGTCTCTCAGATTTATTACTCTTCGTGTCTCTGTTCTGTGTTTGCTTTCTCCTTGTTAAGCCTTGTTAAGGCTGTATCATGTTTGGCATAGGAGCATGGCTGACGTAATCATTCCATGACTCAGTTTAAATTGGATGCTGTTGGTCCAACAAGGGACTTCTCACTCCCATCAAGAAGAATTCCTCAGTGCCAGCACAGTGCCTCTAATTTCTCATCCCTTTCTTCTTTTGAAGTTCATTCTGTCTAAATTTATTAGCCAGTCCAGATCTGAGTTATTTGTTGATCCTCAGGTAATTTTCTCTCCTTTCTCAAAGGGTACACAGTTCCTCACCACCTCAATTCATGCCTTTATACTAGGGGATTTGTTGAAATTCCCTCAAACACTTTTATGCCCAGTTCTTCATTCTGCTTAACTTTTATGACCTAATTCTCTACTTCATTTATACAGAGGTGGCCATATCCTTGACCTTGCCATTAACCACAAGAGTTCTACTTCTTTGATCAACAACTCTGAAATTCCTTCATCCGGTCATCACATCATATAGTTGCCTTTCCTTTTCCCTTATTCTTTGTAAAATTCCAGTCCTGCCACTTCTCAGTCCTTTCCTAGGCTATCACCCCTGCTCTGGCTTTACATTACTCTTCTCCCGTTCTCAATCCTTTCGTTGACCAGGTCAACTCTGTACTCCTCTCCGTTCTTGAATTTCTTGCTTCCTTGTCCTATCTCTGCTCGTATCTTGCCAAACCTTAACCCTGATTATCACCACTGTCCTCCTTCTTATACTCCTAATCATGTTAACCCTAAAATGTTGCAGAATGGATTGCAAAAAGTCTGGAAACTCGGCTAATTGAGTCCAATATAAATTTTTATTATCTCAGCTGTGTCATAATTGCAGCAAAGAAATCCTATTACTTCTTCCTAATTGATTCTCTGTTCCACTTCCCATATCAGCTGTTTCAAACTTTCTCTTGTATCCTGAAAATTCCCATACTACTCCCTTCCCCAACCATCGCAATCTGAAGACTTTGTTTCTTTACTGAAAAAAGAAGTCATTCCATGAACTTCCTCCTCCTCTTCTCATCTCACAATTTCTTGACATCCTTCCTTATTCTCTTTTCTTTTACCTCAGTCTTTGATAAAGAGGTGTCATTTCTTGTCAAAACCAACTCCACTACATGTGCCCTTGATCTCACCCACATAAATCGCTAGCAGGATATCTTTAGTGTCTTTATTATCATTTGTTTCTCTTTGTCTCTGAATCTCTCTTATCTTCAGTTTCTCTTTTTCTCCACTGATTCCTTGATGCCTTCAAATAATCCTCACCAATCCTAAGTTTTTAGTACACCTAACTGTCCTTAAAAGCTTTAGTCCTACATTTTCCCAGTCTTTTTCTGCCAAATTCTTTGAAAAAAGCTGTCCATGCTCATTGTCTTTGCTTCTCTTCTCTCACTCTTTTCGAAACCTAGTCCCGTACCACTAACTGCTTAAGAGACATTGAAATGGATACCATATAAGTATCTCGAACTTAGCATATCTAAAACTGAATAGATATTCTTCTCTCTACTGCAGTGATATTGTTTGAATACAGACTGAAGCATGCTATTTATTTTCTTTCATTTTTTCTTTAATTCAAATCTTCTTATACAAAATGAGTACTAAAGAAATGTTTTACATGATTGCACATGCATAACCTATATCTTTCGTTTACCCTCTCAGGAGGGGAGGGGAGAGAGGGAGGAGTAGAATTTGGAACTCAGGACTTTAAATAAAAATGTTAAAAAATAAAAACAAAATAGAGTTTGCTTTACAAATAAAAAATAAGTGCTTATTCATTCATTTGTTCATTTGCATTTCTTACCCTCCAACATGGGTCTCTTGATCTGAGATTCTATAAATTTCTCCCTACTTTAAGCCTTGGGAACAATTGATAGAAGAAATGAGAACAGTATAATGCTTGTTATAGTTCTAACTCTTTAGAGAGAATATGGTAGTTTACTTTTTTTTGACTTTTTCATTTAATGCCAAGGGTCATTCAGTGTTCAAGAGCTGACTTAATTTTCTAGGGAAGAAAGTACTAAGAAAATATTCAAGCCTGCAGAATGCTACCAGTCTGAGGTTTTAAATTATTCATTTTACATGTAAATATTGCAAATTGTAAGATATTTTCAATGAATTTTTTATCCACTATTTAGCATTAAAGTTTAAACTCTTGCCTTGGATTTTAGGGAGTGAATTTTATTCTAAAAGGAATAGAGTTTTTAGTTGTCTTCAGTAAGCTGGTGTTTTGTTTTGGTTTTTGGCCTTTTTTCCTCAAGCATATGAAATGTAAAAGCATCTATTTCTCTTCCTCTATTCCCAAGAAAATTTGGTTTATATTTGAGGATTTTCCCCAATTTTTCATATAAAATGCTTCTATCTAAATGAGGTGTTGGAGGCAAGGCAGCTGCTGTATGGTATTTCTTTGTGCAGAAGAGCTATGTTCATTCTAGATTCATGCCACTATGCATTTGATTTCTTACTAAAAAAGTCCTCTCCTCCCATCTTCCTCCACTAGTCTTCTTAGAAACGATCACCTTTGTCATTTTTCTGAGTCATGGCAGTTTCCCCTATGAATGTTTCCAGATTTTGAAAAAACCTTTTCAGGGATACTTTGTTTCTTGAGACAAGATTGGATTTGACCTTGGAAAGATATTGAGGTCTGTTTTCCATACCTTATCTTTCCATTTGTGGAGTTCCTCAGATAATTTATTTTTAGATCCTACCTTATTTTGGTTCATGTTGTATATTTTTTTTAATGCTACAGGGAATTTTTTGTTACTAGTCAATAATAGGGGCTAGGTACTCAGTTGAAAGTCTTATTGTTGGTAATTTTGCCCTCAGATCTGCTCTTACGCACACTCACAATGCCATTTTCATCATAATCATTGCTTGAAAGGTTTCAATGCCATCTTCTTCCATGCCCTAATTTGATTTGGCTCCATCTTCTCTTCTGTTTCTCTTCTCTCTGATGGTATGCCAATTCCTTTAACATGGCAGCTTTTAACCTTGGGCAAGTCACTTCCCCCTCATAAGGCCTGTTGCCTCATCTGTAAAATGGGAGTATTGGTCTGCATGTTATCTAAGCTTTCCTTCCAGCTCTATATTCTGTGATCCTGTGAACTGCAGCAAAGCAGAGTGGAAAGAAGGGGAAGACAAGGTAAAGGAATAAACTTTTATATGGCACCTCCTGTGTACTATGCACGGGGCTAATCCTTTTCCAAGTATTATCTCATTTGAAAGAGAACTGGATTTAGGTCCCTCTTCCTCCTCTTATTACGTGTGTGACCCTGGGCAAGTAGTTTAAATCTGATGAACTTCATTTTCCTTGCATAAAAATGGAAATTATAACACCTAAACTGACTACCCATAGATTGGTTGTTAGGACCAATGAGATGGCATCTGAGAGATGCTGGCTGAACTCTTGACAATTTATATACAATTTAAAGAACTGTACATTTCATTAATTTCCTGTTGTCTGAAATTTTCTTCTAAAAATTCTCATTCCCAAGGCTGTTGTTTAAAGCAATTGAAGTAATAGTACTCCACTCACTGGGCCAGCATTCAGGCCCTCATTGTCACGTCTCTGATCTGTTGTAACAGTCTTCTAATTGGTCTCCCTGTTTTCCAGTCTCTTCCTTCTCTAGGCTTTCCTCTACATAGCTGCCAAAAGAATCTTTCAGTGGCTCAGGTTTGACAATGACATTCTTCTGCTCAGAAAATTTACTGCGGCTTTTAAGGCCTCTCTCTCTCTCTCTCTCTCTCTCTCTCTCCCTCCCTCCCTACCTCCCTCCTTCCCTCCCTCTCTCTCTCTCTCTCTCTCTCTCTCTCTCTCTCGCTCTCTCTCTCTCTCGCTCTCTCTTTCTCTCTCTCTCCCTCTCTCTCTCCCCCCTCCTCTTCTTTCCCTCCCTTCCTCTCAGTCTATCCCCTCCCTGTTCCTCTGCCTCCCTACCCTCCTTCTTTCTCTCTCAGCTTACAAGCTTCAGCCTTTGCTCCATTTCTCCTACCTGACCTGATTTGTCCCTCCTTTGACAGTCTGCTAATCCCCTGCCTAGAAGTTCACCCTATTAGTTCTGGACTTAAAAAAAAAAAATCAAGCAATCCATCAGCCTCAGCCTCCCCTGGAGTAGGGAGCACAGATGTGTGTGTGTTACCATGCCCACCTCATAGTACATAGTGCACTCCCTCATGAATTCTATGTTCTAGCCAAATTTTTCCTTTAATTGTTCTGTGAACTTGCCGCCCTTCACCATCTCTGTTCATTTTTATTAGCTGCCTCATGTACCTGAAATGTGTTTCCTCTTTATCTTTGCTCCTTAGAATGACTGGTTTTGCTTCAGGGCCTAGCCAGGGGTCAGTCCTTTCTGAAGGTTTCTTTGATCCTGCCCAGAATAGTACTTTCTTTCTCCTCTCACATACACATCACATTCCCCAGTAGAATGCGTACTCTTTCGGAGGGACTGTTCCATTTATACGTTTGTAGTCCTAGTGCTAGCACACAGGGGGCGCTTGATAACTGTTGACTTAACATGTGAAGAATTTTGAATTCTTTGCAAGAAAAGTACAATGTGAGTTCGGCGTATTTGTGGTCCTTCTTTTTGTAATCTCAGATTTGGTCCTCTCCATCCCTCTCTTCTGTGCTCTCCCTTTTTAAAGTCATAGCTTAGGGCATTATTTCTTAAACTGTTTGGTTTCAGGATGTCTTTATACCCTTAAAGATTATTGAGAACCCCAAAGAACTTTCATTTGTGGGAGTTATATCCAGAACTATGCTGACAAATGTATAATAATTCACTTTTCCTCCAAAATGTATGCAGGACACATTTTTAAATTTAATCTGTATTTACGTTTTTTCCATTACTTTCTGAAATCTAGGCAATCCGTAAAACAATAAATCATTTTCCAAAACAAAAAATAGAAAAGTAGGATTTTTTTTGCATGCTTTTGCAAATCTCTTTATTAATGTCTGCTTTAAAAGAAAACAGGTAGTCTTGAATCTGCTTCTGTGTTCAATGTGTTGTTCTTTTGATCGAAGTTTGTTAAGAAAATCTGGTATCACACAAATATGCATTTGGAAAAGGGAGATGTATTTTACTAGGCAAACCGTATCTTTTATTATTATGGAAATAGTTTTGACCTTACGGACTCCTTGAAAGGGTCTTGTAGACCCCAGGGGGTCCTAGAACCACAATTTGAGAAGCGATTTGGTGTCTTAGGGTTGGGTACAGGTATGTGGCTGGCCTTGACTTAGTCAATTTTTCCATGACTCAGTCAGCCAGATGTGGTGTTGTTGGGCCAACAAAGAGTATGTTCATACATTTTTCAGGGAGAATTCCTCAGTTCTAGAACAGGACCTCTGATCCTCAACAGCCCCTCTTCCTTTGTTGTTGTTATCTACAACAATTGCTGGTCACTCTCCCTCCTTTCCCAACAAGTTCTGTTCCTCAGTATTCCAACTCTTGCCCTTATCCCAGGGGACTTTGACATTCATGTTGACATTTCTCAAACAGTCTTACAAGTCATAATCCAAATGAATGGCTTATTATTTTATCACTTGTCCTTAAAAATGGAGATGTTACTTTACAATAAAACAAACTGTGCTTCTACTTTTTACTAAATGTATTTTTCATGAGCGTCTTTGTAGGAACTCCCTGACTTCCAAGAGAAAATCCCTAGTTTCTCTGATACTGCTACATAGTCCCAGGGGCTGGCTCCTTCTCCAGCAGAAATAACAGCTGATATTAACTTCAGAGGCACTGTTTGTGGGTGAAGAGCTATTCTGTCCATCTTGGCAGGAGACTCTGTACTAATTACATGCACCTAACCCTCGCCTGGCACCAGTTTGCAGAGGCACATTTTTGCTGTTATTCTTTTGAAGATCTCTTCTTGTTCCTTTGTCTGCCCTAAAAGAAAGTATCGAACACCAATTCTGCTATCAGTTGGAATACCAACTTTTCTTAGCGTTTTGTTAGCTCCTTACACTTTTCTACAGAGTAATGGCTCTTAAGTTTTTTGTATTATGGACCCCCTCTGGCAGTCTAGTGAAGCCTATTACAAAGGAAGTCAATTATATTGATATAAAGAGGTAATTTGTTTTCCTGCCCAAATTTATAGATGTCCTCAAGCCTATCCCTGGACCCATTGGGGATCTATGGGCCACATCTTAAGGACCCTTGCTTTAAGGTTCTTTTATTTTCTCCTTAAAGATCCTAATATTTTTTTTAATGAGCAGCAAATCACTAGGATTACTTTGTGCACCTCTGAAATGCTGCTTTATACAGGGTATCCCAAAATTCTTAGTGCACTTTTAAGCATAGGTGGTTGTTTTTATTTTTTGTTTGTTTTGGTTTTAAGTTTTTTTTTTTAACAACCTGTAGAAGCACTAGAAAGAGCATTGCATTTACAATCCTGAGGTCTGCTTTCTGGTTCTCCTGGCACAGGAGAAAGAATATGAGCTTTTGGGGTGGGGGGAGGGGTGGCACAGTGGGAATAGCTTGAGTTCAGATCCTGCTTCTTTCACTTGTTAGCTGTGTTTGACCCTGGACCAGGCAGACAGCCTTTGAAGTTTTTCCAGCTGTAGATGTACTTACGATTTCAGTAGGTAGGGGGGAACCTTTGGTTTCTTCATCTATGAAATGAGGAGGGTTGGAGTAAAATTCCATTTCATCTCTAAATCTCTAATACTGTGAATTAGCTGGGTAACTTTGGACAAGTCATATGACATCCCAGAACCTCAGTTTAATTATCTGTAAGATGAAGAAACAGTCTGGTTTACAGGATCACACATTCAGAGGTGGAAAGGAGATCAGGAAAGTGGAGTCCAGAGACATCATGGGAATTTGCTCAGTGTCTTATAGGTAGAAAGCAGTAGAGGTAGAAGTGGAATCCATATCCTTTTGACTCCAAACCTAGCACCCATTTGAGCACTAAGGTCCGTTCCAATTCTGATTGTCAGGGAGTCTAAGTTTTATTCTGTTCTGCTAAGACTTTATCACTTATCATGAGCCTGGCACATAGTAGGTGCTTGACATATGTTTATTGAATGGAGAGGATTAAGAGATTAAAAAATAGAAAGAACTGATATTGTCTGAATACAGACTAAAGCATGCCATTTTTCCCTCCCTTCCTCCCTTCCTTCCTCCTTCTCTCTCTCTCTCTTTCTCTCTCTCTCTCTCCCCCTCTCTCTCCCTCTCTCTCCTTTTCTCTCTCTGTCTTATTCGAGTCTTTTTGTACAAAATGACTAATATGGAAATGTTTTATATAGTAACCTATTTAGATTGCTTACCATTTAAGGGGAGGAAGAGATAGAATGTGGAACTCAAAGCTTAAAAATGCAAATGTCAAAAATTGTTTTAACATGTAATTGGGGAAAAATAAAATACTATTTTTGAAGAAGAGATTAATAAAAAGTAGACCAAACTGATAAGTTACTCAGGGGATGTTTATTGAATTTGTGGCCTGTTTGGATCCTTATAGAGAGGTAACTGTAGGGTGAAGGTATATGTAGAAAATAGGAGCTGGGGATAAAAGAAAGTTCCTTGTCATTGGATTTAGGTTAGGAAGGAATCCTGATGCCTATCCCATCCACTGTCTCATTTTGTAGAGTTAAAACCTGAGGCACAGCAGAGTTTAGTTACTTGCTTGTCACACAGGGAGTAAAGTGCAGGGACAGAATTTAAACTCTGGCCTTCAGGCTTTAGCTCCCTGTCTCTTTGTGTGTTTTCCTACAGTCATCCCTTTTTATGTTTCTGACTACATTTCTCTCATGGTTCCTAATGCTGGGCATCTGCATTTCTCTTTCCTTGATCTAGTGCTTATTCAAATTACTTAACGGAATACTTAGGTATTTTATATTTGACTTTGCTAGAATATTGACTTGGAGAGGAAGGAAGGAAGGGAGGGAAAGATGATTTATTAATTAAGCGCCTGCTGTACCCAGGTGCTGGGCTAAGTGCTTTATGAATATTCTCTTCTTTGACCCATTCAACAACTTTGAGGGATAGGTGCTGTTATTATCCCCATTTTACAGATGAGGAAACTGAGGCAAGCAGAGGCTGTGACTCTCCTGAGGTCAGACAGCTAGTATGGGATCTGGGGTAGGATTTGGGTGTATGTCTTCCTGACCCCAGGCCTAGCACCGTGTCCACTGTGCTACCTAGCTCCCTCTGTTATATATATCATAGTGGAAAAAGTGGTGAATCCAAAGGTAGGAAATCAAATTCCATTTCAGCTGCTTACTACCTGTGTAAAGCTAGTCAAGCCACTTAGCCTTTTTGGGCCTCAGTTTCCTCATCTGTAAAATGGGAGGGTTGGAATAGAAGACCCTTAATGTTCCTTTCAGCTCCATGTTTGTGATCCTTGTGTGAACACAGTAACAGAATACAAAATAATTGAATGTTACATCTGGGTGACCCCTATGCTCTAGAACAGTGGTGTCAGATATGCAGCCCACAACACTCCTGAATGATGTGGAGTGAAAAAGAGCAAAATGTAACTGGAAAATATTTAACAAAATAAATAAAAATATAATGAAACATAGTATTACATCTTAAAATTATGTCAATATGTGGCTCGTAGGGGTCCTGTGATTTAGTGGCCTCCTGTTTCTATTTGAATTTGGCACCAATATTCTAGCAAAGCAGGGGAAAGAAGAGCTACATTTAAAACAGTCATATTTATTTTACTTGAAAAGCATTTTGTTTATTTTAAAAATTTGTTTCCTGATTTATTTTATAAGTATTTATTTTGTCTTCCTCCCACCGCCCCTGCATAAATAAATTTAAAAAAAAGAAAATTACAGAAATGTGTGTGATCCATCAAAACAAATTCCTGTATTGGACATGGTCAAAGATAAATGCCTCATTCTGCATTTTAATCCCAGTGCTTCTCTGGCAGGACGCTAGTGACATGTTTCATTATGAGGTTTTTGAAAATGAGATTGGTCATCACCTAGATCAGAGTTCTTTCAAGGTTGTTATTTTTAAGCTGCTGTCATTATTTGAGTTGTTCTCCTATCTCTTCTTTCTTCATTCTGCATCAGTTCATAGACGCTTTTCATGTTTCCTCTGAAAGTGTCCATTTCATCGTTTCTTTTGTTACGATAATATTCTATTGCATTCATACACTACAGTTTGTTTATTCCCCAAGAGGAGCTCCTTTATTTCCGCTTTTTCTCTGTAATAGTATATGCTATGACTTCACATGTATATCTATTCAAATTGCTTGCGGTGGAGGGAGAAGGGGAAGTAAGGAGAGAATTTGGAACTCAAAATTTTAAAAACCAAGTGTTAGAAATTTTGTTTACATGTAATAGAGAAAAAAAATAAAAAAATTAAATGAGAAAAAATAACAGTGAACCAAACTAATTTTATCTTCCACACTTAAAATTAAATCCTTTTGACACTAATGTGCAAATTTACATGAAGTATTACAATAGCCAGTTTTTAATAACACTTTACAAGTATTTTCTCATTTTATCCTGACGAACCTAGGAGGTAGGTGCTAATATTATCTCCATTTTGCAGGTGAGGAAACTGAGACAGGTGATGGTTAAGTGGTTTGCCCAGTATCATACAACTACTTAATGACTGAGATTAGATTTGAATTCTTGGCCGCCTGGCTCAGAGTCTAGCTCTCAATTTACTCGTGTTTGGTTTTATTGCAAAAACATCCGGAAACATTATTGAATATTATTCTTTTAAGTGAATTGTTTTGAAACATATAATGGAAAATTTTGAAGTTTTGTATGCTGTAAAAGCTACTCAGTGTCTTTTTCAAAATCTTTTGCAAAATAAAACACATTGTTTCCTAGTGCAAGGCATGTTTTTTTTCCCCACCCTACCCAGTTGTACATTCACCATTGTAGAGTTGGCAGAAAGTCATGTTTTAGTTTGATGTATAGAAAATAATCAGAACAGGTAAAGTGAATTCTATAGAGAGGTCTTTAAAACAATTTCTATTTAGCCCTCTGATTCTGTGGTATCTGGGCAGTTTTCTTTGATTATTTCTTGAAGTATGATGTTTAGGCTCTTTTTAAAATATGCTTTTCAGATAGTCTAACAATTCTCAAATTTTTTCCCCTTGATCTGTTTTCCAGATCATTTTTTTCCTCTCTGAGATATTTCACATTTTCTTCTATTTTTTTCAGTCTTTTGATTTTCTTTTATTGTATTTTGATACTTCATGGAGTTATTAGCTTACACTTGACTAATTCCAATTTTTAAAGAGTTACTTTCTTCAGTGAAGTTTTATACCTTTTTTTAAAAAGGAAAACATTTGGTCAATTCTTAAATATTATAGATAATTATTTTCTCCTGCGTGGCTAGAGATATTACTTCAATTACAGTACTGCTGCCTGGAGAATAAACCCTTTTTCCTTTCTCTAGCCCTTCCCTATGACCCACATTTATCACCTGCCCTCAACTCCCACAAGCTTTTATAAACGTCCTTTCATTCTCTTTTCCTATTTCTACTTTTTTTTTTTGCCTCTTACTTTTGTGCTTCTGTTCCTCCTTTACCAAGATGTTAATCCTCTTTTCATAATTTTCTTAGGTTGTTTCTTTCCCCCTTTTCCTACTATTAGTTTTATTGATTTTTAAACTTTAATTTTTGTTCTTTTAAAAATTTACTTTTTTAACTTCTAATTCTTATTGGCGTGCTTCTAATCTTCATTTTTCTTTGAGACTTTGTTTGTAGAAAATTTCAAATTTTTGTCTTCATCTGAATTTGCGTAAAACTTTCCTTTCACCATAGTAACTTTTTATAATCAGGGTTTTTTTTTTTTTGTTATTGCTTGTGTATTTTTTCAGACTTTTTTTTTTTACTTTGGACATTATGTTAGAGTTGCATTCCCCTCATCCCTGGGAGTGGGGGGGGGGGTTGATATCTAGCCTGATTGTATGACTTTTGTGTCCTGCTGCTTTCACAGCTAGTTCTGGAGTTTGGAGTTTCCAAAATGGTTTGATCTGAAGATAGTTTAGATCACTGCTCTCAACTTGTTATTGATTATCCCACTCAGAGTTTAATTTGCCATGCTTTTTAAAGTTTAGAGGGGTGTGTTGGGAGAGCTCAGCAAAAATACTTGCTTCACTTTGCCATCTTGGCTCTGCCCCCAACTCTGATAATTTTGAATAAATTGTCATTTATCAAGTCTTTATTTTGTGTATAGCAGCACTCTCTTAGGTAGTAGAGATGTAAAAAAAATGAAGAGAATTCTCCCTTCTAGAGTTGATATTCTTTTAGAGATATACATAGCAGAGTGTCATTTCAGGAGGTTAAAAGCACCAATAACTGACAAGATCAGAGAAAACTTCCAATAGGAGGGGACATCTGAGTATAGCCTTGAAAGGAACTAGAGATTTTTTTAAAAATTTTTTTTGGAACTAGAGATTCTTAAGAAGAACAGAGGTTAAAAAGATTGCCTCTCAGATGTAGGAACCAACTTGTTTATAGATGTATTGTAGGAGATATTGCTTTAGTCACTGTACTGTTGCTTTGAAAATAAGTCCTTTTTTATTCTCTCTCCCTTTATTATATTCCCAACTTCCACAAGCTTCTCTAAACATTTTTCATTCTCTTCTCCTATTTCTGCTTTTTTTTAATCCTTTCCTTTCACTTCCTCTCTGGTAACTGACTGTAATGTGGAACCTACATGTATTATTTCTTGGATAAAACATAATATTTTATATTTTCTTTACTTACTTTAAAATGCACATGAGTTCAGTGCACTCTCTTTATGTCTGTCCAAAGAAATAAAACACAGAGGACCATTTCCAATCCACCCTGCCTCCCACATCTACAAACATAAAAAGCAAAGCATAGATTTAACATTCTCAACATTCTCATTTACATCTCAGTTCATTTTCCTTCTTCAGTCAAGAACCCCTTTTAGGTAATTTCTTGGATAGATTGATGAGTCTGCTAGATCTGAAAACAGAGACCAAATTTACCTAAATATTCAGTTTAGATTACGTTTGTTTTGCATCCATAGAAATTCAAAAAGCTAGACTCTTCCTTTGGGAAATTTTTCCCCCTTCTGTTACTTTAATCTCTTTTTCAAATTTTTGCTAAAATTAATTCATCCGTCTCTGGAACTCAGGAGAGGTGGAATTTGTCCAGGAGGATGTAACAACCATGGAGAAAGGGAGGTTACTATCCTGTCTTTGCTAACTGTTGTGGTGGTGGCAGCTGCAGTTGGAGCCCCCTTATCTCATTAGAATGAGTGTTGGGAAACTCACAAATGAGTGCTAGAGAGGCTTCAGAGTGGATCCCTAGAATCATATATTTAGACTTGGAAGGACCTTAGAGATCATGTAATCTAAAGAGTGCCAGTCTTGGAGTCAGGAAGGCTCATTTATTTACCTGAATTTAAATCTGGCCTCAGACACTTGCTTTCTGTGACCCTGGGCAAGTCATTTAATGCTGTATACCTCAAAAATGAGCTGGAGAAGGACATGGCTAGCCACTCCAGTATCTCTGCCAAGAAAGCACTGAATAGGGTCACAGAGAGTTGGATATAATTTAAAAATGACTGTTAACATGTTCCAGGTATGGTGCTAAGTGCTGGGAATAAAAAGACAGGCAAAATCAGTACCTTTCTTCCTTCAAAGAACTAACATTCTCATGGGGGAGACAACATGCAAAGAACTGTGTGCATAACAATAAATATACAGGATAAAATTGAAGATTATCTGAGAGGGAAGGTATGGATAATAGGGGGAGGAGAGAATAGGGAAGGTTTCTTGGGGCACATGGAATTTTAATCTGAGCTTGAAAGAAACAAGGAAAGTCAGGAGGTACAGGTGAGGGGAGAGAGAGAGCATTCTGGGCTTGGAGGACAGTCAGTGGAGTGTCCTATTTGAGAAACAGTAAGAAGATTGGTATTTGGTATGGTTGGATGATAGAGTAGGTAAAAGAGAGTCAATAGTAAGAAAACTGGAAAGATAAGAAGCAGCAAGATTGTGAAGGATTTTAAAAGCCAAACAAGATTTTAATATTTGATCCTGGAGGTAATAGAGAGCTACTGGAGTTATTTAATAAGGGTAGGGATGTATGATGTAGTCAAACCTGAACTTTAGGAAGATTGCTTTGGCAGCTGAGTGGAGGATGGACTCCAATGCGGAAATCTAGGACATTTCAACAGTCTGGGCATGATATGATGAGAGCCTGCACTGGAATAGTGTCATTGTCAGAGGGGAGAAGTGGATATATGTGAGAGGTGTTGTAAAGGTAGGAATAACAGGACTTAGCAGTAGATTAGTTAGATATGTGAGGTGAGTACACTAGCAGAGCTGAGGATGACACCTGAATTGCAAGCCTGGGTGACTGGGATGATGGTGGTACCCTGGAAAGTAATAAGTAAGTCCAAAAGAGGGGAGTGTTTATGGTATGGGGAGGGGGGAAATATTTGTTTTGGACATGTTGAGTTTAAGAAGTATATCCAGTTATATGGATGTATGTGTATGTGATAGGAAGTTTGTTATCTATGATAGTATAGCTAACAGGAGAGAGAGGTTAGGGCTAGAAAAATGAGTCTTAGAGTTATTTATATAGAGATAATTGAATCCACAGGAATTTTTCCACCTGGCTGCACTCCTTGGACTTCTCTGTTATACTGTCTTTTCTCTCCATCCCACCCCTTCCTTCTCAGTTTCCTTTTGGGTGTTATCTTCCCTTGTTAGTATGTAAGCTTCTTGAGGGCAAGGATTGTCTTTCTTTTTCATGTTTATATCCCCAGCGCTTACGACAGTACCTGACATAGAGCAGGTGCTCAATAAATGTCTATATATACTATTTCAACAAATGAGATAGTATATACAGAGGGAGAAATGAAGAGGGCGAACTGGATATGCTGTAACTTCATGGTCTTAGACATTTTAACATTTTGTTTTATTTTAGTCTTGCACTTAATGTTATCCTGTTCTTTCCCCTAATTTGACTGTTCGTAAAAGCACTTAACGTTTTACTTGGTGAAGCAGTAAGGCAACTTAACTAGCTTCTGAAATAGAAGATTTTATGTTGAGAGTGAGTAAGGCCAAATTCAGTCCTTACAGGCAGATTGAGATGACTCTTTTTTCCTAGAAGATGATAGGATAGATTTAATAACCTTTCAAAGTTTTCATTATTATTTTATGCCTTGAGTCTTCAGTGACTTAGTAGAACTGTCATTCAGACTGTTCGCATTTTTTATTTTCTTATGTCTTTAGTTTTCACATTGCCTATATTTCTCCCTGTATTCAGCCCACCCCCCCATACATGTTACAGACACATGCATGGATACCACCTCAGCAAAAGGACGGTGTCTTCTCATATCTTTTCTTTGGGGTCAACCTTATGCTTCATATAATTGTACAACATTTAGTTTTACTTGTTTCGTGGTCACTGTAGTTATTCTATGTGTGTTATTTTCCTGGGTCTGCTTACTTCACTCTGCATCAGTTCATATAAGATTTTTTCCATACTTCTCTGAATTCATCATATTTGTTATTTCTCAGCACGTTCACATACCACAGTTAATTTAACTGTTCCCTAATCAATGGCATCCCTTTTGTTTTCAGATTTTTCTACCATGAAAAGCTTTGCTATAGATATTTTTGTGTGTGTGTATATGGAGCCTTTCTTTTTGTCAGAAACCTCCTTGGAGTATATACCTAGCAGTGATCTTTGGGTCAAAGGGTGTGGGCATTTTAATTACTTTGTATAATTCCAAATTGCTTTCCAGAATGGTTGTAGCAATCTGCCGTTCCACCATTGTAGTACATTAGTGTGTTTGTCTTCCCACAACCCTTGCAACAGTGACCATTCTTGTCTTTTGTTAGCTGAGAGTAGGATGTGAAATCTCAGAGTAGTTTTGATTGATATTTCTCCTATTACTGGTAATTTGGAGCATATGGCTACTAATATTTTGTGATACTTCTTTTGGGAATTGCTTATTCGTTTCCTTTGACCACTAATCTATTGGGGAATGGCGTTTAGTCTTACAGCTTTCTGTTAGTTGTCTATATATCTTGGATATCAAACCGTTACTTGTATGTAACAAATGTAATGCAAATACTTTCCCCCCTGTCGATCACTTCCCTACAGGTATATTAATTTTATTTGTGTAAAACCTTTCTCATTTTCATGTAATTGAAATTATCTTCTCTTTCTTTTGTTGTTGTGTCCATTACATCATTAATGAAATTCTTTTTGAAGTTGGTGGAACTGAGACAAGCACCTGACTCTTGTGTTTCTTGTTTTGTAGGGATAGCATCATCTCTAGATGTTTCAGAGAGTCCAGGAAGTATCCAAGTAGCTCGGGGCCAGACAGCAGTGCTGCCTTGTACATTTACCACTAGTGCTGCCCTAATTAATCTCAATGTCATTTGGATGGTCATTCCACTCTCCAATGCCAACCAGCCTGAACAGGTACTGTTATTAAGTGTAATAATATATTTGTGTGTGACCTGAGTCACCTCTTATTTGTTAGATGTTTACCATTGAAGGGGGATGGGGTGTGTGTGTGTGTGTGTGTGTGTGTGTGTGTGTGTGTGTGTTTTATACCAGAGGAATAGACCCATTCTTCTGGATATCCAATTTGAAATTACCCTAGGGTAAAAGTATCCTTTCTGTAGTTTTTAATGCTCATATCCCATGTGAATCGGTAAGTAACAACCATGAGCACTGAAGAAAAGTAAATTATTTAGTAACAATAGTGCCAGTAAGCACTGATGAATAAGAGACCTTTGTATTTTAATACAAGCATGCTCTAAATGATGTAGGCCTCAACTAATGTCCTTTCTCAATATACATTCATACATTATAACCAAATTTCACTTTATGGTACCATCACTGTAGTGTTTTTTGACTGGTTTTCTGTTTGTAACATTTATAACATTGTTGCTTTGGAGCTAAGTGCCTCCTTCCCTGATCTGCAGCCCTCTCTACTCTCCCCACCTGCTCCCCTCAACCTCAAGTTGATGTTACATCACTTCAACATTTTGTTTTCAAGGAGTCTGTTAGTGAAGATAGACAAGTTATGACTTTGATACATGAGAAACTATGATTTCATTGCTGTGGGTCATACTGTCCATTGATGGGGACTGAAATTCTGTCGTGTTATTTGTGAGTTACTGTTGCTAAAAAAGTTTTGTTTTTGAACCCTCTGGTGATGTCATTCTGTCCTTGGCTACACTAGTTTTTGGTCAATAGAACTATAGTCATTTGCCTTGTACTCAAAGCTTGTGCAGTTTTGTGAGAAGTTTCTTGCCAGAACTTGTTTTCCATGGGTATAGACCTTTAAGAAAACAGCATCATTCCCAAACCAGAATGTGGTATCAGAGTCAGATTTTAGTTCAAGATTGCTAGTCATATCAGTACTAAAAAAGGAATAATGTCATAATAATATCACTTAAATTTACTTAACAGATTTCTTCTAAAGTTCTCAAAAGAACATGAGAGCACTCAAGAAAATTAACTAGAATTATGTTCTGAGAGAAATGACAGGGTCTTTAAAAAAGGTATATGAAAGTAAAAATTGAAACTATGACTCACTAAATTAATATTTTACTTGCTCAAGTTACTGATGCTCATTACTGCTAGATGTATCTATTCTTAGCTAAAGATCCACAGTGTTTAATGTTTGTTACAGTAAAAAAAAAGTAGCAAATTAATGAATTGTGCTTTTGTATACAATTCTGTACTTACAGATAATTACTGCTTTTAGTAAGATCTTTTATCTCACTCAGACATGTTATAACATGAAAGTATTTGATGAACCTGTCTTTGTGCTATTAAATTCAGACATGCTTATGAAGTACAAATGATTGTCATTTGTTAAAGACATTACTGGAACAGTTATTTTTGGTGATAAAATTAGAACTAGACAGAAGTCATAAATTTATTAATTGTTCTTCCTTGCTGTGGATATTAGTCTGCATTCATTCTCTTAACTACAGTCATGATACTCTGGTACAATAATCAAGGGAAGGATAGTGTTGATTTTCTGAGCTGTTGAAAACATTTTTAACTATTCTCAAGGTTAACATATGAATATTATCTTTCTTCTTGTGGAAACTGTAGAAAAAGTTATCTCCATTTGATAGATGAGTGTTTAGCACTTAGAGAGCAGTGATCCTCAAAAGTGTGTTCTAAGGACTTGAGGAATCCCCAAAACCCTTTCCTAACCCTTGAGGTCAAGACCCTTCTCATAACAGTCTAAGATATTATTTGTCTATTAAGGTGCTCTTCCTTTTTCAACTATATATTGGTTTGAGGTCAGATTTTCTTCATATACTTCAAACAAAAAAAAAATCAAAACAAGATTGAATGCAGAAGCAGATATGAGACTCTAGCTGTCCTCTATTGCCTTTTTATTGAATGTGTGTTTCTCACTCAAAGTGAGGGGATAAGACTGAGCCTGAAAGGACCAGGGTCTCATATTGCATCCTGGGCCATCTCCAGTCATCCTGATGAATATCAGGCCACTGGACCTAGATGGCTCAGGAGAAGAAAATGAGGTTGGTGAACTTGCACAGCCCCCTTCACTCAAATCAAAGTCAACTGCAAGTCATGTCGTCATCTTGACATCATGGTCCTCTTTGAGAATGAAGGACAAACACATTAAGTCAGACAAAAAAAGAGTTTTATAAAACTATGTAAAACAGGGCCATTCTTTTTTGTTTTAGAAAATGAATTTATTTTTGTAAAAATGTGTGATTTATGTTAACATATAGTGAGTTTATTATTTTATTCTTAAATGAATTAATACCTCTTTAAAATTTAGTTTTCATTTCTAATACAACAAAGATTGATTTATGTATATTCCACATAAAAGCTTTTTGCATTCCTCAATATTTTTTAAGATTTAATTTTAGTTTTTCAGTTAGTAAATATCTTTCCTCCTTCCTTCCCTCTCTGCTGAAAAAGAAAGAATTCTTATAACCCTCCTTATAAGCAAGGATAGATAGTCAAGCAAAATAAATTTCCACATTGGCCATGTCCACATTCAATAATTTTTGAAAGTACTGTAAAGGAGTCCTGAGGTCAAAAAGTTTATGAGAGTCATTGGCCTAAAGGAACTAAATAACAGAATTTGTGATCATTGCTTTGTTATCTGACTAAGGAATTAAGTCTCTAACATGTACTAATACCTATAGTCACCCAAGCAACTTCTGTCATAGTGCAGAAGAAGATTCAGTTGGTAATTTAATTTCTTTCTCTCTTTTTTTTATTGCAGGTCATTTTGTATCAGGGTGGACAGATGTTTGATGGTGCCCCACGATTCCATGGTAGGGTAGGATTTACAGGCACGATGCCAGCCACTAATGTCTCAATCTTCATCAATAACACCCAGCTGATGGACACAGGCACATACCAGTGCTTAGTCAATAACCTCCCAGACAGAGGTGGCAGGAACATTGGGGTCACTGGGCTTACTGTTTTAGGTGGGTTTTAAAAACAGATCAAGGGGGTTTTTGTCTTTACATATAAGTCTAGTTATTGTTCCTGTCTATTGGTTCGCTTGGATACCCCATGTCTCTTTTTCTCTCATTTTGTCTCCAAGGCATTTTTCCCATGTGTTTCCATACACCTGTATTCCCTGCCATGTTATTTCCCAAGTGATTCTCTGAAACTTACCACTTTGTGTCTTCCTAGACCAAAGTTGACTTTTCTGATAAGGAAAGTAAGTTCCCTGATTAGGGGATAAGGAGGATAGGAAGAGAACTTTGATTAAATATCATTCACAAAGGACAAGTCTTTTTCTGGGATTGCAGCCATCACTAGCATCACTAGCATCACTAGCATCACTAGGGTGGTTTCCCTGCAGTCAACATAAAACATTGCTCCAAGCTGGTTATTATGGAAGAGGTCTCTGTCTGGCTGGTTGACTGAAGGTGATAGTGGGGCTGAGGAGGGAGAGCCCCCTGAGACTTGGTGAGATTGAGGGGATTCCTGTAGGATATTCTCTAATTGTAAGGACTGAAGGTGGTAATACCTATCCCCGTGAGTTTCAAATGAGGTTGATTAAGATAACATAGGTGAAAGTGCTCAGTAAACGCTAAAGCCCTTCAAAGTAAGGGGTAGCAGTATGAGAGTAGAGAGCTTCTAATAGATTCTCTGCTCTCTTAACTTGATTAAGCCAGATATTCCTTGACTATTCACATCCTTCTCCCTGTAATCTGTACTCTTCTCAACTCTCCTTTTTTTTCTGCTCTTGAGTGATGCTACTAAACCGGAATTTGGATACTTACTGTTTCTTTAAGTCAGGTACTTTTCCATTGCTGTACCCTTTCCCCAGTGCCTAGCCCATGTCCTGTCTTCCCTCTTTGGAGTGGGAATATCATTTAGGATTGTAGGATCTTGAGTTGGAAAGTATTTGAGAGATCATCTGGTTCAATCCTGTCTCTCATTTTACCAATGAGGAAGTTAGCGTTTCAGGAGATTAAGTGACTTTCCCCAAGGTTCTCTGACTTCAAAATCCAGTGTTCCTTCCTCTGCCCTATGCTGCTTCCCCCTCAATCCTTAAGTAGAATTGTGGGGGCTCTGTCCAAATTAACCAAATACTTATGAAATTCAAAATTATCACATGCTTTTAAGTCATGTCACTGACTCCATCTCTGAACTAGAATTTATCTAACCTTCTCCCTCCTCAACCCAACCTCCCAATGTCCTCTTTTCCCTTACCTCTAAGATACATGGAAATAAATGAAATATGGCAGCTCTCATGTGAGCTATTATTGTTACAATGTATCCTCCATCTATTAAGGTGACATAGGATTTTGTGCTTGGGGTTGTTTTTCTATTAGTGGTATTGAGTTATGCCCACTTATTTACACACTTCCTTAGTCTTCCATAAGACTAGGGACACAAACTTGGCAGATGAAGAATAGGAGAACACTTGATGCTTGAAAAAAGAGGCAACAAGAATTGTTGAAAAGCCAGTGGAGCTGTGTGATCGTTTTTTTTTTTTGGAGGGGAGAGGAGAGGCAATTGGGGTTAAGTGAAACCTGGCCAAGGTCACCGCTAGTAAGTGTGAAATGTCTGAGGCTGGATTTGAACTCAGGTCCTTCTAACTCCAGGGCCAGTACTCTATTCACCATGCCACCTAGTTTCCCTGAGCTGTGTAATCATTAATTGGATTTGGAACAGAATTACCTGTTCTCTATGACTTTGGAAATAAATCTAATATCCCTATTCCATGGTTATCATTTCTTAGCTCTCTCTATAATGTTTTCTTTTGTTTTTCTTTGTGTCACCTGTACTGTGTTAATTTAGATTGAAAACCTTTAGCTTAAAATTTTTGTCTTGATGTTCATAAAATATACCTAGCATATTGTTGGTAGCAAACAAATATACTAGGTTCTGATTATAATACTGTTAACTAGTCTGGGAAGAACTAATTATAACGCACCTTATAACCCCATGCAGGAGGGTTTAATTTTGAAAGTACCACAAGAAGGCATTTTAGTACTTTGGAAGGGAGCACTCATTAATTCTAAAGTCAGAGGACCTGGATTCATAAACCACCTCTAATGCTTACTGCCTGTGTGACCTTGAGCAAGTCTAACGATGATGATGATAGCTTACCTTTTCATAACACTTACCAGGTGCCACGCGTTGTGCTGAGCGCTTCATAAATGTATATTATCTCATTTGATCCTCACAACAAGCCTGAGAGGTAGGTTATTATCCCCATTTTACTGAGGGTGAAACTGAGGCAAATACCAGTTAATTGACTTGCCCAGGGTCATACAACTACTAAGTATGTCTGAGGCTGGATTTGAACTCAGGTCTTCTTGACTCTAGGCCCAGTGCTCTATGGACTGTGTCATCTAGCTGCCTAATTAAACTTCCTTGGACTTTTGTTACAGATGGAGGTCTGTCAGATGAGGGGTGGGACTGCTTGGCTTCTGAGGCTTCTTCCTGCTCATTGTTGTAAGGCAGTCTTATCTGGAAGCTGATCATTTCTGTAGTATGGGGACAAGGGATGTTACCATGAAGTTCCAGTGCACAGGCTTAATTAGAAGATATTTCATGGTTATCACTTTGCTGTGAATTAGATGATACTCTCTCTCTCTCTCTCTCTCTCTCTCTCTCTCTATATATATATATATATATATATATATATATATATATTTTTTTTTTTTGCCTTTTGCAGTTCCTCCTTCCGTCCCACTCTGTCGCATCCAAGGATCCCAGGACATTGGTAGTGATGTCATACTGATCTGTAGTTCAGAAGAAGGCATTCCCCGGCCAACCTATCTCTGGGAAAAATTGGATAATATCCCCAGACTACCTCCAATGGCTACACAAGGTATTTGTAGACACAGCTTGTGTTGTTGCTATAAGCACCAGTGTTACCAAGTTTATCATAATAATGTTCAGTTGTTACGGGTTTTGCTACATAGTTTTTGAAAAATAATACTGTGTTGAATTCACAGAGACGCTGCCTTTATTACTGTTCTCTATATGCGTAACCTTTTATATATTAACAGATCTGCATTCTTTGTATCTCTACATATGCTGTATTTATGAAATGATTATCTATATTCATTGGTGACAACATTAAGACAGCATTCAGAGTTGTCTTAAGACCCATCATTATAAGGAAGATTTGCTTTCTAGGGGCATGAGGATGACAACTATAGTACTATCCAATTTTCTCCTTTCAATGGAAGTGACAATTTACAGCTGACCTTCATTTTGTTGTTTGAGGAGGTGTTGAACCTCTCTTGGCACAAATTTTTATTAGACAAAGGAGAAGTATGTGAAATTCAGAAGACAGTGATCAGACCCTGCGTGGTTCTGGGCTCTGGGGGTGATAAAACATTTAGATAAGAAATAGGTTCTTGCCCTCATTAGGCTTATAATCCAGAAAGAGAAAGTTTAACAATAAGAAAGGGTCTGTCAGATGTTGAAAGTGGAGGCTCAGGTATTTACTGAAATGAAAATGGGTAGGAATGAATAGGGTAGATGCAGTTCTTCTGCTAAAACTAGAAACTTTAATATGATATTTTAGAAAAAAATTACATTTCATTAATGGAATGGAAGTAAAAGAAAATTTACCAGAATTATGGATGGAATCTGTCACTTTGGGAAGAGAAGATTCAGCAGTCCTGCTTGTATCTTCCCCAGTACATAGAATGTTTAGTGTACAAAACTCAGGTCAGGCAGATATAGCATAAAAGGAAGTGGAGGTTGGTGGCTCACCTAGGGAAGATGAATTGTTGAGTTAGCCATTAGGTTTAGGTAAGAGTCTGCCTTAAATTACCCATTGTAATGTTTAAATTCAAACAAACATTACATGCCTACCATGTGAAAGATGTATCTAATCCAAGGAGGAGTTATAAAGATGAAGTAAAACAGTGTCTGTCCCAAGGAGTGTAGATGCTCATGGGAAACTAAGATGTGGGCAGAGATAATGAAAAAATAATTTGTAATATGCTAAAGTGAAAAGAAGTATAAATGTATGCTATGAGAGATTTGAGGGAGGAGTAAATCACTTTTAACTGGGGATGGGTGGGGGTGGTTCATAGATAAGGCAGCACCTGAGCCAAACCTTGAAGGATACAGCAGATGGAGATGGACAAGTGGAAGAGGTGGAAGTAATATCTCTTTAGTTTACTTCAAGGCAGAGAGTTGATGATTAAATTCATTTTATCTAGAATATATCAAAGATATTTTAGAGTGAAGTAAAACCAAAATGTTTGTTAGGAGCCTGTCTTCCATTTAATTTTCTGTGTTGTTTCATTGTCATAATTATATGTTTCATAAAATATTTTCAAGCACTCTCTGAATGAAGCTTACTTAACCTGTTTTTCACATGAGCCCAACCACCTCTAAAGCTGCTTCATGTAGCAAACAAGTTGTTCTGGGCCAATGGTGCCACCTGGTGGCTTGAGAAAACTTTCTCAATTTCTCTTCCCTTACCACTTCCTTTCTTCCTCTCCAAGAAAATCTTTTCTGTTTATAGTCCTCTTTTAATGCTCATGACTTAAAAAAAATTGAACCCTGCACAAACTTTCTTATGATTACATTAACCCATCCTTTTAAATCTCCTTTATCCTTCCTCCATTTTCAGATTTTTGCCATGTTACCTTGGGAAGCTCCCTTCATTTCATTTCTGAGTCAGAAAGAAAACCTTAATGTGGCCAATAAGTATAAAAGCAGTGCTAGGGATATGCCTGCTTCAATGAAATGAGAAGCCCTAAGTGTATTATAAAATTAGACATCTAGAACCAATAAGGCAATGTCTAAACCCTAAAAGGTACTCAGAAGTTTCCTTCAGAATATATTAAGTCTATTATGTTTTACTTCCTTTTTCTCCTCTAAATTTGTTTTCTTTAAGCCTCAACATTAAAAAAACATCTTGTTCAGATTAATTATTCTATTTCTTAGATGTATTGCACTAAAATGTTATTGCTTCCTGCTGTTTTTAGTTGCACGTTTTCAGTAGTTTCAGTAGAATTGCATATTCACTGAAGTTTGAAGGTGATCCTAGAGACAGCCAAAACTAACATTATTTTTTCTACAATTTCTAAATTTTGATTTCACTTTTATTTTCTAATACTTTTCTGCCCCTCAGCCACCCAGAGATCAGTCCCTTGTTACAAAAATCAAAAAGAAAGAGAAAAATAAAAGTAGTTCAGCAAAACCAATTATGTGAGTCTAACAGTGCATTATGTTTCAAACCCATAGTTTTCCACATCTGTGAAGACGTGAGAGAGATGCATTTTCTCATTTCTCCTTCATAGTCTTTATGATTGTACATGCAGTTTCATGGTTTTTTGTTGGCGCTGCATTCCCAGTTTATATTGTTATGGTTATTATTTTTATTGTTTTCTTGGTTCTGCTAACTTCACTTTGCATTAGCTTCTGTCTTCTTCTGCCTCACTGTTTTCACATTCACCAGTCCTTAAAGCTCAATAGTATACAATTACGTTCAAGTACCACAGTCTGTTCAGCTTTTCCCTAATGAGTGGACATTGGTTACATTACTCTTTGAAAATGCTTTCCAAGTTCTATACAACTGTTTTAGAAAGAAACTTTTAGAACACTATTTATTTGTGAGCTGGGATGCCAGCATAAAAATGGCAAACCCCTACCTATCTCCAATCTCTGCCCATTCTGTTAGGAGTCATAGAGACTTGAGTTATATGGGTTACGGTATGCCACAGTGACAAGAGCATTGACTCCGGAGTCAGAGGGCATGGCTATAAATTATGACTCTGATGTTTAATACCCTTATGTCTTTGCTTAAGTCCTCCCTTTCCTTATCGGTAAAATGAAGGGGTTGGATTTGATGGCCTTGGAGGACTCTTCCAGCCCTACATCTGTGATCTGTCATCCTGTTCTATGATTGACTCTCCCTACAACTTCTCTTTACTATTTCCCTGGGCCTGATTTTAGTTATGTAATAGAGAAAATAATGTGTTCAGAGCTCCTGAATCATAAAATGACACATTTTCTCTAAAATTCTGGGAATATAATTAAATTTCATTTCGTGATCCTTAATTTCTTTCTGTTGGATAAGCAGGAGACCTCTCAAGGTCTTTCAAAAAAGGAGTGAGGTAATATGACCTATGTATTACCTGAACGTTTAGAATCAGAGATCATTTAGGAGTCTATTACAATAGTAGGGGCAGTTGAAATAAGGGCCAGGGTGGCAGTCATAGGAGTAGAAAGGGAAGGAAGAAAGTGGAGGTGGTCAACAAGCATTTATTAAGGGCTTCCCATGTGCCAAATGCTGCACTAACCACTAGGAATACAAATATAGGCAAAAAAAAGTCAGTTTCTTCCCTCAAGGAGATTACATTCCAGTTGGGGAAGACAGTGCATAAAAGAGAGCTGGAAAGTCTGAGGTAGTGTGTCGGTCACCAGTTTGACCAGTTCATCAAAGCTGCTCAGTCAACTACACAGATATCTGATAAATATGGTTGCTTCCCAACAGTTTATGAGGTTTAACCATTGGTGGTCCTACTTTTGAGTCCTCAATCATAGCACCTTGTTCACCAGGATATTGAACTGGGTACTGACCAGTCTCTGACTAGATGTCATGGGAGGCTTGAGGGGAGAAATGCAAGAAGACAAAAAGAGAGAAAGCTCTATTGAAGGACTGGCCAAGTTTTTTTTTTTATTAATTTGTTTTCAGTTTTCTACAGTCACGTCCTTAAGTCTTACATTTTCTCCTCCTCTTTCCCCAAGATGTCATGCAATTTTATATGGTTTCTGTACATACATTCTTATTAAGCATTTTCATATTAGTCATGTTGCACAGAAGGATTAGAATGAATGGGGGAAATCATGAGAAAAAAAACAAAACAAAACACAAGAGAAAATTTTCTTCTTCATTCTGCATTCCAGTTCCATAGTTCTTCTCTGAATTTGGAGGGCATTTTGCTGAAAGAGTCTCTTGGGAGTGTTTTAGGTCCTTGCATTGCTGTGAATGGCTAAGTCTACCAGAAAAAT
Source organism: Potorous gilbertii (assembly GCA_028658325.1). NCBI lineage: Eukaryota > Metazoa > Chordata > Mammalia > Diprotodontia > Potoroidae > Potorous > Potorous gilbertii. Next base: position 289,017,401 of record CM053771.1, read on the forward strand.
TCCTCACACACTGTGGGTATTACTGTGTACAAAATTCTCCTGGTTCTGCTCCTTTCACTCAGCATCAGTTCATATAAGTCTTTCCAGATCTCTCTGAAGTCTTCCTGTTTGTCATTTCTTATAGCACATTAATATTCCATTACGTTCATATACCACAGCTTGTTGAGCCATTCCCCAATTGATGGGCATCCTCTCAATTTCCAGTTCTTGGCCACCACAAAGAGAACTGCTATAAATATTTTTGTACATGTGGGACCTTTTCCCATTTATATGATTTTTTTGGCGATACAGTCCTAGAAGCGATATTGCTGGGTCAAAGGGTATGCATGTTTTTGTTGTCCTTTGGGCATAGTTCCAAATTGCTCTCCAGAAAGGTTGGATTAAGTTATAGCTCCACCAACAATGAATGAACACTCTTCCAACTCTCCCACATCTTCTCCAACATTTATCATCTTCCTGTTTTGTCATGTTAGCCAATTTGGTAGCTGTGATAGGGTACCTCAGAGTTGTTTTGATTTGCATTTCTCTAATCAGTAGTGATTTAGAGCATTTTTTCAAGGACTAGCCAAATTTTTAACCAATTGTAGCATTGCTCATCCAGCCCTTGAATGATCCATCCAAGGGGATTACAAGTTGTGCATCAGGGCAGCTTGGCTACTTCAAACCTGCACCAGTCCCTGGGCCAAGTCTAAACATAACTCCTTAGCTTTACTTGACTGTGTTTTGGCCTGAACTTCAAGGTACTTACAGAGAACTAATAATTTGAGGAAAAGGGCAGTCATTCTAGTTTACAAACCACCCAAGTGCTAGTCTGGGTATCTACCAGGTTCTTCCTGTGCCCAATTTGATTCCATATTGCTTGGTCTGCCCTTACTTTATCCAGAGGGTAATAGAGACTTACTCAACTACCATGGTCTCAGAGAACATTCACATTTATTCAGGTATTCCATCAGGAATCCCACTTCTGACACGAAATTATTGGTTGAGAACAAATCCCAAAACCTAAAAGAGTTTTAGAAATAATATTATTAAGTTAGCTCATGTATTGCCAAAACAATATTCACAGCACCAAGGGTGACTGAATATGCCAGTGTAGTTCTGAATCACAAAGTATAATAGACTTTCCATATAGAAGACAGAAGTAAAACATTTATTCACATACCAGAACCCCAAATCCCAACACCAGAAAGCAAATTCTGTCATAGTAGCCAAGAAGTCAATACACATTAGCATTGCAGGGGACATAGCCATTCCCAAGCCTTCCCAAAAGCAAACACTCACAAATCTAACTGTGTCTACTTGCCTGTGTCCTCTCCTCTTTCAGCTCTAACAGCTCTCACTAATTCCCCTTCAAATTAAGCAAAAATACATTAACAATACAGTTCATCAGAGGAGAGAACCAGAAAAAAGTATGCTTCCTCTTGAGTTTCTGTGAAATTTACAGAGTATAGTATTCAAACAGGGGTGTAAGGACAAGCAGCTAGGTGTCTAGCATATAGAAAAGATTGCTTGAGATGTTTATTGTCTGGTGAATATAAACATTCAGTAAAATTTTGGGTCAATCCAAAAAGTGTTGGGTAAACCTAAAACATAAGCATCTTGGTTGGACCCAAGATAAAATCTGGGTGGCATCTAAGTATTTCTTGAAGCAGTCTTCAGCTTCCCCGGAGGATCTCTGAGGTCAATGTGACATTCTGGGATTAAAAATTATCTTGCCACTTAAAGCTAAGTTCAAACAATATTAATAAATTATAATAAAGTATTTTTCCCATAAGAGGGAGGTGTGAGAGCATGGAGGAGAAGCTTGACACATAGTAGGCGCTTAGTAAGTGTTGACTGATTGAGAGGAGTCAAGAAGTGATTATAATGCTGGCCTGGGAACTTCCTCAAAATGTTCCAGAAAGAATTCATGAGAAGATAGAGCTACAGGAGCGGAATGAAATTCCAGTTCAAGAAGACCACGGAGGTAGAGGAAATTTATTAGGTGAAAAGGCTGGTTGGAAGTTGGAGGAGAAATTCAGAGAGTAGAAAAATACTTGGTATTTTATTTTAAATGAGTGTTAGGGGAGAGAGAGAATAATAGAAAATGTTGTAGAAATCTTCTCAAGTGATGTAGGGGATAGTAATGTTATCAATACAAATCAGGAAGCAAGAGAAGCAAGCTGTCTGGGGAAAGATGATGAGTTCAGTTTGGACTGATAGAGTTTGAAGTGCTACTGAGAAGTCCAGGAATAGATATCCCACAAACTGTTGGAAATGTGGGAAATATACTTCATTCTCACTCTCAAATCAGTGACAGGGTCCTGTAGCCTCTGACTAGATAACACCCAAGAGAGTAGGTAAGGGCTCAGAATGCTCAAGGATGCATTTGTCACTGAACCTGAAACAGAATCAACATTGCCTGACATTTCAGTGTTCTCTACAAATAAAACCTTAGGCAACTTGCAGCATATTTTGAAATACAAAATTTCCTCAAAGATATCTGGAGCATAGACCCAGACATAGGGAAAACCATCCAGGAAATCCAGATGTTTGCTGCTTTGGAAGAAATTTGTCTTAGCTTACTTTCTTTCCTTTTCTCCTTTTAGTAATAGCCTTTGCAGTTAGTGTCGCAGACTGTACAACAAAACACTAACTCAGAGATCTGGTCTGATGGCTAAAGGAAGCTTCAGAGGGGAAGGTCAATGAATGCCATGGTCAGAAACTGCTGCTTTCTGTCTCCAAAGATCAGCGGCTCTGTCTCAGTGATTGTGCTGGGGTTTGTGTTGGGGTTATAGATTCCCATTTGGGAATCATCTGCACAGTAGTAGTAATTCAAGGTACGGGAGGTAATCAGATCTCCAAGAGAGAGAGAGTGTTTAAAGAGAAGAGAAAGCCTGTAGAGAGATCTAAGATGAGGGAAAGATTATGGGCCATCTGTGGCCCAGGAAGGACATGAGAAGGCTTAGGATGACTGGATCACTGATGGGGTTCAACTTGTCAAGGAGGAGGGAGAGAAATACGGCTTCACTCTTAGGGAAGAATAAAGCTATCATTTGCAGAGGGAAGGAGTTGGGGGTGGGCTTTGGATCTTAAAGGAGAAAATTTGAAACAGCTGCTATGGGGAAGAAGTATGTTATAATGGAATTAGAATACCTGGATTCATGTCTTGATTCTCACTAATCAGCCACATGACCTAGGACAAGTCACCTTACTTTTCTGGGCCCCAGTTTCTGTACCTGTAACATGAGTGTGTTGGACTAGACCAGAGGTTTTTACCCTTTCTTTCTTCCTTTGGTGCTTGGGATCTTTTTCGAAGTTTGGCGAAACCTGTAGACTATTCAAAATAACATTTTAAAATGCATAAAATACAGTGCATAGTTGGACTGAAATGGAGTCATCAGAAAAATTTATTAAAAGTAAATTCATAACCACCAGGTTAGGACACCTCGGTCTAGACAGTCTCTGAGGGACATTCGGCCCAAACATTTGATAGTTCTATGAGTTTATCAGAAATGAATAGAGAGATTGTTAAGCGGCAGTAAGGGCCAAATTGAAGTTAAGTAGCATAAATTTATAGTAGCATCATAGCATGGTTTTGTTTAGCAGTATTTGGGACTAAGAATTGAGAAGGTGGATGGCACGGAGCTACACCGTTTTACGTTGTTGGTGACAATGTTAAAAACAATTGCAATAACGACTAATACTTCCCTAGCCTTTGAAGTTGTGTTTACTCTGTGGAACCAAAAGTTGTCCCAGGGGTTAAAGTTAGGCATTAGATTTGGAAGCGCACAGGCTTAAAACAGGCCACTGTCATCTCCCTTCCACAAGAATCTTAGACCCTGTCCCTTGAATGCTGGGCTTTTATAGATGAAGCTTTCACATCATCTTGCCTGGTACCAGTTGCCTCTATAGTCACTTCCTGGCTACTCCCCTCCACCCCTCAAACTGATGGTTGTATTCTCTCATTAGAATGTAAGTTCCTCAAAGGTAAGCATGTCTTGCTTGCTTGTAGTTGTATCGCCCATTCTTATCACAATTCCTGGTACATAGTAAATTTTTAATTTATTCATTCATAATGTGACAGACTCTTAACAACGGAAATGTCAAAGATATTGAGGAGGAATAACCTTACAAACTTGGTGTTCTCATCAAATTCCAGTTCAATTCAATAAATTCAGTAAACATTTATTAAAAGTCTCCTATGCCAGGCACCATGCTAAGCATTGGGAATATAAATAAGAAATTAAAGGCATTCCCTGTCCCCAGGGAGATTATAATCTAATGGGGGAAGAAAGCAGACAAAAGGAAGCTGAAAAGCAGCAGGCAGTGGGGTGGAGAAGGGAGAGTTACTTGGGGGATAGGGTTGCGGGGATAGGGCAGGAAACGGAGAGAACAGAACCAGGTGAGGGAAACATCATGCTTCATGAATTCCAAACCACTGATAGCTACTGATGGAAAGTGGACAGTTAGCTGAAAAGTTCCTTTCCCAGCCTACTATAAGATAGGAAAGCTTAGTGCTCCATCCTATGGCCCTCCACTCAGAGGGGAGAAGAAGCTGAGGGAGTTGAGAAGGTGCTGATCAGATCCCATGCATTCAATAATCTTCTCTATACCCATCCCTAACCTCTCTCCTGCCCTCTAGTTTCAAATCACAGACTCTTGGACACCCTGAACTGGATGTTCCGTAGACATCTCAAACTCAAACTGAACTCACTCATCATCTTACTTCCAAACCCTACTCTCTTCTGAACTTTGCTGACCCTGTTAAGAATGCCACCATCCTTGATGCCAGGGGAGGCACAATCTAACAGTCATTCCCCAGACTCTATCAGAATCACCCAATATATCCATTTGGTAGCTGTCTACCTTCACAACATCCGTTAAATATATCCTCTTCATACTACTCAAGCAGGTGCCACCCTGCTGCAAGTCTCCTGTCTCTTCCCAGCTGGACTACTGCAGTAGGATCCTGACTGATCTCTCTGCATCTTTTCTTTTCCTTTTTTTCTTTTTTTAAATATAAATTTATTTATTTAACTTTTTACATTCATTTTCACAAAATTTTGGGTTCCAAAATTCTCTCCCCATTTGTCCCCTCCCCCCACCTCAGTATACTGAGCATTCTTATTTCTCCTATCACCAATCTGCCCTCTCTTCTATCATCCCTCCCTTCTCTTGTCCCCATCTTCTCTTTTGTCCTGTAGGGCCAGATAACTTTCTATTCCCCATTACCTGTATTTCTTATTTCCTAGTTGCAAGAACAATACTCGACAGTTGTTCCTAAAACTTTGAGTTCCAACTTCTCCCCATCCCTCCCTCCCCACCCATTCCCTTTGGGAAGGCAGGCAATTCTCCGCACCTTTTCTTTCCCCACTGTTCTGTCTACCACTTCCTAAATCATAGGTCCAACGAGGTCACACAGATCCCTTCCCTCACCCCACTCAGCAAACTCTATTCAATCCCCATTACCTCTGGGATTACATCTAAAATCCCTGTTCAGCTTTTAAATCCCTCATAGTCCAGCCCCTGATACCTACCTAGTCCTCTTCCACTGCCTGCATACTCTTATAATACAGCAGCCTGGCCTTCTTGCCCTTCCTCAAACCTGACACTCTTTCCTGACTTCATTTTCACTGGCCGTACCCTATGTTTGGAATATTCTCTCTCCTTGCTTGCACCTCCTGGTTTACCTTCAAGACTCAAATCAAATTCTGCTTTCTCCAAGGGGCCTTTTCTAGTGCCCCTCAGTGCTAATGCCTTCCCTGTGACATCACCTCTCATTTATATTCTGTATATATCTGGTATGTGTATGGTTGTTTGCATGCTATCTCTGCTATTTGAATTCACTCAGTAGATACTGCTTTTGTCTTTCTTTTTATCCCAAGTCTGATCCTTACTAAGTGCTTAATGAATACATGTTGATAATGAGGAAGAGGAGAAGGAAGAGGAAAAGGAAGAAGATGAGGCAGTGGATTAATAACATCTGTGTTCACAAGCCTACCAGCAGAGACTTGTCAGCTGAGGCTTTTTGAAGGGTTGTTAGGCATAGCTCTGCTGGACTGGTCTTAAAGGATCTCTTCTGGTTCAGGAGACAGTGACATGTCATCCAGTAGAGACTCCCCAGGTCTGCCTCCTTTCCATGAGATGATTAATCGTGGGAAATGGAATTGAGAAGGATACTTAAGGCTCTGAGAAATTTCTTATTTAGTCAATAAACATTTGTTTCTGTGGCAGGTACTATGGCACTAGTTACTACGAGGGTGGGCAGAGAAAGGAAGAGGGGGAAAAGAGAGAGAGAGAGAGAGAGAGAGAGAGAGAGAGAGAGAGAGAGAGAGAGAGAACGAACAAGAGCTATGTATCAGGCACTGTACTAAGCACTGGGGATACAGACATCAACAAGGACAGCCCCAACCCTCCGGGAGCTTACATTCTCATGAGAGAAGACAACAAATAGGGAGAAGGGAGGGAGAGAGAAGGGTACTTGCTGCAATGGCATGAAGGAAGAGGAGGATCCAGTAGAGTTCATTTGTGGGATACAGAGAGAAGAGAAATAATTACTGCTGATGAGGAGCTCACAGTCCAGCTAGGGGAGGCAATATATGCTTTTCATATATAAGTATATACAAAAGAGATATAAGGCAATGTGGCTGGAGTAGGATATAGGCACAGTAGCTGGGAGAATGAGGAAAAGGCTTCAGGTAGAGGTTGGCACTTGAACTGAGCCTTAATGAAAGCTAGTGACTTTGGAGGTAGGTTGAACTCTAGCCCTGAGAAGGTGGAGGTGCAAATGTGGGGGTAGGGCTAGGGATGGATAGCCTGTGCAAAGTTGTAAAGATGGGAGATTGAGTGTTGTTTATCAGTCCAATCTGAGTAGACTATAGTGTAGGTGAAGGGAAAAAAAAGGTAGTAAGGCTGGAAAAGTAGGCTGATGTTTGGCTGAGAAAGACTAAATACGCTAGAGTTTATAATTAATCCTTGAAATATTAGGAAATCACCTGAGTTTATTGAATAAGAGAGGAAGGTGGTCAGATCTATACTTTAGGGAAACCACTTTGTCATCTTTGTGGAGGATAGATTAGAGTGGGAAGAGGCTTCAGACAGGGATACCAGTTGGGAGGCCATTGTAAGAGTCCAGTAAAGACAGCCATTGCTTCAGTTCCTTCTTGGGAAAGGGAGGGCCCTCAGTCTCAGGAACAGGATATCATTTGGACCCTACCTTAAACAAAAAAAAAAATCAAAAACATTGTCTAATTGAGCAAAAAACCACAAAAAAATGTATCACCAGCCGATGTTTCCAATATACAGCAAGGCTTTATTTGTCAGGCATTCTTGGAAAATGGGACAATCTGGGTAATGAATTTGCAGTCTAATCAAAACCTAACCTTTTACGTGTCCAAATTTTACTTTAACTTTTCCCTTGCCTTAGTAAATAAAGTGTGTTTAGCACAATTTAACCTTTTCTTGATGACTCTGGGTCATCATTATCGGTATCTTCAAGGGTCTTTGGAGGTATTTAGTACTCACTTTGCCCTTTCCTTGAATTCCCTCACTGCTCTACTTTCCAACCTGGTGTTGATTTAGTTTCTTTCCCCATATCTACTGTTGGATTCCATAATCTGTTTTTCACTGACCCCTTACCTTCCAGCCTGCTGTCTCTGGCCTCTGCTTTTTGCCTACCACTTCCTGTTTATAGCTCAGGAGGGAACTGAAGGTTAAAGACATGAAAAAATAATCTAAATCATTATGATCAGAGACATGCAAATTAAAACAGCCTTGAGATAATCATTTTATATCCATCAGATTGGCTAAAATGATTGAAGGGAAAGGGACAAGTGTTAGAGGGGATGTAGAAAAATTGGGACACTAATTAATTGTTGGTGGAATTGTGGCCCGATTCAGCCACTTTGGAAAGCAATCTGGAATTATGCCCCAGAATAATAGTAAACTGCTTATACCCTTTGACCCAGCAATGCCACTACTAGGTCTGTTTCCAAAGATGACTTGGGAAAAAGGAAAGAAACCGATATGTTATAAAATATTTAAAGCAACTCTCTTTGTGGTGGCAAGGACTTGGGAATTGTGGGGATGCCCCTCAATTGGGGAATGTCTAAACAAGCTGTGATATATGATTGTGATGGAATACTATTGTGCTACAAGAAATGATGAGCTTGATGATCTTAGAAGAACACGGCACTTGTGTGAATAATGAAAATCAAAAAGAGCAGAACTAAGAGAATGTTATATACAGTAACCGTAATATTGTTTTAAGAACAACTTTAAGTGAATAAGTCATTTTGACTATTCTAAATGACCATCTATGTTATCTGCATCCAGAGAAAAAACTGACATCAAAATATGTATAGAATGATTTTATATGTGTATATACATATTTGTATCTGATGGTAGCCACCTCTAAGGTGGGAGGGGAAGAAAAAAAGAAATTTACACAATAACTATTATATATTTAAGAGGAATATCAAGTTGTACAAATAGATTTACAATTTCATGTGCAGTCATCTTTTTTATTATTGCATGTAATTGAAATACTTGCTTTATTTCATAAATTAAAAATAAAATAAGATTAAAAAAAAAGATAAAAAAAAGAACCAAAGGTTGCCAGGGGAAGCCTGATAATCATGCCTTAGTTTTGTATGTAAAATTACTTTTAACTATGGAAGAAGATTGTTTCATCAATCCTGAATAATATCTGTTGGATAGAAACTAGATTACCAATGAACTCCATCAGAGTATTCTCCTACTGAAACTGTATGATTTCAGATCATTGAATACCATGATCTCCAAAGGATTAAAGGTGTGGCTCACTCAAGGAGCAGTAGAGAGGGACATGAATAATCTGTAAGACATTGCAAGTCCCAAATAGTATAAGAGAGTAAAGTGTAAAGGATGTTATCAAGAAGCTTTATGACTGAAAAAGGAGATGGGTTGGTTATGTGATGAAAATGAGAGAAAACTGATCAATGCCCTTTGTTTCCATCTACTGATATCCACAAGATGGTAAGATTTCTAAAGGAAGGCCCCTGCCAGTGTGTGGGCCCCTTGTGGAAGATCAGTGACCAGTTGTTCTTCATTCCTTTCTTGGCCTTACTTCCAACTCTTTGGACTTTGGACATGTTGCATGTACTTTTCAGCTCCCTTTTATACGTTGTGTTCCCCCATTAGTATGTAAACTTGTTGAGGGCAGGAACTGTCTTTTTGCTTTTACTTCTATTTCTAGGGCGTAGGCACTTACTAAATGCTCATTGATCATTTGACTTAACTAGATATGGGATAGCAACATGGATAAGATTTCAGATCCATTGAAATATAAGAACATTACCTCACTTCTTTCTTAGGCATTTTATAAAATGCTTGGGCTTTATGTCTTCTGTTTTCATGAGTGCTCATTCTTGAGGTTTGTTTGATTTTTTTAATTAACTTCCAAGTTTGTGGTGACTTCAGACAATTGAATTAAATGAAGCTCTGACCTGTGGATAAGTGACTTACTATAAAGAAATTATTTTCATTACAGTCACTGGGGAGACTTAATAACTATGCAAGTAATGATGATTTGCAGAAATGTTGCAACACTGAAGTATTTGTACTATCATGGTAGTATTGTGGTACAGAGTAACATCTTGAATTCTAGAACACCAATTTGCGCAGTGATATCTCAGGTGAAGGTTGTTATAATTGATTCTACTTATTCCCTACTTAGCTAATAACTGAAATTTGCTATTACTGTATTTTTTTTAGTTGGAGACCAGCAGCTCCTTATTCATGAAATGCCACTTTTTTTCTCATCATATATATTAATTTTGGACTTACCCTCTTCTTCCCTTCCTCCCTTTTTTATAATGTTACGATACTGATTATGTATATATTGTGGGTGTAGTATATCTTGGTTTCAGCAGGTCATAGAACCATAGAAAAAGAAGAGTATGGGACCTCAGAAGTCATGTAGTCCAGTTCCATCTTTTTATTTATTTTAACAGATGAGAAATCTGAGACCATTTAGCTTAAGTGACTAACTCAAGTTTTCCCAAGTGATAAGTGTCAGAAGTGGTATTTGAATACATTCCTCTGACTCAATGCTGTTTTTCTAAATGTGAAAGAGAATTTCACAATATCCCTGTAGACAAGTTGGAAAGACATAGGCTAGATTATATTATATATTGGTGGATTTAGATATAGTTGAATGACTAGATCCAGAGACATTTTGGAGAGAGGGGTCTAGTGGAAAGTCCCAGGGTGCTATCCTTGGTTCTGTCCAGTTCAACATTTTTTTTTTTTAAATCTATGGATGAAGTCAGATGTGGTCTGCTTACAAAATTTGTGAGTGACATGAAACTGGGAGGGATGTATGCTAGATCACAGAACAGGGACCATAAAAGATTTAAATTGACTGTAATGATGGCTCAAATCTAATGATACAAGATTTGATAGGAATAAACTTAAAGCTCTATATTATAGCTTAAGAAAATCAATCACAGAAGTGTTTATATTAACCTTGTAAAAACTGGGGAAGGAAAGGATAGGATGGAAATGAAGAGGAAAGTACTAAGTTGATATACATAATGGTGGACTGACATGGCTAGACTCTTTGGGGAGCAGAGGTTCACTTACTTTGCCTGCCTTTGGAGGGCCAAACTAGGAGCAGTGAGTGGAGATAGTGGGCAGATTTTGGCTTGATGTAAGGAGAAAATTCCTAACAATTGAAGCAGTTAAAGAGTGGAATGAGCTTCCTTAAGAAAGATAGCAAGGAGGTCTGCAAGTTCTCAGGCAGAGACTGGTTGTTTTAGAGGGGATTCCTTATTAGGTACAGATCTTAAGATTGTTTATTTATTTGTTTGTGCCATAGTGCTTTTCAGAACTTCACTACAGTTGTTTCGTGATAATATTTGGATTAGTCCTTGGCTTTTATTTTCCAAAAGTTCAACTGAAAAAGAGGGAAAGTGTAACTCATATGTTCCTTTAAAACATTATCTCAGCCTGGTTTTTAAAACCTTTCACAACCTGTTGCCTGCTTACCTCTCTCGTCTTATTTCGTGCTACTTCTCATATAATGAGCATTTCAGTCAAATCCATCGAGAAGAATCTGTTTAAGAGCATGTGACATGTTAGGCACTGTGCTAGGTACTGGATGATATGAAGTAAAAAAGGAAGCAAGTCTCGCTCTCTTAAGGAACTTTCTCTTAGTCAGGAGAAACAGCATGCTCTTAGAGAAGTAAATGTGAAATAAGCAGCAGTTGGAGGATTAGGAAAGATGCTATGTAGAAGATGATGTTTGAGCTGAGTCTTGAAGGAAGTGAGAGATACTGGGAGAGGGAGGAAAAAGGAGTACATCCCAGCCAATGCAAAGCTGTGAAGATAAGGGGTAGAGTTCTGTGAGTCAGGAACAGAAAGTACAGTTTGACAAGAATAGATTCCAAGGAGAGTAATATATAGTCAGGTGGAAAAAAGTTGTAATCAAGTTGTGATGGACTTTAAAAGTCAGTCAGGGAGATAGAGTTTACATTTTATTTTAAAGCAGATGTGAGATAATCTTGGATGGGGTGACACTAGCAACTGAGAAAAATTTGATACAGAAAGTGGTACTTCAGGGGAATCTTAAAGGAAACCAAGGCTTCCTGGAGATGGTAGTGAGGAGGGAGAACCTTCTAGATGCTGAAGGGACAATCATAGCAAAGGCAAAGAGAAGACATGGATGCCATGAACGGCAAGGAGGATGGTATGACTAGATAATGGAGTGTGTATAAGGAGGCTGGAAAAGTTGGCTGGGGGCAAGTGTGAAGAGGTTAAAGTGACAAACTCAGGAGTTTATAATTAAGCCAAAAGGTGACCAGAAACTACTAGAATTTGTTAATTGGGTGAATGATATGGTCAGACCTATACTTCAGGAATATTGCTTTAGATGTGTAGGGGATGGATGGGGGTGGGGAGAGGCTTGAGGCAGAGAAGCCAAAAAGAGGCTGTTGGGCAATTATTGCAATAAATAGTCCAGGGGAGAGGTGATGAGGACCTGAACTAGGGTAGGAGCCATAGGAGCCATGTAAGTAGATTGGAAGGGATGGATGTGAAAGAGGAGGTAGAAGTATGTGACATGCCACAGTTGGTTTCTTGTGCCCAAATTCTACTTCATTTTTCATGTAGTAGAATCCTCCTACATGAAACCTTTCCTGATGTGAATTTTTGAAATAACTTTGTATCAGTTCTGTACCTGCATTACCACTTACTAACTTGTGTACATGTTGCATCTCTCTTGTACAGTGTGAACACCATGAGGTGAGGGCCTCTTTCATTTTTTTCACCTTTATATCCCCAGCTCTCACCACAGTGCCTTTGCACATAGCATGTACTTAATAGATGTTTGCCATATTCAGCTAAATTTCTTTTGACTAGAAATTCTTATCAAAGCTGCTTTAAAAAAAAAATTCTCCTTTTCTTTTCCACCTCTAAATACTCTTTTTGTTACTATCCTTGCAGACCAAATCCAGGGCACAGTTACCCTCCGTAATATCAGCTCTGTCTCTTCTGGCTTATACCAGTGTGTGGCTTCTAATGCCATTGGGACCAGTACTTGTCTCTTGGATCTTCAGGTCATTTCACGTGAGTCTATCCAAGGCCAATGTTAGTGTTTCCTTGTTCTAGAACAAAGAAGCATGGATTCAAGCAGATGTCTTGAGGAATGGGGTATTCCGATTAGTCAGTCAGTAAACATTTATTAGTTACCTAGTATGTACTGGGCAATACATAGCAATACTAAGCCCTGGGGGATACAAAGAGAGACAAGAGAATCCCTGCCTTCAAGGAGCTCGTAATCTAATGGCACTAATTAATTGATGATTACTTAACCATTAGAGAGAAAACCCTTCTTTCTGCCAATTGTCCTTGAAAATTTTTCTGATATGGAATTTCATTAGGTAGCTATGTGACTCAGTGGATAGAATACTGGGTTTGGAGTTAGGAGCACCTGAATTCATATCTGGCTTCGGACACATACTAACAGTGTGACCCTGGGCAAGTTACTTAACCTTTATTTGCTTTAATCTGTTGGAGAAGGAAATAGCAAACCAGTCCAGTATCTTTGCCAAAAAAACTCAAGGACAGTATGGGCCATGGGTCATTAAAAGTTTGCATGGCAAAATGAATAGAGCCAGGCCTGTAGTTAGGAAAACTCATCTCCAGAGGTGTTGATGAGATAGGAGTCATCAGTTCAGTTCTTTCCTGAGTTCACATCTGACCTCAAACCTCTCAGAAAAGCAGTTTTTAGGATTCATCATATGGGCAGCTAGATAGAACAGTGATTAGAATGCTGAGCCTGGAGTCAGAAATCTGAGCAAGTCACTTAACTCGGTTTGCCTCAGTTTCCTCATCTGTATAATGAGCGGGACAAGGAGAGGGCAAATCACTTCAGTATCTTTGCCAGGAAAACCCCAAATGGGGTCACAAAGAGGTGGTCATGACTGAAAACAACTGAACAACAACCAGATAGTTTCTTTGCTGTGAATATAACTCTGTAGACTCATAGATTTAGAATTTTGAAGGACCTTAGAGGTTATTTTAGTTTAGTTATTCTCTCATTTTACAGATGAGGAAACTGAAACTTAAAGGGGTCATAGATTTTTGAGCTAGAAGGGACCTCAGCGATTATCTAGTCCAACTCTTCCACTTTATAGATTGGGAAACAGAGGCCAAATTTGATCTCATGAAGATAAATCTTTTTGACTCCAGGCCTCACACCCAATCACTATACCAGGTGGAATGAAAATCCTAGACAGTTTGTTAATGGACATTCCAGTCAATTGAAGCTTTATTGTTTATGAATGAACCAGGCTGGACAGTTGTACATGCTAAGCATTAGATGCTTCCTTGGTAGCATCTCTTGTGCTTATGCAGCGTTGAGCCAATGCTCCTTTTCTTTCTTTTTTTCAATGAATATCACAGCCCAGCCCAGGAGTGTTGGTGTCATTGCGGGGGTTGTTAGCAGTGCCGCAGTGGTCGTCATCCTCTGTCTTATCTTGATGCTCGTGGCGTTCTTTTACTGGAGAAACAGAAATAAAGAGGAAGAGGAGGAAGAGATCCCTAATGAGATAAGGTTTGTTGGCTATCTCTGTTTATATTTGTTCACCTTCGTAATGAAAATTTCCTCACTGGTTTTTCAAACATGGTTTTTAAGATTACAGCAGTGACTAATACCCACCTACCATTTCTCAGATTGAGAGCAGTTCTTGAAACTATGAGAGAAATTTTCAACACATGATGGAGGTGGGGGAGAAGGAGGAACCAGATTGTTAAGGGATTATATGTATCAAGAAAATATGTATTGAGAAAGTGGATGTTTACATCATATTTGCATAACTTAAAAAATTGGTATTTAAAGAGGGGAGATATAGGGCTATATCTAGGTTGGGTAGAAGGGTCAAGGGAGGGCTTTTTTTAAGGATTCAGGAGAGATGGGAAGGAGCCAATGGAGAGAGAGAAATTGAAGATAAGTGGGAGAAAAAGGATAATTGCTGGAGTGAGCTTGTAAAGAAGGCAGAAGGGAACAGGTCCTGGGTATGGGTGGAACACAGATTCTTAACCTAGGGTTCTTGAACTTGTAACTTTTTTTTTTAAGATTTTGATAACTATATTTTAGCACAATTGATTTACTCTGTAATCCTATGTGTTTTAGTTTATACATTCAAGAATATTATTCTTAGAAATGGAGCCACAGATTTCACCAACCAAAGGGGTCCATGACATTAAAAAAAAACAAAACTAGGTTCTCCTGAGGTGAAGAAATTAGCCTTAGGAATATATCTGTGTCCAGATGGAAGTAGAGACTTTTGGAGGAGGGGAAATTGGAGTGTCCCTTTGAATGATCTCAGGTTTCTCAGTGAAATAGAAGGCTAAATCATTTACTGTAAGTGTCAGGGGAGGGGTGGTAAGGTAAGTGATGTTCTTTTTCCCAACTGTAAATTTGGGGACTTGAGAAAAAAAGAAAAAGTTTAGAATAGTTGGTGTGGCGAATGAACTAGAGAGTCACTGGAAGTAGCTGGGAGGACAGTTAAATAGCAGGAAGAGCCCAGAAGATGTTATGCACTGTCAGTTTGTAAGCAACTTTGTAGACCTTAAAATGCCAAGTATAACTGTGAGTTGTTGTGATTATTGTTGTGTCAGTAGCTTCAGAGATGCTTGTGTGGGAAGAAAAAGAATTTATACATGGTAGCTCTTGGCCAGACTCTTAGTGTTCATGCTGGTAGGGGCAGTGTTGTGGGGCTTGCCATGGAATATGGTGCATTCCTCAGATGAGACATTAGAGAGAACAGTAATTACTATTCAAAGGAAGTTTCATATGTGATGAAATAAATTTATGTATGAGATGAAGAATAATATCTAGATCTTTCATGTGATGGTCTTCCCAGGTGGGATAATATTAATATTCATGTTCCCCATCGGGTGGTTTAGACTGAAAACATAATTGGACTCAGGGAAGATCTGTACAGATTTGTGGAGAGTAGAGTCCTAAGTTAAGGGAAACAAGATGTGATTTGGGGATATATTCTTCCATTTTTGAGGTTTATATCATCTGTTCAACAAATTATTCCTCAATGATGCAACGGGAGACAGAATACTGGACTCCACAGATTTAAGTCAGATACAGTGTGGTGAAAGAGAGAGAAATGTCATATTATTATCCTTGGGAACTCACAGGGAAATGGAAATTAAGCAAATGGCATATTTTAAACCTTGTGCGTGTAATGAATGTGTCGAGGGCAAATGAATTAATTGTCCATTTGAATGAAATTTCTTACTGGGGTTGTGTAGAACAATTAAGTGCAATATAGACTATAACCCAGTAATGACAGTATCTTTCTCAGAGTGAATGTTAGATTTCTTAAGTATGATTCTTATTATACTCTGGAGTCATTCTTCTCCCTCCCCTATTCCCCTTATCTTTTGGAAACTCATTATGTTGAAAGTTAATGGGGAAAATCTTGTTTTATAATAACAAATCTTCACTTGCAGACGATTTTCCAGGAACACATTTATTTCACAGGTAAATTGAAGTTCAATCTATAGTTAACAGATCTTGACAGTGTAGGCCACATATTTTTTCTTCAGTAATAGTGTTTTGAATATTTGTGTTAGTGGGATAGCTCACATTTAACTATGCACTTCCCCTGTGAAGATGTTAAAACTGGAGGCCCTCAGTGATCATACATTTAGCAAGTGGGGCCTACGTTAACTGATGGTTGTTCCTGTGATTGGGCCCCTGCAAAGATGGAGCCTGTTTGTGTTTACTCTTTTGTTCCTAAGACTAGTTATTTTTTACTTTTTTGATATAGTAAGGGACTTTAATGAGGACAGCAATAATTTGTCAAATAACTATACCATTATGTTGAGGACAGAAGTATCAGCAGAGGTTTAGTTTGCTAATTTGTTGATGGATTTCCCTGTAACAATGCACATATTTTAATTTAATTTTGTTAATTTTTGTCATGTTTTAAGTTTCAAACTGCTTCCCTTCCTCCCTCCCCACCCCAGACCAGAGAAGTCTACCATTTGATACAGATTTATGCATGCTTCTGTTTATCAGTTCTTTCATCTGGAGGTGGATAGCATCTTCTTTTATAGGTCCTTTGTAATTATTTTGAGATGTTCTCTTGGCTCTGCTCATTTCACTTTTCATTTTTTCATTCAAGTCTTTCCATGTTTTTCTAAAATCACCCAGCTCATCATTTCTTACTGCAGACATGCACAGCTTTAAAAACTCAGTGTCCCAAACTTAGCTGATTCGCTATGCTAAATTATTCCAGTTTTAATCAGAAGAAGTCTATGGACTTAGAATCCTAGAATTGGAAAAGAGTGAAATAAGTTGACCCAATAAATGTTCCATTTGCAAGAGGTCTTTAATCAGAGATTGGATGACTTGTTTGTCATATTGTTCAATGGAAAGAACTCTAGATTAGAAGTCACTGGACTTGGGCTTTAATTGTGACCATTCTTCTTTCTACCTGTATGACCTCAGGCAAGTTATTCACATCTCTGGGCTTGAGTAAAGAGTAGGTGTTATCTCATTTGATCCACACTACAGCCTTGTGGGGTGTGTGCTGTTGTTACCTCTTTTTTACAAAAGAGGTAACTGAGGCTAAGGGAGGTATAACGACATGTCTAGGGTCACACAACTGTCTGAGGTCTTCCTGATTCCAAGGTCCACCTAGCTGCCAGACCCAGGTGTGAATCCTGCCACAGATACTTGCTAGTTTTATAACCCTCAAAAAGTTACTTTGTCTTATCGTGTTTCCTTATCTTCCAAGTGGGGATAATAGTGTTTCCTACCCAGTAGGGTTGTTGTGAGCACCGAATAAGAGAATACAGAGTTAGCTCCTATGCCGTGCTCACCTTTAAGTTTTATGGTATAAATGTTTGCTTATTCTAATGGCAATAAAGTGGCCCCTGTCCAACACCTGAGCACTCAGGTCATGCTCATAAGAGCCGAAAAGGTCTAAACAGAATACTCAGAATACTCTTAGATCCTGCAGAGCTGGGCCAAAGCCACCAGCCTCAGCCACACTGAGAAAAGTGTAAAAAGTTTTTAATGAGTTAGAGTGAAGAGCACACGGGACTTTGAACTGAACAGCCTTTCTGTTGCTTATTAGCCATGTAGCTCAGGGTCGGTGACTTTGTAGTTTAAAACCCCGCTTTCCTTATTTGTAAGATGTCTGCTCTGCATATACCACAGATGGTTGTGGTTCTGGGAGATTAGTTATCATCATCATCATCTTCATCATCATAACAATTACCTTTTAAAAGGACTTTTTACTTTCCAGAGTGCCTTCATATTCGTTATCTCATGGAACCTCCCCGGCTGTTCATGCTCTTTCCTGCCTCAAATCATTTTCAATCTGTTTGTATTTTGACACATTTTATGTCCCACCTGAATGCATGCTCCTTGAGGGCAGGGTCTGTTGTGGATTTTTATCTTCGTATCCCCAGCACCTTGCGTGGGGCTTTGCACAAAGTGGCCACTTAATGAATGTAATGAATGTTTTTTTAAATTTAGCTGAATATAAATGGCAAATTAGAGTATGGGTGTGGAAGTGATTTGCATCTATAAAGTGCTGTACAGGTGGAAGGGGTTACAGTAATTATTACTATTGGCAAATTGAAATGATTTGATTAACTCTTTAGTGCTCCAGGAGGGGTCCTATGCTGAGGTCATTGTTCTGGGAGAACTATGATCCTATTTAGTTGGCAAGGCAGTCTGCAATAGGTTAGTAAGACCAGTTAGGTTCTTGATCAAAGGAGAGGACACATGTAAAATGCTTTGCAGACCTTAATGTGCTCTTTATTGTTCTCAGGTCTGGTTACTTCCCTGTATGACACAGGATTAGAGATTTAAATGTGGAAGGGATCTAGATGTTTTCTAGAAAAGTCCCTTCTTTTAAAAATCAGGGAACCCAAGCCCAGAGAGGTTACTAACTCACTCAAGGTCACACAGTAAGAAGAATGGTCAGAATTGAAGCCCAAGTCCTGTGACTTCTAATCCAGAGTTCTTTCCCTTGATAAATCTTCATACCCCACCTGATCTAATTAACCACCCACAGGTCCACTTGACCATAGCCAGAGAATAAGTTAATCACTTCTTAGCTGGTGCTCCTGGAAAGGGGGATGTCCAACAGATTCCTTTCTTCTATTCTTACACAAGGTAAATTGAAATATTGAAGATGTTGGGAGAGATCCTGAACAACTCTGGAAATTCATATACCTCCTTTACAGGAGAGAAGAAGAACATGGGGTTTAAACTGAGAAGGGACTTTCTAGATCCTCTAGTCCATCCTCAAATGAGGAAACTGGGCTTAGAAAAATGAAGTCATTTGCCCAGGGTCATGTTGACATTGGTGATGGAGTGCTGGGTCTTGGACTTGAATGACTTACCATCTTACTACTTGTGTGACCTTAGGCATGTCACTTTACTACAGTGAACCATATTTTTTCCCCTCTAAAATGACTTTCTAAACATCCTGCTTTTCCTGTTGTCTGTACTCGAACCTTGGACTGTCCGAGTCATCATGCTTATCTCAATGTACTGAGAACTCAGTTCCCCTGTTCCTGTAACTCTCCATCCCCTTGTGCCTCAGTTTATATATATAATGTGCCTACTTCCCTCCCTGGATCAACCCATCATCCACCTTCCTTTGACTGAAAATTATATAAACGTCCTCCTTGCTTTCCCCAAATTGAGCTACTTTGGCATTAAACTGACTTCTCCACATGATCGTGTTTGTACTTGCTTAATAAAAGATCACTCTTGACTTTTACAGACCTCTAGGGTCTCTTCCAGCTCTAAGTCTATGATCACAAGTTAAAGTATTATTTAGGTTATTTCTTTAAGGCTCAATAAGTCCAATCCAACCCAATCTAACAAGTATTTATTAAGTACCTACTATGTTCAGGGCACTGTGTTAGGTTCTGGAGAGACAAAGACAAAATAAAGCAAAACAGGAACAACCGTTGCCCTTAAGGAACTTATATTCTACTGGGAGTTAGAGTATGTAAACAGAATAAAACATGACTAAGTGAGGAAGGAGACAGTACCTAGCGGGTAGTGGAAAAGCTTCCCATAGGAAGTGTCATGTGTTAATAAACCTTGGGGAAAACCAAGTATTCTAAAAGGCACTGCTGAGAAGTGCATTCCAGGTAGTAATAGTCTCTGAAGAAGCAACAAGGTGGAAAATGGAATCTAAGCCACTCGAGCTGGAAGATGGAGGGCATGAGTAAGTATTACAACTGAGTCTGGAACCCAGGTATTCTTTTTTAATTATTTTTTTTCAGACGGAGATTAGCTTTCTCTCCTTCCTATCTCCTTTCCCTCTCCTACTTCCCTTCAGTTGAGAAAGCAAGAAAAACAAAACTTCCATTACACTCATATATGTCAAACAAAACCAGTTTTTTTTGTATTCGTCATTAATTTTTTGATGTGTGACAGCCACTTGAATTTAACTCCTACATGAAAGAAATCCCCACTGTAACAAATAACGAGTAGTTAAAAAAATTGCCAAGAAGGGAGAATCCACCACGTCTCAGGCAGACTATTCCACTGCAAAAAACTGCATTAGTCAGAGTCTATTACCTCTGTCATGAGATGGAGTCTCTGGAATTGTGGCTGGTCATTGTGAAGATTAGAGTTCCTAAGTCTTCCATGTTGATTGCCCTTTATAGTACTGTTGATATTGATCAATTGTTCTCCTGGTTCTGCTCTCTTCACTTTGCCTCAGTTCATACAGGTCTTCCCAGATCTTTCTGAAACTGTCTCTCATTTTCTCTTATAGCACAGTATTATTCCATAACATTAATGTACCATAACTTGTTCAGCCATCTCCCACTTGATGAGCATCCTCCCAGTTTCCAGTTCTTTGACACCACAAAAAGAGCTGCTATATTTTTGTACATATGGGGGTCCTTTTCTTCTGATTTGATCTCTTTGTAGGACCCAGATCTTCTGACTCCTTGTCAAGCATTCTGTTTTGAGTTTAAAATGTCATAGAAGACTGAACCAGATTCACAGAATTTTGAGAGTTTGAAGGAACTGTGGAAGCCATCTAGTCCCAACTCTGTATGAAAGGAAATCATCAGTGTAACGTAAATGATGTGTGGTTGAAAACCTCCAAGGAGCAGGAACATGCTGCCTCTCTCAGTCAGCCCATTCTACTTTGGGAAAGCCCTGACATCAAGCCTAAATTTACCACTTTGTAAATTTTACTTGTTGCTCTTTATTCTTCCCTTTGGGGCTGAGAGGAATAAATCTAAACCCTTTTCCACATGACAGTCCTTCAAGTAATAGTTATCATTTAATGCTGCAAATACTTGAAGATGACTATCATGAATGAATGAATGAAAAAGCATTTATTAAGTGCTTACTATGTGTGACCTTTCTGAGTTTTTATTTCTCTATGCTCTTCATACTCATTTTCTTCAACTAGTCCTCATATGACATAGATTCAAACCTTTTACCATCCTACTTACTCTACTCTAGTCACTCCCTAGCATTTCAGTGTTCTTGAAGCATGGAAGCTAGAACAAGAGGATTTGTGTTACACAGATGGTTTTAGCCTTGTCATGAGTAAGCTGAGTCTGTGGGTAATAATAGAAAATAAGTCTTAATTAAATTCTAAATCATATCTTTGTTTCTTTCCAGGGAAGATGACCTTCCACCGAAATGTACTTCATCTGCCAAAGCTTTCCATGCCGAGGTCTCATCTTCAGAGAATAACACACTGACCTCCTCTAATACCTACAATAGTCGCTACTGGAACAACAACCCCAAAGTTCATCATACCATGGAGTCTTATGGCCACCTTGGAGACTTGCATCAGTCCTTCTCTCTCCACTCAGGCAGTGCCAATATACCATCTATCTATGCCAATGGAAGCCATCTGGTTCCACCTTCAGTGAAAACTCTGGTTGTCACTGCCAACAAAGCACCATCACCACAGGTCACATCCAGGAGCAATGGCTCCATCAGCCGGAAACCTCGGTCACAGCACACACACTCCTATGCCGTGAGCCAAACCACTCTAGAGCGAATTGGTGCAGTGCCCGTCATGGTGCCAGCCCAGAGTAGAGCAGGTTCACTCGTATAGAGCTGAGATAATCCAGGAGAAGAAGATCTCACTATAGAAGGGGTAGAATGCTGGAAAGGAGATTATTTTCCTCATCCTCACATCAGTTTAAAAACAATGCAGTGGGCAGAGCTGTGCATCGCTCCATCTTGAGATTTGCAAGAAAACAAAAGAAAAAATGGGACAGAGACCCTCCAGTATGACGATTCCACTCTACCCTGTGAATCCATTGGGTTCTTACTACAAAGTCAAGTCTCATAGATGTGCCAAGCCCAGGGAGGAAGTAAAGAAGTCAGGTAAAACTCAAATTCCAGTCCAGAGGAGCTTATTTTCTAATCTATACCTAACTTGCTTTTTTTATTTCTTTTAAAAAGAGAACTGAAGTGCCAGGTGGTATTTGAAAATTGAAAACCACTTTGGAAGAAAGGTTCCTATGGAGAAGTGATGTTCTAAGCATCCCTATGGGAAGGGGGTGGGGCAGAAATGGTTCATATTGACCCTCTCCCCTCCAAAGTCTCAGTGACAAAAGCACACACAAAGAGCAATACTTATTGAGAAGCAGGGAGAAAAGAAGGTAGCTCCATCAAGATTTCCGTTCCTATTTATTTATCTTTTCTCTTGAACCATCTCATATTTAGACCATTTCTCTAATATTTAGGATCGATGACTGCCTTTTCTTTCTAGGATTGGCTTTATGCCCAGGGCCACCAGAGCTGTTTGTTTATTCATTATTTCCCAGGGAAGACAATATTTTGGGAAGAGGACTATTTTTGGGGAAGGAGGATGTGAGGCTGAGCACAAAGAAATAGATGTTTGAGAATCAGTGTTCATGCTTAGTGAGTTAGGTAACATTTTTATCACCCAAGAGCTGTTTTATGTTTTATGTTGTGGTTCCTACGATTCAGGGAAGGCAACCTTCTGGGGCTGTAGCATTATAGGGCACTTTCTCTGTATAGGGCTGTCTGTGGGTCTCCCTTGTTATCACACTAGGAGAGCAGCACACAATACCTCTTGCATTGAGGCAGATAACTTAATTCTCATTTGACAGATAGATGTTCCTAGACAGTTGGAAGGGAAGGGTGAAGTTAATTTTTTTTTAAAGAAAAAAATATATTTTTTGGCAAAGAGAAAAGGCAGAGACAAATGGGAAGATGGAGTGGTTGTGATGTTTTTCCAGGTTGTGATATGCTCCTGCTCACACACTAAGTAAGGCCTGCCCAATCTCTGTGACAGCTCAGGGTTGCCATTTTGCACAGGGGTTTACCCAAAGGCGTCTCACACTTCTGTAAAAGTATTCCTTTTCTCCAGAATGAACCAGCTTGGGTCTCTACACAGTCCAGATTCACTGAGAAATTTGCCAGCTTTCCACATCATTTTGTGCTGTGTAGACCTGCCCACAGGTAATGTGTTTGGTAACTGTAGAGCCTTAATCAAACCAGACTGCTCAAAGCACAAGCAGCCGGTTCTGGCATATGATTACTTCCTATGTAGCTTATCCAGAATACTGGACCCATAATTCATTTTAAAGCAAGTTCTTCCAGGATGTCTCTTCCCCTCCCTTTCCACTAAACTTTCCTACCCTTCTTACCACACCCATCTTTTTGGATCAGCATAGTCATCTTTGGAGATGGTTTTCTGGGCCATGATTGGACATGATGTTGTGCCTTCCTTGCACAAAAAGAAGAAAAATGTTCCTCTCTTTACCAGGATAATTTTTAAGAAGGCCAGACTCCAAAATCATCCTCTCAGATATTCCAGTATCAATATGGACTTGGATTTGCTTTTGTGTACTACTTCTTATTCCATTTGACTGCTCTTGGCTTTGTAAAAATCTAAATTAAAGAAATGAATGCCTATACTTTTATAAAGTAAATGGAAAATTCTGACGTTGTAAAGGAGGCACTGTCAGTTGTTATTCAGGAAGCTGTATCGGTCATTCTGTAGAGAGAATCTTCTCTTGTATTTCTTTATTCTTTCTAATTGTCTAAAATTCAATAAAAGTTTTATTCATATACAACAAGTTTCGTTACTTAAAAAAATTAATGTTTTATTTTTCCCAATTACATGCCAAAACAATTTTAACATACTTTTTTCAAATTTTGAGTTTCACATTCTCGCTCTCCCTTCTTTCCCAAGCCCCCCATGGGAAAGCAAGCAATTTGTCATAACTTATATATGTGGAGTCATGCAAAACACATTTCCCTGAAAGTTATGCTGTGAAAGAAAATAAAAACGAAAAACAACCCCAAGAAAAATAAAGGAAAGGTATCTTTGACCTGCATTCAGTCTCCACTAGCTCTTGTCTGGAGACGCAAAGCACCTTTCATCGTACGTCGTTTCGGGATTGTCTTGGATCATTGTCTTCGATATTGCAGAGAATAGCGAAGTTAATCACGTAGAGCATCACGTGGTATTGTTGTTAAAGTCCTGCTCATTTCAGCATCCTACTTGTTTCTTGTAACACAACAATGGTGCATCACAATCATATACAACAATTTGTTCTGCCATTCCCAAGTTGATAGACATCCCCTCAATTCCCAATTCTTTACCACCACTATAAATATTTTTATGCCTGTAAGGTTCTTTTCCTCTTTGTTTTTCTTATCACTTTGTGATACAGACCTAGTAATGCTATTGTCATTATTTTTTAAAAGCTGTCTTCACTATTAATAAACTTATTCTTATGCCTCTTCACAACTCAGAAATATTTTTCAGACTACCCATTGACCACACAATAAAATGTACCTTCCTTTGCCAAGCATTCAAGGCCCTCCATATTCCAACCTATTAGCCCTTTTCCCCTGTAATAACTTTACACATCATTCAAATTGGATGAACAGATAGTCAAGAAACATTTATTAAGCACTTTCTATCTGTTGGGTACAACACTAAATTCAAGGAATAAAAAACTTGGGCAAAAACAGTGCTTTCTCTCAAGGAGTTAGTTAGATTCTAATGTGAAAGAGAGTATGTAAATAAAGAGGTATGTGACCTTAGGAAGACTTACCAGCTAAGTATACCAGGCAAAGCCTTGTGCAGAGGGTAATGTCTGAGTTGAGTCTTGAAGGAAGCTGGAGATGCTGAGAGGCAGAGAATGAGGAGGAAGAGCATTCTAGGTAGAGAGAAATCAGTGCAAAAGTTCAAAGAAGGGAGAGTAAAGAATTCAGTGTGGTAGAATTGTCAAGGGCACATGGATGAGAGCTGTTTCGGTTAAAAATCATTCACTCTCTACCTCCCTCTCCCCAGCTCATTTTTTTTGTTATCTGTGGTTTAGTCATTTTTAGTCATGTCTGAGATGTTTTCTTGGCAGATACTGGAATGCTTTGCCATTTCCTTCTCCAACTCATTTACAGATGACACTGAGGCAAACAGCGTTAAGTGACTTGCCCAGGGTCACACAGCTAGTAAGTGTCTGAGACCAAATTTGAACTTTGGTGTTCCTGACTCCAGACCCAGAACTCTATCCACTGGCCCACCTGGCTGCCCTTGATTCACTTAGCTATCATTAAAGGCTTAATTTTACGATGCCTTCCCTGATAAATATAGCTAGAAGTGACCTTTTTGGGATCTGAATTCCAATTACACTTACTGCCCATATCAGTCATGGTATTTATGTACACATAGGTCTTTACTGGATTGTAAACACCTAGAAACCGAACCCCACATCAAATAGCCAAGTGCCTTGAAAATAGTAGGCTCCCAATAAATACTTGTTGAATTAAACAAAATCAGCTTGGTCAAAATAGCTTTGAACATTGCAGTGAGAAAGAGAGACAGAGACAGAAGAAGAAAGAGAGAGCGAGCCCAGGCACCTCTGAAGGCACAAGTACCATCAGGCTGCATTACTGGATGGCTTGTTGGGGTGTTTGGGGATTTTGAGGTTTGGCCCCAGCATAATACCAAGGATTACAGAACCTTGTCCTTAGATATGCTGTACCCTAGAGATGGTGTTCTGAATGTGAATGCTACATTATTTATGAAGCATGTTTTATTTCTTTCAAAAATGTGTTTTATTGATGTTCTTTTCACAGGATCTCAGTGTGCAGATCACAGACTTAGAGCTAGAAGGGACCTTAGAGGAAGTTCAGTCCGAGTCCCTTATTTTACAGATGAGGAGCTGAGGTTCAGCATGATTGTGGTCTAATAATTCATAGCTACTGGGTGACAGAAATAGAATTTGAACCTGTTTCCTCTGATCCCAAGTCCAGCTCTCCATAATAACAGTAGTGCTTACTGTGTACCAGGCACTTTTCCAATTATAATCTCACTTGATCCTCATAACAACCTTGGATGGGAGGTGTCATCATTATCCCGATTTTACAGATGACAAAACAGAGGTTAAGTGACTTATCCACCATCACACAGCCAATAAGTATCTCAAGCTGGATTTGAACTTAGGATGGATTCCCAACTCTAGGCCTGACTTTCTCTCCCCACTGTGCCACCTAGCTGCCCCATACTATTCCTACTTATTTTTTTACACTATTTGAATTTTCCAATGACCTCCCTCCCCCTACAATATAATTGTCCCTTGTAACAACTAAGTACAGTGAAACAAAATTAATTTAGCACATTGGGCATGTTGGAAAGCATTTACCTTGTTCAGCAACTGCTGTCTACCACCCATTGCCAGGGGTGGGACACGTGCTTCCAAAACATCAGTTCTTTGGAAGTCACAGCTGACTAGGAATACTTTATGCAGCCACAGATGCTATTATAAGTAGTCACTCCAGAGAGAGACTCCTGAAATGGGAGGTGGGAGATGGAGGGCTTTCTAACAGCATCACATTGGACAAGTCACTTAGCCTGTGTTAAGTGAACTAAATACCTGCCTCTTCCTATTTCACAAGAAGGCTGAGATGATAAATACAACCTTCAGAGGAAAAAGGTGCCTTGTAAATCCAACAGTGTGACTATTTATAACTATTCCTCACAACTCTCCTGTGAAGTAGGTATGATTTCCCTTATTTTGCAGATGAGAAAGCTATGGTATGGTGAATATAACTTCTTATTCAAAGGAACAAGGTTAGGTTCAGTCTAAGTCAATAAGTATTATGTGGCTGTTGTGTCTTCAGGCATTGAGCTAATAAAAAAAATTTCTGTATCATAACATTTTATTTGTAGGTCACTATATATGTATATTTCCATATATAAGGTATGTAAATGAAATATTTAAATAATTTTGCTGATGTTTTAAGGTTGACAGTGTGCTTACAAATAAGATAATATTTGTGAAAAGAACTTAGTACAAGTGCCTAGCACATATTAGCACTATATAAATGTTTATTTTCTTTCCTTATGACATTGCACTGTGAGGTGGGTGGTATCATCATTGTTAGCCCCATTTTATAAGTGAAGAAATTGTGACTTAAGAAAAGTGAATTCACTTGCCTTCTCTTCACACTGTTGGTAAAAGCTATTTTTTGCCAATTCCCCAAATCAGTCCTCTTTCTATACCCAGCAGAACTAGTAGGAAACAGTTAAGAGGCTGTCCTTCCCCTTACTCCCTGCTTTCCTGCCATTTTAGGGGCAGGGAGTCAGGGTCAGTGTCCAGCAAGGAGGATGGAAAGGCCTTACCATCTGCCCTGCTATTACGCCCTCTAGACCATCAGCACAGTCATATAATCTGCTATTGTCAATGAAAACCCTTGAGTCTTTATATACTTTCTTAAGACTATGAGGCCCTTCCATCCACCTTGCAGTGTTACCTCTCCAACTTAGAATGTGAAAGTCTTGAAAGTAGAGATTGTCTTTCTTTGCTGTTCACTTCCCGCTGGCACATAGTGTTTAATGAATGACTTTTCATTCATTTATTCATACTATCCCATGTTATCTCTAAGAGAAGATTAATGAATTGGGGAAGGGGGGCAGTCTAAACTACCAAATTGGATTGTTAAGGGAAAATAGTTCACTTTGAATTTTCTGTACTTTCCACCTTAACTGCTCAAATTTATCAGACTATTGCTAACCCTAATGTACTTTAGGTCATGTTTTCAGTTTTGTACATTCATCCAAATCTCAACTGTAACTAAGTACTATGACTAAATTCTTTAATAAAATTAAGTTTATTGAATGCAGGATTCATGTACAGGAGCATTTTAGGGGCGAAAGACTATTAAAGAGAAAATATAGAGAAAATATTTCCTATTTCTGGGTCTTTGTATCCCCTTAGCACAGTACCTGTTGCTTAATAAATGTTTGTAGAATGACTGACAGACTATGGCCCTATTTGTTTTTTTTCTGTTTCCAGCATATTAAAAAATTCAACATTTACTTTCCTGATCATCAGATTTTAATTGCTTTAAAGCTTTGTTGTCTTGTGCGGCTACCTCATATTTACTGTGACAAAGGCAAAGCATCTTAGGTTTCCTAATAGTCATTCTTTGTTTATTTCCTTTCTCTTCCAAAATATTTTTAAAAAATGAAATTTAATTGGGTTAAATGTAAAGTCATATAGTTAGGGCCAAACATTCAACTGCCCAAATATATTTTGGTTCTTCTCATCCCTTGAAAAATTGTAGTCTGCTCTTTTCCAGGATTGTGGGCTCCTCTTGCATCTCCTGTTCTTATGCTCACCCCTTGTTCCTTTAGCCACACATTTATATAGAGGTCTCTATCTCGGAAAGAGGCAGCCTGGTGCCAGAAGGAACACTGCAAGTCAAGACACTTCGGTTTTAGTTCCAACTCTTCTATAGACTAGCTCAGTGACTTGTGATACGTCTTTCTGGGACTTGGTTTCCTCATGTATAAAACGAAGGGTGATTAGGTGATTGCTATTGACTCTTTCAGCTCTAAGTTGATGAGCCTATAATCCTTCCAAATGTAAAATTTTAAATACTTTCCTGTCAGTCCTTGATCCCCCTAGTTGTTAGTATATCCCCTCCTCAAATTCTTCATAGAATATTTTGAATTTTTCCTTGCCTTATTTTTCCCTCACTATTTATTGTACTCATCAGTGTACATATTGTATCCTCCAGTGTAATACAAGCCACTTGAGAGGCGATAAGGTCTAGATACATTAGACCTGTTTAATTTTTTTCTTCTTTATTTTCAACATCTAGCATAGGGCCTTTAACATTGTAAGTGAATTAATATATTGAATTGAATCAACAACTTAGTATGTTTGTGATTCTGTACTGACTGTCCAATCGCTGGTGGGCCATTTGTAGCACTACAGCTACAATTCTAGTCTTTTTGACTTTGTAAGCACTACCTTTCTGGTAAGTTCTGACTTAAGTTTTGTTAGATAATATCAGACCCAAATAATCATTTTTAGATAATGAAATGCAGTTATCAAAATATCAAAAAAAATTTTTAATCACAAAAATTCAATTTCTCCTTTACCTCCACCCCAATCAATTGAAAATGAAAGACAAACAAAACCCCTGTTATAAACATGAAAAGTTGAGCGAAACCAGTTTGCACTTTGGCCATGTCCAAAAGTGCCTCATTTTGTACTTTAAATCCTTCATCTCTCTACAGGAAATAGATAGATATCATGTTTAATCATTAGTCCTTTAGAATCAAGATGGTTGGTCATTATACTTATCAGTACCTAATTCTTTTTTTTTTTGAGGTAATTTATTACATTTTAGTTTTCAACATTCACTTGCATAAGTTTTAAATTTTCTCCCTCTCTCTTCCTCCCCTCCACAAGATGGCATACAATCCGATATAAGCTCTATACATACATTCCTATTAAACACATTTTCACATTAGTCATGTTGCATCGAAGAATTATAATGAACGAGAGAAACCATGAGAAACAAAACAAAACAAAAAAGACAATTGCTTAGCTCTGCATTCAGACTCCTCCATGGTTCTTTATCTGAATGTGGATGGCATTTTCTATCATGAGTCCTTTGGAATTGTCTTAGATCCTTGCACTGCTGAGCAGGGATAAGTCTATCAAAATCAGTCATTGTACACTGTGGCTCTTACTATGTACAATGATCTCCTGGTTCTGCTCAATTCACTCAGCATCAGTTCATGTAAGTCTTTCCAGGTTTTTCTGAAGTCTTCCTGTTCATCATTTCTTATAGCACAATAGTATTCCATTACATTCATATACCATAACTTGTTCAGCCATTCCCCAGTTGATGGACATCCCCTCAATTTCCAATTCTTGGCCATCACAAAGAGCTGTTATAAATATTTCTGTACATGTGGGACCCTTTCTCATTTTTATGATCCTAGAAGCGATATTGCTGGGTCAAAGAGTATGCATATTTTTGTAGCCCTTTGGGCAATTTTCTAAATTGCTCTTCAGAATGGTTGGATTAGCTCATAGCTACACCAACAATGAATTAGTGTTTCAACTTCCCCACGTCTTCTCTAACATTTATCATTTTTCTGTTTTGTCATGTTAGCCAGACCAACAAGTGTGATGTGGTACCTCAGAGTTGTTTTGATATGTGTCTCTCTAATAGTGATTTAGAGCATTTTTTCCTATGACTATTGATAACTTTATTTTCTTCCTCTGAAAACTGCCTTCATTTCCTTTGACCTTTTTCCAATTGGGGAATGACCTGTAGTCTTGTACATTTGACTCAGTTCTCTATATATTGTAGAGATGAGGGCTTTATCACAGATACTTGTTGTAAAAATTCTTTCCCTACATCTTTTCTGTAAAAATTCTCTTCTGCTTCCCTTCCAATCTTGGTTGCATTGGCTGTGTTTGTGCAAAAGCTTTTCAATTTAATGTAATCAGACTTATCTATTTTGCATTTCACAATGTTCTCTAGAGTTACTAATTTGTTCAAAGTTGTTTAACTAACTTCTGATTCTCTTCATGTCTTTCTGCAGGTTTCGCTCAAACTGTTCCCCTCATCATTTCTTTTTTTAAAAAGTAAGTTTTTGTTGATATTTTCTGTTTCTTACATTTCTATAGTATTCTTTGAGTCCTTCCCTCTTCTCTTCACAGAGAACTGTTCCCTATGACAAATAGCATATTTTTTGGACAAGAAAAAGAAAAAAAAGCACAAGTGACATTGAAAAAGTTCAAAAATATATGGAATTTGTAACATTTGTGCAATTTATAATCCACTTCCACAAAGGGGCAGGTTGGAGATATCTTATATGTCTTCGAGTCTCATTTAATCTTTATAATTTTGTTTCATTTACTTTTAATTTTTTTGTTGTTATTCTTTCCATTTACATTGTTATAGTTATGTGCATATTGTTTTCTTGGCTCTGCTTACTTTACTCAGCATATTTTTTCATTCTTTCATATTCATCACACACACCACTTCTTAGAGCACATTGATATTTCATCCTACTCATGTTTCACATGCTTTTTAGCCATTCCCTAATTGATAGGCATGTGCTTTGTTTCTAATTCTTAGTTATTACAAAAAGTGCAGTTTGGAGTACGTAGGGACTTTTTTTTCATGGATTCCTTGAGGTACAAGCCCAGTAATGGAGTCTCTGACCCAGTGGGTATGAACATTTTAGTAACTTTACATGATTCCAAATTTCTTTCCAAAGTGGTTAGACTATTTCACAGCTCCACCAATAATGTATTAGTGTGCCTGTCTCCTCAGGTTCATTTCCACGTACATTTCTCCTATTATTAGTGATTTGGGGCATTTTTTTATGTGACTGTGAATACTTTGCAATTCTTTCAGAACTGTCCATATCCTTGGACCATTTGTTTATTGGGGAGTGGCTATTAGCCATATGTATGATTATTGTTTTTGTATCTTAGATACCAAACCTTTGTCAGAGAAATTTGATAGCAAGGATTTTTCTCCCCTTTGACCATTTCCCTTTTTACATTAATATTGTCTTTGCAGAAGCTTTTCATTTTCAAGTTACCTCTTCTATGGTAAACACAGTATTATGTTCCTTCAGTTACTTTAATCTTTTTTTCCCTTTTTTTAGGTGGCCCTGTTCCCCTTGGTTCTCTTCATCTCAATTCTGCTTTCCTCTTCTTGTTTGGTATATTTCCCCTTCCTCTTCTCCCCTTCAGCTAATTCTCTTCCTTAGTTTTCGAATTTCATTTTTGTGCCCCTTTTCCAAAAAGGAGTTTTCTCACTCTTTCATTATCCATCTTTTCTGTCTGTTTACACTAGACTTTCAGTCTCTGATTCATGACTTCTAAAATTGTCTGATCTCTTTTCTCTGTATTCTTCATGCAGTCAAAACTTCTAAGGTGCACATTCTTGACTCTCCTCTCCGGACACTTTCTGCCACTTCCTAGAGCTTGCCCCATTGATTCCCCTTTTCCATCATCTCACTTCCAGGACAGTGCCAATTACTGCAGGTGTCAGAGAGGACACTGCCCCCATCGTAGGGATCTTTTCCCTTCTCCCCTCCTAAATTCTTGATTATACTGCCCACCACTGAACCACACACACCCTTTCTTGTTGATCTTTTTTTTTTTCTATGTTTACCTGAAAATCTCTTTGTGTCCATGCTCTCCCATTCCTCCAAATATCAGTTGCCCTTAGAGGTTCCAACTCTTCACCTCTCAGGATAAGTTGATTTTTCAAGCACTAAATCCCCCAGGCCTCATCCGAGGTAAGATCCTTACCTCCCTTCACTGACCATCTCTCTGTACTGTAGTCCTACAAAAAAAAAAGCATTGGTTCACCTGAAGGCAGGTTATCTGGGTTCTATGTATAACATCCCTGTCTCCTTCCTCAGTGTCATCTCTACTATATTTCTGCCTTCACCTTTCTCCTTGTGTACATTTAGAAAGAAGTTTCTTATGGGTCTCTATTGTCACTCTGTTCCCTTTACTGTCCCATCTTGCTACATTTAGTCACTCCTATATTTCTGTTGTTTGGAATGTTTGAGAAGCAAATAATCTCTTCATTTCTGGTCCTCTTTCTGAAATTGTCAAACTCTTCTTTATTATAGAACCATCTATCTTTTGTCCTTATAGTTAATACTATAGACTTTTTATAGACTGTCCTAATCTAGACTGGATTCTGAACTCCATCACTGTCCAGAACACATTATTCCATTCCCTCATTTTTCTAGTGGGTATAGAATAGTCTTCTGTTATTCCAACATTCTTTCCTTTGTATTTGTTGGTCTTTCCCTTGATGACTTGCAGAACTTGAATTGTTAAATTTAACTACTATGTGTCTTGGAATTTGCAGCCTTGGGTTTTTTTTGTTTTTGGAGACAATCTGTGAGTTCTTTCAATTGGAATTTCATTTTTTGTGTTTGAAGTTCTGGTCAATTCTCTTCTGTTAGTTTCTTTATGATGCTGTTGAGATTTTTTGTTCTGTCATATTCTTCTGGGAGACCTATAATCCTTAGGTTGTTTTTGTATATCTTTTCTTTGAGTTCAGTGTGCTTAAACAGGGAGGATATTTTCTTTTAATGTCATTGTTTATTCCTTCTCTTCTTCTAGATTGTCCTTCACTTCTGTATATTTGCATTCCTGGTCTATTATTTTCTCTTTTATTTCTTTGCTGAGGTTTGTCATTGCAGACTCAAGTTTTTCTATTTTGTTCATTGTTTTTGCTGTGTAGAACATAAATTCTGCTCTCACAATTCTTATTTCTCTTTTAAATCATTTAAAACAGTATATTGTGGTTCCGCATCTCTTCAGATTCCTTAGGGTCCTTTGTCTGCTGGGTCATTTTCCTTTATTTTGCATAATAATTCACACCTTAGATACCTGAACTCATTTACTAAATCTGGAGACCATGTTTTTCTTTTGTTGTTACAGTTTTTTTTTTCTGTTGATTTATCTGTTCACATTCAAGGACTTTTGAGAGTTCTTCCTAAAATCTTTGGTATTTCAATTCTTTCTTTCCCTCCTTGTTTTCCTTATCACTCATTTCCTGCTTCACTTCCCTCTAATTTTGGTTTCCTTAGATGCTGTCTCTCAAAGCATTTGAACTTCCCCTTATACTGGGAAATTCATGGTTCTCCAGCTTCATTTTCTGCACCAACTGACTTTTGGGTGATCAAATTGGCCCCAACTGGATGCTGTGCTTTTTCCTTCAGGCTTGGTGGAGTATGAAGGGTTAAGGGAATATAAGATCATCCTGTCCATTTATAGGCCTATGTGACCACATGTGTTCCCTTTTGTCCTTGGAACAGGGGTTGCGTTCCCAGTCTAAAGGCACATAGGCATTTCAATCACAGATGTCTCTCTGCTTTGAGCTCTGGCCCATTTCACAGCTGTGATAGATTCTGAGGCACATAGAGCCCTGGCACAGAGCCCATCAGGTGCTGAGCCAATTAGGCACTAGGCTTTCAAGCTTTTTGGCCAATCAGGGGCCGAGCCTTTGTTATATATTCTGAGAGGTTGCTGTTTTGTTTTGGAGTTCACTCATCAGAAAAATGTTCCACTTGAGGACTTTGTGATTTCCAGGAGAGATTCTGGGTAGCCATTGTTAGCCGCCCCCCACCCCCCAACCCCCCCATCTATAAATGTAAACGTAGACCCAGATGATGGTGTTCCCTGGTCTGGTGATGTATGTACCTTTTCTTTCCTTTGACAGTTGGAGCCCTGTCTATTGGATTCTTTCTTGAATACTCACTTCTTTCTACTTATATATCTTTATCTTTCTTCATTGTTTAATTAAGGTAAGATTATTAACCCCTTTGACGCTGTCTTTCTTTTAGAAAAGCTGATCAAGAACCTGTGTTAGCAGCCCTTCTGTGGGCTGGTGTTATGGCCTTACACCTACACAGCAGCTGCTGGTATCCCTACCAATACAGAGGGCTGCACAGTCTCCCACATGCATGGTGTCATGTCGTGGTGACCTGTTTGATTTCCTCTGTTCCTCATTTCCCTGGACCACCACAGGCAGCCCAGAGCCTGTTCTCCCTTGACACCAGCAGTTCAGAACCTGTAGTTCTGTGCTTCTAGGTTGGTGCACTCAGCAGGTCTTTGCTCCTGAAGGACTGTGATCAAGCTGGCAGTTGAGGTCTAAGCAAACTTCAGCAGTTTGGAGCCTAGCACCATAGCACTAGAAAGAAAGACAGATTGAAGACGAAAGTGTAGGGGTAGTTTTAATGTAAGCCTATATCATCCATAAATGTACAATTAACCTATATACATACCTTCACCAAGGCAAGATGTGTATTGTCCTTTTGTGACTCACCTTCCCCTTTCATACTTGTTCATTTTAATCTGATTTAACTTTTATGAAAGGTTTTATTTTGGGGGATGGGGGAAGTGTAAGAAGTAGCTATACTGTGTGATTTGTCCTGGGCCCTTTGAGTTTTCTGTAATAATCTCTAGATTTATTTGACCCATAGGGTTGGCTTTGCTAGCTCCAGATAAATCTTACTGAAATGTTATTTTCATTTCATCACGTTCCTGCTCAGAAACCTTGAATGGCTTTCCAGCACTTAAACAATAAAGTCTAGGCACCAGACTGGTAACTAGGGTAGGGTGACTGAGCTTTGGCTCAGGGCTCAGTAGCTGACAATATATAAACTCTCATCAGTAGTAGCAATGGACCTGGAGTATCCTACTCATGAGAGGTTCGTCTCTTAAGTCTCTCCTTGCCTTGTTCCCACCCTCTCCAGTCTCCAGTTGTTTGCCCTAGATGCTGTGTGGTGCTGGTTGTGGGCCTCAATCACCAGCCTGACCTTCGAGGTTTTTAAAATTTTGGTCCTAAATTACCTTCCTTATCTTACTTCTCACCACTCTCCTACATGAACATTCTACCCTACCCTGACCGTAACTTGGCAATGACAAAAGCTGTAACTTAATGAATACTTCATAAATATTTTCAGAAACATTCAAAAGGTTCCGTGCATGTTCAGTGCATTTCCTTTCTAAGGAAACTAGTTTTTGAGACTCCCTCAGAGTTGGATTGTGATTTTCAGTACTAGCCTTAGTAGGTCCTAACTTTTTGAGAGTCCTTCTGTTTCTGTCCCTGAAAGTCCACCTTTAGCTTCTACCTTTAAGAGAATCACTTTGCTTTGAACATTCCTCTCTTGATCATCCCTGGAACAGGCCATTTCCATTCTGGCCCCTACCCCCTTATCCAAACTCTTTACCTCTGCTTTGCAAATGTTATAGGAACATAGATCTGAAGCTTTTAGACTTAGGAGACCGTCTAGTCTAATCTCTCCTCTTATTATAGTCTAATCTATCATACTGAGGCTCATGTGGTTAAGTGACTTGTCCCAAGGTCACGTAGGTAATAAGGATCAGAGGCAGTATCTTACCCTGTCCCAGTCCCATCCTAGTCCCCACCCAAGGATAGCAATGACTACAGCAGTCTTAAATAGTATAGAAATAGTGCCTTGGAAGTCCCTTCATTCTCTGTGCTTTCTCACCTTGGAATATCCCTCCATCCTGAGGTCAATTTCTTTCTCCCATTAGTGAGTTCCTCCCAGAATTTTCCTTCTGAAGCATGTTACCCTGCCTCCTCCCAGCTCTGCTTGTGACTCTGGATTTTTATCACCATATCCCCATGGGGGGCAAATTCCTTTCCTCCCCATGCATCCTCTAGCTTCCACCAATGAGCTTTTCCATACCCTTTTATTTGCTAACTTCCCCTATTAGAATGTCAGGTCATTGAAGACAGGGACCTTTTCCTTTTGCTTGTATTTGTATCTTGAGTCCCAGGTCACTGCTTAGCACATAGTAAGAGCTTAATAAATGCTTGTTGATTGCCTGACTGACTTCTTGATGAGCTGAATAACTTACTCAGCATGACCAGATAGGTTGCCCTAATGCTCATGCTTCTGCAATAAGGAAAAGAGTTAAAATCCCACTGAAAATTTTGAAATTCAGAGGGAGATCTGAAAAGCCTGGGTCAGTATTGCTTCCACCCCTCACCCCACCAGTTTACAGGAATCAGATTTATTTTTGGAAGCCTGGGTTTGTGGGTGGGGTTGGGAACTTGGTTTTCTCACAAGACTCTTTTTCCAGAGAACTTTTGAAGTGACTGGGTATGAAAGTTCTCATTGTAAAATTTTGCCCCTGACAACTATAATGAGTTAGTAAGTCTACACATAATTCTGCAGGCTAGGAGAGGAGAATTCTTCATTAACAATGCATGGATTTGTGATGGCACTTTCACCAAAAAAGAACAGCATTACTAATGCTTCTGCAGCTTTTTCTTTTACATCCTTCACTTTTCTTTCTTTTTAAAAAAAGTTATTTATTCAGGGAAAGATTTCTTTTGGTTAGAATGCCAGTTAGAATGCCAAGTGCTGAGAAGCAATGAATGTTTAGATTGGTACAAGGCATATTCAGATATTTAGGATGTGTTATTACTAACACTTTGTTTTCATCCTCACACTGAAGGAGAAATGTTAAATTTCAGGATGAGGAATGATCAGGAGGTAAAGAGTTTCTTCTCAGTTGATAGAACATGAGAGAGGGGAACTCTTTCACATTGCTACAGCTCTAATTACTTTATTCTACATGACTGAAAAAGAAAAATCC
Organism: Potorous gilbertii; assembly: GCA_028658325.1. Lineage (NCBI taxonomy): Eukaryota > Metazoa > Chordata > Mammalia > Diprotodontia > Potoroidae > Potorous > Potorous gilbertii. The sequence continues at coordinate 289,054,370 of CM053771.1, forward strand.
CTCATCGTGACTGAAAAAAAAAATGAACTAATTTATCAGTTTCATCTTACACTGGGAAAACAATATGATATACCAAGCAAAGAGATGAACAGTTTTCTGGGGATATTTTGTTTGGAAGGATGGGGAAGGACTTGTCTTTACTCTCCTGTCAAGGATCAGAGGGTTATAGATTTAGACCTCTAATGGACTCTGAGAACATTTGATTCAATACTAATATTTTTAGGGGGAGCAAACTGTGTCTCATAGAGGTGAAATACCTTACTAGAGGCCTCACAGGTGGTAAGCAGCTAGTTTTCATTCCAGGTTCTCTGATTCCAAGTCCAGACCTTTCCCCTTACCCTTGAACCAAAGAAGGGTTAAATCTCATAATATTCAGTCTTTTCTAAGGGCCCCCAGTGGCCTCTGAGTGGAGGCATCTTACTGTGCCTGGCTTGGAATCAGGAAGGTCTAATCCATAGTCAAGTTCAGTTTGTTACACTTATTAGTTCTATAACCTTGGCTAAGTCACTTAACTTTTTTATGCCTCAGAAAACTAGAACTTTTCTGCTCTTTACTAGCTTGAGTGAAGGAACATTATATTGATGCAGAGAAAGGAGGACTGGGGGAACAGTCTGGAAGCTGATCCATAGGATTGTAGGAGCTTGGATTTAGAGTTCTGAGGATGGGGAGAGAGAGGGTTCTTAGAGGTCCTAGGGCATGACTTCCTTTTACAGATGCAGCGTGTGCATAGAGGTTAAATGACTTGCCTAAGGTCACAGAGGTAGCAGGTGACAAAGCCAGGATTCAAACCCAGGTCCTCTGACTCCAATGCCACAGCAGGTTTTTCTTCTTTATTCTTCCTTTCACCCCCCTACTGGACAATCTTTCCCTCTTTCCAGGAAGGTGTGAGGAAAAGTCGAAAAGTGAGAGACCCCTGCAGGATAAGACCAGGGTATTCTTGCAGAGAAAACAGAAGACAACCCTACGGCAGACCTCACCGACTTACAGTGAGATGATTTCCTTTACTCACGAGGCCAGGAGGCTGAAACAGCTATTCAAGCCAATGATGAATATTCCTGATGTGACACTGAATGAAGCACCGGCATATAAGAATACATTACAGTAGGGTTTTTAAGTGTGTGTGTGTGTGTGTGTGTGTGTGTGTGTGTGTGTGCGTGTGTCCTGAAATTAAGAACCCTTGATTTGGAAAACAAAGTTGTTAGAATTTTTTACAGTTATATAAGTTTAGAGATGCAAGGTAACTTAGAGAAAGTCCAATTTCCTTAATTTATATTTGGAAAAAGGGGCCCAGAGAAATCACCATTTGCCCAAACTTACGCAGCTAGATAATGGCACAGCACAAGTCTCCCGACATCCATCCTAGAGCTCTTTCTACTTCATGTAGTCATGGTGGAATATTGAATCTGAATTAAATAAGTTGTACTCAAGAAAACTGGGACACAAAGGGTTGTAATTTGCTTTTGCTTTCTTGAATTTCAAAAAGTCCTATCTGTCAGGTGGGTGGTGGAGTCAGGAAGACTATCACCTAATCCTTACCTAAATTCAAATTTTGACACTTAGCTGTGTGAGCCTGGGTTAGTCACTTGACCTCTGTCTGCCTCAGTTTCCTTACCTTAAATTAATGGATACTAATAAAACCTACATTTGAGAAGAATTCTTAAATTCATGTGTACATATCAGGGGCTCTGTTGGCAGGCTAGAGAAAATCACAGCGTTGATGTAAGGATCAAATGAGATGCTATATGTTAATTAATTTGCAAACCTTTAAGTGCTATATAAATGCCAGTTATTATTAATTATTGCCACCTTCATCATCATTATTTGTATTTCTTGAGCTGTATTTTCAAAAGCTGTCTTGAGTAGGCAGAAGGAAGGAGGGAGAGCATCCTAGGCAAAGGAGGCAGTAAGGAAGGATCTGAGTGTGCTTGGGTTGGAGGGTGGGGGGTGGGATGGCATCTAGGCTATTGGGTACCCAGCTCACCTGTATCTCTGCTATTTCTCCTGCCTTCCTAGTATTGCGGCTGCAATATGGATGACTGGCCACGAGATGGTGCCTGTGCAGTGCGGCAGCTGAACAGTCTTTGATCCCTTTAGAAGTAGCTTGTGAGAGGACTTCAAAACACAGACCCGAATTCTCTGAACCAGATCAAGCTCTTTATTAACAAAGCCTGGATCTTTGTAACCAGCCCTTGACAAATGGAATAACAAATATTTTTCAGTCCCATATTCAAAGAATTCAAACGTCTATAAGCAGTAAGGGCTGTTTTCATTCTAGTTTCTTGAAATTAGTTCTCTGATGTTCCCTGGAGAAAAGCTCATGATACCATCTTTAGGTCACAGCTTCCAGAGGATCCTTGTGTTTTCTGACTCTGCAAGCTAGCCCACTGCCTGTTGATTATAGCTGCCTTTTTGAGAATCACTTTGTCCTGGTGCTGGAAACTTAGCGGGAAGGTCTCTTTTTAGCTCATTTAAGCCATTTGGGGTGAGTTATCCTCCTTCAATTAAGCCATTTGAGAGAGTTATCCCAGGTAAAAAACGTAGATTGGGTGGAGATGGTGAAGTCTTTGAATGCCATTCTTTACCTGAGCTTTATTTTGCAGATAATTGAGATTTTGGAGTGGAGTGTTTTGGAAAATATGTTTCCAAATATCTTTCCTTTTTGGCTGTATACCCTTGGGAAAGTTACCTTATTTTATTGAACTTTAGTTTTATCATATGTAAAATGGAAAGGTTCATAGGATCATAGATATACAGATATAAGGGACCCCAGAGACCGTTTGAATTACAGATAAAGAAACTGAGACTGAAGGAGATTAATTTTTAAAAAAAATGTTTATTTTTAGATTTCAACATTCATTTCCACAAAATTTTGAGTTCCAAATTTTCTCCCCTTTTCTTCCCTCTCCCCATCCAATAACACCTTGCATTCTGATTACCCTTTCCCTCAATATACCCTCCCTTCCATCACACCCCTCCCTTCCCTTATCCCCATCTTCTCTCTTGTCTTGTACAGCAAGATAAATTTCTATACCCCATTACCTGTATTCCTTATTTCCCAGTTGTATGCAAAAACAATTCTCAACATTCATTCTTAAAACTTTGAGTTCCAACTTCTATCCCCTCCTCCCTTCCCACCCACCCATCCCCACTGAGAAGGTAAGAAATTCAACACAGGCCATACATGTGTAGTTTTACAAACCACTTCCTTAATAATTATGTTATGTAAGATTAACTGTATTTCCCTCCATCCTATCCTGCCCCTCATTTATTCTATTTTCTCTTTCAACCTTGTCCTTCCTCAAAAGTGTTTACTTCTAGTTGCTCCCTCCTGCCATTTGCTTTCCCTTCTATCATCCCTCCACAACCTACTTATCACCTTCTCCCCTACTTTCCTGTAGTGTAAAATAGATTTTCATACCAAATTTAGTGTTCATGTTATTCCTTCCTTAAACCAAATGTGATGAGAGTAAGCTTCACTTTTCCCCTCTATTGAAAAAACTTTTTCTTGACTCTTTTATGAGTCAAGTCTTTTATGAGAGATAATTTGCCCCACTCCATTTCTCCCTTTCTCCACCCAATATATTCCTCTCTCACCCCTTTATTTTATTTTTGTAGATTTCATCTCTTCCTATTCAACTCATCCTGTGCTTTCTGTAAATATTATCTATCCATGCAGGAGTATAAACAGTTCAACTTTAGTAAGTCCTTTACGATTTCTCTTTCCTGTTTACCTTTTCATGCTTCTCTTGATTCTTGTGTTTGAAAGTCAAATTTTCTATTCAGCTCTAGTCTTTTCATCAAGAGTGCTTGAAAGTCCTCTATTTCATTGAATGACCATTTTTCCCCCTGATGTATTATATACTCAGTTTTGCTGGGTAGCTGATTCTTGGTTTTGATCCTAGTTCCTTTGACTTCTGGAATATCATATTCTAATCCCTTTGATCCCTTAATATGGAAGCTGCTAGATCTTGTGTTATCCTGATTGTATTTCCACAATACTCAAATTGTTTCTTTTTAGCTGCTTGCAATATTTTCTTCTTGAACTGGGAACTCTGTAATTTGGCTACAGTATTCCTAGGAGTTTCTCTTTTTGGATGTCTTTCAGGAGGTGGTCAGTGAATTCTTTCAATATTTATTTTGCCCTCTGGTTCTAGACTATCAGGGTAGTTTTCCTTGATAATTTCATGAAAGATGATGTCTAGGCTCTTTTTTTGATCATGTTTTTCAGGTAGTCCTATAATTTTTAAATTGTCTCTCCTGGATTTATTTTCCAGGTCAGTAGTTTTTCCCATGTGATATTTCATATTATCTTCTACTTTTTCATTCTTTTGGTTTTGTTTTGTAATTTCTTGGTTTCTCATAAAGTCATTAGCTTGCATTTATTTGCTCCATTCTGATTTTTAAAGAGCTATTTTCTTTAGTGAACTTTTGAACTTCCTTTTCCATTTGGCTAATTCTGCTTTTTAAAGGAGCTTCTTCTCCTCATTGGCTTTTTGGACCTCTTTTGCCAGTTGAGTTAGTCTATTTTTGAATGTGTTATTTTCTTCAGCATTTTTTGGGGTCTCCTTTAGCAAGTTGCTAACTCACTTTTCATGATTTTCTTGCATTGCTCTAATTTTTCTTCCCAATTTTCCCTCTACCTTTCTTACTTGATTTTCAAAATCCTTTTGCATGTATATATGTATGTATGCATGTATATATGCAATATGATGTGGCATCCACAAAAATCTAATGAAATTTTGGGTTGCATTAAAATTGGCATAGCTTCCATATGTGTTGATTGACTGATTGAATGGAGAGGTTATAGACCCACTGTTCCCTTCCCTTATTAATATTTCCTCTGGAGTAGTATGTTCAGTTCTGTGCCTCACCATTTAAGAAGCTAGAGAGTGTCCAGAGGATGGCAACTTGGATGGTGAAAGACCTTGCGTCTGTGACATAAAGAGGAGCTGTTAAAAGAGTTGGGCACACAGCGTGAAGATGCATACATGATATCTATCATCAAGTATTTGAAAGGCTGTCATGTTGAAGAGTGATTTGATTTGTTGTTTAGTTCTAGGGGGAAAACCAGAAGCAATGGGTAGAACTAAAAAGAGATCGATTTGTTCTTGATGTCATGAAAATCTTCCTAATAATTAGAGCTGTCCAAAGTTGGAATGGATTTTCTTAAGAGTGAGTTCTCCCACCTTGGCAGAATAAAGTAAAAGTTTAAAAATAATCATATCTTTTGTCCAAATAATTCCACTGTTGGGATATTTCATACACACCCATTTATATATTTATGTACATATATATCAGACACACATATATGTAGATATACATATATCTCATACATCTTCTATAGTGTATATGTGTACCATACTTACATATGTGTGTATGTGCATATGTGTGTCCAATAATGGAATTATTTGGTCAAAAGGTAAGATTATTTTAAAACTTTCTCTTAACTCTGCCAAGAAAGAAGAACTATCTTTTGAGGAAACCCATTCTACCTTTGGACAGTTCTAATTATTAGGAGTATGTGTGTGTGTGTGTGTGTGTGCGTGTGCATGTGCACATGTGCATACTAAAAGTATTCTTAAAAAACAAAATATAACCATCCAAAGCAAGATTCTGTGCACCTAAAAAAAAAAAAAACAAAAAACAACCTAGCCCGAACTGGAAAAACCTACATATCCTAAATTAGGTAACGGTTAAATCATGTATGTAGCATAGGCTCTCAGATTTAAGTGTAAGGGTGAGTAAGAGTCAGTGATTTGGTGCATTACTTCCCCTACTTAAATATACGTTAGTATGATGGAATATCGTGATACAATTGAGACCAGAAAATATGAGGAATATACAATATTTGGAATATTTTTGGAAATAAGATGAAGTACAAAAACCACACTCAGAAGAATGGAGTGCACAATATAAGAAGGCAAATGAATAAAAAGGAATAGACAAGCGGTGCTGCTGGGGGCTTAAATGGAGTTACTGAAAAGTTGCCATGACATTTTAAATTAATTTAAATGTAAATAGTTGCTAGGGAAGTTTGATTAGTTGTATTGATATTCAATACTAAATTGTTATTCTCTTAATAAAATAAAAAAAATAAGTGAAAGTCCTAAGGTAAGCCCCAAACAACAGGTTCCTCAGCTTTCATGTTCCTCATTCCCAGTAATGAATACTGCCCCTCTCTTCCCATCAACATCTCTTAGCAGTTTGTTTTACATATCTAAAGAGCACTTAGTGTATACTGGTATGTATTGTCTCCACCATTCAAATGTCAGCTCCTTGAGAGCAGAGACTATCTTACTTTTCCATTTATAACCCCAGCACTTAGCATAGTTCTTTGTGCAATGTAAGTGCCCAGTAAATTCTTCATTCATTTTCATTCATTCATTCATTCATTCATTCATACTATGGCATAGTGCATAGACATCTGGTCTTAGAGTCAGGAACACCTAGGGCCAAGAGTTCTATTCCAACTATACAGGTTGATAATTAAATACAGAACAAGTTTTATTTCATCCTACCAAAAAAAAGTGCTTAATGCAAAAGACTCACACCTGAGCCCATAGACAGAACAACCCTCATGGAAGTTCATCAAGTCAAATCAACTCAATAAACATCTATTAAGAATCTACTATGTGCTGGGTACTGTGCTAAACATTAAACATACAAATAAGAAAAAGAAGCATAATACCTATTTTCAAGGAGTTTACAATCTGATTAGGGAAGATAGCATAGGAAAAATAAGCTGAAAAGGGGGAGAGGGTTTGAGGAAGGGGGCCCACAGAGGATACCCAGCCTGGGGAAAGGGCATGATGTTCCATAGAGTAGAAACCAATGCTTATGAGAAATGGGGAATTACCTGCAAAGTTCTGAGCCCTCTATAGAGGGAAGATCTTACTGCTCCACACTTCAATCTTTCAACCAGAGGGGAGAGGCAGTTAAGGGAGATAAGGGACTGTGTCTCAAAAACTGAGTTAATCAGCATAGAGATGAGATTTCAGATGATCAGCTTATCACCGAGGAGGTATGATTTTCCATGGAGTGGAAACCAAGCAGAGCTGCTGATGGAAAATTGAGAATGATTAGGATCTGGAATGAATAAAAGTCTTATTGCAGCTTTAAACTCCAGTACCTTAAAGCTACACTAAGACTTTTGGAATACCCTGTGCATAAGATCAAGAACTCTTCCTCAAAGGATAAGTGGTCAAAAGCTATGAACAGTTTTCAAAGGAAGAATCACAAAGTGAAAACAGTCATAAAAAAGATAGCTTCAAATCATGAATCATGAGAGATATTCAGATGAAAACAACTGCTTCCCTTCATGCCCAGCAAACTGGCAAAGATGACAAAATACGGGAATGGTCCATGCTGTAGTGGAAAGACAAAAGTAGTAACGTCCTGTTGGTGGAGTTATGAGCTGGTCCAACTACTCTAGAAGGCAATTTGGACTCATGTTAAGAAAGTGACCAAAATGTCCTTACCCTTTGACACAGAGATTTCCCTACTGGCATGTACTTGAGGGAGATTAAAGACTGAAAGAAAGCATACATATAGACCGAAATATTTGTAAGGGCACTTTTTGTCGTAACAAAGAGCTGCAAAGTACATGTCTATCGCTTGAAGACAAACTATAGAATATGAATGTAATGGAATAATTATCATGCTACAAAAAATGATGAATATGAAGAATGAAGAGAAGCATGGAAGAATTCCATGAACCGATATGCCATGACATAATCCAAGTCAGGAAAAAAATATACAAAATGACTAAAAAAGAAACTGACATTTTATATTTATAATGTTCAAGCTTGGACCTGAAGAAGAGAATAGAAATATTTCTCCCTTCTTTGCAAAAGTAGAGGACTATGGGTGGGTAGACGACATTATATATACTGTCAGACTCAGTCAATATGTTGGCTACTTTTGCTGAACTGATTCTTTCTCTCTCTCTCTCTTACTCTCTCTCTCTCTCTCTCTCCCTCTCTGTTTCAAAAGATGGTCTTCTGGGGAGAAGTAGGAAAAAGGATGTATTTGAAAATGAAATTGATATTAAAACTAAAGATACAAATAAATATTTTAAAAAGCCAGTTGCTAATAAGTTGTGTTATCTAGGCTAATATGTGTGTGTATCTGATCAATTATGTGTTAGATTACATGCTGATTCTCCTTCTGAAAAGATTTAAATCACATTTCTTGTCTCTTCAGTAGCTCTAGGGTGACACCTGCTGCAAACATCAAGAATTGTGTCAGCTACATTTCTGTATTAAAAGTGGGTATTTTTGGTGTAATTTAGTGTAATTCTGTCCCAAGTAGTTCAGTATTATGACTTTATGGCCACACACTTTTTTTTCCCCTATGCAATAGATATGCTTCTGAAAGTTGAACAATTTAATAAACATATATTCAATGCCTACTTAAGTGTACAATATTGTTTGTCCTTCATTTTCAAAAAGAACCAATGATATCATGCTGTTGGGGTATGGGTGATGTCGTGACTTGCATGTGACTTGCATGGTTTTAATTGAGACAGAGTTGTGCAAAATCATCAGCCTCATTGTCTCTTCCTGAGTCATCAAAGTCCAGTGGCAGGACAAAAGTTAAGACTGATGACCTGGGCTGGAGTGCATGACCTTGTAATCTTTGATGTCTGACCAAGATCTAAGCATTTTACAGCATCTACTTCAGCCGCCTTTGTGGCCACTGAGACAAATTGTTCTCCTTCAGGGAAAATCTTCACGTGCTTAGGCCAGACATCCCCCTAACTCACTGACAGGTTTGAAACCTGTCTTTTACTGACATCTTGGTTTAGTCCATCTGCTGAGATAATTTACTGGTGTACCAGCAAGGACCCTGGCATACACAAGAGAGCTCAATGTATAGGTTCTGAGATCTGCTTTTCTAGAAGGAAAGTAACTTTTGAGGGAAAGTAACTTTTGAGGGATCAACAATCTATTTTAATCAAACACATATACCATTCACTTAGTTCAGGGGAAAAAGTCAGTACCCTGAACTTCAGAGAAAATACAAACAGAAATTACAAGCAGAAATTACAAACAGAAAGACCAACAGATAGGGTTTCTAACTGTCTGACTATAGACAATACCTCCATCATTACCAAAGAGAGAAGCACCAACATCTGGATTTTCATATATATACACTTTTCAGAGCTGGAAGGCAAGATCCAGTGACTCATTAGAAATTAACAAAAGGTATTAAGGCTAGCTGATGGATGGGTAAGATCTTCAACTCTTCCACCTACCTACCATTAACCTAATATTAACATTACAACTGGATATGGCTGCTGCCCACACTATAGCTTCTATGAGTCACAGGTAAGAATTGGGTAGAGGTAGACTCCAGAGGTGGATGAGCAGCCCTGGAAAGGGCTTGGCTAGCCCTCACACTAGATAGCAGTGCTAGTTCTCCTTGAACAGCTTATATACCCCTAACTGCACAATAAAATGTTGAATACTCTAAGAGACGTAGCTGCTGCCCTTGAGGAGCTTATAGCTATAAAAAAGATAAACACTATCTAATATTGTTGTTAAAATACCGTGAGCTATACAGATAACTGCTTAGGAGTTCAATGGAGAGAGAGCTTACTGAGGGCTGAATTTCACAGAACTGGGATTCTGACAACCTTGATCAGGTCGTGATGTGCAGGAAGTCCCCCAGGCTTGCACATTGGTCAGGGATCTGAACACACGGGTGTGTGTTGGCTGTTCTAAGAGGAGCTCAGCAGTGTAATGAAAAGATCACTGGCCTCACAGGTAGAGGGCCTTGATTCAGATTGTAGCTTGAATTCTTTTCCAAACTGTGTGACCCTGGAAAAACTACCCATGTCTGGGTCTCAGTTTCCTCCATATAAAATGGGAATAATGACATTAAATAATTAACCTTATAAGGTCCCATGATTCTATATTTATCTTTATGTACATAGTTATTTATATGTTGTCTCCATTAGAATGTGAGCTCTTTGAGGGCAGGGACAGTTTTTGCCTTTCTCTGTATTCTTAGTTTTTAGAACAGTGTCTGGGTCAGGGCTGAATTAACATCTAGTAATTAACCAAATCACTAGAAAAATGGTCAGGAAAGACTTCACAAAAAACTCCTCTACTCCTGTGCTCTCCCTCCTTTCCTTTCTCTTTCTGAGAACTCAGTGCTGCTAGGATTCCAGCCAGGACAAGAGCCTCAGACATGAAATCCTCTGGAAGAGCTTTGGGACTCTGGGGGCAGGAGCCTGAATGCTGTATATACATCACTACTCTTTATCTTTGTATAAAGGAAAGGAACTGGTTTTGAGGAGGAGTTTAGTCAGGCCCCTGGAAAGTCAATCATCCCATTTGGATCCAAACTCCCAAGCTGACCTCCATCTTCTCTGGTGTTTCAGAGGGTACAGATTTAAGATATCCAGTTATGATGGGAGATGCTCAAGAAAGAAATTCTAGAGGTATAAAGGGAGACAATTCCACTGAAGAGGAACAATGGAATTTGTCTTCAAAAGAGTGATGTGGCTGCACTGGAAACTCCTCAAATAACATAGATTTTAAAAAAGAAATGTACAGAAGATATAAGGAAGGCCAGGTAGCAGTGAATATATGAATATATGTGTGGCACTTCTATAAACATAGTATCAAGAAAACCAAAGCTCAGAATGAGTTGAGGCTAAGGAAGAAACTGAAGTTGACAAAAATATTTTTTACTATTCTGTGAGAAAAAGGAGAATCCAAGAAGGGTTAGGGACTTTGCCTGGGGAATATGAGACAATGACAACTAACTAAAGAAGCCTGAGTTGCTCAATTTTTATTTCATTTCTGCTTTTTCTGCAAAGAAGTATGACCTTTATTCTGGAAATAACTGGGAGAAAAATCACTACCAAGGAGTTGATATTTAAGTTAAGAAGGATATAGTAAGAGAGCATCTGGTTACCCTGATAAATTATATCCTTGGATCCTGAAGGAACTGGCAGATGGGATTCCTGAGCGCTTTTCAGGGATATTTGAAAGATCATATGGGAAGAAAATGGGAGAAGTACCACAGGACTGGAGAAGAGCAAATGTCCTGGTTTCTAATATACAAACTATAGGCTAGTGAGTTTGACTTTGACTACTGGGAAATTTCTAGAATGGATCATTAAAGAGATAATTGGTGAATTTCTATATAGGGACACAGTGACTATAAAGAGTCAGCATCATCAAGAACAGACCATGCCTCACTAACCTCATTTTGATTTTTGACAGGATTACTAAACTAGCAATTAGGGAATATATTTTGGATATACATTATCTAGATTTTAGCAAAAATTTTGGTGAGAAGATGGAGGCATATTGATTAGATATTAATCCAATCAGATGGATCCAAAACCATATGGGTGGTGGGAATTCAAAGAGTAGTTGTTAACAGTTCAATGTCCATCTGGCAGGAGGTTTCCAGGGAAGAATTCCAGAGACCTGGGTTGGGCTGTTCTTTTAACATTTTTATCAATCACTTAGATAACTGCACAAATGGGAGAGATAGCTAAAACAAACTGGCAGGAATAGCTAAATGCTGGATGAATCAGATTAGAAAAGACTTTAGACAGGCTAGAGCTTTATGCTGAATTTAATGATATGAAATTAAATGGAATAAATGGAAAGTCTTGCACTTGGGTACAAAAAAAACCAACTTCACAAATACAAGATGTCTAGTTAGAGGTTCTGGAAAAAAAATAGAGAGGTGGTGTTAGTGGACAGCAAGCTCAACAGGAGTCATCAGTATGATGGGGTAGCCAAAAAAGCTAATGTGATTTGGGGCTGCTTCAAAAAAGACAGACTCCAGGAAAAGAGAGGTGATAGTCCCATTGTATTCTGCTCTCATCAGAAGTCATCTGAAGCATTGCGTGTTGTTCTGGGAACAATAGTTAGAGAAATATATTGATGTCCTGGAAAAGTTTAGAGGAGAACCATCAGAATGGTGAAGGGTCTTCAGTCTACAGAATGCGAAGACTTGTGGAAGGAAATGGACATGTTTATCCTGGGAAAAAGAAAGTTGGGGATGGGGTGGACATGGTGGCTGACTTCAGGTATTTAAAGGGCCATCATGTGGAGGACGTTTAAGTTTCTTCTGTTAGGACCCCCAGGCAGAACCTGGAACAATGGGTAGAAATTGCAAAGAGCAAGAGTTTAGGACTAATGTCAGGAAAAAATCCTAACAATTAGAATTGTTCAAAAATGAAATGATGAGTTTTCTCCCCTCAAAGGTCTTAAGACAGAGGCTGAGTGAACACTTTTCCCATATAAGGGGGATTCATTAATCGATATGAGGGTTTAGTTCTCTTCTTACTCTCTAATTCTGCATTTTCCATCATCATAAATTCCCAGAAGGTGGGAATGTCTGTCCATTGGTAGCAATAATCCTGTGACTTGCAAAAACTCACTTCCAGTGCTCCCAAGTCTTGTGATTCAGAGTTGCTAAAATTTTGAATCAAAATCTTCTTCCTCTACTAGTATCACCTGTTCTGGAATCTCCTTTCACCTTAACCCTAGCCCTCCCGGTCTCAATTCTGGCTTCACCTTCCACATGTACCGTGGACTGCTATGCCCCATCATTAGCAAGCTTCTCTTTGCCCTAAACATCTTCTCATACTTTTGCCATCTTGATTTTTGTATTGGTCTATGTTTTCATTGGTGTAGGGTGATCCAAGGAAAGGATTTCCCTTGCCAATGCAGAACTGCACTTCATTTACAAAAGGTTGAGAAATGAGTAGAAAGTGAGTAAATGGAGGCAATGTGTAGAGTTGGCTTTTTTCCAGGAGGTTTTCTGTGAAGGAGAGAATATGAATATGTATACATATATGCACATATATACACATACATACATATATGTGTGTATATACATGCACATATATACATATATGTATGTATGTATATATATATATATATATATATATATATATATATATATATATATATATATTTGCAAAATCAGGTTTCAGCTTGATATGAGGGAGAACTTCCTGACAATTGGAGTTATCCCAAAGTAGAATTAGATGCAGCAGGAGTTAATTGGTTCCTCCTTATTAGAAGTCTTCAAGTCCAGGCTGGATGAGCTATTGTTGGGCATAAAAAAAGAAATTCTTGGTCTTCTATAAGTTGAGGTAAAGGAAATTCTTGGTCTTCTATAGATTGACTTTGGCAGTCCCTTCCAATTCCAAGATTCAGTGATTCTACAAAAAAAAAAATCACCACGTTGAATTTAAAAAAAATCTTCTTTTTGATAATATAAAATTTTTATTGTAAATTTAATAATCCTCAAAAAAGTATTTCAACATTCAAAGGATATTAGTTTTTGTTTCTAAACAGGCTATATTGCCACCCAATAACAGCTATGTGACACATGCAGTCACAAGTCCCACTACTGATACTACTGATGGTTAGTCAAATCAAACAGTATAGTGACTCAAGTAGATCTTAGTCAGAGAATTCTAGTGTTGATGGGATCTTAGACAATATTTAGCTCAATTCCTTAATTTGACAAATGAGTTAAATCAACAAACATTTATTAAATGCATATCATATGTCAGGCACTATCAAGCACTGGAAATACAAAGAAAGGCAATCTCCACCCCCATCCTCCAAACCAAACCCAACCAAACCCAAACCAGTCCTGGTCTCAAGAAGCTCATAGTTTAATGGGGGAGGCAACATATAAACATGTACAAACATGATTTATACAGTTTAAATTAGAGATACTCAACAGAGGGAAGATGCTAGCGTTGAGGGGCTCTGGAAAGGTTTCTTGCAGAAGACAGAATTTTAGGTAGGACCTAAAGGAATTCAGGTAAGCAAAGAGATGGAAATGAGGAGGGGGGGAAGGTGGAATTCCATGAATTTGGGATAGCCTTTGAAAATGTCTGGAGTTGGGAGATGGAGGGATATGTGTGAGGGACACCAAGAAGGCTAGTGTCACTGGATAGCAGACTATGTAGAAAGGAGTAAAGTATAAATAACATGAAAGAAGAACTCTAAGGCTCACAAAGGCTAAATTACACATAAGACAATTGAACTGGAAGGGACTCGAGGCCATCTAGTACTTATCCCTTGAATTTATAGATAGAGAGGCTGAGGCTCAGAGAGGTTCAGATGACCTACCTGAAGTTGTGCTGCCATCATTTAGTTTTCAGTTTGAAGAGGATGATGTCTTGGCTTGAGTGTGAATTGGACTTAAGTGAGGCAGGGTTGTACAAAATCATCAGCCTCCTTCTCTCTTCCTGAGTCATCCAAGTCCAGGGCAGGACAAAAGCCAGGATGACTAGTGAGGGCCCGGGATGCAGGGCACTGCCTTAGCATCTGCAAGGTCTGACCAAGATCTAAGTGCTCCACAGTACCTGTTTCAGCCACCTTGGTGGCTGTTGGAACAGATTGTTCTCATTGACCCTGCTGGGGGAAGTCTTCACATATCTGGAGAAGGCAGAAGGCATCCCTCTAACTCACCGACAGGTCTGAGACCCATTGGTTATCCTCAACCTGGTTTAGCCCACCTGACAAGATGGTTTATACCAGGATATGGCCACTTCTAAGACTACAGCTTCTTGGAGCCACAGGTGAGTGTTAGGTGAAGGTGGACACCCAAGGTAGAGGAGCAACCGTGAAAAGAGCTCAGCAAGCCGTCCCACCATGGGGGCTAGTACTCCCTGAACACTGGTACACTTAAGTTGTGCTGGTGGTATTCGTAAGGAGGTTTTAATCCTAGGTCTTCTGCCTGCAGAGCCAGTGCTCTTCATACATACATACATACATATACACACATACATATATAATACACATATATGTATGTATGTGTGTATATCTATCTATCTATCTATATCATGCTACTTTCTAAAAACATTCAAAGGCAAACAACCAGGAGAGCTCTCCATTCTCACACCTACAGAATACTCTGGGGCAGGCAGAAGGGGCTATCTGAACCTAGAGTCGCTTGCACCACCATGCACTCAAAGCCCAGATGAATTCTTTTCCATATAACTAGCTAGTGGCAGATCCAGGATGGCTTATGGACTAATCAGCACAGGTAAATGCAAATGCTGTCTTCTTCTAGGCTCTTGCCCAGAATGAGCCTTGGGGCAGGGCAAGTAACCAACGGTCCTCCATGGTATTGGCTGAGGTCTTGCACAATGTGAGGCTGGTGTGGTCACATTGTGCTGTGTGGGAAAGTTGACACAAGTGACATTGCAGTTTCTAAGATTCCCGAAGCAAAAGCTGGGTTCTTGGAGGCATAATTAGTACCATTAAAGTACTCCATAAACTCTCTTTGCTCAAATCCAGACTTTGTTGGACATCATATTTTAGCCTTTTCAGCATATGGAGAACAAAATGCAAGGCAAACGGAGCCTGAGGGGCTTGAGGTGGGTTTCAAGAACTGGCACTGAAGCTTCAGCAAGATCTTCCGGCAGACAGGAGGTCAGGCTAGAGTTCAAAGAAACTAATGTCCATTGAGGTCTGAGCTTGAGCAGAGAGAGCTCATGCACAATTTGTCATGTTCAACAAGGTGAGCATGGCTGAGTACTTTTAAACCTGAATGTTTAGTTCTAAGCCTGCATTCTTGCTCTTGTAAAGAACTTCAGGTGTGAACAGCTCCTGGACATCCCCTGCGTGTACCTCTTGGGAACTAGTTATGTCTGAAAGCCTGTATAGAGAAGTAAAGATACGAATAAGATGGAAATAGTACCTGGAATTAAAGTAAATCTGACCTGTAAGATGAGGGCAAAAGGGAAACTGGAATGAGACATAAATACAAAGCAGGTGGGATCACAAATCAAGACTATTGACTTGAATACAAGTGGAAGGTAAAATATTTGGGGAAAAGCTGAGGAGGGGGGTGAGCTCAGTTTAGTTTGCTATATAGATCAGAAATAAAGAGGAAAGAGTATTACATAGAACCATCTCAATAAGTCACTTTTAAACAGAACAATATTTTAAAATGATAATAAATTATGATGACTAGCATTTACTAGCCAATCAAATGACTTGTGTGATCCATAATACAGCAGATTATTATGTTGTATCCAACCACTGGTTAACATTTAGGACATCATTGCTTATGTCAGTCAGTCAAGAGGCATTTATTAAGCACTTACTATGTGCCAGACACCGTTCTAAGTGCTGGGAATAAAAATGTAAGGAAAAAGCAAAACAGATTCTGACCTCAAGTAGTTTATGTTTTAATGAAGGAGACAGCACGTAAAAGGGGAGCTGAAAAGAAGGACGAATACACACTAAAGTACGGTGGGACAGTCCTGAGAATGAAGGATGGATAGTCTGGGCTCCTCAGTGGGGAAAATGTCAGGAGAGGGGAATTGATGGGAGAAAGGAGGCAGGTGAATCATGGTACTGAAGTCTAGAGAATGATGTCAATCTCTTGTAGCCAGTCATAAGACGGATGTTGAGCATGCAAATTCTAATCTTTAGGAATGAAGGACATACTCCTTTAAGACAGTAGTTCTTTTCACAGAGGATAATGGGAAAAGCATCCCAGGGATCCTTGTGTGGTTCTGAACAGTCAGGTACTGATCAGGAGTAGATTCCAGGCTGCTATCATGGTCTAGCATAGTACCAACCTGTTAACATTAATTAGTTTTTTAATTAATTAGTGGTCAAATCATCACTTCTAAAACCTTGAGGGAATGGCATAGGTAAATTTTGACGGCAGGTGAGAGAGATTGGCTAGGCTGGGTAGGGTACTGTAGCTGAGTACCTAAAGGCATACAGATAGCATCTAGAGTACAGATACCATTACTACATCGTAATGAAGTGTTTTAGGTAAAACCTATGTTAGGATAGGAACTTGTATTTATCTGTTTTCGTTGGAGTCAGCTACATTGGAGATCAGGGAGAGTGTTGGACTGTGAGCAAGAAGACTTGAGTTCTAACAGTCTCAGTTTTCTGATCTGTGAAATGGGAATCATAATAGCATGGATCTCGCAGGATTGTTGGGAAGATCAGATGAGATGTATGTAAAGTACTTTCCAAATCTTAAAGCGTTACACAAATATTATTTATTTTTTTCTTTCCTCATGGTCTGTGGAATTCTTTTGGGAAGCTTCACTAGAGAAGATTGGAGAAGGCTAGAGAATGTACAGGATTTGCTAAAAGTTACGTAACTGGTTAGTGACAGAGGTGGCAGCACTTAGACCTGTGGTATGTAACTTCCAGCTCCATGTTCTTTTCTTTTTCTTTCTTCTCCATTTAAAAACACACCTGTATTGGCTAAAATGACAAAAAAGGAAAAGTATGGATATTGGAGGGGATGTGGTAGAATTGGGATACTCATGCACTATTGGTGGAGTGAATGGATGTGACCATTCTTGAGGGCAATTTGGAGTTATGCTCAAAGGGCCATAAAACTGTGCATTACCCTTCAATCCAGCAACATCAGGATAGGTCTATATCCAAAACACATCCAAAAAAAGAGAAAAAGACCTCTTTGTACAAAAATATTTACAGCAGTTCTTTTTGTGGGTGACTAAGAATTGGATATTGAAGGGATGCCCCATCAATTAAGGGATGGCTAAACAAGCTGTGGTATATGATGTGATGGAATATTATTGTGTTAGAGAAATGACCAAGTGGACTGATTTTAGAAAAACCTGGAAAGACTTACATGAACTGATACAAAGTGAAGTGAACAGAACATTAGACACAGTAATAGCAATACTGTTGGATAAAGAGCTGTGAATGACTTGGCTATTCTCAAAAATACAATGATCCACGGTAATCCCAAAGGACTAATGATGAAGCATACTATCCGCCTCCAGAGAAAGAACTGATATTGTTTCAGTACAGATGAAAGAATGCTATTTTTCACTTTCTTTATTTCATTTTTTTTCTTTTGAGTCTTTTTGTACAAAATAACTAATATGGAAATGTTTTACATGACTGCACCTGTATAACCTATATCTGATTGCTTACTGTTTCAGGGAGGGGGGAAGGAGGGATTGAATTTGGAACATAAAACTTTAAAAAAATGTTAAAAATGGTTTTAAAAATTTATTTTTATTTATTTTTAATTTTAATTATTTTAAGATATAATTAGGGGAATACGTTTATGAGTATACACACGTGTGTGTGTGTGTGTGTGTGTGTGTGTGTGTGTGTATATATATATATATATATATATATATATATATATATATATATATATATATATATAAAACATCTGTGACTAATCAGTGTAATAGCTAATAATAACTAACATTTACATAGCACTTACTGTGTGCCAGGCACTGTATTAAAGGCTTTACAGTTATTATCTCAATTGATTCCCACAACAGCCCTGGGAAGTAGGTGCTGTCATCATCCTCATTTTACAGATGAGGAAACAGGCTAGGAGAGGCTAAGTGACTTGCCCAGAGTCACCCAGCCAATACGTGTCAGAGGCAGGATTTGAATGTATTTTCTGACTCTTAGACCAGTTCTCTATCCACTGCCCCCAACTGTTTCTTTTCCATCTTCTTTCTGCTATTCCTCAGCTCCCCTACATACATTACTGTTGCAATGTTTTGAGATCAGGTCCTTTTGCTGATAGAAGGCAAGGCACACAAATAGACAGCTGTCCTCATGGGTATGCTGACTCCAAAGCTCTCTGCTTACAGGATAGAAGGGTTCTAGATAGAAGTATCCAGATTCTTTTGTTAATCTTCATACAAAATGTATAGCCCCTAAAATGTGTAGGTTGTCTGATGGCCAGGCTACGGTATGGATAGAACTGACTTCCTCACACCTATCATGGCTAGCATGACAGAACAGGAAGAGGATGAATGTTGGAGAGGATATGGGAGAGGTGAACCACAATCATTGTTGGTGGAGCTGTGAGCTGATCCAGTCAGTCTGGAAAGCAATTTGGAACTATGCCCAAAGGGCTACAAAAATGTGCATACCCTTTGACCCAGCAATGTGGCTTCTAGAACTGTATCCCCAAGAAATCATAAAAATGGGAAAGGGTCCCACATGTACAAAAATATTTATAGCAGCTCTCTTTGTGGTGGCCAAAAACTGGAATTAAAGGGATGCCCATCAATTGGGGAATGGCTGAACAAGTTGTGGTAAATGAATGTAATGGAATACTATTGTGCTATAAGAAATGATGAACAGGAAGACTTCAGAGAGGCCTGGAAAGACTTATACAATCTGATGCTGAGTAAAGGAGCAGAAGCAGGAGAACTTAGCGCACAGCAACAACCACAACTTGTGAGAGTTTTTTTCTGGTAGACTTGGAACTTCATTGCAATGCAAGGACTTAAAAAAATTCCCAATGGTCTTTTAAGGCAAAATGCTTTCCATACCCAGAGAAAGAACTTTGGAATTCAATCACAGAATGTAGCAGATCATTTTCTTTTGTATTATGTTTTGGTTTGTAATATGATTTCTCTCGTTCATTTTAATTCTTCTACACAGCATGACTATAGTGAAAATGTATTTAATAGGAATGTATGTGTAGAACCTATATAAAATTGTATGCCATCTCGGGGAGGAAGGGGGGAAGTAGAGGAAAGGGAGGTGAAAGAAAAACCTAAGTTATATGATAGTGATTGTAGAACACTGAAAATAAATAAGATTAATTTAAAAAAATAAAAAAAAGAACTGACTTCCTAGGAGCAGTTATGTTTGCCATGAGATTTCCTCTGGGTCAAAGATCATGAGCCAGTAGGTGAGAGTGAAACAACTGTACAGGTGTTTTCTTGTGTACTTGTATGAGTGAGTATAGAACCAAAGAAATGTGTATTTAGAAAAGACCTAAGGGGCCATCTAGTTTTAACCACACTTTAAGCATAAGCATTATGTACTGCATTCCCTACAATATCCACTTGAAGATTTCCAATAATAGGGAATTCATTGTACTTTTCTCACCCTCCTGTTTGTGGGAGGCAATCAGGGTTAAGCAGCTTGTCCAGGGTCAAGTCCCTCGTAAGTAAGTATCTGAGGCTAGAGTTGAACTCAGGTCCTTTTGACTTCAGGAGCGGTGCACTATCCGCCGCACCACCTAGCTGCCCTGCAGATTCATCTTTCTGAAAAACATCCCATGCTGTCTTTTGGTCCGCTCTACTTATTAGGAAGTTTTCCTTATTCTGAGATGAGATTATTCTCTCTATATACACCCCTGCTGGTATTCGTTCTGCCTTCTAGGGCCAAGTAAAATAATTCCTCTTCCACATGACCATTCTTCAGATAGTTGAGGATAGTCATCATTCTCTTTTCCAGGCTTTCTATCCCTAGATCGTTCAACTGATCCTTGTATGACGTCCTCAAGGCTACTTGCTATCCTAATTTTGCTCTTCTGAACACACAGAATTGTCAAATTCCCTTCTAAAATATGATTCCCAGAGCCAGGTGAAACATGCCATATGTAGTTTGACTGTGGCATGGCATGATCCTCTCTGTATCCAGTATATTATACTATTAAGATGGGCTAAGACAGCATTAGATTTTTAGGGTTCTAGATACTGATCCATATTGTCTGCTAAGCCTCCAAGGATCTTTTCCATAAACGCAGTTGTCTAACTTCCCCATTCTTGTACTTGTAAAGGTAATGATGAGGATGATAATTTGTTATGGTTATTGTTCAGTTTTTTGAGTTGTATCTGATTCTTCATGACCCCATTTGGAGTTTTCATGGCAAAGATACTGAGGTGGTTTGCCATTTCCTTCTCCAGATCATTTTACAGGTGTGGAAACTGAGGCAAATAAAGTTAAATGACTTGCCCAGGGCACACAACTATTAAATGTCTGAGACTGAATTTGAACTCATGAAGATGAGTCTTCTTGATTACAAGTCCACTGCTCTATCCGCTGTGCCACCCAGCTGCCCAAATGATAATAAGAACTAACATTTATGTATCACTTTAATGTTTCTGAAGCACTTTACATACTCAACTCATTTGAACCTGGGATATGCAGTGAAAAGAACACTGGCTATGGATTCAGAGATCCTTGGTTCAAATCCCATTCCTAAGGTTTATTCTCTTATATGATCTTGCTCCTGTCATTTACCTTCCTGGGTCTCAGTTTCCTTATCAGTAAGATGGGGATAGGAATCAGCCTAGATGATATCTGGGCTTCCTTCCAATTCTAGATCTGTGATCTGATGGTCATTCCTTCTTGTAGGAGGTACTGCAAATGCAGATCTCATTATCCTCATCTTGGAAATCACAGAGGATGACAGATTTTGAACCAAAGAGGATGTTGGATGTCATTGAGTCCAGCCCTGTCAATTTACATATGACCACATGTGCCAGACTACTAGTAAATCTCAGAAGTGGGGTTTTAACACAGACTTTCCAGACTCCACGTCTAGCACTTTAGTCCTGTGGTTTACATATTATTCAATAAACCTTATAGTACTGTTGAAGTGGATGTGGCTGTGTCTCTGTTCCTTGAAATCCCAAACCTAACATACTCACATGAACAAGAAAAACTATCTTGGGATTAGAGGAAACATCAGGGAGGAGTGGATAGTGAATGCAGCCATCCTCGGGGTGGGGGTAGGCATAAGACCTGGTGATCACAGCAAGTGACTCTTCCTATTTTCCTATAAGTACATCCATTGTTAGATAGGGATAGGGACTCAGCCGCTGATCTTATTAAACTTCTAGCAACACAGGCCAGTATCTTCTCTGTAGTCTTAGATAATTACCGAGAGAGGTTAAATGCCTCACTACTCTTACGGCCAGTATCTGGCCTAGAAGGACCTTGAACCAAGTCTTTCTGGCTTTCTGGCCTACTCTAATCCTTACCCCAAGTTGCCTCTGCACTTATTACTGCGAGGGAGTTCTACCGTTTGTGGCACACGTGCATTTATATGGTGATAAGTTCATTCATAATAAAGCTCATACGTGGACAGTAATATACAGGGGTTGTAAGTTTCAGACCTTGATTAAGGAACACAAAGGCTCTGGTCATTCTGTACCTGCTGGCTCCAAATAAGGAAGGCCATATGGCCTTAGGTGAAAGACAATGCCATATGTGTATTACCCCTGAGAATAGCTGGGCAACGTAACC
Source organism: Potorous gilbertii (assembly GCA_028658325.1). Lineage (NCBI taxonomy): Eukaryota > Metazoa > Chordata > Mammalia > Diprotodontia > Potoroidae > Potorous > Potorous gilbertii. The sequence goes on from CM053771.1 coordinate 289,076,398, forward strand.
TTGTGATACAGGATATGACTAGACCAGCAGTTCACCTCTGGTAGCACATCTCACTAGACTTTATAGTCCCCTCTGGGGGTTGCATCTCTGTGTGAGTTGTGGTCACTCACCCAGATGGGGCTGCATTCTGCTGCAGATACCAGAATAACTACGTCACAGGAGAAAGACCTGCAACTGATAACTAACATGCTTGGGCTCTACAGCTATACCACAAGACTCTGGAAATTTCCATGTTTGATGGGACAGTCTTAATCATCTTTGATAAACTGCCATGATGATATGCAATCAAAGATATGCTGGCAAATGTTTAACAACTATCTCTCCAGAAAAAATTTATCATGATATATTGTACTTTATTTAATAATTTAATTTGAAATTTATTTAAACTGCACTCTTATTATTTTCTCAGTCACTTTCTTAAGAGTACACAATCAACAAAATAGTAAACCAAGCCCCAGTTTATAGCAATTGCTGATATCTGTGGTATAAACACACTGAAAATTTAATCATCAGCATAGCCCTGAATACAAACCATCTCTGGACTCTCACAGGACTGTTTGGTTCATTTTTGCATGCTTATCATATTCTATTTCTTAGTTTAATGATCTATATTCATATCAGAGGAACTAGAGCTGAAAGAAACCTCAGAGACTAGTTTATTCAATAGTCATTGAATAATGACTCATTTTACAGATGAGGAAATTGAGGCAGGGAGAAGTTAAGTAACTGGTCAAAGTCTTACACACAGTAAATGTCAGAGAAGGCATCTACATCCTGATCTTCTCACTCACTCCAGAGCTAGCACACTTTCCATTGAACCACACTGTCTTCTGTGCCTTATTTTTCCTGCTAGACTATAAACTCCTGCAGATAGGAACTGTATTGTATGTATTCTTACATCACTCTAGGCCCCTAGCAGGCTGCTAGGCTACAGGAGGAGAAGCATTGCCCTGAACCTGGAAATGAGGAAGCTCAGGTCTGAATCCCAGATTTGATTCTTACCAGCTCTATGACCGTGTCATTTATATTCTCTGACCCTGGTTCCTCATGAGCAAAACGAGGAGACCTTTAAGATAGAAGCAACTCCTTCAGTTAGGAGATCTCTAATGCTGTTGGGGCAGGAGCCAATCCCAGACCACGGTCAGCCCAGAGTCTGTAGGCCAGAGCCAGTGAGGTGTGCTAGAAAGGGGTCTCACTCACTTACCATCACTTATAGGGTCATAGATTTAGAGCTGCAAGGGAGCTAAGAAGAAATGAATCCCACGGCCTCATTTTACAGTTAAGGGAGAGGGGGAGGGAAACAAGCATTTTTAAAGTACCTACTGTGTGCCAGATGCTGTGCTAAATGCTTTACAAATCTGATCACATTTGATTTTCACGATAACCCTGTGAGGTGTGTGCTATCATGACCACTATGAGAACCTGCTGTTTAAATGGCTTGCCCAGGGTCACAGAGGGTGGGTGGAGGGAAGAGTTAAAAATCTCCCTTGCCCATTTATAGACCTCAATACCTTTTGTTAATTTCTGTTGGGACCCTGGGTCAGAGGGTTGTATCCTCCAGCTCTGGAAAGTGTATAAACACTCTGAGGTGAGGATTTACTTTGGGGCTGAGTTTTTGGAAGAAGATTTGTGTGCCAGATGAGACTGTGGGAAGCCGCTAAGGAGCCCCTGCTTTTGAAAACACAGATGTTGGTGCTTCTTGCTCTATGTGTGTAACTATATATGTATGGTGAGACAGTGGGAAGCCCTGTCAATCTTTATTTCTCTCTGTATTGTCTCTGAAGTTCCGGGTGCTGATTTTTCCCCCAGAACTAAGAGAATGATATATGTGTTTGATTAAAGTGATTATTGACCCCTCAAAAGTTGCTTTCCTTTTAGAAAAACAGATCTAAGAACCTGTATTGCAGACCCTCCTGTATATGCTGGGGTCCTTGTGGTTACACAGGGCTAGTACTTTCTGAGGCAGGATTTTAGCTTAGGTGTTCATGACTTCCGGTTCAGAGCTCTACCCACTATACCACCTGGGAAGCAGGAATATGAGAACCAGCTAATCCTTCTTATTCTGAGGGCAGACTTTATCATCTGTGAACTGTTCTGGTTAAAGGTGCTGTGGTAGAAAGATGTTGAAACTGGGTGATTAATGCCTGATCTTTGGGCTTTCTTGGTTTTGATATTGCATCCCTTTATAAATTATAAAGTATTTTTTTTCCTGTGTTCACTATGCTCTGAATGGTTAATAACATGTAGCGCAGTGCCTGACACATAGTAGGCTCCTAATAATGTTTATTGATTGATTGGTTCTGAAGAGATTGGTAGTCCTCTTGATTTTTCTTCATAGTCTTGGCTCTATTTCCCTACTTCCTCCACTCTATCTTTTACTGTCCTTATTCATTTCTCATTCCAATCTGTATTTTTCTCGCATTCAACCTATGTCTCAAATGGGATCTGAGGAGGAAAAACAGAACTTGCCCTGAAAGTGTCACCCCTAATTAATATCCTAGCAGGCAGCTCTGTAATTAGCATGCCAGTCTGGTTCCAGCTCAGGTTGTTAATGGGCTCACTACTCCAGGAGGGTAATTAGGTGTGACACTGATGTACCATGCCATTCTGGGAATCCGAAAAGCTTCACCACTGTCCTGGATCCACTAGAGAGGCAAATGGCATGGCTGAAATTTCTTCAATCCAGAGAGGCCCTTCTTATGCTGTCAAAAAACTCCAGCCCCCAGCAAAGCTGATGTGGCATGAAAGCATCATGTGAAGTGAAGACCGAAGCCAACTGGGTGTGATTGACTGTTCGGCCTGCTGTCAGCTCCTCTCCAACAAGGTTCTTAGGAGCCCAGTCATAAAATGTCACCATTGGAAGGGACCATAGACATTGACTATTCTAGCTTCCTCCATTTACAGATAAGGAAACTGAGGCCTAGAGAACTTAACATGATTTAGGATTCTAGATTTAGAGCTGGAAGAAATCTTAAGGTCATTCTGTCTATCCCACTTGCCATGTTATTTGAAGATGAGAAAACTGGGACCCAGAAAGTTTGCAACCTGTCCTAGGCACAATGAGTAAGAACAAGTGGCAAAACTGGGATTCTGCCTCCAAATTCAGTCTCTTTCTACTGTACCACACTACTGGTTAGTGGCTGGGCTAGGAATAATATTTTGATCTCTTTTATCTAATCTAGATGTTTTGATTTTGTCCTTTTTTACCAGCTCAGTGAATTTTTGAGCTCTAAGGAACTGAGGATCCTCTAATCTAATCCAGTCATTTTATGGAGGAGACCATTGACTCAGTAAATTAAAATGACTTCTCCAAGGTGACAGCTGGTAAGCGCTGAATTGGTTTTTGGAATAATAGCTAAGTAAATTTAAAGATGAGCTAGTTATGGCACTTTCCCTAGACCCACATTCCTGTCTGCAGGGTCCCAAATGATTAGGCTAAGCTCAGGTATTTAAATCTAAAGGACTTGTCAGGCTATATTCTCTGTACCTCTTTACCTCTGTCTCTGTCTTTCTGTCTCCCTCCTCCCTCTTTCAACCATCTTGGCAACTATTGACCATTTTTTTTCTGTCTGAGTTGGGGTTCTTAAATATATCATATATCTTATGTCTTTAGAGCAGTTTGTGCTTCTCAAGTATATTTGTATACATTCTGAGATGATCCACAACACTGTTCTCCTCTGGGACCATTTGGTAACTACTTCAGTGTCTCCATTGAGAATCTGCCTTTTGTCTTCATCAACTGTCATTTATAGACTGGCTCATGCTACAATATTGGGTTTTATTCTCTGTCTTACTGGGTATATTTCTAAGAACATTCAGGCTATCACATTAGGGCTTGGGTAATAGTTGGTCATGAATTTTGGGTGAGCTCGAGTTATAAGAGCTGTGTGACCCTAAGCTAGTCACTTACCCCTGTTTTGCCTTACTTTCCTCTTCTGTAAAATGAGCTGGATAAGGAAATGGAAAATCAAATATCTTTGCCAAGAAAACTCCAAATGGGGGTCACAAAGAGTCAGACATGACTGTAAATGACTAAGGCAAGGCATAAGAGATCATGAAAGTGTCTGAAGTTTTAACAAAATAATGGCACAGGTTTAGGAAGGTAATTTAAAGTCATACTATGTATGAACAGTAAGGACAGGATAAGCAGACCACCAGGAAGCTGATTAGTCAGAATTAGATAGAATAAGCCAAGAGAGCTAAAGTCTGGGCAAAATTCATCCATCCATCTATCTAAAAAATATTTATATTTTTTATTGTATAGGTATTATATAGGTATATTATATGCCTACTTGGTTCAAGGTACTGTTATCCTTGACATCAAGTGACAGCCATAGGGCTTGAAAGGGCAGGGCAAAACAAGTAGGTTAACAAATTCAAGACACCAGTAGTAAGACGATCTTGACTTATCTTTGCCTCAGTCAAGGAACTCTCATACTTTCCATTAAGCAACTCAGTCCCTGAATGTCATTTACCTGGGCTAGTATGTGAGAGACAAGGAAAAGAAGTTCCTGACATAGACTATTTTGCTTGTCTACCTTGCAATTAAAACTTCCCTTTGCAAAATTTCTCATGGTGGGAATTTCAGGTAAACCTGTGGGAAGGATGGCTTTATGGCAATACTCTTTAAATCAATCACATCCAGGGGACCATCTACTCTGCCCAGACAAAGTTTGAAGGCTAATTGAGCTATACTAAGTGAATATTTCACTGCCTAATATCATTAAAGCAGTCAAAGTCAGTCTCCTTATTTCCCACCCCAATCTGGTGGCATTACATTTTTCAGGGACTTTAATGACATCAATTTTTTCCTATTTCTACTCTACTCTCATCTTTTGCTCCTCAGCAACATTTGGTTATAAATAACTGGGCTGAATTCAGCTAGTGAATGAGACCCCTGGATCTCATTACCAATTTCTTACTATTCAAACATCCCAAAAGGAATTTTATAAGTATCACCACCTAAGTTTTAAATACCAGTCTAACCTTTTGTCCCCTTGACACATTGTCCCAAGACAGTTTGGCAGTAGAGACATTTTAGTTGCCATAGGGTATTTCATAATTTTAAATATTTTATAACAAATTAAATGTTAATTGTATGCTGTCTGGGGAAGAAAATCACTGTAGTATTTAATTAACATTTAATTTATTAGTCATCAAATATTTAAGTACTTCTATCTGAGGGACTTTTCCCCTTTGTTACTTGTAAGTTAGTAACAAGTTGTAATAAATTTTTCCATTTCTATGTATGTCCCTAGCTTCCTAGATCTCTTCCTAAATATCTCTCTCTATTTGCCCATAGAGGCAGTACCCAATTTATAAACAAAATGTATCTAAGAAATTAAATTTTAAGCCAGTTTAAAAAAAAAACTTAGTTTCCTAAAGAAACAATATTACAACTAGTCATGTGTCTTTAAGAATGTCAGCTGATTGTTTTAAAACTCAGTTACTTCATCTCAAAAATGATGAGGTTGCGGGGTGGAGTATAGTCATGATGGTGGAGTAAAAGCAGGCACTTGCTTGAGCTCTCCCTCAAACCCCTTCAAATACCTGTAAAATGACTCAAATTCTAGAGTAGCAGAACCTTCAACATGATAGAATAAAACAAATTTCCAGCCCAAGGCATCTTGGAAATTGACAGGAAAGGTCTGTTGCTGTACACTGGGAGAAGAGCATATGCAGCTGTCCAGTGCAAAATGTGCCAGCACAGACTGGCCTCAGAGAACCTGGAGCAGGCCTCAGGGAACTGAATCATTAGCAGCTGTGGTGGTTTCCAGAATTCTCAACCCATAAAGACAACCTAGAAAGTCAGTAGGAAAGGTTTGTTCAACCTGCGTGAAAGAGGAGCAGGGTCCAGTCCAGCCCCTGCGGTGGTAGTGGAGGTAGTGGCAGCAAGCAGCCGTGTCAGCTGCTTCTGGAACTCAGCTCACAGATAAGGGTGGATGGGGGCGGGGTGGAAGGATCAAACAGCTGATTACAGGGAGATTGAAGGGATGATATCTAAAAAAACTAAATTAAGGGGTTAGACAGGAGTGTAGTAGGAGAAGGAAAGGGATAGGCAGAATGGGATAAATTATCTTACATAAAAGAGCAAGGAAAAGCTCTTACAGTGGAGAGGAAGAGGGGGGAGGAGACAGGGAGTGAGTGAACCTTTCTCTCAATGAATTTGTCCTAAGGAGGGAATAACACACACATTCATTTGGGTATGGAAACCTGTCTTATTTGACAGGAAATGAGGGGGGAGGAGAGGAGGGAATGATAGAAGGGAGGACAGATTGGGGGAAGGGGTAATCAGAATACACACTAGCTTGGGGTGGGTGGAGGGGAGAGATGGGGAGAAAAATTCAAACTCAAAATCTTGAGGAAGTGAATGTTGAAAATTAAATATAAATTTTTTTTAAAAAGTGATGAGGTTTGTTTAGACAAATGTTTCTCAGAGGTTTGCTAGACATGCTATAAAATTTTAGATGTAAAATTAAGTTGCAGATAAAAATTATAAATAATATTGTTTAATATAAATTTACTCAGACTATGTGGAAGGTAAATTGAGAATTTACAAAATAACTTCTTGTTCAGTCATGCCCAACTCTTTATTACTCCATCTGGAGTTTTCTTGGCCAAGGTACTGCAGTGGTTTGCTGTTTCCTTCTCCAGCTCACTTTACAGATGAGAAAACTGAAGCAAACAGGGATTAAGTGACTTGCCCAGGGTCACACACCAGATTTCATCTCAGCTATTCCTGACTCCCAGACTGGTGCTCCATCCACTGTACTACCTATAGCTTGTCTTTTACACAGAGGCACTAGCCTCACGATGTCAGACCTTGAATGTATGAAAAAGCAATAAAATGGCTACTCTTGTTGAAGGGAGTCTGTGGAGGTGAAGTGCGCAGGGGTTCTGACTCTCACCCTAAACATTCACTGTGCTGTGATTCCCCTCGGCAGGGTTATAATAAAAGTTTGAAAATCACTGGACTCCACTATCATTCTTTTCCTTCTTCATTATTCAGAGAGACTGTGGTCAAATGGGATACAGTTCCCAGAAGAATCTCAAAAAACTCATTTAAATCAATGTATCTGAAATAATGCACATTAAAAAAATGTTTTTATAAAGTAGAAAACAAGCATAAGGGTGGGACTGAAATCATCCCTTTTGACTCTGGTGTCTTGACTAGGTGAGAACACTATTTGATTAAATATAAAATCAGAACAGAGTGTGAACAGGACTTACACAACCTCCTTTAATCAAGCAAAGCCTTGTAGGAGAGACTTTTAAGTCATCTGTATGTAAGGGTGATGATCTCTCAGAATAGGGGGAGGGAAGAAAATCTGGGTGTCTGGATTCAAGGGATTGGAGCAGGCATAAAGCAAAGGGAGGACTGAGCTGTAGAAGCAAAGCAAGATTGTGAGGAGGTTTTGTCTCTACAGACATCTGGAGAGGAACTTTCCACGCTGAGGGAAGTCCCAAGAAAGGGCTGTCTCTTTCCCTGGCTTTTCTTCTGATGCCTATTTATGCACAGATACTATAATATGATCAACTGTTTTATTACACAAATGTTTCCCTCAACTGAATTTTGCTTCAACCAAGAAAAGGCCAGAGGAAAGGCCATATGTATGTAAATACATATAGGTATATATGGGTGTGAATCAATCAATCAATCTATCCATTTATCTATCTTTCTACCTATCTAGCCAAAGAAGTCAGCTTCTGCCTAGGTACTAGTAATTTTCCTAACTTAGGGTTTGGGGCAATTGTGACTCAGTTCAGAACTTTAATCTAAAATAAATTCTTTAAAGATAAAAAAGGTGGAGCCAAGTGAATCTTAGGGGACATTGTACTAACCGTTAGGCTTAAAATGAACTAATTATTCTAATGGGGGTTGTACATGACATAAAGTTACAAATACATATATTTCAAATATAGATGTTACTTTTCCAGCTGGAACTCCTGGGACTATGTAGCCTCCAGAATTTCAAGTTGAGACTCATTTGTTTTAAAGCTACCTGTAGGTCTACTTTTTATTCTCACTATAGTGAAAATGACTGATACTGAATTAGCCTCTGTTGCAGGAGGAAGGAACCACAGAGTCCTAAGGCCTGGTGAGGGATGGTTGAGAATCATTTACATGTCTTACTACCATGGTTCCACAGAGACTCTCTGCCCCATCTCCAACCACAAACTTTCCACTTGTGTGATAACTGCAGTTCAGAGTCAGAATCAGTCCTAATAACTGCAAGTGGAAGGAACCTTAATGGTCCCCAAGATCATCTTAGAGATCACTCATGTTATAGATAGCCTAGAGACATCAAGTAGGTTGAGCAGGATCTCACAGAGGAAGTATCAGAACCAGGTCCTTTGATACTAAATCCAGAACTGTTTCTATAGTGCCGCAGATGCCTTTTGAATGAGGCTGGTGATGGGGAGCTTCCCGTGTCTTTCCCTTTCCCAAGCCAGTCATGACCTTATAAAGACACAGATAAAATTTTTCTTCCTTTTTGGGGTGCAAATCTGTGAAGGCTGAAGGAATAGTGGGATGGATGGGCATTAAAGCTTCTCTACCAGCTGTTTTTGGTCAAGGGCCTTTTTCTCAAATTGTTCTCGCCTATAGCCCTATTTTTCAGCCAATCAGTGAATTAGAAAGCATTAATTAAATGAATGATCTGTGCCAGTCTTTGTGCTAGGCCTGGAGATGAAAGACAAAAATGAAACAGTCTGTACCCTCAGGGAGTTTGCATACTCCCAGAGAGATAACAGGCATATATATGAGGGGTGTGCGTGCGTGCGTGCGTGTGTGTGTGTGTGTGTGTGTGTGTGTGTGTATGTGTGTACACTAGAAGCAGAGGAGTTCAAGAAAACATTTGTGTAAAAGTTATCATTTCACCAGAATTTTGAAGGAAACAAAGGATTCCAGCAGGGAAGGATGAGGTGGGAGTGAATTTCCAGGCATCTGGTACAGCCATTACAAAGATACAGAGGGAGGAGATGGCATATTGTATGTGGGAACATTGAGAAGATTAGTTGAGCTGGACATTAGTGTAGGGGAAGGGGAGTGAGGTATAATAAAGTCATTAATAAAGTAAGGTATGATAAATAAAAGAGATTAATTAAAGTAATTAAGGTATAATAAAGGTAGGTTGGGACCAAGTTATGAAAGGCATTGAAAGTAAACAGAGGAATTTATGTATACTCCTAGAGGTAATAGGGAATTTATCGAAAAGATTCACATGATTAGCTCTGCGCTGAAAATCATGTTGGCAGCTGTGTGGAGGACAGAATAGAGAGAAGCCAGGAGACCCATTGGGAGGCCATTGCAAATGGCCTAACAAGAAGGGATGAGGGTTGGAACCAGGGTGATCCCTGTGAAGTGAGAGAAGGGGAAATGTGCACATAGAAAAGACAAAACTTGGTGACTGATTAGGGACGTGGGATGGGAGAGAGTGAAGAGTTCAGAATGATGTCAAATTGGTAAAATCAGGTGACCGGAAGGTTGATGTTGCCTTTGAAAGAAAGGGAATTTCAGGAGTGAGCTGAGGGGAAAGATTATGGTCCCGTTTTCTAAAGGGTGACTTGTTGGGAAACCCTCCTATTCCTCGTTCCTTTTTCCTCTCCTCTCAAAGCTGATGAAGCTGAACTCAATGCATGACTCGGTGCATGACGACCTGGGCCTGGCAAGGTCCCTCACTGCTCCTTCTGTTTCCAAGAACCTTTCCCTGAACGAAAGAACGAAGAAATGCAAGAGAGATGGTTCCTGATCTCTTTCATGCACAGAGGATCATTCCTACTATTTAAAATAGTTTTGTTCCAGAGTTTCAGTTCAACTTAATATGGACTTGGATGACTCAGGAGAAAGTGAGGCTGGTGACCTGCACAGCCCTCCCTCGTTCAAAACAAGATCAAGGGCAAGTCATGTCATCATTTCTCTGATGGCATGGGCTTCTTCAAAAATGAAGGCCGAACATAGACAGACAGACAGAATAAATATATATTAAACCCCATATACAGAGTTCTATATCTAAGCGTTAGGAGAATTGTAAGGTTTAGATTAGATAGGATTCTTGTCTTCTAAACCCTGACATTTAGAAGCTAGCAAAAGGAGTGCTTTCCTTCCTTCCTTCTTTCCTTCCTTCCTCCCTCCCTCCCTCCCTCCCTTTCTTTCTTTCTTTTTCTTTTTCTTGTTTATTGATGGTTGCACTCCACCCCCCATGCAATAATATTTCCCAATTACATGTAAAGATAGTTTTCAACATTTACTTTTATAAGAATTTGAATTCCAGTTTTTCCCCCTACCCCCCTTTCCCTCAGCACTCTGATATATGTTATATATGTTCAGGTTATATATGTACAATCATATTAAACATATTTCCACATTAGTCATGTTGTGAAAGAAGAATCAGAACAAAAGGGAATAACCATGAGAAAGAAAAACAAATAAAGATCTACATTCAGACTTCCTAGTTCTTTCTTTGATGTAGTTAGCGTTTTCCATCACCAATCTTTTGGAATTGTCTTAGATCATTGTGTTGCTGAGAAGAGATAAGTCCATCAAAGGTGATCATTGCACAATGTTGCTATTACTGTGTCCAGTGTTCTCTTTATTCAGCATCAGTTGATGCAAATCTTTCTAAGTTTTTCTGAAATCCACCTGCTCATCATTTCTTGTACCACAGTAGTATTCCATTGCATTCATGTACCACAGCTTGGACAGTCATTCCTGAGCGCTTTCTAACCTTTGTGTGTCTCATTAGGATTTCCCCTCTATTATATTCCCATTTCTCTGATAATTTAGGGTATCTGGAGCCTTTGTGGGCTCAAGGAATGGCAATCTTCCTTGTTATACTTCTCATCCTCAAGGATTGATCGGAGACCCTGCTCATAAGGATCCTAACAGACCTAACCCTTGAACTCTAGACCCTTTATCAAAGTAGTTATTCCATATATTGACTAATTTGTTCCTATTGTACCCTCAGGCAAATCTTTTCTGAGGGTTCTGTATTATAATCAGCCTCAGGTCTGCTGCTTAGTAGGCCTTGTCTGATCAAAACTAGATACACAGATAAAAAATGAGCATACTCATTAGAGTTTGAGATCTTTGAGTTCATGATGTCAGATTACTTATAGACTGTCCTGCCTCTTCTGAACTTTAGTTCTAGGATCATAGAGCCATCAATCTTAAAGCTGGAGGGGCCTTGGAGGTCCTTTAGCCTACTTGTCTTCCAAAGCCTTATTTCCCTCTCTAACATCCCTGACAAATGATCATGTAGTCTCTGCTTGAAATCTTCAGGGAGTATAACTTTTCTGGAAATACTGGGAATATAAAGACAAAAAATGGTACCATTTCTGCTTCAAGGAGATTATATCTATTAGGGGAGACATATGTACATATCTAAGTATATAGAGAAAAGATATAAAATGGAACAATTATGAGATAGTTAAATTCAAAGTAGCACATGAGGAGGGTGCTAGCAGCTGGGTAATGGGTCAGGAGCATCTTCACATAGAAAGTGATGCTTGAGCTGAGGCTCAAAGGAAATTAGATATTCTATGAGGGACAGATGAGGAGGGAGTGAATTTCAGTCATCAGAAATGGGCAGTGGAAAGACCTGGACATGGGAGATGAAGTTAATAACAGATGATTTCTGCTAGCTTTTCTTCTTGGTTCACCCACCTCTGATCCCCAGGGTACAGAGACTTCAACCAGAAGGCTGTTTTCAAGACTTCAAGTTTCATAATAAGACAAGAATACTTGTCATATATAATTCAGAATAACAAACAATTCTCCCTCCATACTCCTTTAATAATCAGGGCAGATTCAGGTCACACTGTGAAAGGAACGGTTGTACCATTGACAGAGACGGAAATCATGAGGAGATGTAGGCATTTGGAAAGATGATGAATTCTGTTTTAGACATCATGAGTTTGAAGTGATAGGTAGAATTTTAAGTAGAAATGACTAGGAAGTAGAGGAGATGTGAGAACAGAGAAGTTAGAACTACAAATTTAAATTTGGGGACCATCTATAGAGAGGCAGTTGGTTGGCACTGAGGTAATAGGCAGAAATATCTGAGAGAAAGATTGTATAGAGAAAAAATATACAAAATTTAGCATTAAACCTTTTGGAACATCAATATTTATGGCTGGAGAAGGGATGAGCAGTCAGTGAAGGATCCAGAGAAGAAGTGGTCAGAGAGGTAGGAAGTAATAGGAAGTTCCATCAGTGTGCCTGTTAGTTTCTCTGTCTTCAATCAATTCTGATTACAGAAATAGAATCAGTTTTTCCCAAGAGTTGCTTAGATCCTATCATTTTCTGTTTTGGTAATCTATGCCGAGCCCCAGTTTCTGTGTGCATCCTTTGGTACTTCAATGGATTCCAGATTTTTGTCTGTGTGAAATTCTCTCCAGTAACATGAACTGTATTCCCTTCATGCCTTCATAGCCTGTGAGAGTTTTTTTTTTTTAAAAAGGTTTTAAAAAATTTATTTATATTTTAAAGTAAAATTTCACCTTTATCTTAGCATTTCTCCTTTTCTCCCTCCTAGGGGGCCATTCCACCTAACAAAGAATATTTTAAAGTAAAAAAAGAGAATAAAAAGAGAAAGAATAGGAAAAAATCAGCAAAACTGATCAATACATTGAGAAAGTTTGAACATGTATGCAATGTTTCACACCCTTGGACCTCCCACCTCTACAAAGGAGTGGAAGAGGTAACTTTTCCCAATTCATCTTTGAGTACATGCTTATTCTTGTAATTTTATAGCTTAGTCTGTGAGGGTCTTTTCCATGTTTTTCCATAAATTCTCTTTATAGGATCTACTGAATATATTAGAAGCAATCCTTCAGTTCTTTGAGATACTTTTAATAAGGTAGGGCTACCATTTGGGCTGTTTATCTGTTGTCTCTTGCTTTATGATCATTCTTTTCTTGTCATATGCATTCTTGATAATGTCTTTTATTTTATTTTGTCTATTTATCTATCTTCCTCTTATCCTCCTGCCTCCCTCCTTCCCTTTCTTTTTCTTCCTTCCTTCCTTCCTTCCTTCCTTCCTCCTTTCTCCCTTCCTCCCTTCTTTCTTCCTTCTTTCCTTCCTCCCAGTCCCCCCCCCCCCCCCATTTAGAAACTCAACTTGTGATTTCATTAATACAAAGAAGTCCCAGTGGAGACACTCTGCAGGTTGGCCCCTTCTCTGTGTCCTTGAAGAGTTGCCTAGAACACTGGAAGTTTTAATAACTTACCAAGTATATGTCAGAAATGGGTCTTGAATCCAGGTCTTTCTGACTATAAAGGGGCTCTTTATACACTATGCTAAGATACTTCTTAAATATGTGTGTGTGTGTGTATATATATATATATACATATATATATATATATATATATATATATGTATATATATATATATATTCCAGGGGATTTTTTTTAATATTAATAAACAGGTTTTGAGCTTCACTGTGATTGATGGATGCCTTCATTCATGAGTACAGATCAGTAAACATCAATTTCTTCTCTTCCCTTGCTTCCCCGCTACAAATAGCCACCTTGTTCTTTAGAGCCTGACGTTTTCCATTTAGACCAGGGATAAAGTTGTGTATGGAGGAGCTGTGGACATGCCCTGGGGAACACTGATGGCTGCACTTGAGCTTCAAATGTGCTGAGCTGTTGTCATTCAAAACCAGTGTGTTCTTCCTTTTAATTCCCTAGGATCAGACTTGATGGTACAGGGAGATCAGGCACTGAATCAGCTTCTTAACTCCTTTCCATTGCTGGAGATGCTTCTGCCTAAGGCTGGCTCCCCCTCCATAGGCCCTCATTGGTGTGAGCTGCAGCTTCCTTCTCTCTCTCTAGCTCTGCATTACCTTCATGTCTATTAGCATGTGGACTTTCAGTTGTCTTAGCACCACTTCCAGTTCAAGAGATCTACTAGTCTCAGTTCCCTGACAGCTGTGAATATAGGTGGATGCCACTATTTCTGGCATTGTTTTCCATGCTTACTCAGACCTACTAGATATACTCAATTCTCTCTTTTCTTTTCCCTACATTATCATGTTTCGCTCACCTTGTATTCTCCCCACCCAAAACCTTCCCCTTGTCTATAAAGATACTTAAAGATTGGTTGATCAGTCATTTTTCAGTCATACTGATTCTTTGTAACCTCATTTGGAGTTTTCTTTGCAAATATACTAGAGTGATTTGCCATTTTCTTTTCTCCAGTTTATTTTACAGATAAGGAAACTGTAGCAAACAGGGTTAAGTCAATTGCCCAGGGTTACATATCTAGAAAGTGTCTGAGGTTAAATATGAACTCAAGAAAAGGAATTTTCCTGACTCCAGGCCTGGCATTCTATCCACTGCCCTGCAGACCTTACCCCCTGGCTGTCCAGTATAGCTCCTTGCCTTTTCCATCACCAGATTGAAGACTCAGGCAGGTAACCTTCCCTTTATTCTTGTACCCGTTTTCAGGGTAGGTTATCCTGAGCCAGAGAGTGTTGGATCAGTCTTTCCAAATATGACAGAAATGACTGTTGAAGGAAGTAAGAATATGAACCAGTTGGAGACACTTCAGAGATAGTTATTACTGAGTCACAACATTTTGATGTAGTTTAGTCCTTTCCAACTAAGCTGGAAACTTTTATTAATAATAGCTATCCGTTTTGCTTGATCCCTTGAGCCATCTACACTCTACTTAGAATCAAAGTGGAGGGAGTGTTAGTATATGATTTTCTGTTTGCAGATGATTGTGCACTCAATGCAACCTCTGAAACCGAGATGCAATGAAATATGGATCGATTCTCTTATGTTTGTGCTAATTTTGGCCTAATAACACCAAGGAAATACAGGTGCTTCATCAGCCACCAGCACACCATCCATATGTGGAACTATCCATTACAGCAAATGAAGAAGTTTTGAATGCTATGGATAAGTTCACATACCTTGGTAGTGTAATTTCTAGGGATGTACGCATTGATAATGAAGTTGACACATACATTGCCAGAGTTAGTTCTGTTTTTTGGAGGCTCCAAAGTAAAGCATGGAAGAGAAGAGCTATCAGACTGACTACTCCACTGAAGGTCTACAGAGTCATTTTGCTGACTTCATTACTGTCTGTCTATGAAACCTGGACAGTCTCCTAGCACCATGCCAGGAAACTGAGTTGTTTCCATTTGAACTGTCTCAGGAATATTCTGATGATCACCTGGCAGGATAAGGGATCAGACATTGAGGTCCTTACTCGAACTAAACTGCCAAGCATTTAAACTCTGCTTCAAAGAGCGCAACTCCGATGGGCTGGCCACATTGTTCAAATGCAAAACATATGCTTGCCTAAAAGACTGTTTTATGGAGAACTCACACAAGACAAGCATGGTGGTCAAAAGAAGTGCTATAAGGACACTCTCAAGGTCTTTCCTAACTTTGAAATTGATTGTGTGGCATGGGAGATATTGGCACAGGACCACTCAGCATGCCATACTGAGTCTATGCCAATGTCTCTCATTGGTTCTAGATATCGTATCATATTGATATTACCATATCAGAAAGGGTTCTATGCTCTATGCATAAAGCAGAATTGAAACAGTTCAAAGAAAATGCAGAAGTGCAAATTTGGAATATCTGCCCCAAATGTTCACATGGACTGTTTGTGCCCGACCTGTGGTAGACTATTCTGAGCTCCTACTGGTCTGATCAGCCACAGTTGGACACATTGAAACTTGACTCTAGCATAGTGATGTCATTTTGGTCCTCTTTGAGAATGAAGGACAACAACCAACCAGAATCATAGATTCATAGAATGTTATATCTAGTACCATGGGAGAATGGAAAGAGTTGTAGATTTGCAGTTGTAAGATTTGAGTTAGAATCTCAGCTCTGCCATTTACCACTGATATTACCTTAGGCAAATCCTTTACCCTTACTTGGCCTTAGTTTCTTCATTTGAAAATAGAAAGTTTGTACTGGACCTCTAAGTTCCTTTACAGCTCTATATCTATGTTCCTGGGCCAACACCCACATTTTACAAAGGAGGTACCTGGGGCACAGTCAAGTAAAGTGATTTCGATAAAGCTGGGATATAAACCCACTCTTTCTTCTACCGTATGCTGCCTGCTACCCTAGCCTGCTTGTTCCCTCTTTTTTCCCTTCTAACTATCCTTCTTTATCCCTATAGCCTACATGCTTGTTATTTCTCATTAAAACCAAGCCCCCTTGCCTCCCCTGGGAAAACTGGAGAGAGGTATCCCTTATGTGCCTACTTAACATACCTACACAGATACACAGAAGGCAGCAAAAATTTAAGAGAGAGATGGGGGAAGGGAACACTGACCCAAAGGAACTACCATATTCTATATTTCCCATTATATTTTAAACTCCTTGAGAGTAGAAACCATGCCTGACTTCCCACAGTGTCTGGTCTATAATATCAAGCCATTCAATAACTGCCATTGATTAAATGACTAGCCTGGAAGCATCTGTTTCTGATATACTATGTTTGGAATAAATATATTTCTTGGCCTTGCAAAGCAATATCAGTTACTCTCAGGTCTATAATAATTTTTGACCAGCATGCCTATACCTTTTTATTATTGTATTGGGAATGGTTTTCAAGCTATACTTGGTCACACTCATCAAGGATATGTCATCAGTCTTCTCATTGGGGATATCCACACCTTGCAAAGGGGAGACATCTTCAGGTCACTCCTATATTCTATTAAAAACTAATAAAATGAAGTTTGCTAGCTTGAACAAAAGTCAGTTTCATGGAATGTTAGATAAAAATGGCATGTTAAAATCTTCTATTTCAACCCCTCATTTTACATATGGATAAACTTAAGCCCAGAAAGGTGAAGTAATATACCCAGGGTCACGTAGCTAATAAGTAGCAGAGTCAAGATTGGAATACGGGTCTTTTGCTTTTCAATCAAGAGCTCTTTCCCAAAGATATAACTGGAAATCCTGTTACCTGAAGCAAATTCAGGTGGGGAGATAGGGTAGTAGAGATGGTCTGACCAGGAGTGTAATTTGTTATTTTTGTTTACCCTCCCCACAACCTTCAGTGACCTGTCATCCTGTTTCCTTGCCTTCTTCTGGAGCTTAACCTTCTTACTCACCCACTTTGAGGACACAGGCTAGTGCAGTACTTTAAAGCACAGGTATAGCATTCTCTAGACCATTGCAAAAAGGAAGTGCTTCCTCCAATGTTAGTGCATATCTAAAGTCATGGTTGCCCCATCTTAGTTATAGCCCTGTTTTTCTACTCTACATACTATCTCTTTTCAAATTAGATTCCTAGATTTTTTTCTATTAATGTAAGTTTTTTCTATTAATATGTTATTCTTTAAAAGGAAAATACATTTGTTTACATGCTCAATTTGATATTTTTATTATGAATTTTGCATTCTTGTAAAAATCACAAATCTTGAAAATAGGGTATTCTATGTCTTTTTGTAATGGGTTCATGTTTTTATTTTGTATCAATATCTAAGGTCCCCCCTTAGTTAGAAGAATGACAGGATAATGGCATCTCTTAAAGTTGTATATTAGCATCCTTGCGATTCAGATTGAGACAATCCCAGGTATCTTTTCTTTAATTCAACTGAAGACATTTTTTCTATAACTGCTAATTCAGTACAACGAATATTCATAAGGCACTCACTTTATAGAAAGTGTTGTGATGGGTGCTGGGGCTAAAAGGACAAAAATAGTCCTGTTCCAGAAGGAGCTTGTATTCCCATGGTAGAATGCAGAAGAGTTTGGGGTTCTGCTGTGGAGCCAAGGACACTCTATGGTAGAAGATTCTCCAAGTTTAACCTTCCTGACTTTATTGCTAATAAACTGTCAAGATAACATATTACCTTATCCATAATAGCTTAAAATATTCAAGATTTGACTGGTCAGGTTCCTTAATCAAAGAAAGATAAATTTGCGTAGGTAAGATTACCCAGTGGAATATTGTCTGTTGCTTGTTTATCGGTCATTGAGGTGCAAGGCTGTGATTGCTTTAATGCATTTTCCGTAGTTTAACTTGGTTATTTGAATAAGAAAACTTAGCTGTTCAGTCTTGTGACCTTGGAATGACATTCAGTCTACAGATTCTCACTCTAATACGGCCTCAATAATTCAAAATGCCTTTAATCTTACAAATTAACCGAATTTCTCTCACTGCCCTTGCCCTGGGCTCTGGGTGGACTTTTATCAGTTAATGAAATTTGACTTGAAAATTTTAGTTTTATCATTTATGTTTAATTTCAAGCTTTCTCTTTCTTCATAACGAGATTTAAAGCTGCACAGTGAAGTATAGAGTTCCCTGAAAATCAGGCGACTTTTTAAAACAATATATTAGACTCAAATCCTAAGCAACACAAAGAATTATTCTATTACATATAGAGATATACTAAAGTATGTTCCAAACTCTGGAAGAAAGTTTCCTCATCCAATTTCTGACCTTTATGTAACTTTTCCTTCCTTCTTCCAAAAGTGTTCTTTCTTTTTGATATTTCCTTCTCTGAGTTGGTAAAAATTCAATCCTGCCTCCCTTACTTTCATCCAGTGGCCAGAACAACGGTGGTGGTTATCAAAAGGTCTGGTGGGTTTAGATGTTTAGTCCAAATCCTTGACGGAAAAATCTGAACCTATTCTCTATATACCGGGAAACCAGACTTATTGGTTTTGAATGCAAATATTTGGAGGGATTCAAATATTTGGATTTTTTTCACCTGGAAATATACTTAAAATTATAGAAGTTCCATTATACTTTGGAGCTAGAGCCTTCATTCATTGGATTAGATCACCCAGAGGCAAATCACTATTTCATTGGTTTGGACCCAAGAGCCACTGAGTTTCTTTTCCATTCTACAATTCTGTCATTCTTTTATTCATCCTTTTAAACAACAGATATTTACTAAATACCTTTTTGGATGAAATTGCCTTTCTCTTTTGGTGGGTAGAAATTGCTTGTATCATTTTAAGGTGTTGAATGTATTGGGGAAGCAGTGTGGTTATAGAGGTGAGAACGCTGGCACACCACTCAGAAATACCTGGCAACCTGGCAGTGTGATGTTGGTTGGGCAAATCTCTTAATCCTTCTCATACTTAAATTCACTCATCTGTGAAATAAGGGTTGGGATAGATGTTATCTAAAGTCCCTTCGTGTTCTAAAATTTTGTGAGTATGTGTATCTATCTTTCTGCCTTCCTTTTCTCAAGCCAAACAAGAATGAATCTGAATTAATTATCTAATATACAGGGAATCCCTAAATTCTTAGCACATTTTTAAGTTTTTAATAACATAAAACTGCACTAAGATTCTTGGAACACCAGATTCTTCCTTCCTTCCTTCCTTCCTTCCTTCCTTCCTTCCTTCCTGCCTTCTTTCCTTCCCTTCTTCCTTTCTTTCTCTCCCATACAAATGCACATATCTATATATACACATACATATATGTGTGCATATACATACATGGCATCTATCTATATGTACACATAAAGTTTATGCAAATAATTTGTACTATTCAAATTCAGTAAATGCTGCTTTTAATAAGTGCATACTATGCGCCGAGTAGTCCCTGATTGAAATACAAATTTTAGATTAAAAAGTGGTCCCTGCCCTGTGGAATGTTTTGCTGTGCATCCTTCATTTTTGAAGAGGACCAGTGATGTCATAAGTGATGTTTTGACTTGCACATGAAATGGTTTTAAGTGAGGCAGAGTTACACAGTCATTAGCCTCACTCTATCTCCCAGAGTCATCAAAGTCCAATGGAAAGATGACCAGTGATGGCCTGTGTTGCAATACATGACCTTGGTGTCTTCAGTGTCTGACCAGGCTCTAAACACTCCACCTTGCCTGCTTCAGCTGCCTTTATAGTCATTGGAGTAAATTATTCTCATCTGCCCTTTCTTCCAGGAGAAGTCTTCACATGCTTGGGGTAGACGTCTTCCTAACTCACTGATAGTTCTGAGGCCCATTGGTTACCCTCACCCTGATTTAGCCCATCTTCTGAGACAGCTTTACACAGGTATGGCTGCTGCACATGCTACAACTTCTTGGAACCATAGGTGAGAGTTGGGTAAAAGTGGACACCCAAGGTGGATGAGCATCCCTCAAAAGGGCTCAGCAAGCTCTTATACCAGAGGTTCTAGCCCTCCCTGAACACCCCATATACCTCAAGGAACTTATAGTCTGACGGAGGACAAGACACTTACACACAAAACTATAATGCAAAATAATCATGAATACAAATGAGATGTACAAGCAAAATTCAATGTGAAATCTGAGGTAAAGATCATTTTACCTATCATTTGGTCTTCTTTCTCCAATTCTATACTTATAATAAAGTTGATTTTTCTCAGCCAAGGGTGGGACTTTATTAAATATAAACTTTTTTCTGTTTATACCACCTTTTTACCAGCCTTCCAAGTTCTTTGAGGCCCCTGATGCAGTCATCCAATGCTTTAGTTACCCCTCCTGATTTTGTGTCATGTGTAAGTTTGATAAGCAGGTCACCTCTGCTCTATCTAAGTGTCAGAAATGTCCATAGATCCATGGGGGAGCCCACTAGAGATCGCCATTTACATTTGTATCTACTAATAAATCCTGATTTTAGTAATGAGAAAACTTGGGTTCAAAGAGGTCAAGGACCCTCTTAATCTTGTCATTCAACCAATTCTGAATTTACCAATCTCATTTTTGTCTTTGAACAGAGGGTTCTTCATTTCTACAAAGAGACTATGAGATACCTTGTCAAATACTTTGCAGAAATAGACGTAATCTCATCTACATCTTTTTCTTGATCCAGCAGCCTACTGACCATGTCAGAAAAGGAAATTCGATTTGCTTGGCGTGACCTCTTTCTGATGAAGCTATTGTTTTTTGCCTATAGCTCTGCATAACATCGGTTGTGATTTTTAAGTCACATTAATAGTGAATAAGTTATAGTAAGTCGTGATTAAGCTGTCTTGATTTTGAGTTTTTATTACTGATTTATTATCAACTATCTTTAATGATAATGGTTATTGATCATAGTTATCAGTAATCTAAAACCCAGCAGGTTATGCCTTTGGTTATGTGGTTGAGAATTTCTTCTGGGAAATGAAGTCAAGCTCACTGGCCTATAGTTTAAACACTTGTCCCTCTTCCATTTTTTGAAAACTGGAGCCCTGGAACATAAAGGAGTGATTTGTGAACATGTAGAAAGGGAAATGGTCATGATGCTGAGCTCTACGAGGAGCTTTGGAAAAGAGACCATAGCTTCATCAAGAATGGGTCAGACCAGATTAACCTCATTTCCTTTTTTCATTAGGTTGCTAGAATGGTAGATCAGGGAAATGCTGCACGAATGTATTTCAGCAAAGTCCTCATCAAAGCCTCACACTGTCTTTTGCCCAGGTTTTAGTTCTGTGACTTTTCTCTAATTCTAAGTGTTTTTTTTGAAGGTCACAAAACAGCAACTCGGAATTAGCGAATAACGAGCATTTATATAATGCTTCATGGTTTGCAAAGTACTTTATACATATACATATATATATATATCTATAGTATTTATGTACTATATATCTCATTACTGATCTTTGAAGTCACTGTGGTTATCATTACCATTTACCAATGAAGAAATTAAGACAATAAGAGAGGTTAAGTGACTTCACCTGTCTGCCCCTGATGCACCGAGAAAGTGAATTCACCATGTATAGGTGAATGTCATGTGATGTCTCATGAGAATATAGTCTAGGTATGGAGATTGCATGCTGCCCATTTGCTGTGGGTATATCTGGCATATGTTGAGCATGTTGGGTAGGCCAGAAAGGTCTGGCTAGGTGACTTGGTACTGAAAATGAATTTAACAGTAATTCATACTCAAGTTCAGCAAATATTATTGTGTCCACTATGTACAGAGTGGGCAGCTGGGTGGCACAGTGGCAGATTGCCATGTATGGAATCACGGAGACTCATCTACATGAGTTCAAATCTAGCCTCAGGCACTTATTAGCAAGTCACTTAACCCTACTTGCCTCAATTTCCTTATCTGTAAAATGAATTGGAGAAGAAAATGGCAAACCGTTCTAGTATGAGTGTCAAGAAAACCCCTAATGGGGTCACGAAGAGTCAGACCTTACTGAAACAACTGAACAACAACATGAATAGTATGGCCTGGTGAATGGTTAGAGAGGTTGCAAGAAGGCCAGTGTTATCAGTCACAGGTAAGAAAGTGTCTAAGGTAGAATTTGAACTCAACTGCTTTTGACTTTACCTACTGCATGGCCTATCTGCCTCGGTGAATCATATTCACCAGTTATATTAGCCCTCTTCAATACAGTTAATGAGTACAACTAGGCTTTTATTCATCTGTTATCTTGGGTTTTGACTTTCCATTAACCATTTTTAGTCCAGCAAAGCTTATAAAATAAGCCAAATGGTTACTTTCCCTAATAGTTGTCCTTATTAGAGAAAACAGAAGTTGAGTAGTTTTGCCATCCCTACCCCATCTATTAGTACTGTCTTAGCCGTCCCAATAAGTTGTCTTGTCCTGTTCTTCTGGTTGAAATCAATAGAAATTGATGTTTATGAAGCACTTTATATGTTATCTTTTTTAATTCTCATGATAACCTGGTGAGAATCGGTGCTATTATTAACCCTATTTTACAGATGGTAAAATAGGCAAGAAGAGCTCTGTTAAGTGACCGGCCTAGGATCACACAAGTAGTAGTAAGTGTCTGAGGCAGGATTTGAACACAGGTCTTCCTGACTCCACACCCAATGAATGCTCTTACCTCTGAACCATATAGTCGACTCATTATTGAAGACAGTACTCAAACCAATGAAATATTAGGTTATAAAATATTGTTGTTATTTTACAATAACTTATTATTATATCATTCCCATCACCTTTTAGAATGTTTAGTAAATTTCTTTTGTGGGAGGTAGGTAGGTGAAGGGATTCCTATCTGTAATTTTATAGATGTGAGGAACCATCTGTATGGAAACTCCCTGTATCTGTTGCAGACCAGCAACCAGATTTGCAGCTTACAGTGTTAGACAGACCTGGCTTCTAGGTGGTGCCATAGCACACAGAACGCCAGGCCTGGAGTTAGGAAGACTCATTTTCCTGAGTTCAAATCTGGTCTCAGACATTTACTAGCTGTGTGACCCTGGGCAAGTCACTTAACCATGTTTGCCTCAGTTCCTTGTTTGTAAAACCACTCCAGTATCTTTGCCAAGAAAACCCCAGATGGGGTCACAAAGAGTCAAACAAGACTGAACAACAACTGTTAGACAGATGCTTGGTCATGGAAAGATTAAATGACTTGACTCAGGGCTCCAGATCTAGTATAAAATCAGAGGCAGAGCTTAAACCTGGATCTTCTTGTCTCCTTGCAGGTCCCCTAACCACTCTCTTTTACTCCATGCACGGTGGGCACTCAGTAATGTTTGCTGAACTTGAAATGCGATCCTGTTTAGCTTCTTTTCAGGACCAGGAATTCTTTCCTTGCCCCAAACATATTGACTACTGTTGATGTGTATGAATATAATTACTACAGAAATATGAAATGTTTCATAAGAACTGGGGAATAATGAATAATTTATCCTATTTGTTCTTAAGTCAGTTTTGGTTATTTTAATTGGCACTTTATTAAACATTTTAAACAATTCCCATAAAAACATCCCGTTTCCTATTTTCAGGCACAGTTGTTATTTATTCATGTATCAATATATTAATACAAACAAAAATATTTACAATCTCCTCCAGCATTGCATAAAACTACCAATAAGGTGTTTTTATGATTATACCTTTTTCATTTTTGTGTATAACCAATGTGTGTTCAATGCTCACATATACACCAATTCAATCCAGAGACCACATTATGAATCTTAACTACTCATAGGTTCTTCTAATTTCTTTTCTGTTAAATATGTATTTGCTTGTTGTCTCCTCGATTAGATTGTGAGCTCCTTGAGAGCGGGGACTGTCTTTTGCCTCTTGTTGTATCCCTTGTGCTTAGCACAGTGCCTGAGCAAGTGTGGATTCACTCTGACTTGTCAGTTCTTCCTGGCCTTTCTATCCCAAATGTGTCCAGTATCTAGGTCAGCTATACCTGGAGCGAGCAGGTAACATGTAATTCCATACCTGGGTTATACTCTTATAAGTGATTATTCCATGGTTACCCATGCATATAAGGGGAATTCACTTTCTCAGTACACCAGGAGACAATAAACACTTATTATAGGCTTACTAGATTAATTTATTAATATTAATAAATGTTACTATATTTATTATAAGCTTATTGTAGCCCACACTGTGGGAGATATAAACGTAAACAAAGAGGAAAGGTGGTCCTTACCTAGAGGAGCTTTCATCCATCCTAACAGAGGAAGACAATGTCCAGACTGGAGTGGAAAAGTTTCTGATTGTTGCTCCTGGAGAGCATGGTATTCAAGTCCAGAGGATCAGGAGGGGAGAGGAGAGGGGCCTCAGTACCTCCAAGACATGGGTCAGATGTCTTCTACCTTGATGTCTAATGCAGCTCAGTTTAGGAGCCCATATTATGGAAATGGTGAAGGATATAGGGATTCCTAAAGTGAGATTTTTTTTTCTATTAAGAGTTACATGTACATGGTGCTTTCAAATGTTTTAAAATTACCATTTTAGAATGGAATTTTGAGGAAGGATTGTTTCCAGCACCTAGCATAATGTCTAACTCTGGGTAGGTGCTTAGTAAATACTGATTTGGGGTAGCTGATGGTGTGGTGGATAGAATGTGGGGCTCAGAGTGCTATCTGCTCTCAGATATGTATTAACTGTGTGACCTTGGGCAAGTCACTTAACTGCTCTTTGACTTAATTATCTCATCTATAAAAATAGGAATAATACTGATAATAGCCTTTGCCTCCCAGGATTCTTGTGAGGAGTGAGATAATATTTGTAAATATTTGTAAAACTCAGTGGCTGACTCATAGTAGGTGCTATAAAAATGTTAGCTATTACTATTATTGCAAGTCAAATTACCTAAAACCCACAGCAACGATTGAAAGATGATATTTAGGCAGACAGTCAGCAAAGACAAATAGCACTTCTCTGAGGATATAAACTCTAGGGGAGAAGGCATTAAAATTTAGATTACTTACTCTATCCCTGTTTTTCCAGCTGTCCGGATCAGGGTTCATTTCTGCTTTTCTTGTTTTCTGTGGGACACAGCGAGGGCCGATAACTCAGTAAATTTGTGAAGTGGCAATTTTGTCCTCTGTGCTCTCCCCATCCCCCTCCCCTCGGTGCCCCATGCTCTGATCTGTTCTTGACCCCTTTGCCCCCAATTAAAATTTACCTTGTGAAAGTCATACAGGATTTATCTTTCAAATAGGATTTTTGTATCCACATCCGCTGTGTCAGGATGAGGCTCTTGGTGGGATATGAGAAGGGCCTGATTGTATTGAGCTAGATGTTAGAATGGGAATCTTCTGATGACCAGAAATCAGTTTACAAAGCAACTAAATTATGGGTGAGTATTCATTGCAAAGTCACTGAATTTTAGAATTGAATATATATGGGATGGAAAGTGTATTGACTGTAATATAGTGTATGTAGATATAATACTGACTTATGTAACCATTACGCATATATGGACGCACACAAACAAGCATATAGATGACATACATGTATGCACCCACATATATACATTACACACCACACATGTATAAGCACACACACGCACATATACAACATATACATGTATGTGCATACACACAACACACATATACACAAGTATGTACATATAATGCACACATATATTGTGCAGACATATATACACATGAACATGCATGTACAAGTGTATGCAATACACACATAACACATGTGTACCATGCACATATGTATGAGCACACATATACACAACATGCATATATGTTTGCATATACATGCACACATATATACACAGATACACCCTCATGCAATTCAACAAACTGCTTAGCAGTGATGGAGAGTTGGTCCTGGAACCAGGAAGACCTGGGTTCAAGTCCTATCTGCTTACTGATTATGTGACCCTGGGCAAGTGACTTACATCCACAGTGCTCTAGGAATGTCAAATTCAAATAGAAACAGATCCCTGTGGGCTTCACACTGACTTAGAAAACCATAAATTAACGTTATCTATGTTTAATTGTATTTTTTATTTATTTTTGTTAAACATTCCTCAATTACCTTTCAACCTGGTTAGGGCCATGCTCTGGAGTTTTGCTGGCCAACCAGCTACTAGTTTGGCATCTCTGTTCTAGGTAACTCTCTTAGACCATAAGTTGCAGAGAAATTACTAACAACCTGCATTGCTAGAGGGAATTTCCTCATCCTTAAGTTACCTACATCAATGAAATAATAAGTCCAGTCCCTATCTCTTATAAGCAAACAAACAAATAAATAAATGGACAAATAAATGAATATATGTATATGTATACACACATATTGTGTTCAATCATTTTTCAGTCATTTCTGTCTGTGATCTCATTTAGAATTTTCATGGCAGAGGCACTGGAGTGGTTTGGCACTTCCTTCTCCAATTCATTTTACAGATGAGGAAACTGAGGCAGACAGGGTTAAGTGACTTTCCCAAGATCACACCACTAGGAAGTATTTGAAGCCATTTGAACTTGGGTCTTCCTATCTTTACATCCACTGGGACACCTAGCTGCCATATTAGATTGGAGCTGCGTCCATGCTTCTAAGCTTTTGGATCTCGTTAGTTCTGGTTCTGACTTTATTCAGTGCCTATCTTACTTCTCCTTTCCTTTTCCTCCCAGCGAGCTCTGCATTTATTAAAGTCATGCTGAATGAAATTCTCAGTCTCCGATCCCTTCCTTCTCCTCGAGACACTTCTCTATCTGAAAGAGAGTGAATACAGCTACTGTCCATTTTATTGCTTTTAAATTCTGTTTTATGTTCAGTTATGTGTCTTTGTAGCCTCCCTTCTCACTTAGTTGTGTTCCATGTTCTGTTCTCAGCTAAGGACCAGTGTGCTTCTTTACATATCTCTCATTAAAATTCAGTAAAACTAAAAGAAGGGGGAGAGGATAGAATGAATGAAGTGCCCTGTAACAGGTGGAGGCCTAAAGGCAATTCTATTTTGAAACTCTTACACATTTTGGGGACTGTGCTTTAGGGTTACACCTATGAAGTTAATTAGGGCCAATCTCCTTTCCTTTTCCCTTCCCTTCCCTTTCTTCTCCTGTCTTTCCCTTCCCTTCCTATATATGTGCTTCCTTCTCACCTCTTCCTTCTAGTTTCCTGGTCATCCTTTGAGATTCAATTTAATCCTACCTTCCCACACCCCTCTATGTTGTTGAGTGGTTTCAATCATGTCTGATTCTCTGTGACCCAATTTGGGGTTTTCTTTGCAAAGATACTGGAGTGTTTACCATTTCCTCTCTTCTTGTGTTAATTTATTGTATATGTCTTATATATACATAGTTATTTGTATACTCTCTCCCTTATTAGGATATGATCTCCTCAAGGACAGAAATCATGTTTTAGCCCTTTTTGTTTTGGTGTCCCCAGTACTTAGTGTTCCCTCTACTTAGCACAATGCTTGGAATATAAACAGACTTGTTGGCTGACTGACTGATTGATGCTATAAGCTACTAAGGGGTCCCCTGAACTTGTCTTTTTCCAGAAACACTAGGCTCAGAGCATGCAGGAGGTCCCGAGTGTGTCAAGGATAGAGGGCTCTCCTTGGCCCTCAGTTGACATAATTTAATGTTTGCAGCCCAGGCTGGATTCCCTGTGTGTCCTTAGGAGTCAAGCTAGGCTCCAGCCAGTCCATACTAGGCCTGTGCTGCTGGGACCTTTATAGATAAGGAGACCATCCTATCTTCAAGATCTAACAGTTCCCAAGGGAAAAGAAGGTGGTTTTTGACATTGTCTTGCTCCTCCCCTTTGGGTGGGATTTTGTCCTTTTCCTACCTTTACTTCTCTTTTCCCTGCCATGCCACGCCCCTTTAGGTGGAGATTCTGATATCTCCTCCATCCTTGTCCTGTTGTCCTAAATATGTAAACTTCTGTTTGAATTGTGAACTTTTTGGGTTTCACATGCATGTTCATTTCTTTTGTAATAAACATAGTTTTCAGGGAAAACTGTGCAGCTGTTATCGTTTGTTGACACTAACAATATTTTTCCAAAGACTTGCCAACCTATCTGGATGTTTTTGTTTGTGGTTCCCCTGAAGCTGGTGTTGCTTGTCCATAGGTCTGTCAGTTGCCAGAGGCTCTTTCTGAAACCTACTCAATGCACCTCTGGCTATAGGCTTAATAATTTGAGTGAGCAAAAGGCTCTTTCTTTTAAGCACCCTGCCCCCAGTCCAGTTGCTTCAATCTCTTTTCTTCCCCTCATCTCCTCAGGTATCTCTCTAATATTTGCCAAGATCCATTTTTCCACATATTCAGGGCAAAAGCTGATGTTAAGAAGTTGGAAGGATGGAGTTCCCTTTTGTTGTCCTCTGACAAAATAAATATTTTATACAGCAATGTGCCCCAGAATGGTGGAGGCTCTGGATTCAAATCTTTCACTAACTACCGGTGGACTGTAGGGTGGGTCACTTTTTTACCTCTTTAGGCCTTATTTTTATCATGTGTAAAATGAAGCAGATAGTTTAGATGATATTATCTCTAAGCTTCTCATATTCAAAATCTGTGATCTTAAAATATTTAAATAGATAGTAAGATTTTGGCTTGAAAACTAGTTTTTAATATATTTCATTTTCCTATTTAGCACATGCAAATGGAAACACTCAACATATATAATCTCTTCATGGTGTCTTTTTGTCCCTCAAATAACTACCATTTGATTTTGAGAATAAAATTAAAAAAAAAAAGCTTTTCCCTACATAATTCTTTCTTGTAATTTTTTTTTGGGGGAAAAACAGCAACTTGAGCTGTGAAGCAGATACATGGGTGCCTTCACACAGTCTGTTTTCCTTTCTTGCATAAAGCATTTTGGTTCTAAGCAGCAGGTTTTATTCCCCCAGGGACCCAAGGAATTTAATTGTTAGGGAAAAAGGAAAGAAGTATTTGGTGCTCCATATTTGGATTAACAACGGCATTGCGTACTGTGCAATATTAAGTGAGTCCCTGCTCCTCTGTCAAGTGGATTTAGGGTCTCCAAAGAATTTGGGAGAAGAGAACTATATTTCACCATCTCTTTTCAAGATTATTGCAAGATTGGCCATTGCAATTAAGCTGATTTCAGCAAACCACTAGGGTTGTTTACCTTTCTGTCATAGTCATTGTGTATATTACTGTCTCGGGTCTACTTATTCCACTGTGTGTCAGTTCATACGGGCCTCTCATGTTTTTCTGTATTGCCCATATTCAAGAGCAGTTCCATTAATAAACCTGTATTCATGTGCCAGGTACCATGTTAAGTGCTTTTCAAACATTATCTCATTTGATCGTCACAACAACCTTGGAAGGGAAATGCTATTACTATCCCCATTGTATAGTTGAAGAGACTCAGTCAGATAGAGTCTTACTGCCCAGTGACTTGCCCAGGGTCACACAGCTAGTATTTGTCTGAGTCTGGATTTGAACTCAGGTCTTCCTGTCTCGCTGTGCCTCCTAGCTGCCCCACAGTTAAAGTTAATATACTGCACTAATGTGTCCCATTTTGTTTGACCATTCCCTCACCAATGGGCATCAACTTCATTTCTAATTTTTTGCTACCACTTTCTTTCTTTGTACACATTTTTGGAAGGACATTGACCAACTAGTGAATGATTATCTTAGGAGGCAATAGATGACCTTTGAGTTCTAGCATAAGGAATGGTCTCAAAAACCATTAATTGAAGAAACTAGGGATAATTAACCTGGAGAAGAGAGGAAAAAACCAAAAACCAAAAACCAAGGAGTCAGATAGGTAACATTTGCAGGAAAGCAGATTTCATTTCAATATAAGTAAAAAAAAAAACTCTTCCTAATAAAAAAGACTTAGAAAAAGGTAGAGTACAGGTTAGGACCCAGTTGAACTTCTCAACATTCTTCTTGAAACAACTTTAAAATAATGCTTCAAGTCAAATTTTAGAGCAGCAGAGTCAATAAAGTGTCAGAAGGAGGCATTTTTCGAAGTTGAGATAACTTAGTAGGTCTGTAGGAGAGATCTGTAAAACCAGGTTGGGCACCACCCAAGAGCATGGCAGGAGTGCAGCATTAGCATGAGCAGTGGACTTAGAGGGTGCCAACGCCATTGCCATAGCAGTAGAGCAGCAGTAGCTTTAGGACCTCTCAGCCTAGAGACAGTGAGGGGGTTAGACAGCTGTTCAGAAAGAGATTTTAGGGGACCCTTTGCTAGCACTGGGTGTAGCAGGTGCTGATTGGGACTTCTATTGCTCATAAGCAGTTCTGGGTCACAGTTCCATGATGGCATGGAATGCTTGTGATCAATCACTAGGGAGCAGGACCTGGTCACATGACATTCCAGGGCTAAGAGGAGCTCTGGTACTTGAGACTTCAGGGGAGCAGGGGCCCTTCCTGAGAAAAGACGAGAA
>CM053771.1:289106992-289259368 GCA_028658325.1 Potorous gilbertii
GAGGCCTTGACTGATGGTAAGCATTGTTCTTCCTCATCAGAAAGGAAGGGAGAAAACATCTGTTCACCAAGAAAGTAACCTTCTATGGTCTTATTTTTTTTCCCTTTTCTGGGCATTTTCCCAGCCAGTTACTTGACCTCTGAGATTCCTCTCCACCCCCACCTAGATCCGCCCAGCTAGTGCTTGGGGTCTGAGATTCAAATACTTCTCCCCAGCCTCAGGGCTTTCAGTGGCAGGCCTGACTGCTATTCAATGTGAGCTTAAGTTCTGGTGCTCAGGTAGGGGCAGGGCTGCCTCCCAGGCTTAGTTCCCTCAGGGGGTTTATGCGGAGACTTTCAGGATTGGACCCGAGCTCCTGTCTGCTCCAGGAGCCTCTGGCCACCAATGCCTCTGCCGCTGCCTCCCGAGGGAGCTTGAGTTATGGAGACACCCTGCTCCCCTCTCAGCCAGCCCAGAAGTTTCTCTCACTGACCTGTGCACCTGTGGGTGGAGGGACCTTCGCAGCCACCAGAGATTCCATCCCTGAAGCCTGTTTGGATCTGCTCCTCTCAGTGCCACATGGCCAAGGTAGGGCTGGGCTCTGCTCCCGTCCGGTGTGCGACGGACCTTTGGGATTGGTTTTTCAGGGCTCTCTGGAACGGAAATCTCCTTCACTTCATTGCTGTGTGGGTTCCACTGCTTCAGAATTTGTTGGGAGTTCTTTTTACAGGAAATCCATGGGCTGTGGGTTCGGAGCTAGCATATATGAATCTTTCTACTCTGCCATCTAGGATAATACCATCTTAGAAACAACAGAAATTTATAGACTCCCAGAGCTAGCTCTGAAAACATCAGCATGGAAAAAAGCATGAAGCTTGGCACAGTGCCTCCCCACACCCAAGTGAGCAAAGCCCACCTTTAACATAAAGTTCAAAGTGAAGAAATAGGCTTGAAAAATGGGCAAACAACAACAACAAAAAGAAGTTGATGATATAAAATTATTATAGTAGCAGGGACGACCAAGACATAAACTTTGAAGGAGACAACAATGTGAAAATAACAACAAAGTCTCAGAGAAAAATGTTGATTAGAATGAAGGTCCGAAAGAATTCCTGGAAGACTTAAAGAAAGAACTAAGAGTGATAGAGGAAAAATTGGTAAAAGAAATGAGAGTGATGCAAGAAAATTAAAAAAAGAGGATGGCTTGGTAAAAGAGGCACAAAATACTGAAGAAAATATCACCTTAAAAAATGGAATTGACCAAATTAGAAAAGAGGCACAAAAGTTCATTGAAGAAGATAATTCTTTAAAAACTAAAATTGGGCCAGTGGAAAACAATTCCTCCATGAAACTTCACAAAACAATAAAATAAAATCAAAACAATGAAATAATAAAAGAAAACATGAAATAGCTTATTAAAAAATAACTGATCTGGAAAATAGATTGAAGAAAGATAATTTAAGAATTATTGAAGAAAGACACAATAGTAATTGTAAGTAGTTCTTACAAAATTGTAAGAAAGATCCAATAAAAAAGTGCCTAAGCATCATATTTCAAGAAATTATAATGGAAAACTACCATTATTAAAGATTCTGAGGGTCAACTAAAAATCGAAAGAATCCACTGGACATGTCCTGCAAGAGATTCTAAAATGAAAACTCCAAATTCCAGAGCTCCCTGGAGAAAATATTGCAAATAGTCAAAAAGAAACATTTCAAATATCATGAAGCAACACTCATGATTACAGAAGATATAGCAGCTTCCACTTTAAAGAAGTGAAGAGATTGGAAGATGATACTCAGAAGGGCAAGGGAACTAGAATTATAACCAAAAATAACCTACCCAGAACAACTGATTATAATCCTTTGAGGGGTGTGTGTGGGGGGAAATGGAGGACTTTCAAGCATTCCTGATGAAAGACAAGAGTGGAATGGAAAATTTGACATTCAAACAGAAGATTCAAGATAAACATAAAAAAGGTGAACATCATAGAGTAATCATAAGGGATTAAATGGAGTTAAACAGTTTATATTCCTACATCAGAGGAGGACATACGTAATTCCTAAGTACTTTATATTATTACGGCAATTAGAAGGAGCCCGGATAGACAGAGGACATGGATGTAAGTCAATTATGTTGAGATGGGATGTGGGATGAGAAAGAGGAATGCACTGGGGGAAGGGGAATGGGAAAAGTAGAATGGGGCAAATTTTCTCACATAAAGGAGGTGTGCAAGGAAGAGTTTTATAGTGGATGAGGGAATGAGGAGGTGGTGGGCAATGCTGGAAACAGTCTTAATGGAATTAGTTCAAAGAAGGAAGAATATACACACATACACACACACACACACACACACACACACACTCACTTGGTTATTGAAATCTATCTTGCCCAATAGGGAGAAAGGAGAGGAAGAGGATAAGAGATGTGTGTGTGTGTGTGTGTGTGTGTGTGTGTGTGTGTGTGTGTGATCATAAGGGGAAAGGTAGATTGGGGGAGGAAATGTTTAGAAGACAGACTTTTGAGGAGGATCATGATAAAGAAAGAAATATAAACAGAGGAAAATGGGATGGAAGGAAAAGTACAGTGAGTGATCATAACTGAATGTGAATGAATTGAGCTAGTCAATAGATTAGAAGTGGACACCATAATGGATTGGAAACCATAATCCAATAATATATTGTGTACCAGAGACAAACTTGGGACAGAAAGATACACACAGATTTGAAATGATGGAGTGGGTCAAGGTCTCATGCTTCCACTGAAATGAAGAGCACAGGTGTGGTCATCATGACCTCAGACAATGCAAAAGCAAAATCAGACCTAATTGAAAGAGATAATCAGGGAAAGCACATTTTACTAAAAGATACCATAGACAATGAAGTAATATAAATTTTTTTATAGTAAGTTTCTTTTATACTTTATTTCTCAAATATGTAGAAAACTGAGTCAAATTTGTAAAAAATAATTAAAAACTATTTCCCAGTTGATAAATGGTCAAAGGATATGAACATGCAGTTTTCAGAAGAAGAAATCAAAGCTACTGTATAGTCATATGAAAAATATTCGATTAGAGAAAGGCAAATTAACACAACTTTGAGGTATCACCTTGCATCTATCAGAAATGACAAATGCTGGAGGGAAAATGGGTACATCAGTGATGGTGTAGTGAACTGATCCAATCATTCTGGAATAACATCTAGAACTATACCTCAAGGGCTATAAAACTGTGCATACTCTTTGATCCAACAATACTACTACTGAGTCCATACTTCAAGAAAAATACTCAATACTCAAAGAAAAAGGAAAGATACCTATACATACAAAAATATTTATAGCAGCTCTTTTTGTGGTAGCAAAGAATTGGAAATTGAAGGAATTAATTGGGGAATAGCTGAAAAAGTTGTGGTGTATGATTGTGAGAGAATACTATTGCTGTGTAAGAAATGATAAGGAATTTCTTTCAGAAAAAAAGAGCAAGAACTATTTAAACCGATGCAAAGGGAAGTAAGAAGAACTGGGAAATTTTTGTACACTGTAACAGCCATGTTGTAATGATGATCAACTGTGAAAGCCTTGGCTATTCTGATCAGTGCAGTGATCCAAGACAATTCCAAAGGATTCATGTTGAAAAAAATGCTATCTACCTCCAGAGAAAGAACTGATAAATTTTGAGTGAAAATTGAAGTATACTTTTCTCACTTCATTTATTACTTATTTATTTCCCTCCTTCTTGGTGATCTGGGTAATATGGAAATATGTTTTGCATGATTTCACATGTATAATTGATGTGCTATTGCTTATCTTCTTGCTGGAAGAGGGATGAGAGGGAGGGAGAGGATCTGGAACTCAAAATGTAAAAAGAAAAGAATGAAGTTATTCCAAAGTGTAATGGGTTACTTTGGGAACTGGTGAGATTGGCATTAGTGGAGGTCTTTGAAGCTACTTTACTTGTTCGGAGTGTTGTGGACAGGATTGTATCCCACTGGTAAAAATCAGACTAGATAGAGTCTTTACCAGCTTTGAGGGACTAAGAGCCCAAGATTAAGGAAGGGTATTTAGGATGTCAGCAGACAAGGATGCAGATGCTCACATAATTAATTTTCTTTTCTCTCCACCTTTGCATCCCCTAAACCCAGTTCCAGGTGAACGACAGAATAAAAGTTTCTAAGCTCAGGGAGCTACAGGGAAAGGAGGATGTAATGACAATGGATACTTTCAATGGGTCTAAATTTTATGTAGAGGACAAACTATACCTCCACCAGCGAATGAGGTGAAGAAAGAGAGAGAAGATGAAAGTTAAATTTGTTTTGTTTCTGTTTAGTAACATTTGGTTGGAGAAGTCCGATGTTAACAACCAAAAGGAGGTTCTGAAGTACTTGAAATTCAGTTTTCAACATTTCAGCTAGACTCTCTCACCATTTCTTATGGAAAATTGAGACTTGGCTGTAAAGTACTTATGAAAATAACCATCCTTAGAAGAGTTTAATTACCTTAATAAAATGGAGACAAATATTTGTAAGTGAGGAGAATGCTCATAGATAATACAAGTAAAGTACATGCATTATTCAGCAAATGACTTAATTAGTTTTTAATTAGTAGAAATTACAATGAATTTTCACCATATCTTTTATTGGAATGGTTTTTAATAATAAAAAGCACGTGGGTATCCTTAGAAGAAAGCCATTTACAGTAAAGCACTCTAACAGATCTGTTGTTTAAGCTGGGAAATTCTAAACTTTATTACAAGCTAATTATGAAACAACATTTCACTGAATCTGAAAGTATGATGGCAGGATGCTGGAAAGAATGCTGGACTGACCTTCTAGTCCAAGCCCCTCCCCCCACCTCCTTGCTAATCTTTACAGTGTAATTCACTTGTCTGAGGCTCCATTAAATTGAAGTAATGCCTGCTTGCTTGCCTGCCTATCTCCCAGGCTTGTGAGAATCAAGTGAAATAATGTAATAAAGGTTTTTGGTAAATTGTAAAGTACTTTAAAATGTAAGGTATTGCATGCATTTGTCCATATTCAGGACCTGTGGATAACTCTTTATGGGAGGATGCTGGCAGAACCTGCCCCTGGTTGCCAGCCACTGGCCTACATTTGAATTTCAAGGTCATCAGAAGCTGTGTATATCCAAGGCTTCCCAACAACTCCATCCAGATGTCTGTTCTCTTTTGTTTCTGTCCGGCACGAGTCTGTGATGTGCTTCTGAGGCTTTTCACAGCTTTTTGGAACTGATAGATTTATTGGAGTGCACCTCACTTAATGGACATGAAGAGAGTTTGGGGATCAGTGAGATCACCATTTGTCAGCTTTGAGGGATAAGCAGGTTTGCAAAATGATTAAAGAGAAGACAGTGCCTTGGAAGACTTCTCAGGACATGGGAAAGGAGTGCTAACCCTTGGAAAATGAGACATTGGATCATTCCAACCCTGAGGAAGCTGGCATAAAGGGAAAAGCTAAAAAGAAAAAAGGAACAGAAAAGGAATAAATGCATACTGGTTCATGACACTCTCTGACCAGTGGAAAGATGGACCTGGTGTGGTGGCATGGAAAGTATGCTAAACTCAGAATCAGAGTGTTTGAGTTCAAATCCAGCCTTTTGCCACTTACCAATTATGTGACCTTGGGCAAGTCATTTAACTTTTTGGCCTTAGTTTCTTTACCCGTAAAATGAAGAATTTGGGTTAGATGGCATTAAGGTCCTTTTTAGTTTTAAATCTATACTCCCTGCTAATAGAGGCCCTTTTAGTTCCTTGTGGGTAAATTTTTCTCCTGATAGAGACATTAAACTTATCTTTCATCTGTACTGGGACAGACTGCTGCTTGGTGGCCCCAAGGAATCCCTGCAGTCTTTTCTGAGCTTGCTGTCAATCAATCAACAAGCATTTATTAAGCACTGATATTATGCTAACTTCTGAGAATACAAAGGAAGACAAGTCCTTGCTCTCAAAGTGTGTATTCGTCCTTCATTGCTGAAGAAGACCATGCCATCAGAAAAAGGATGACATGACTTGCATTTGACTTTGTTCTGAGTGAGGGAGGGCTGTGCAGGTCACCAGCCTCACTTTTCCTCCAGAACCATCTGAATCCAATGACCAGATATTCGTCAGGATGACTGGAGATGATCCAGGATGAGGCAATTGGGGCTAAGTGACTTGCCCAGGGTCACACAGCTAGTGAGTGTCAGGTGTCCGAGGTGAGATTTGAACTCAGGTCCTCCTGACTCCTGCACTGGTGCTCTATCCACTGCATCACCTAGCTTCCCTCCTCTCAAAGAGTTTACAGTTTAAAGGGGCTGACATCACATTAGTATCATTAAAGCAAGTCCAAGTGACCACAGAGGCATTTGTCCAACTCTTGTGACACTATTGACATCACATGGACATTTGGTGGCAGGCACCAATGCAGACATTGTATTGTACTGATAATTTCCTCAAAGACCTGCCTGTGAGGTCAGGAAGTGCCAAGGTCTTGTACATTTTGTTTTCTGATCCTAAAAGAAAGGTGAATTCCCTGTGACTCTCCACCTTTTCATAGTGAATTTCAAGGTGAACTACCTAGACTGACATCTGAAAGCATTTCTTGCCTGGATCTTGCTCCTGGGTCTTTGATTTTTCTGGCCCTCTTATCTTTTTTTACAATAGCATCAGGTAAGCTTTTCAGACCTGTTAACTCCTTTCTGGCCATCTTGGGAAGCTTCATATTTCAAATAATACTACTACTTTAGGGTTTCTTAGTCTTGAGAGATATAAGAATCAGAATCTGGACAGAACATCTCAGCTCTGATATGCTGGTAAATGTTTAACTACTGGCTCTCTGGAAAAAATGTACACAGGGTGCAAGTTTAAGTTTAATTTGTATTATTAACATTGTCTCCATTATTTTCTTAGATGTAGACAATCAACAAAACAGTAACTTGAGATTTAATTTGCTGCATTTGCCCATTTCTGCAGTGTAAATGCTCATGCTGAAAATTTAACAATTGGTTTTTGTGGGTTAGGACACACTGATCCCACACCTGGGATAAAGTGAGTCCTATAGGAAGCCTACCAAATAGCTATGAAGTTACAATAGGTAACATCACTTGATAATTCTGTATCATGACCCTTCATTTTAAGACTCTTGCCTATGTGACCTTGGGAAAGTCATTTCACAGATGAAGAAACTGAGGGGGCTGTGCTAGTTCCCCTTCCAATCTATTGTTACAGATGCAATTGCTTATGCTCTGTACATGGATAGTATTTGACAGTTTCTTTCTTTGCTTCACCACAAGGTGGTGCTAATGTACCCATGAAAAGGTCTTCAACCTTCTGCATCAAAAATTGTATTAATTTCGGAGTTAATTCATTATTAATTTGTGATTAAGAATTACTGTCAGCTACAATATATTCTGGGGTCGCAGTGTCCAAGATGGAAGTTTTGTTGTATTTTATTTTAAAATTCAGGTGCCAAGGAGTCTCTGGGATGATGCCAAAAGACATTTGGACAGGTAGACACAAGACCTAGGTATCACTCCCGCCTAGGCCACGAACAAGGTGTGTGATCTTGGATACGTCATTTTATGTGGGTCTCAGTTTCCATGACTATTAAAGGAAGATTTGGACTTAAACTAACACTGGATCTCTAAAGTGCCTTATAGTTCTAACATCCTGTTATTCTATATCATAGCTCTCCTTTGTCTGTTTATTCATCTCTAATATGGGAGTGGGAACAACTCATCTTGGAGTCAGCTAGGTGGTGCAGTGGATAGAGTGTCAGCTCTCAAGTCAGGAAGACCTGAGTTCAAATCCAGCCTCAGACATATATCAGCTGTGTGATCCTGGGCCAATCACTTATTCTTGTTTACTTCAGTTTCCTCATCTATAATATGAGCCAGAGAAAGAAATGGCAAACCATTCCAGTATCTTTGCCAAGAAAAGCCCAAATGGGGTCAAGAAGAGTTGGATGCCTCTGAAATGACTGAATAACCACACAGTCTATGACTTCCTATCCAATGCTTTTTCTGTGACACTATGGTGACAGAGTGTTCTTTTTCTTAGGCTACCCATGAAATAAAATGGAACAATGCAGTGAAATATGGATGATTTCCATATTTATGCAGGACATAAGAGGCACTGTGACTTAGTAAATAGAAAGAGTTGACTTTGAAGCCAAAAAGACATGGGTAGAAGTCTTGTTTCTGACATATGCGGGCTATTTGACCCTTGGCAATTCCCTTAATATCCCCATGTCTCTAGACAACTTTCTAAGTAACCTATAGGCCACCTCTAGATACCTTCTAAGACTAAGTTGCAGGGAAGGTGTGACTTGCATTGGAAAACTGGCTTTCCTCACCTGGATATTCCCTATAGCAATGAAATTATAGACCCAGTTCCAATATCTTCTGTAGAACCTCTGCGTTCTTTCTCTTTCTCTACCTTTATGTCCTTGATGACGTTTGAAACAAAATAGGATGAAGGGAGGGGTATGCTGGAGTCAGCTTGGACTTGCTCAGAGAGCGGATTAAATTTTCAGTGTGAACATTTACACCTTGAAAGTCAGCTAATTCTACAAATCAGGGACTGATTTATTGTTTTGTTGATTGTCTAGAGTTAAGAAAGTTATAGAGAACAATGTTAATAAAGCAGTTTAAACTTTAAATTGTGTATACATTAAAAAACACACGCAAAATTTTGGTGTGTGTGCTTTGCTTCCAGAGGTATTTAAAGTGTACCTCTAGTAAGAGTCACAAAATACAGGTTATTCCCATATACATAAATGGCAAAGAATCACAGAATTCTACCGCTGGAAAGGGCATCAAAAGTCAATTAGTTCAACCTATCCCTGAGTAGAAATTTGTGAATCTCCACACAAAAACCTATGTTGACTACAATTAAATTTCTCTACTATTCTATCTCAGTCCAGGAGTCAGAATTTCTAGAGAAGCTCTGTTGTTTGAAGAGACCCCAGACCAAAACCATAGCCATCTAAATAGCTGTTGGCTGGTGAACCAAAAAATTTCAACATATATCAATGGAGTGAGTTACTTTTTACTTTCTTTGTATTCAATTTCCTTCTGTAAGAGAGCTGAATAGTGAATGAAAGATGAGAATATGAGGTCACTGAAAGATGAATTATGTGTTTTTCTACTGTGTCTTTTGAGAGCTGACACTGAGAAAATGGGCTTGTGAGATGGAAAAATTTTAAAAATGCTTTTTTCTTTTCTCTTTTAAAATATTTTATTTTCCCCCCAATTACTTACAATTTTTAACATTCATTTTTTAAGTTTTTAGTTCCAAATTCTATACCTGCTTCTCTCCCTTCCTTCCTTCCCCAGATGGTAAACAATCTGATATACATTATACTGTGCAATGTAATCATTTCCATATCAGTCATTTTGTATAAGAAAACTCAAGAAGAAGGAAAAAGAGAGGGGGGGAAGAAGAAGAAGAGGAAGAAGAGGAAGAAGAAGAAGAAAGAAGGAAGAAAAGGAAAGAAAGAAGGGAAGAAAAATTGGAAAACAATATGTTTCATTCTTATTCAAGTGTCATCAGTTCTCTCTCCGGCAGTAGATAGCCTTTTTCATAGTGAGTCCTTTGGGGCTGTCTTTGATCACTGTATTGTAGAGAATAGCTAAACCATTCACAATTGTTCATCCTATAATATGCTGTTACTATGTACAGTGTTCTCCTGGTTCTGCTCAATTCGCTCTTCATCAGTTTATAGAAATCTTTCTAGATTTTTCTGAAATAATTCTCTTTGTCATTTCTTATAACTCCATAATATTCCATTACAATTATATACCACAACTTGTTCAGCAATTCCCCAGTTGATGGGCATCTCCTCAATTTCCAATTTTTAGACACCACACAACAAAAGAGCTGCTATAAATATTTATTCGTAGGTTCTTTTCTCTTTTTAAAATTTCTTTGAGATACAGATCTTAATAGTGGTATTACTGGATCAAAAGGGATGTACAGTTTTATATCCCTTTGGGCATAGTTCTAATTTACTTTCTGGGATAGTTGGTCAGTTCACAACTCCACTAGTAGTGACCTAGTGTCACAGTTTTCCCACATTCCCTCCAACATTTATCATTTCCCTTTTCTGTCTTATTAACCAAACTAATAGCTATGAGTTGGTACCTCATAGTTGGTTTTAATTTGCATTTCTCTAATTGATAGTGATTTAGGCATTTTTTTTCTTTGACTATAGATAGCTTTGATTTCTTTGTCTGAAAACTGCCTGTTCATATTCTTTGACCATTTTCAATTGGGAATGACTTGTGTTCTCATAAATTTGACTCAGTTCTCTATATATTAGAGAAATGAGGTCTTTATTCAAGATACGTGCTGTAAAAAACCCCCTCCCAACTGTTTTCTCCTTTCCTTCTAATTTTAGTTGCCTTTGTCCTTATTTGTAGAAACGCTTTTTAATTCAATATAATCAAAATTATCCTTTTTTCATTTTGTAATGCTTTCTATATCTTGTTTGGCCCTAAATTCTTCCCATAGCCATAAATCTGACAGATAAAGCAGTCTATGATCTTTTAATTTGCTTGTGTTATCAACCCTTTCTATTTGAATTATGTACCCATTTTGAAATTGTCTTGGTATACAGTGTGAGATGTTGTTCTGTACCAAATTTTTGCCATACTGTTTTCTAGTATATTTCCAGCAGTTTTTGTCAAGTAATGAATTTTTGTTCCAAAAGCTTGGATCTTTGCATTTACCAAACACTAAATTACTATGGTCATTTACTACAATGCATTGTGTGTCTAATCTATTCCACTGATTCACCACTAAAAAAATGTTTTTTTTCCTTGGAGATGTACAATAATTTATGAGGAGTAACAAGTAAGTATTGTCAATACCCACTATTTTACACAGACACACACACATACATCTCCCTAAAATTCAGTTAGGCAGGAACAGTTCTGAAGCTTTTTTAAGGCTGTGTCTATACAGCAACACACAAATGATTTTTAAATAGAGGAAAAAAACACTAATCTCCTACATAACAAAAACAGCATTATTGGTGATTCCATGGCTGTTAAAACTCTTCATACACTCAACATTTCTCTCCTCATTCTCAATGTTTTTGGAGAGGGCAAAAATTATACAAAATAGATGGGTTCATCTTTCTTGATTTAGCCCTGTAGTTCAAAGATTACATTTGAATTTTATTTTATTTGACTTGTTTCAGGAATGCGTTTTGTGAAAATAAGAGTAGAAAGTCAGGAGTCCTAGTTAGGTTCAAATCTGACTATGTCTCTTACTAACTGTATGAACATTTAACCTCTATGAACCTCAGTTTCCACATCTACACAATGGTTCTGATAATAGCTGCCTTTCTATCTAGACGATTTTGTAAGTCAAGTTGATAATCATTAATTATTGCATCTTGTGTACCAGGCACTGTGTTAAGCACTGGTGTTACAAAAAAAGGCAAAAAACATGGTTCTTGTTCTTGGCAGCACATTTTCTAATGGGAAAGACAACAAACAAATAGCTATGTATAAACAAGATATATATACGATAAACTGAAGATCATCTCAGACAACAGGCACTAGCATTGTGATAATTAAATGAGATAACAGATTTGAAAGTTCTCTGTAAACTATAGCATGTTGCACAAAATACAATGTACTGATATTAGTAATTAATAATTACAATAGGTAACCTGACATAGGGAAGGGCTTTCCCTTCCAAGTCAGGAACTTAGATTCAAGTTCTGCCTATGACATGTACAGTTATCCCTTTCCCATTTCAGGGATTAAGGGTGTTGGGCTCCCCTTCTCAACAATCTGGAAAAATTTGGGCCCTTGCTTTGTTCCAGGGAAGAAATCTGAATATTTTATTTTCCTTTTATGGGTTGTTTATAGTACCTTATTGTAAAATTTGGCTTAAATATTTGGTCATAAGCTCTGTGTCTCTG
The DNA here is from genome assembly GCA_028658325.1 of Potorous gilbertii. Taxonomy (NCBI): domain Eukaryota; kingdom Metazoa; phylum Chordata; class Mammalia; order Diprotodontia; family Potoroidae; genus Potorous; species Potorous gilbertii. The sequence goes on from CM053771.1 coordinate 289,118,896, forward strand.
CCGGTTTTCATTTGTCATCTGGGGCTTCTGCAAAACACCCCCCAAATTCTGATTTAATTTCTTATGCCCACCCATGATATATCAAAACCCTTATGAGGAAAGTCATGATGTGGAAGGGATAAGTGTACTGGCTCTGGGACCCTGAACAAGTCACCTTAGTTTCTCCCAGCTCTAGGAATCAAATGAGATAATATTGTAAAGCACTTAGCATAGTGCCCTGCACATAGTAGGCACTTAATGTTCATTCCCTTCCCTCCCCTTCTAGAAATTTTCTAAGTCTGTTGGTTGTAGGGAAAGGAATGGCCAGGGTAGGTAGGGGGAGTTTCCTCATCTGGGAATAGCAGGTGAGGAAACTTACTACCCAATACCAATGAAAGCCCAGGCCCTTTCCAGTGCCCATCCCTAATTTTGCATAAGCTCAGTTCACCGTTGACAGCTCAGCCAGTTTTTAATTGCCCCCTTTGTGTGGTACCACTTAGAATGGGGAATACATGACTAAATACTTTTATTTTTGAAGGCATTTTTTTCCTCTTTAACACTCTTTTCCCCTTGGTGTCTCAAAGAGCCTCCTGGAATAGCAATATGCTCCATTTTCCCACTTTACAAATCAGGTCACTCTGATATTGAACTTAGGAGATTTTCAACGAGACTGAGGAGTTTGAATGATATACATAGAAAAAACTTACATATGGGCATGATAAAATTTAATTGAATAGCAGCACACAAAAAGGAAACAAAGAATAACACAAGCGGTTGGCCAAGCAGCTAGCCAGGTAGGTTCTGCCCCTGTCCCGGTCCCACTAGGCTTCTCAGGACTATGGGACAGGAGAATCTTTGAGTCAGAAGGACCTACGAGGCTGTGTAGTACAAGCTCCCACTGGGTGCTGGAGCTTCTCTGCAATAACTGCGACAGAGTATTATACACTCTCTACTTGAACACATCCAGTGACGTCCTCAGCATCCCTGAAGACAGCAAGGTTCCTTTATGGAGCTGTCTGAATCATCAGGGCTCTTTCTTACAGACTAGGTTCAAGTCTAGCCTATGACACATACTGGCTGTTTGTCTTTGGGAAAGTCATTTGAATTCTCAGTGCTCTGGCCAGGGCTTCTTAAACCTTTTCTTCTCATGGCCCCTTTTCATGGTTCCCCAGCATTTGTTGGTGGACATGCTCAGTGCAAAGTGTGCATGCGTTGTGTCCAGAATCAAGGCTACAGGGAAGGCAGGCAAGTGCTTCCAGAAACACCTTCGATTCATTATGCATTTGATTTTGAATTAATTTTTTTCATTATGCATTCAGAAACTTTACTGTTGCCAAATTTTTCATGACTCAATATGGATTGTGGCCCACAGTTTAAGAAGGATTTCACCTAGGCCAGCTAGGTGGTACACTGGACAGGTGCCAGACTTGGAGACAGGAAGACCTGAGTTTGAATCTTGCCTCAGACACTACTAGCCTTGTGATTCAGGGCAACCAACCATCAATCCATATTCATTATTAAGTGCTTACTATGCCTGGGAACTTAAATAAATGTCTAGATATAGCAATACATTAACAAATAAATTAGCACTGTCCTAAGTGATGGGGATACAAAAACAGGGCAGAAAATATTCCCTAATGCTCTTCTTCCATTGGAGAATGGCTGAACAAGTTATCGCATATGAATATAATGGAATACTGTTGTGCTATAAGAAATGATAGGCAGGCAGACTTCAGAAAAATCTAGAAATTCTTCTGTAAACTGATGCTGAGTGAAATGAGAAGAAGCAAGAGAATACTGTAGCAGCCACATTGTGTAATGACTGTCTTTGATAGACTTAGCTTTGCTCAACAATGCAAGGGTCTAAGACAACTCCCAAAGACTCATGATGGAAAATGCCATTCACCTCCAGAGAAAGAACTATGGAGTCTGAATGCAGATCGAAGCAGACTATTTGTTCTTTCTCTGTTTTTTGTTGTTTTGTTTTTTCTTCCTTTCATTCTAATTTTTCTTTACAACATAACTAATGTGAAAATATATTTAATAAGAATGTATATATGCAGCTATTATCAGATTGCATGCCATCTTGAGTATGGGGAGGGGAGGAGGAGAAAATTTAAAATTCAAAAGCTTATAGAAGTGAATGTTGAAAACTAAAATTAAATGAATCAATTCAAAAGAGGAAAAAAAAAGAAAAAAAGATATTCCTTGTCCTCAAGGAGTTCATAATCTAATGGGAGAAAAAAACATGTAAATAACTATGTACAAATAAGATATAGATGGGATAAAGTTCCTTAACCTCTTTGTGCCTCAATTTCAATATCTATAGAATGATGAAGTGGGACTCCATGGCTCCTATGGAACCTTTCAGCTATAAATTTATAATCCCATGGATTGGGTGGAGATCAAAGAGAGGCAACTTTTATCTTCATATGAGGAAAACCTTCCCCAAATTTAGAGCAAACAAAAAGTAGAATGGAAAATCCAGGTGGGAAGTAAGTTTTTCATCACTGGAGGTATTCAACAGAAGGTGAGATGACCACTTGCCCAGAAATGTTTTGGAGGGTATTCCTGGACAGGTAGAGGTTGGACCAGATGATTTGAGATCCCTTCCAAGACTGAGAATTGATTTTTCTTACTGACTATCTGATAACCAGGAGAAAACTTTCAATTCTTTAAACAGTCATTGTATTGTACAGATCTCTCAGACCCGTCACCCTTTTGGAAGCCCTTTTCTAGAAGTGTTGTAATATGTTAAGACCTCTCTTTAAAATGTGGCACTTCTGAATTGAACTTAATGCTATAGGACATATCTGGAAGATAATTTTCCTCTATCTGCATTCCATACATCTGTTGACATAGATTAAGATTCGGCTACCTTTCTGAGTAACTTTATCACATCTCACATTAAGCTTGGCTATTGTTGTTCAGTCGTTTCAGTCATGTCTGACTCTTTATGACCTTCTCTGGGGTATTCTTTGCCAAGATACTGGAGTGGTTTGCCGTTTCCTTTTCCAGCTTACCAGTTCATTTTACAAATAAGGAAAGTGAAGCAAACAGGGTTCTGTGACTTGCCCAGAGTCATATAGCTAGGAAGTGTCTGAGGCCAAATATGAACTCAGGAAGTTGAGTCTTCAACTTAGGATAAAGTGCCAGGCCTGGCACTGTATCCACTGTGCCACCTAGCTACCGCATGGTCACCTGAAACCCTTAGGTATTTCCCATGAAAATTTCTGTCAAATCAGTTCTTCTCCAAACTGTAGCAATGTCTCTGCTTTTTCTGAACATCAGTATAGGAACTTAACACTTCTCTCTGTTAAATTTAATTTTGTTGGTTTTGGCCTAGTGTTCTAGCCTGTCAAGATCATTTTGAATCCCAATTCTATCAACTATAGTATTAGCTGACCCTTCTCGCTCTGTGTTATCGAAAAATCTGATAAGCATGCCTTCTATATCTTCATGTGAATCATTGATAAAAGTATTAGACCAGACAGGGCCAAGGATATTTCACTAGAGACCTTCCTACACATTGACACTGAACCATTAATCAACACTTTTTTGGTAGGGCTGTTGAAATAGCTTTGAATCTACCTGGGGATATTATTGCCCAGCTTATATTTCACCATCTTAACTTTAAGGATACTATGTGAGACTTTGTCAAATGCCTTGCTGAAATCAAGATGGACTATGTCTACAATGGTGTGCAAATTTTTTTGGAAAGACAATAATTTTGATGTAGTTTCATTTTGTAACTGCAATGCTCATGTGTGTGAGGACTTCTCCTGACATTAGGCTGACCCAGGTTGCCTGACTTTGACTAGATGAAACCATGTTAAGCTAGTTTTCCCGCCTTTAGTTAGTGGTCTGTCATTTGAGTCCTGGATTTCGTGTTGTACACACATCTGACTCATGGTTCCTTTTTGTTGTGTTTTTAATTCTGTGGCTATTCCTCCAAAGAAATGTTCAAAAGTTGTGTTTCTTACCACACTTCAAGGACTGTTACAGATATTGCAGTGTCTTGGTTTACGTAGAGAAGTCATTGAGGGATCCATCAAGCTCACACAAGATCAGTCTCACTGAAGCTCAAAGGAAAATGCATTGAAAGTGGAAAACAGCACCAATAATTCACATAAGCCAGTCTAATTAGTCTCCAGAAAATAAGTACAGACTTTCAGATGGACCTGGCAGCTGGAGAAGTTGTTATTGATTCCTCTACTCTGCAGTGTAGATTTCTTAACTCAAGAAGGCTAGGGTACACCTGAATATATTGTTTGCATTGATGGAATGATGAACTTTGACTAATATATTAAGGTGCTAAAATCAGAATTGCTTCTCATTTATAGAAATTCGCAGAGGGAGATGAAGCACTACAGCATGACCTGGGACCATGCCATGAATTCTTAAAGGTTAAAAAATGTATCTAAGAGATGAAAACAAACATGCTTCAATGGCTTGACCAATTGTTTGATTTAAAACTCATTGAAAACCAACAAACTCTGATGGAGCTGTGAGCTAATCCAACCATTCTGGAGAGCAATTTGGAACTATACCCAAAAGGCTACAAAAATCTGCATACCCTTTGATCCAGCAATATGGCTTCTAGGACCATATTCCCAAGAGATTATAAAAATGGGAAAAGGGTCCCACATGTACAAAAATATTTATAGCAGCTCTCCTTGTGGTGGCCCAAAACTGGAAATCAAGGGGATGCCCATCAATTGGGAATGGCTGAATGAATTATGGTATATGAATGTAATGGAATACTATTGTGCTATAAGAAATGATGAACAGGAAGACTCTAGAGAGGCCTGGAAAGATTTATATGATCTGATGCTCAGTGAAAGGAGGAGAACCAGGAGAAGTGGTTTTATCAACCTTAAATGATCCATAGGTTACTCCCCTAGGGGCAGCTAGGTGGTGCAGTGGATAGAGCACCAGGAGTCAGGAGGACCTGAGTTTAGATCTCACCTCAAACACTTGACACTCACTAGCTGTGTGACCTTGGGCAAGTCACTTAACCCCAATTGCTTCATCCTGGGTCATCTCTATTCATCCTGATGAATATCTAGTCACTGGATTCAGATGACTCTGGAGGAGAAGTGAGGCTGGTGACTTGCACAGCCCTCCCTCACTCAAAACAAAGTCAAGTGCAAGTCATGTCATCATTTCTCTGATGGCATGGTCTTCTTCAGCAATGAAGGATGAACACACACATACACACACACACACACACACACATTGCTTCTAGGACTGTATCCCAAAGAAATCATAAAAATGGGAAAGGGTCTCACATGTAAAAAAATATTTATAGCATCTCTCTTTGTGGTGGTCAAGAATTGGAAATCGAGGGGATGCCCATCAATTGGGGAATGACTGAACAAGTTGTGGTAAATGAATGTAATGGAATACTATTGTGCTATAAGAAATGATAGATAGAAAGACTTCAGAGAGGCCTGGAAGGACTTATATGAACTGATGTCGAGTGAAAGGAGCAGAATAACCACAGTGTGTGAGGCATTTTTTCTGGTAGATTTAACCCTTCACAGCAATGCAAGGACCTAAAACATTCCCAAAGGACTCGAGGCAAAATGTCATCCACATCCGGAGAAAGAATTATGGAATTGGAACACAGAATGATGGAGAATATTTTCTCTTGTGTTAAAAAAAAAGAAAACCAACAAGCTAGATTGGGCAAAAAAAGGACTGCTCATCCAATGTGATAAAGTATAGTTTTATAATGAAGTATTAAAGGATACGTGTCAAAATATGATGAATTCAATGCCAAATCAAGTACAACAAATAACTGCAGCAAAGGGACATGCTGCATGTTAAAACTTTTCCAAAGGTGTACAAAGTTTATTATATATAAATTAATTTGATATTTTATGGTGTCCCACCTAATTCATGTACCTCTATATTTGTATATTCCCCTGAGCAGTCTGTCATGATTTCATCTTGGCTTTTAGTAGTTATAATTCCTATTCTAAATACTGGCATACTGTCTATTTAACAACCAATTCTAGGGAGCCAAGATGGCAGAGTAGAAAGAGGCATATACTTTACCACTTGCCCCACAGCCCACAAAATGCCTGTAAAAAATGACTCTCAATGAATTCTAGAGCAGCAGAAGCCACAGAACAATAGAGTGAAAGAGGTTTCCAGCCAAGGGTAACCTGGAAGGCCAACAGAAAGGTCTATCTCACAGGACACTGAGTGAAGCAGAACCCAGCCCTGGCCATGCGGCACTGGGAGGAACAAGACCTCTGGGGCAGAATTCCCAGCAAAGGGGGGGTCCCAGATCCCTCAACCTACAAGCAACGAAGGAAGTTACAAGGTCAATGTTGGAAGGCTTTCCCAGCTGGGAGAGAGGGGAACAAGGTTCCCCCAGCACTAGCCTCAGGTGGCAACAGCAGCAGCAGGCAGCTATGGTGGGCAGCTATGGTGACTGAGGAAGCAGCCTGGGTCCATTGTCCAGGCAGTTCAATTTAAAGCCTCTGGCAGAATTGAGCAGCTGATCTGAACCTCAGCCCTCAGTGGAGGCTTCGCCCCCACTCAAAGCCCTGGGGAATTGAGCAGCTGATTTGAATTTCAGTCTTGTACTGGGACAGGAGAAGCACTAGGACCCTCCTCTTGACAAAGGATTCAGAAGTCAAGTAACTGGCTGGGAAAATATAAGACCATAGAAGGTTACTTTCTTGGTAAATAGGTGTCTCCTTGCATCCTTTTAGAGGAGAAAGAACAAGGCATACTGTCAGAGGAAGGCAAGGCCTCTGCCTCCAGTACACCCAAAATGAATATGAAATGAGCTCAGGCCACAGAAGAGCTTGAAAAGTGTGTCAGCAGCTTGCTAAAGGAGAACCAAAAAATGCTGAATATAAAAGACACAGGTAACAGGGTATAGAAATTTGTCTTGCCCCACAGGAAAGGAGAAGATGAGGATAAGGGAAGGGTGAGGTGTGATATAAGGGAAGGTACATTGAGGGAAGGGATCAGAATGCAAAGTATTTTGGGGAGGTGGGGGGGAGACATGGGGAGAAAAATTGGAACTCAAAATTTTGTGGAAATGAAAATTGGAATCTAAAAATAAATAAATTAATTAAAAAACAAAAAAAAACCCACAAAAAAATAAAGAACAACCAATTCTAGAATTTTGTGAGCAGTTGACATGAAATCTTTTGGGAAAAAAAACTTTTAAAAAAATCCATCTTAAAAAATGGGCAACATTTGCCCACCTTCTAGAATCTCTCACTTCTGTTTTGCTTTTAGCTCTCTGGGATATAATATTTCTGGATCCAGAGACTTGAACTCATAGTAAGACAGATGCAGAAAGCTTATTATCTTCTCACATTCCTTGGGATTAAAATGTAAAGAGGATTCTGAACTTTCCTTGGCTTGTTCCACTTAGAAGGACTTTATCTTTGAAGAAAAAGACAAAAACAAAACAGGAGCTGAATTCTGTCTTTTCTTTGTCAGTTGTTAATATTATTCCATCTGTTTCAAGCGATGGACTTAAAGCCCCTTTTTGTTGTATTTAGCACTTTTCATAAGACTTGGCTCATCCTTGGCTTTAAAGCATCTTGCTATTTTAGAATATCAGTGTAATCTGTTATCCTTCTTTAGTTATGTGCCTCTCCTTCCATCTTTCATCTATGTCCTTTTAAAATCTGAGCTCAGAAGAGCTTTCTATGTCACCACATTAATATTCTAAGATGTGACTATCCTTTCTCACTAAAATTGTGATGATCCAGTTTGAGAACTTCTGATCCCTCTAGAGCTATATCCTCCTTCAACATCTCAGGCCAAGGGATCAGATCTACCTGCTGAATTCCTAAAGTCTAAGATACTTGTCTGATAATGCTCCAACATTCTTTCCTTTGCTATCATAAACTCTAAGGTGAAATGAACACTTTCTACTAAGGCCTTATCATTCCTTCTTCATCAACCAGTTGTTCATTGGTTGTAATTTTCTGAACTGGGAAGTGTTAATAAATTCTTATTAAGCCCTACTATGTATAATTTACTGCAAATGGTGCTGGAGGAAATACATAGAGTCTTAGTGCATCCCAAGAGTCTTAGTGCATTTTAAAACTTAGTGTCTCTTAAAACTACACTAAGATTTTTGGGATGCCCTGTGCAACATGAGTCTCTGCCTTCAAGTAGCTTACAATCTAAATGGGAGTGGAGGAGAAGAGAGAAATAACTAGAATAGAAAGCAGAATACCATAAATGTGTGTGTGTGTGTGTGTGTGTGTGTGTGTGTGTAGGGGGAATACAAAGCTCTTTGAGGTTAGATGTAGAAGGGACTACTATTTCAAATCAAAGTTGAAAATGGCAAATGTCTTGGCCAAGGTGACAGTGAGTGTTGGCCTCTTGATTTCCCTTCAGCATGTTGTTCATTCTATTCTGCTGCCAAATCCACCTACCCAATTGTGCACTGCTGTTCCTGGGGAAAGCATTCATCTTGATCTCTGCTGGTGACCAGCTTGAATTCTGTATTATGGGGATGGATAGCAGTTAAAAAAATAATAACCATAAACCTCTGAAGTCATGCACAGCTAAAGACTTTCATCCTTTCATTCAGTCTTGTTTTAAATTTAAAACCTATCTTGCCCAGGAATCAGCCATTTGGTGATTATTTGCAGATTGAGGGGCTAAGATGAAAATGCCCAGAATGTCCCAGTTCTGCCCATTTTCTGACTGTGACTTAAGCAGATAGGTTGGCTTAGGCACCATTAAGCCAAACCTGGTAGATTTTAGTGCTCATATGAGCAGAAAGAGAAGCAGTATGTTACTGTGTCTAGATAATTGGGCTCTGAGTCAGGAAGAGGTGGGTAGACTCAAGTTTTGTCTGATATACACAAGCTATGTGACCGTGGGCACATCACTTAACCTCTCAAAGCCCATTCAACTTCTTAAAACTTTAAGTTATAGACTAAGTGCTAATCTGCTTTGATAAAAGGAGACTCTTCACTGGAGTTCCCTTCATAAGGAAGAAAGAGGGGAGGGGAAAGAAGAGGAGGGAAGATAGGAGGGGGAAGAGAAGAACAAGAAGGAAGACAGAAAAGGGAGAAAGAGAGGGAGGGGAGAAGATGAATTATCATAGTTCTAAGAATATAGGAAATCAGAAGTCTTTGGGAATTTATGAAAAAATGGTCAGTACCATCCTAGGGGAGCTAGGAATGCCTGTAGAAGACTAGAAGGGATCAGTCTCACCTTTGTGGCAGAAGCATAGAATCATAGACATATTCAACCAGAAATCTATTTCTTGGTTTCTCCTCTTATAGAAGAGGAAACTGGGGTCTATAGCTATTGAATGGTTTGTGTAATATAACACAGCTAGTAAATATCATGGCTGAGACCAACCCAAGCTTTCTGATTCCAAATCCAATGCTCTTTTTATGACACTGTATTAGTCTGGGAGGCTTGCTTTGATTTTGTGCCCATTGGAAAATGACCCTGAAGCCCAGCATCCTCCCCCTTCCTTGCTTGTTTTTCTGTCCTTTGGATTATGGGTGTTTTATAGCTAGACCCCCAGCCCACTGGAGACCAGGAAGCTATGCTCTATCCCTCACAAGCACCATGATCTTATTCTAGTTGATCTCTAGGGATGGCAAATGGACACTAGGCAATCCTAGTTATCTTCCTATCGAAGACATGGCAGAGGCCAAGGCGAGGAACCAGAGCAAAAGGAGCCACGAGAACAGACAAAAGAAAGAAAAATCACACCAAACTGCTTGTTAATGTGTATATTTTACATGGCACTTGTGAAGATGAAACTGTTGCTTACCTACCTTTATTCCAATTCAGTGACTTTTACAAGGCCACAGGGGGACCTGTTAGTGCTGGAATGAACTGAAAATGCTGTCGAGCCTCCAGAATAATGAGTATTTTTCTTTCCTTAATATTTTGCATCCAGATCAGGCAGCTGTTAGAACCTGTCACTCTGCCTAATACACCTTCTGTTTGCATTTTAGATAAATTCCTGTGAATTGCAGGCAGATTTATTTCTAAGTACAAAAAGAAAACCAAATTTAAGCAATTCTTTAAAATGACTATTTAACATTTTCCCTAAGTACTGTCATGTCTCTCAGTTTGCTAGATGTGGAAAGCTCTGCTGCTTTATTCTTGATCATCACTGACCTCATGATGCTGGCAAAACTTCCCTCTTTGTTCTTCTATGTTTGAGGGCTCTGGCCCTGATCTGAACCAGTCCAAAGGGAACGTAGGAGAAGCGGCAGAAGCTTAAAGCCTTTCAAGGGAAGAATATCTAAGTTTAGACCATTACCAGAATTTGGTCTACCCAGGGGTGAGAAAGTTCATTGCTTAGTGAAGGATTATGTAGGGCCCTGAGGTTAATTGCTAACTGGAAGGTGTTTATTAAGAAGTGTATCTGGCAGACTCATTATTTTTTCCCCTTCAACCCTAAGGATTATGTGTAAAAACACTCTCCTGACTCTGACTCTTATGGAGCCAAGTACCCTGAATGTTTAGAATTCTGCCTGTCCTTGACCTCACATCCACACCTGGAAACCCATGAGTGTGAGTGTTCATATACAGTAGGCAACGTAAGGTCAGGACATAGAGCAACTGGACCATGGAGACCATGACCCTCTTTCTTTGATTCTGTGTGTGCTAGTTCACTTGTCTTAGGTCTTACAGGCTCATATTTGACTTCTTTATTAGAATTGTACTGGCTGTTAGAGTTGAATGTGCCCCACAGAGCTCTATTTGGAAGGAAGGAAACAAGCATTTATTATATATGTAATTATGGGCTTTTATTATATGTTGATGATTTATTATTACATGCCAAGGAACTTTACAAATATTATCTCATTTGACCTACATAATAAATCCTGGGAGGTAGGTTCTGTTTTTATCCTCACTTTATATTGAGAAAATCAATGTGAACAGAAGATAAGAGGCTTGCCCAGGATCACACAGCTAGTAGATAACCAAGGCTGGATTTGAATTCAGGTCTTTCTGACTCCAGGTCCAATATTCTGCTCACTGCACTACCATGCTGCCCTTAGCTATTTAACATTTTTGTCAATGGTTTGGATAAAGACTAAGAGGGCATGCTTTTCAAATTAGCAGATGACATCAAAATTGGAGCTATAGGCATACACTGGAGGGAGGAATCAGGATTTTGACATGCTAGACTATTGAGCAGAATAGCATGAAATTAAATGTAATGAGACTAAATGTAAAGTTTTACATTAGGGTTCAAAAAACGAATTTCACAAGTACATGATGGAGGGTAGTATGGGAGAAGCAGTCCCTTTTAACTCTTTTATAGTTTAATTTTTTTAGCTTCAAAATGGGACTACAGAACCTTATAATGGTTACCTCATAGGGCTTTCCTGAGTGTCAAATGATTTAAGATATATAAAGTAGCTCTGTAAACTTTTAAGTGTTATAAGATGTCAATTATGAAAATTGTTAGACTATAATTCATTTGAAAAAGAAATAACAGCTTTAGAGGTTTGAAAGTTGAATATAAATGTTATAGCAGCTGAGCAACTCGTTCAGTCTTGGAGAGAGAGAGAGAGACAGAGAGAGAGAGAGAGAAAGAGAGAGAGAGAGAGAGAGAGAGAAAGAGAGAGAGAGAGAGAGAGAGAGAGAGACAGAGAAGGAGAGAGAGAAAGAGAGAGGAGAGAGGGGAGAGAAACAGAGAGAGAGAAAGAATGAGAATGAATTTATGGATAAGGAATGGCCATTCTTCTATACTCTTCCCTCATCAGACCACATCTGTAGTAGTAATGAACTCAGTTCCAAGGGGCGTATTTTAGGAAGGACACTGATAAATTAAAGAGTGCCTATAGGAGGGCAATCAGATGGATGAATGGTCTTGGGTCTATGCTGTATGAGGTTCTATTGAAGGAATTGGGGATGTTTTGCCTGGAAAAGAGAAAACTCTGAGCAACCTTAGACCTTTCTTTTAGTATCTGTTGGGCTGTTAAGAGGAAAAAAGATTAGACTTGTTCTTCTTGGTCCCAGATGGTAAAACTATATATGGAAGTTGTAAAAGGTCAATTTAAGTTTGATGGCAGGATAAGGGAGGACTATCCCAGAGTGGGAGGGAAGCTTCAGCAACTTTCCTCTTATTGGAGGTCTTAGAACAAAAGGTAATGAATATTTATCAGCTATGTTGTAGAGGGGGCTCTCGTTCAGGAAGGAGATGGACAAAACAGCTCATTCTGAGTTTCTGTGATCTTAGAGGTCTTTTATTTTGACCCCTTCATTTAGCAGACGAAGAAGTCAAGGTTCAGTTTGGTTAAAGACATTTGATGAGCAAGATTGGCCATAAGAAAGTTGTAGCTTATCTTTCTGATGAATGAGATAAAAATTATTTTTAAAAACTCCAAAGCTATGATAAAGAAATAAAAATATGAATGATTAACACCACTGAAATACTGACACACCTGGATACTTCTCCTTTGTTTCATCGATCTGTGGAAAGTGCAAAGAACTCTATCTTTTATCAGCTGCTACTAGTTCACTTCAAGCCAACTTTGGTTTTTCTTTGAAGTTTTACTGATTTTCTCCTCTTCTCTCTTGATTCATCTGCTTGGTATGTTACTTAGTTTTTTTCTCTGTATGTTATGGTTATTCAGTCTTTTTTTCTTCTTTTCCTTGACATCTACTTTCTCTTCCTTCCCTTTTCACAAGTGCATAGAGACTCCAAGGCAGAGCTGTGGGACTGCCTCAATCTCCTTGAGTTGAGAGATAAGGGGATCACTAAATGGTATACCTGTCTAGGAGGATAAGATTGATCCAAGAGGGGATTCCAGTTATTTTTCTATCAAGCCTGAGGGAACTACCAGGTTTGGCATGTTTTTAGTTTTCCTTTCCTTTCCATAAATGTGCAGAATCAGATCTGGAGTTTCTTAGAGGGGAAAAGTATATGAGGGGGTGTTTGGACAGAGTCACTCATTCCATTGGTGGTGTGTGTGTGTGTGTGTGTGTGTTTCTCTGTCCTTGAGTAAAACTTCTAGGCAAAAGCCTTTACATTTACTTCTTCTGACTGTCTCTGGCATATGGTGGTGGGTGAGCAAGATGTGCTGAAGGAGACCTCAAGGTATTAAAGTGTTCCAATGTGAATTCCTGAATTCTTACCTTCCCAGTAGTTTCTGTCTTCTTATCTTGTGAATTTAGTTATAATTGTTCTGCATCTGATACACAAATCGTTTGGTTGAAGAGATCTGTAGAATGTTATTACTCTACCATCTGATTGATCACATGGTTCAAAATTTATACTCTGTTGTGGAGAGAATTTACAGTTTGAATTATAGGAAGAAATTCTCTAGCCTAGACTTATTTTTCCATGTAACTTTATGACTGCACAGTCCCTTAAATAAGTACACACATACCTTTTTTTTCCACTTTGTATTTCCCCAGGAGGATTTAATCTTTTTGAAGTCAGGGAATGTTTTAAAAATTTGTCTTTTTGCTCCCAGAACTTAGCACAGTGCCTAATACCTAGCCTGTACTTAATAAATGCATATTACATACCCCACATCTAACAGATAGGCTAATATGACAAAAAGGGAAAATGACAAATGTTGGAGGGAAAGTGGGAAAATGGACACATTAATGCACTGTTGGTGAAGTTGTGAAAGTGTTCAACCATTCTGTAGAGCATGCTGATCTATGCCCAAAGGATTATAAAATCATGCCTACCCTTTGACCAAGCAATACCACTACCAGGTCTGTATCTCAAAGAAAAAAAAAGACGAAGAGGAAAAGGACCTATATATGTGCAAAAACATTGAGGGGATGCCCATCAGTTGGGGAATGACTGAACAAATTGTTGTATATGATTGTGATAGCATACTATTGTGCTGTAAGAAATGATGAGTAGGATGCTCTCAGAAATACCCAGAAGGACTTACATGAACTGATGCAAAGTTAGATGAGCAAAACCAGGAGAACACTGTATATAGTAGCATCAATATTGTATTATGATCAGCTGTAAATGACAACTTTTAGAAGCAAGACAATGATACAACAAACTCTAAAAGACTTATGATGATAAATGCTACCTATCTCTAGAGAATGAACTGATGGAGTCTGAAAATGCAGATTGAAGCATATTTTGTTTTGTTACTTCCTTTATTTTTTTTCTAGTTTTTTGTCTGTGTTTTCTTCTACAACATAACTAACATGGAAATGTGTTTTGCATGACTACATATGTATAATCTATATCAAGTAGCTTGCCTTCTCAATAAAGGCAGAGGAAGGGAAGGAGAGAGAGAATTTGGAACTACTTTTTTTAAATGAATGTTAAGAATTATGATTTACATGTAATTGGTGAAAAATAAAATATTAAATTAGAAAAAATGCATATCACATTGAAATGGGATAGTGAATCATCAGTAAATATTTAATGAATGAATGGCCAGGATTTCATTCATTTGAACTGCACATAAGAAGTGGAAAAAATTCCTAAGTTTTGAACGTTCAGATGGAGGAATTGTTCTTCATAAGAAGGTAAGTAGGGTGTATGACCACACTTGACAGTCTTAGTGGCACTGTGGGCAAGTCACTTATCTCTCTGAGCCTCAAACGGAAAATTAATACTTGACAGTATACTCCATAGGGTTGTTGTGAGAAAAACACTGTGTAACCCCTGAAACACTAGATTCATTCCTTTAGATCTGGAAGGGACCTGAGAAGTCATTGAGTTCAGCTCTCTCATTTTATAGATGAGGCATCTGAAGTACAGAGAAGGTGAGGAATTTTCCTAAGGTCACATTAGGTCATAGGTAGCAGAGCTGAGATATGAACTCAGGTTCTCTTACTATAAACCCATCATTCTTTCCATTGTGCTACCCCACTTCTGATAAGTATGAGTTAGTGCCATCACCATCATTATAACTATTAAAGTCTGAGCTCCAAAAAGGATTTTTTTGAACAAGCATGGACAGGATTCTTAATACCAAGTGGACACTAAACTGTGCAGGTTCACAGTCAGGAATGTGGACACAGATTGATAGGCAGTTCAGCACAGTTCAGTTGTTTTTCATTTGTGTCCAACTCTTCACTGGACATTTGAGGTTTTCTTGGTAAAGATACTGGAGTGGTTTGCCATTTCCTTCTCTAGCTCATTTTACAGATGAGGAAACTGAGGTAAACAGGGTTAAGTGGCTCGCCTAGGGTCACAAAGCTAGTAAGTGCATGAGGCAAGATTTGAATTCAAGGTCCTCCTGATTCCAGACCTGGTGCTCTATCCACTTCCATCTAGATACAGACAATTTTTTAAATGAATAAAGAACTATGCATTTGGGAATGATCTTTAAGGGGAACAGAAAAGGCTTCAGCATCTACTTTGTCATGTGGTCAGACATTAGAAAGCATGGTTAACCTGTTTCTTGGCTCTTTTCCAAATGTATTTCTCTTTCTGTTTGGGCATGACAGACTTTCTTTCCTACCTCCTAGAAATCCTTAATGAGCTATTCCCATAACTGCCAAGGATCAACTGTAATACTTACTACTAGATTTTTCATCATACCACAGGCTCTGTCTCTCTCCCTCCCTCCCTCCCTCTCTCCTTTTCTCCCTCTCTCTCTCCCTCTCTCTCTGTCTCTCTCTTTCTCTCTCTTCCCCCCCTCTCTCTGTCTCTCTCTTGTCTCTCTTTCTTCCTCTTGACTACCTTATGGTCTATTTAGATTTTCTACAGTTTTCCAGCTTGGGGGTGGGAGTTGTTTGTGGGAATGACTTGTTTCTATTTCAGTAGAGGTACACAGTATGATAGACAAGAAATTAGTTTCTGAAAAGTCACATGTAAATCTATTCTTTTACATCAACTCATATTTTAAAACTTCACACAGCTATCAGAGCAAAAACTATTGTATACTACTATATACTACTCTCAGAAATCTCTGGGTACATGTATGCAGGTCACATTGGTAAAGTGATATTGATGTCAGGGAAAGCTTCATGGAAGGAATGGTACCCACGTTGGACCTTGAAATAAATAACTTCAACAGATTGGTGAGAGGAAATCAAGAAAGCTCTCTCTCCTCACCTCTGCCTTCTGGTTTTCTTTAGGTCTCAGCTAAAATCCTACCTAGGGAGTCTTTCTGGGTTCCTCCCTTAATGTCAGTGTCTTTCCTTTACCCACTCCTTTGTATATCTTTTTTCTACATAGTTGTTTGTAGGTTGCCTTCTCCATCAGAGTGAACTCCTTGAGGTCAGGGACAATGTTTTTGCGTTTTTGTGTGTGGGTCCCTAGGACTTAGCATGTTATGTATGCCATTAAAATGTGAGCTCCTTGAGGATTATGGGATAGATCAATTGTGACACACAGCAAGTGTTTAAAAATGCTTGTTGATAGATTGAGGAAAGAATTTTGAATGTAAACTTCTTAAGAGGGTAGATTGTTTCATTCTTTGTTTTTGTATTCTCAGTACTTAGCACACAGTAGAAATTTAATAATATTTTTTAATTGAAAAATTGAGAAAAGGTCATTGCAGGCAAGATGCAGAGTGTGAATAAAGGTGGAGAAATGGGACATGGCTGAATGAGAGAACTAGGGACAGAGAAATAGTAGTACAGTTTGGAAGAAACCTGTTACGTGAAGAGGGGTCTGTGAGGCAAGAATGAACATTAGAGGTAGATTGTGGCATATATATAATGCCAGGATGAGGAATTTATGTTTCTTTTGGTAAGCAATGGAGCACCACCAGAGTTGAAGGTTGCTGTGATGTTACTTATCTCCTAACTGTCAGTCCTTGTCAATCCAATTAAATTCTAATCTGCCAGCCAATCCCTTAACCACCACAAAATTGAAAATGCATTATATATGTGTATATATATGCATTTTTGTGTGTATGTATTTATCACAGTTCTTATTTACAGCTAAAAATACTAGAGTACAACTACAATACACATGTAATTGAAGATGAAGGTCATAAGGTCCTACCTTTCCTGATTTGTGACTCCCTAACTCAGATGTTTCAGGAGGATGCTGTCAACTTTCCAGCTATTTTTTATTTGTGTTCTTCCAACCCATAAGAATGTAAACTGTTTAAGGGCAATGACGGTCTTTTTAAAATTTTTCATATTTTTATCCCCAGAATTTAGTGCCTGGAACATAGTAAGTACTTAATAAATGCATTCTCTATCTATCTATCCATCTCTTTCTCTCCCTCTCCCTCTGTCTCTGTCTGTCTGTCTCTCCCTCTCTCCTTCCCTCCCTTCCTCCTTCTCTCTCTCTCTCTCTCTCCATCCTTCAAAGGCAGGAGTTTCATACCATTGTGAAGGAAGAGAGAGTCAGGTCTTACCAGAACTAAATACTTCCCTGCTCTGAAGTTATTAGTTTTCCTCCTTGACATCTCCCTTTACCCCCATATCCTGTCATCTATCTTTCTATTATCACCAAGCATTCTCTAGAATCAAAATGGCACTGTCTGGACCAGAGTTCCAGAAATCATGCTTGCCTGCATGAGTGAGTTAATCCATTCATCCTGTTCCTAGCACAGTACCTGAAACCTAATAGGCACTTGATTCTTTCTTTCTTTCTTTCTTTTTTCTTTCTGTCTTTCTTTCCTTCCTTCTCTCTCTTTTTCTCTCCCTTCCTTCTTTTCTCTTTTCCTTCCTTTCTCCCTCTCTTCTTTCCTTCCTTCCTTCTTCCCTCCCTCCCAACCTCCTTTTTACCTACCTATATCTGTCTCTCTATCTATCCCTCGTTCCTTCCCTTCTTCTTCCCTTATCTCCATAAAATCTGACAGAACGGGGCAAGGTCTGTGTGGGCTTCATCAGAAAGACCATTCTTTAGAACTTTTCTGTTTGGATGCAAGAATGAAAGTGAGAAGAGGCTTCTGTTAAATGGTGTCATTTCTGAGCTCTTTTTCACAGAGAACAGATGGGGTTGTCAGTCCCTTCCTGGAACTTTTTTGGAAGGTTACAGGCTTCTGGATGCCACTGAGTTTAACAATCTGCTCTTGGGGAAACTTGTAGTCCCTTGTTTGGCCTTAATGTCTATTCACCCCCAAATGAGCTTCACTGTTATGTATAAGAAATGTCCAAGTAACAAGGCCGGATTGTGCAGGATCCATTTGAACTATTTAGGGAATAGCTAAGTAACTTACAAGTGATTAGGTGATAGCTGTTAACTGATTCATTGGGGCTGGGTCAAGGGTTGATACAGTTAGATACTCAGAGTGAATAGTTGGATGAAATTCCCTAGAAGAGAGGGCTCTTCACACCTGTGGTCTTTATACCTTTTCCCAGTTTCCTTGGAGGGCAGGGATTGGGTTTTGGATTTTGGTCTTTGTATCTCCAGCTCCTAGCAAAGTGTTTAGCAAATAAAAAAGGATAGAAATTGGACTAGTGTTTCTAATTTACCTGGGGAATACCCAGATTATAAACTTTCCTTTACCAATTTGGGTCAGGATGTTTCTTGCAGCTTATTCCCTTAGTGTTATAGGTTAAGAGACTTGCCCAGGATGACAAACCAGGTATTTGCCAAAGGCAACACTTGAACTCAGGTCTTCCTGGCTCAGAGACCAGCGATCTATCCAATACATCATGGGGCCTCTGCAGCAACTAATACACAGTTTAAGAAATGCTTATTGAATTGAACTGAAATGATCTTCCTGTCTGTAGTGCATTTAATAATATAAAACCCTTGCCCTATTTTACAAAAAAAAAGGTGTGTAGTTGGCAATACAGTATAAAGGGTAACATTGGAATTGGAGTCAAGAAGACCAGGGCCCAAATCCTGCTCAGACATCTTGTATGACATAGCCAAGTTACTTATTCTCTCTGAGGCTGTCTCTTTATCTGTAAAGTAAGGGAGTTGAACTTAATAGTTCTGGGGTCCCTCCTAGTTGTAAACCTAAGATTTGATGAGATTTTGACACTTGCCTCAGCTTATATGGCCAGGAAACATCCAGTCCACTGTGTAACTGTTTTTAAAAAATTCGATAATGTGGAAATTACAATCTGATATGAAAATATTCTGCTATGGGGATGATAGACATGAACAGGAAGTACATGCTCAGGAGCAGATAGAGTCTAGGGAGAGGAGTCTTGAATAAAAAATTGATAATTTTCTCCAGTAGGGGAGAATGAATAAATAAATGAATGAATGATAACACTTCCCTTCCTTTCCACTTCCTCTTTTCCTCCTTCCCTCTCTTTTTCTCTCCCTTCTTCCTTTACTTTCATCCCACTTCTCTTCCCTCCTCCCTCCTTTCCTCTCTCCTTCTCTTTTTTCTCTCCCTTTCCTCCCTCCTTTTCTTTCACTCTCCCTCTCTTCTTCCCTTCCTTCTTTACTCCTTTCTTTTCCTTCCTTCCTTCCTTCCTTCCTTCCTTCCTTCCTTCCTCCCTCCCTCCTTTCCTTCCTCCTTCTTACTGAACAGAAAAACAAAGAAACTCCCTGATCTGATTCTTGTAGTTACTATAAGTGGCTAATTTACGGCAGTGCTGGAATAGATGTAGACTAATAGAGGCCTACATTCAGAAGGACTTTAAAAGTCCCTCTGTTGAAACTAGAGCCAGGACAATGGCTTTGACAAGGTAGACAGCTGCATAAGGAAGAAGCCCCAAGAAAATGTTAACAAGGGACATTTTAAAATATGACTTTTTAACTAACACAAATATTTTCATGCCAAAAATATTTGCTCTCTCCAACAGATTCTAATTTTGTACATTAAGTTGCACATGTTACGGTAAGGGATTAAAGTCTCTGGTGAATAGTACCCCATAAGGGACATAGTTTTCAAATCTTGCCTTGGGCATAAGTATGCCTTGTTCCAGATAGGACTAACCCTTATCTGAAGCATGAATACTTTTTTTCCAACATCCCTGGTAGTTGGTCATCCAGACTCAACTTGGACATTTGAACAAATAGAGAACTCAATGAAGGCAACATGACATGTCAGGAAACCCACCCCAACCACAACATCCTAGGCAGGAAGTCAGGAGACATGATTTCCAGCCTTGGCTCTTACATGATTTTTCCACGTGGCCCTGGGCAAGTAATTTTACATCTGAGTTTCAATTTCCTCATCTATAAATTTTCAACTCTAAATCTATTGATGATCACCAAGAATATCATGTTCAGTGATTTCTAGGTGATATGGTAGATAGACCTAAGTTAAATTACATTCTAGACACTTAGCTCTGTGACTCTGGGCAAGTCATTTAACCACTCTCAGTCTCAGTTTCCTCACTTATAAATGGTAATAAAAATAGTACCTTCCTCACAGAGTTGTTGTGATGAACCAATAAGATAGCATTTGTAAAAGTGCTTTGTAAAATTTAATACACTAAATAAAAGCTATATAATATATATGCATATATAATACACTATATATAAATATATTTCATCATCATCATCATCATAATTCCAACAAGAACCAGGAGGAGATGAGATCAATGACTAAAACTGGAAAGGTTTTTCACCAGGGCAAGTAGATGAGGACTGGTAAGTACTGTTTCTGAAAATATGGAAAGTCTGGCCATCTATGTGGGGAAAGGAAAGTGCACTGAGGGTACCACCACAAGACCTGAGTTTTCTTATTCTCACTCCTGCACTTGGTTTTGTAACTCTGGGAAAGTAATTATAAAATGAAGATCATAGTGCTTGTGAAGAATATAACTTTTAAACTTTAAATTGTTATATACATGGGAATTATGATGATGACTACACAACACTTTGGGAGGATCAAGCTGATGGAGGAATAAAATAATATACTAATAATATGATGAATTATAATAGCACAATTTATGTAAAGATTTAACGTTTGCAAAGCACCTTACATATGTTATCTCATTTTGTCACCACAAAATTTGGCAAGGTAGGTATAGATGAGGAAACCGAGGTAGAGAAAGGTTCAGGAACTTGTACAAGGTCATAGAGCTAAGAAGCGTTTGAGGCAGGATTTGAATTTAGGTTTTCCTGACACCAAGTCCAACACTATTTACTATACCAACTAGATGCAATTGATTTCCTAGTGATGTGTGGATGTACACCTACAATTAATTTTGCTTTTTCCTTCTCTGCTTGCTCCATCCCCTCAATCTGATCAGGTGATTTCAGGTATTTGGCACATCTTAGACTATTTAGAATATGAGTCAAATATATCTGTTTTAGTATTGAATTTCCTTGGAGAGTCAACTGAAATGTAAATTATATGTGTGTCAATGCAAGTGATAACCTATTTTTTATTTTAAAAAATTGTTTTGAGCTCTAACACCTCTCTTCCTCCACTCTTTTCCCACCCATTGAGAAGGCAAGAAATATGATACCCATTATATATATGAAGTCATGCAAAGCATTTTAATATTACACATGATGTAAAAGAATAAGTAAGAAAGATAAAGAAAGTAAAAAAAAATTCTTTACCCTGCATGCAGAGTTCATCATTTCTCCTTCTGGAGGTGGATAGCAGTTTTCATCATGAATCCTTTGGAATTGTCATGGATCATTGTGTATTGATCAGAGTCGCTAAGTCTTTCACAGTTGATCATTGTCACAATATTACTGTTACCGTGTACAACTAGTTCTGCTTATTTCATTTGCTGATATCAGCTCACACACATTTTCTGAAGCCATCCCCTTCCTCATTCTTATAGCACAATAGTATTTCATCACAACCATATGCCACAACTTGACTAGTCATTCCCCAGTTTATGGGCATCCCTTCACAATTTTCAATTCTTTACCACCCCTGAAAGAGCTTCTACAAATATTTTTTGTAAATATAAATCTTTTTTTGTTTGATCTCTTTGGGATACAGACCTAGTAGCAGTACTGCTGAATCAAAGGGTATGAACAGTTTTATAGCCGTTTGGGCATAACTTCACATTGTTCTCCAGAATGGTTGGATCAGTTCACAGCTCCACCAGCAGTGTGTTGATGAACTATTTTTCCACATTCCCTCCAGTATTTACTATTTTCCCTTTCTGTCATGTTAGCCAATCTGATAGGTGTGAAGTGTTACCTTGAGATGTGTTAATGGGAATTTCTCTGTCTATTAGTGATTTAGAGCATTTTTTCATATGACTAGACATAGCTTTGATTTCTTCTTCTGAAAACTGCCTGTTCATATCCTTTGACTATTTATCACTTAGGGAATGACTCTTATAGTTATAATTTTGGTTTAGTTTCCTATGTTGTATTTAAGAAATGAAGCTGTAATTTTTTTCCTCCAATTTCATGCTTTCCTTCTAATTTTGGCTACATTACTTTTGTTTGTGTATCCTTCACCCACTTCGTAATAAGTATTTTCTTGGTAATTTAAATACCTCTACTATGCTTAATGATAATAAAGGCTCACAAAAAACTAATTTATGTAGTGCTTTAGAGTTTTGTGAAGCACTTTCTCTACATTACTTTACTTGATACTCACCCTGATTGGAGAATCATACAGAAATTAGCCATTTCATTAGCCTTCCCACAACATGCTACAATTCCCCTCTGCTTGCTTTTCTTTCCACCCTTTTGTCCTCCTTCCCTGCTGAACTGCACTATGAGCCCTGAGATGACACCACCTTGAGACTACATGGACTTTCCTTATTATGAGACCAGCCTCAGTGCTCATTCTCACTTTATGTCCTGTCCTGCTCCCACGCCAGCTGCTTGGCCCCCTGGGGATGGTAATAACCTGCCTATACTCAGTCCTCATTGATTAATGTGCCTCAAACTCTGTAGGGGTTCTTATCATGTATAGGTTGGACAAGTTGCAGGGGTGTATAGGAATCACCTCTAACTGGCCAATAAAAGTCGATTGTTTAAATGTTCATTTTGAGAATTTTGCTTCTGAAAATAGTAAAGTACAAATCAGGTCTTGATTTATTGTTTTGTTAATCTCCTAGACTTAAGAAAGTGGTGGAGAAAATGTTAACAATGTATATTAAGTTTAAAAGTGTGCTGTGGGTTTTCAAAGAGTTGGTTGTTGAACATTTACCAGCACATTACTGATAGATGTCCCCTGAGGTTTTTTTTTCCAACCCTCTAAATCTGTGAAATTGAAATTCTGTGTTGTAGAAGGGGGTTGGTAGAAGATCCTAGATTTAGACCAGGAAGTTGCAATATAGAGATTATGGAGTTTACTTTTTAACAAGTAAGGAAATGAGACAGAGAAGTTAAGTGACTTGGCCATTTTTACACATGTCGTAATTATAGGAATTGAATGCAGGACCTCTGACTTCTAGTCAATCAGTCTTTCTCCTATACCAGATGGTTGGTGACAAGAGCAGAGGTATTCCTTGAAACTTCAAGAAGAAAATACCAATCTAATTGTAACTAATTTAAAAAGATTTTCCTCCTCATTAATTGTAGCATGTTCAGTTGGTGGTCTTCTTGTATTCTAGATAAAAAAAAGCAAGCACCAATATGAGCATTTGTCAGCATATCTCCAGTTTGATCCAGAGGAGGGGGTCCTGTCTATCTGGTAGATAAATTCATGTGATGGAGATTTCTGTGTCATCATAGGGTATGGAATCATAGATCTGGATTTGGTCAGGAACTCCAAGGTCATTAAGTCCAACTCCCTCATTTATAAATGAGGAAACATAGGTCTAGAGAAGTAACTTGTCCAAGATCACAAATGTAGTAAGTAACCAAGTAAAGAATTAAACCTAGATTTTCTAACTACAGATCCAGCATCTTTCTACAGATCAGTTGATGAAAGATTTGAACCATGTGCTCTGACTCCAGCATTCTTCGTGAATTGATGACAATATCCAATCAGATCACCCAATTCTCTTTCCTCTGATTCTAGAATCACCATGCCTCTTCCAATTATCAATCAGGTTGGTTAACTAGATTCTTTTACCAGGAAGGGTAAGTGTTCTACTGATTGGCTCACGGAAAGATCAAAGTCCACTCGGTAGTTTTGGTTCCCATTGTAAATTAACGAATTGGCATTCTGGTTCATTTATCAGTTTTATGAGACTCAGTCCCTTAGACTCTTAGCAACTCTAGTGGGGCTAGACTTTTAAGTTTAATATGCATTATTAACATTTTCTCCCTCATTTTCTTAAATCTAGGCAATTAACAAGACAATAAATGACGACCTCATTTACAGCCTTTGCCACTTTCAGAAGGTAAATGCTCAAAACATTACTGAATTCCTACAAAACCTACAATGCTGAGCACTAGCCCTGGAACTCAGATGACCCCAAAAGGGTTTAGCCTGGAGAGAGAACTACTTTCTCTCTCTCTCTCTCTCCCTCTCTCTCTCTTTCTCTCTCTGTAAATCACTAAATATTTATTAAGCACCTACTATGTGCCAAGCACCATGTTAAATATTTGGAATATAAAAAGAAGTAAAAGATAGATCCTGAGCCATACCTTCAAGAAGTTTATCATCTAGTGGGAGACACAACAAGCAAATAATAATGTCCATTTAAGCTATATACAGGATAAATAGGAAATAATTAACCTAAAAAAAGCATTTAGAGTTAAGAGGAACTGGGAAAGACTTCCTGTAAAAGATGAGATTTAAGCTGTATTTAAAGGAAGTCAAGTAAGTCAGTAGGCATAGTTAAGGAAGGAAAATATTCCAGGCATGGGGAATAGCTAGAGAAAATACTGGAACAGACAGAGTGTCTTGTTAGAAAGACAACAAGGAAACCAGTGCCATTGGATCAAAGAGTATATAGTAGAGAATAAGGAAGACTGGAAAGTTGGGGGATGGAGTGGGGCTAGGTTTTGAAAGACTTTACACATCAAACAAATGATTTTGTTTTTGATCCTGGAGAACAAAGGAAACCAGTACTGGTTACTGGATAGGAGTGGGAGAGTGATGTGATCATGTTACGAAAATCACTTTAGAGGTTGAATGGAGAATGTATTGGAGAGAGACTTAAGGAGGGTTTTTGCAATAATCCAGTTGTGAGGTGATGATGGTTCACACCAGAGTGGTGGCAGTGTCTGAGGGAGAAGGGGACATATATGAGAGTTATTGCAAAGGTGAAATAGACTGTGGCAACAGATTGCATGTGTTGGTGAAAAATTGTTAGGTGTTGAATATTATGCCTAGCTTGCAAATCTGAAGGACTAGGAGGATGGTGTGGTCCTTGATAGTAACAGAAAAGGTGGTGGGGTGGGGGTGGGGGTAGAGTTTAGAAGAAAATATAATGAGTCCTGTTTTGAACATGTTAAATTTAAGATATCCAATGGACATCTAGTTTGAGATGTCTGAAAGGCAATTGATGATGTAAAACTAGAGAGGTGGGGCCAATATGGCACAGGTAAAAGCAGAGACTTGCTTAAGCTCTCCCCTAAACCTCTCCAAATAACTGTAAAAATGACTTTAAACAAATTCTAGAGCTGCAGAACCCACAAAATGACAGACTGAAACAAGTCTCCAGCCCAAGATGGCCTGGAAGGTTGACAGGAAGGTTCTGTCACACTGGGCTGGGAGTGGAATGCAGTCCAACGTGGGCTGAGGCAGCATAGACAGGGCTGGAGCAGACTTCAGGAGACCAAATCACTGGTAGCTGCGATGGTTTCCCCACAAAAGCCAAAGACCACATAGAAAGTCTGTGGGAAAACTGTGTCAGGCATGAGTGGGGGAGGGGCTCTGTCTGGTCCCAGGTAGCAGCAGCTGCTTCCAGAGCTCCCAGCTGACAGACTATGTGGGGATTGAGTTAAAGGGGGATTACCAGGATCTCTTTGCTGGCACCAAGGCAGTATTCTCTAGCTTTGCCTTGCTTGGATTGGGGTCCAAGTCCTGGGGGGATGTCCTAGGGTAATGGATCTGGTGGTGCAATGGAGAGGAAATCGTCCTCACAGTCCTGAGGCAGAAAGAGTGCTTGTGATCACTCACAGACCAGAGCACAGGTCAGGAAAGGAGCAAACACCTCTCCTTTGATCATACCACCTTGGGAGAACTGAAAATTTACAGGCCTCTAGAAGTGACTCTGAAAACGGCTGCACAAAGTCCCTGAAGTTTGGGACAGTACACCGCCCCTTCACCACTGGAAGCAAAGTCCTACCTTGACAAAAAGTTAGAAAGTCAAATATTTGAAAAGAGCAGACAGCTCTATGGACTACAGAATCTCAGTGTGGTGACAAAGAAGATAAAAACATACAATCGGAAGAAACAAAGTCAAAGCTCCTACATCCAAAGCCTCCAAGAAAAATATGAAGATGTAGAACTAGAGGTCAGCAGAGAGGTTAGGGCAGGATAGGTGAATCTAAAAATCATGAGCATAGAGATGATAGTGAAATCCATGGGAGCAAAAGAGATCACCTAGTGAGGGAGTATAGAGGGAGAAGAGAAGGGTCCAGGACCCCAGAAACCTGGGAGACACTATGGTCAGAGGAAAGGATCTGAATGAGCATCTAATGTTAATAAAAGGGACTGAGGAGCAGTCAGATAGGAGGAAGGTCAAGTAGGAAGGTTGAGGGTCAGAGGAAGTTCTGGTTCTTCACCTGAGGCTGGAGATCAGGTGGGTGCAGCAAGAGGTAGGAGCACAGGGAAGTCTACCTGACTTGCCACCTTCCTTCAGGGGACAGCAAGAAGTGGGAAGCTGGAGGTCAGAAGAAGGTCTGGCTCCTTTTATTCCCTCTGTTTCCTCTCTTTGTTTCTCTTTTCTTCTCTCTGCCATATTTTTAACTGCAACACTTTTATCTTAAATTAAATCATACCATATAAAGAAATAGAGAGAGGCAGAAGAATACTTGGCAGTGGAAATATCATATTTCTTTTTATATAGTAACATGAAGGATAGACGACCGAAGAGATCTCGAAGAGTCATCTAACAATCTGTGTTATCCCTGTATGCTGGCTTCCCCCAGATATCTATTCCACCGCTTAACAACGCTCTCAGACAAGGTAATGATTCCCATTTCAGTAATGTTTTCTTTACAACAATGCCTTTTGTATGGTAGTAGTTAGATGGGCAGATGGGTGGAGAAGTGGATAGACTCCTGGACGGCAAATCATAAAGGTATCTTTCTGAGCTCAAATCCGGCCTCGGGCACTCACTAGATCTGTGACCCTGGGCATTGCTTAACCCTGGTTGCCTCAGTTTCTTCATCTATAAAAGGAGGGAGATGAAAATGGCAAACCACTGTAATATCTTTGCCAAGAAAACCCCAAAAGAACTCATGAGAGTCATGCACAACTGAAAACATATTTAAGGGCAAGAATAGTTGGTAGAGCAAAATGTTATTTGAAAGCAGATGAGGAAACTTAGGTCCAGATAGATCCCATGACTTGTCTGTGGTCATGCAGCTAGTAAATGTTCAAGCTGGTTGATGAACCCAGATCTCTTAATTCTAAGTTCAAAGTTGATTCTAAGTTTTCCCCCCTATAGTATTATATCAAACTCAAGTTCCTAATGTTTCATGTCCATTTTCTTCTTGTGCTGAGATACCTTCAAAGTCAAAGTAAGCAAGGGAGCTATCAGTAGGAATAACTATCAGGGGTGGGGAACCAGTGTGCTGCCCCCTAGTCCCTGGTGGGGCTTTTTAATTGAGATCAAGTTTTACAGAACAAATCCTTTTATAATGGGAATTTGTTCATTGAAGTTTGTATTCAGTCAAAGGGCCTTGCTAGAAGACCCACAGGGCTGTGCACATGTATCCCAGAGGCCACAGGTTCCCCACCCCTGGACTAGATAGCTCTGCTCCTGTGGTTACTGCATGCCTTGGGATTCTGTCAGTGGCCTTTCACTTTCCTTAGCAACCAAATATTACAGAATCACAATGTGGAAAGGATCTCAGTTCAACTCATACTTGAAAGAAATCTCTTCTGTGACATACATTACACATGGTTGTCCAGCCTCTATTCGAATTGCCCATTAGACTGAGAGCTTCTCAAGAGTAGGGACTGTCTTTTACCTTTCTTTTTTATCCACAAGATTTGGAACAGCACCTGACACATGGTAGACATTTAACAAATGTTAGTTGGTTGACTAGGGGCAGCTTGGTGGCGTAGGATAGAGTACAGGGCCTGGAATGAGGAAGACCTGAGTTCAAATGTGACCATAGACACTTCCTAGCTATGTGACTCTGGACAAGTCACTTAACTTTGATTGCTTCAGTCTTCTCATCTGTAAAATGAGCTGCAGAAGGAAATGGCAAACCACTCCAGTATCTTTGGAGAACTTCAGCAGGGGCCACAAAGATCTGTACATGACTGAAGAGTAACCAGGTTGGCTGACTGACTGCAGACCTCCAGTGAGGAGAATTGATCACTCCTCAAGGCAGCCCACTTTATTTTTATACAGCCCTGGTGGTTAGGGAATTTTTCCTGATATCAAGCTTAAATTTGTCTCTTTGGAGCTTTTATCCCTCCTTTTAGCTCTCTGCCCTTCTCCGTGGGACATCCTTTCCAATACTTGAGGTCAGCTCTCACGCTATAATTACAGCCAGCGGTTATCTAATGCTTCAAGGCTTGCTAAAGGCTTACATGTTATCTTATTTGACCCCCACAACACCTTGTGAGGTTGATATTATCATGATCTGTATTATACAGATGAGAAATCTGAATTCTGAGAGGCTGTGACTTGCTCAGGGTCATCTGAGGAAGGATATTCAAGAATCATACCTTTCAGAATAACGTCCATTGCTCTATTCCATATGCTCAATTCCATTAGCTGACTATCATATCTCCCGAGTCTTTTCTTCTCTGGGCTAAATATTCCAAATTCTTTTACACTATCCTCAAAAGGTACAGACTTAATGACCTTTACTATTTTAGTTGCTCTCCTCTGGATGCATATAGTGTGGCACAAACTTGCACATTCTAGACTTTTCAGGTTGGAAGATGAGGTGGAGGTAGGGAATTCAGTCTAAGACAGACCACATATTTCTAGGGGCAACCATACTTAATGGGCTGGAAATCTCCTGTTTGTCTGATTCACAGTGAAGAACCTGAGAAAATACCAGTCTTGCCATTCTCTCACTGTGAAGGGATGGCTGCCTGTGAGTTGAACTAATTGCATGTTTGAGTTCCAGCCAGGTTATTTCTCATCTGTAAAATGAAAAAGTTGGACTTGATGAGTTCTGAGGGGAGGTCCCTGCCAACTCTAAATAGAGGAACCTCATTTCATACTCCATAAGCATACAAGAAAGGGAAATCTGATGCCTCTGGACACTGTTCATTATTTAGAACAGGTGTTCCGATAGAAATCCACCGTTAAGACATAACGCTGTGATGCGATGGTCAGGCATTATTCCTGGTAATGGGTGTTACGGAAGTTTTCAGAAGAATGATGGATCTATTTGGAAAATTGATTCCTCTAAGTGGAGTAGCCCTTCACTTTGCTATGTCAGTGAGGTCCAACCAGGCTAGTTCGGCCCTCTCCTCAGGAACACAGTTCCTTTTATTATTATAAATATTATCTTTACAAATCTATTAGCTTTACTAGTCCCATTAAAGGGCCATTAGGCTTCCCATTAACAGCTGCTGTTGATGGTTTCATGCAGAGTTCTCAGCATGGGCTCTCTCTCCATGAATGGTGAGAGGAATTGAGAGCAGGAAGACGAAGGGAAAACATTGAAGTTTAGAGGTGGAGGAGGGGGAGTTTCATTTATACCTCTCCTCCTTCCCTTCACCCCCTCCAACTTTTTGAAAGGAGAGAGGCTAATATGGAGTCCTTTATTTCCTTAAAGGAAGAAGGGCCTTCAGCATTGGCAAGCTTTCAGTAGTTAAAATGGTGCCTTTTAATTTTTTATCTTTTTCTGCCTCTTAATTTTGTCCTAAACAAGTGATGGAGCTGTACAGCTCAGTTAAGTGGCTTTTCCCATCCATGACTCTCTGAAATGTTTGCTTTTATTTGCCTTCTCTGGATTTGCAAGAAATTTGTTTATGTAACCTGGTAGACGTGGGATCATGGCACAGTGGTACCTATGCAACTACACGTAGACTTCTCACGGATACAGTGAATTGTATTTGAAAGAATACAGCATGTTTTCTCACTCAATTATGCCTTTACATTTTACCAGTTAGAATATAAACTCTTGAGTGCAATGATTTCTCATTTTGGTCTGCATTCCTTCCCCCTTTCCTCCCCCTACCCCAGTATAGTGCCTGGCCCGTAGGAGGCATTTAATAAGTACTTGTTAAATGCAATTACTTCACCAGTACATATTTTAACTAGATATAATACATATTTATCCATCATTATATTTATAAAAGTTACTCTTTATTATATTTATAAAAATTACCTACAATTGGAGGAAAATTTAAAGAAATAAGACCACTGATATGCAATTAGGTAACATAATCATTCCCTTTTGATTGCTGTGAATCTTAACACTTTCCCTTTCTTATGGTTTTAAAGGAAGACTCTTTAACTTCATTTCCTATTTATGGTAATCCATTCTTTTTTCTTATGTACATATTTTGGGTATTAAAAAACAAAATACTTGTACCTATAGTTTAAGTCCTTCTAAAGATTACCTGGCTATAGTGTCTATCTGTTATCTTAGCCTCTCCCTCATTAAAGAGACTGAGCCATCAGAGAAAGTGGAAAAGAACTCATACTTAAGAAATACTTATACTCTTACAGTGGCAAAGAACTGGAAACTAAAGGATGCTCATCAACTGGGAAATGGCTGAACAAATGATAGAATATGATTGTAATGGGAAATTACCGTACTATAAAAATGGAAGGGATGGTTTTAGAGAAACTTGGGAAGACTTCTGTAAACTGGGACAGAGTGACATGAGTAGAATCAGGAGATCAGTTGACATAATAACAGTAAAATTTTAAAGACAGACAACTTTGAAAGACTTAAGAACTCTGATGAAAAAAATGACTAACCATAATTCCAAAAGACTTGTGAAATAGATTATTCACCTCTTGGCAGAGTATGAGGCCATGCCCAGGGTGTGGATTGAGACATATATTTTTTGAACACAGGCAATGTGAAATTCGTTTTGCTTAATTACTTATCTGGTACAAATTTTTTTTTCTTTTCCAATGGGAAAGGGGGTGTGTGAAAGAGAGAAAATAGATTTTTGTTCATTGAAAAAACAAAATAAAATAAAAAATAAAATCTCTGAGATTACTAGATAATTCTTTAAAATCTATTCCTTTGTTTCTCATGTTGCTATAAAAAAGATGGAAAAAGCCGAGGATCCTTCTGATTGTGTGATTTCATTTACGGTAACAGTGTTACAGTTAAAACTCAGCTATTGAAATCCTTCCCTAAACATATGTTAACTTTTCTCCATCTCAGTTTCCTCATTTGCAAAATGGGAATAAATATAGCTGGCCTATCTATGTCCAGGGATTTTCATAAGGGTCAAATAGTGACATTGATAATCGACATTTATAGAGCACCTTAAATTTTACAAAATACTTTACATATATTATCTCATTTGAGTCCCACAATAACCTTGTGTTTGAGGCGTGATATAACTCCCTCCAGCTTTCCTTATTCCAGCTGCAGCTCCCTGTCCTCTGTACCACCTGCTTGCCTCAGGATATTATATGTAAAGTGACTTATGTAAGGTGTTAGGATAACAAGAATTACTATTACAACCATTATTTTAAGTTAGGGAGACATGCCATTGACAGTTTGGGGTTTAAATCCTGCATGGTAGTGCTGTCATTTATCCTGATCTACAAAATGCCTTCATATTTCTTCTGAATTTCAGTTTCTAAAGTGTTCCTCCAATGTACTTACTTTCATTTTGACCTCCCCAACTCCAGAGGTGACCCTTTGAAATAATACTGCCAATGCCGCTAAGCCTTGTCCTTCAACCTTCCACATACTGTTGCAGTCTTTTGGCCAATTCAGCCAATCATTCTGAATTGTGTGTGTTTGAGCCAGGTTATTGTGATGCTGATAAATGAGAAATAGATTGAGGCCATCAGACTCATTTTTACCGCTCACCTTATTTCCAGATGTGGAAGGTAATGGATTTGGATTGGCTGCTAACACGGAGACTCATCAAAGACCATTTCCCCCCTAAGGGCATTAACTGCAATTTCTTGATTGAGTGGAAGCCTGAGGCATTTTGCATGTGGATGGGTATCACAGTTTAGGCAAATGGTTGAAGCAGAAATCCCCGTCTGCCACTTTTGAGTTTGTCAAACTGAATAGGGGTATTGCAAGTTGGGGTTTAGAAGGCAAGTAAGCTGTCAGTCATTTTTACCAAAAGAGGAAAGGATAAGCACCGTTTGTCCAAGATTAGCCAAGCGGAGGCCATTCTGCATGAGACCAGCTAGCTTCAATGCATGACCAGATGGACAAACCCATTTGTTCTCCGAGGACAACGTTCACAGTTATGAGAGAGGGGGAAGATGAACTTATTTATAGGATTTAGAACAGGAAAGAAACTTAGAGGATGTTAAATCCAATCTTTCCTTCTGATAAGGAAACTAAGACTCAGGGACTTGGGCAGGAAATAGATAACAGAATGGAATTCGGACTCAGCTCCTCCAAAGAGACATCTAGTACTCTTTCTACTACTCTGTGACTGACTTTAGAAGACACCACATCATACCTTTATAGGGTTAATGGAGGACTAGGTTCTAGCCTAATTTGGTAGGAATGGAAACTTTGAGGATCTCCTCCTCTCAAGGGGATAAAATTCTGAGGAAACTGGGTCATGTCACCCAAACTCATGAGGGAATAATTTATTCCAGAAAGCAAATTTATTCAGTTATAATTTGCCCAAGGTCATATTGCTAGGGAGTGATAGTCCTGATTCAAACTCAGTGTGCCAAGTCCAGTACTCATTCATGAAACTATCCTGCCTTCTTATTCGTTACATTTCCCCCACTGGACTTGGAAGATTGATTTCAATGTAACAGAATGCATAGATATCCAATCTCATGAACACTTCTTCTTTCCTTCACTTCTCTCACCAGGGCTAGGACTTCAGCCCTGTCATGATGCTACTTCCCATTACTCTTAGATTTCTTCTAATTTCATTTTTTCTTTGACCACTACCACTCAGTCTCTGTGAGTACCCTCTTCAAACTGTGTCCATGAGAGAGTAACATTTCATTGAGAAGCCCCATTGGCCTTTCTGTGCTGCTCCATTGGCAAAGTCAACCTCCTCTGTTTTTCTCATTAATGGTGGTTGTTGGTGACAGTACTTGGTTCACTAGCTAGCAGCCAGTCAATTAGCTAGCATTTATCAAATGCCTCATATATTTAAGGCACTGGGCTAAGGACTGGCAATTATGAAGAAAGGGGGAAAAAATCTCTTCTCAAGTATATCCTTACTCTCAAGGAAGTCATAGTCTAATAGGGGAAACAACAAATAAATAGCTATGTAAAATGTACCAACGAGATATATATATATATATATATATATATATATGTATATATATATATATATATATACATATATATATATATATATATATATATATGTACATACATACATACATATAGGACAAATTGGGGGTAATCTCAGAGGAAAACCACTAAAGATTAAGGGAGACTGGGAAATGCTTCTTGGAGAAGGTGAAATGTTGGCTGAGACCTGAAGCAAGCCAGGAAAGCTAGGAGGCAGTGATGGAGAAAGAAAACATTCCAGCAATGGGGTACAGCCAGTAAAAATGTTCAGAGTCCAGAGATAGGGGAGCAGGTAAGACACAACTATTATATGATTGTGCTTACTTGAAAACTTTAGAAAATAGATTTACCTAGATATTTGAATTTTTAAATAATACTTCCTTATGATTATAGCCATATAGAACTTTGACTGGATAATGTGTGCAGTATGTATGATAAATTGAACACACTAACTTCTGTGTCTCAAGACTACTGGCTTATTTTCTCATTAAGTTTTTCTATAGGTGCACAAATAGTCTGGCATGTGGGTATGTCAGAGATTACTGAAAGACTTTTTCTAATTTGTTCACCCCCACATCGACTTCAGCTGAAGAAAATCCTCTCTTCTTTTTGTGTTAACATTTTATCTCTTAATCTTAAACAGCATATTTATTGGCATGAACTAAAATCATTGTAAGTGACATATACTTTACTAGCAGTTACAAATAATATAGAATGAAAATATACATTTAATGAAATAGGCTTCCATGTGTAAGTTATAATGGATACAGATGAGGAAATGGAATATTTCCTCTTCCTAGAAGTCCTCCCACTAATCAGAGGTAAAATGGAAAATGGAATGACTGGATGGATGAAGAGAAACTAGAGCTTCTGCTAGGAAATGGGGAATCGGGAAATCAGAGGGGAATCAGGAGAAAGATACATGCTGTACTGAATTTCATCTGTCTAACCAGACCTGGTCTGCTGGAACTGGCCCATGTGATCTCATCTTTTCCCATCTTTCTGTTTTCTTCAGGAATTATGAATTCTAAGAGCCACTTACTTTCCGTTACAAAAGTACAGTTCCACAGTTCCCCGCTGACTTGGCATGGCTCACAATCCTCCCAGTCCTCTATTTTCCATGTGACTTCTCAGTGTAAGTTCTTTCCAAAGCTTTCCAAAGTTCTTCAAAAGCTATGAAAATTGGGGAATTCTTAGTGATGGCTATACTCCATTATTCCTGTTCCATCCAGACCCCGATGTCAGCTCCTCAAGGAAGGGGTTACGCATGGATAGATTCTTTTACTTTTAATGTATATTTACATTCAATATCTCAAGTTATCCTCACAATAGCTCTGTGATATAAGTGCAGTTTATATTACATATATATATATATATATTTTATTATCTCCATTTTGAAGATGAGAAAACTAAAGCTTAGAAAGCTTAAGTGACAGGCCCGGGATCACACAGCAAATAGAGAGTGGAATTGAAATTTGTCTCTGAGTCACCACTAGATTGACTCGTTTTCTAAACTCAGAATCAAAAACCTTCATTGTTTTCTACTTCAAACTAACTTGGCATCAAATGCCCTTTCAGGTAGTTTTCCTTGTCTGCCAGACTTCCTTCTAGTGAGAATAATCTCTTCTAGTTAGAAGAGAAACATTTTTATACTTTTTTCTTAAAAAAAGAAAGTGCCCTTCCCACTTTTCTTCTACCCAACAAGCATTGCCAGCTGCTATAGGCTACTTTTGATTGGCAGACAATAACTTTTTTCTTTAGTTGAGGTTGTCCCTAGCAACCAGTTCACACAAATGTGCACACATACATGCACACGGTATCTGATCAGATACAAACTACTTCAGAAAAATTTAGAAGTGATTTCTATAAACACTTGTAACTCTAACAGAATTAAAAAGTTTTAAGTAAAATGTCTATAACAGCAGGAACATGATAACCAGAGAGACAGCAGAGCCTGGAGTGAATAAAGAGCTGTCCTTGGAATGGGAAAGATGGATTTAAGTTCAGCTCTTGACACACCCCTGGTTGTGTGACCCTGGGCAAGTCAGTCTCTTAATGCCTTAGTCAGCTTTCCAAAACTATAAATTGCACTATAGTTATTTATCTTCATTGGTAGAGTGAGTTTTCCCAATTGAGAATTTTCTATTTCAGTGACATCACACATCTAGACAAAACCAAACCTACAAAACAAGCAAAAACCCCAAAAAACCAAAACCAAAAGTAAAACCCCAGACCCAACCTGAAAATGTATGTTTACATAATACTTTCAAGTTTATAAAATACTTTCCTCGTAACAAATCTTTGGGGTAAGTAGTGCAAATACTGTTACCCTCATTTTATAGGTAAAGAAAAAATTTACAGTCCTATAAATCTCTCAGGTCTCTTTCATGACAACTGCCATCTAATCATGTCTCCAAAGCTTTTGCAGGTCATGACAAGCTGTATGAGCCTGGCAATGGAATACACACACACACACACACACACACACACACACACATGCATATATATACATATACATACACATATAAACATGCACATATATTACATATATACACACATGTATATATTTATTAATGTATAATATATACATACATACACATATATATGTATGTGTATATATTTACATATTACTATATATTATATAATACTATATTATATATGTAATATATATATTTACATAATCTGAGGACCAGTCTTTCCAAAGGTTGAGTGGCTTATTAACAAAGGCTTGACCTCCAGATGATTAATTTTTGGTCTACAACTTGTGAAGATTGTATACTAAGTCATAGAGATCCAGTGATGTGTGTCAACGGAGGGAGTACGCCAATAAAATGACACTTTCATTAAGCATTGAGGATGTCTTTTAGTCCCTCAAAGTAAACAGGAAACGTTGAGTGGGGAAGGAGAACTGGAAAGAGCTTTTCCCTGCTGTTTTTATGTTCTGAGGGATTACTTTTATTTTTGTCTGGTGCTAGCTCCCACTATCTCTTGACCATTTCTCTCTTGGCACCCCTTCCATTCTAAAGAATGGCCCAGACAAGCCATTTCTTATTCTCTGGACTTCATTATGACTCAGTGACCTTCTTCTTCACTGTGGGCCTCTTTCCACTGATTAGTTCTGGAAATCTCCATTTTGAAGAGGGGTGCAGACCATCCCTCATCCTCTGAATTTTGCTACCAAGCCCTGAAGTGGGTGCCTTTTCCCATACTTGCTCCTCTGCTGTTCAGTTCCCCGTTTATGTGATGCCTTCCATCATTAGAGTATATGTTCCTTGAGGGCAGGGACTATCTTTTTCTTTCTTTCTGCTTGTATTTGTATTTTCATTACTTAGTACAGTGCCTGACACATATTAAGGCATTTAATAAATACTGATTGATTGTTCTCCACTGCCCCTTTCACTTAGCATCTCCTTCATTTTAGTCCCAACTCAAGGCCAACATGAATCAAGGAACAAAAGCAACCCTTTTTTTTAAAAGATGAAATTTCACTTAAACAAATCTTTCACTGAGCTTGAGTAGGAGACATTGAAAACCCACTTGAAGCATGAACACACCACACCATTCAGCAGATTTTTACTAAAATAGAAGATTAAAAAGTAACATATGCAATTCTCCAATTGTCACCTACTTGAATTCTAATCACCATATGTACTTACGCAGTTGATTCTGATATTTTCAGTTCTCAGGGTTAAAGGGTCTGCAGTGACATCCTGAGATCTGAGAAGGCACAAAAGTTTGTGGTTAAATCCATCCTACTCACACTCCAACTGCTTGAT
Source organism: Potorous gilbertii (assembly GCA_028658325.1). Lineage (NCBI taxonomy): Eukaryota > Metazoa > Chordata > Mammalia > Diprotodontia > Potoroidae > Potorous > Potorous gilbertii. Next base: position 289,155,883 of record CM053771.1, read on the forward strand.
TATTATGTAATATTCTGTTATAGGCGGTCCCCTCCTTCCTCCTTTATCAAGTCCGTTTTTGTAGCCAATATTTTTTTTTTCACTTTTTGTTAGGAAGAAAGTCCAAAGTTTTTGGAGTTACAAATTCCAAGTGAAGATTTTTGCTTTAATTATGAGCACTGTCCTTTTCCCCGTTTTTCTCTCTTTTTCAGTCTCCTGAACTTTAATGTGTAACATTTCTTTACATGTCCTCTTTTGAATAAAATTTATAAAATAAAACAAATAAGCAAAATAGTAATAATTTTATCAGTAAACCCAAAAGACTATTTTGATAATGATGCTGAACCTTCAAGGAAATTCTACTTTTACCCGTTTCCTTTCTTCCCATCTCATACCCCCAAAGCTCTTGTCCATTATTATATAAGTACAATGGAAATTAATCAGTAAAGCCTAATGACTAGGTATCTTGTAAGAGGGAGAAACCTGGAACAAATTAGTCAGAAAGATTTCTTTTAATTTGAAAGAAAAATCATGTATTTTAACAATGATAAAAATAGAGTATATCTTGCTATGATCGATCAGTTTATCCTACTTTGGCTCATATTTGAATGAATGAATGAAAAAGGCATTTGAGTACTTACTATGTACAAAGCACTCTGCCAAACCCTGGAGATACAAATAGAAAATTAAGCCAGTTTCTGCTGTCCATGAGCACACACATAATGGGGGAGACAATTTAGGCAGGTTTCAGCTACAAATTAGATGGAAAGGTTCTATGGCCTTTAAGATATAGAGGCAAAACAGAAAATAATGTCTCTTCATTAATGTCATTTACAGTGATAAAAATCGTATCAACTTCTGATGTGGAACTATTTGATTGTGCCAAAGACTTTGGTGACAAGAACTTTCTTTTCTGGGTCTTGGATACCTATGACTATAGCACCTGAAGCAGCAGATGCCAGGCTACACCTCCACTTTCCATGTTTTTCTAAAGTCCATTTGCTCATTATTTCTTATATTTGCTGGACAGTTTAAATTCAAACTGGACATGGGAACTTACATCTGTAATCCCTGTTATTAGGAGAGGTTGAGTCTCTTAGTTTGAAAAGGGCTTGCTTTTCAGGGTGATTGATGGCTTAGGGCACTATACTGGAAGCATAACTATTCACAAGACTCTTGGGTTTAGGGTCCTGGCATGTCGAGTGGAGATTGTGGTCAAGGTGGTGGCAGTTTGACATGTCAGGCACATGCTACCTCATGTTCCCTTGTTGTGCCTTGCTCATTCATGCTACTTCTGTGGATCTGTGATCTCATCTAGGTAGATGATCCCTCCAATGATGCAAATTGTAGCTCATTCACATTTTCTCATTCTGTGCTACTTTTGTCTATCTTTTCATCAATCCTCCATTGACAGTCTCTTCAACATGTTGGAGGAAGCCTAGTCATCTTCTTCTCCTTTTTCTTCTTCTTCTCCTTCTCTTTCTTTCTCTCCTTCTTCTTTTCCCAAATTAACTTGAAGTCATGGTGTCACAGACATACACTGAGAAAATCTAACTCAAAGTTTTAAAACTTTGAGTTAGATTTTCTTAGTATATATATGTATATATATACATATATATACGTATATATATATATATATATATATATATATATACGTATATATATGTATATAAAAATTTCCCCTAATTACATGTTAAAAGTTTTAAAAAGTTTTTTTAAAAAAAGTTTTGAGTTCCAAATTTTATCCCTCTCTCCTTTCTTCTGTTCTTTGAGATGGTGAGCAATCAGATACAGGTTATACATATACAATCACGTAAAATATTTTCATATTAGTCATTTTATATGAGAAGACTGGAATGAAAGAAAAAGAATCAAGGGTGAGTTGAAAATGGTATTCTCAAACCAAAATAAAACCATTGTTTAGTTAAGTAGTATTTCTTTAAATCTTGCTCTCAATTTAAAAATAGAATTCAAATTTTTGTTTGAAAATTAAAACTCTCACCTCATCCCCCCTCCCAATCAAAACAAAATCCATAATTTCATGGAAGTGTGTGCTAAATTTTTGTAGGTTTCATGTCCACAGATGGTCATGTTTTTCACACCATAAAATCATACCTAAAGTTCACCCTCCACCTGGTGGCAGCATATCCTAATTATGGACAAAATACTTGAAAGTAGCAATTCTCAAACTTTTTGGTTTTAGGACCTCATTACACTCCAAAGAGCTTTTGTTTACTTGTGTTATGTCTATCAATATTAAAAGTTGACACTGATAAAATGTTAAAATATTTATTAGTTTATTTAAAAATTTAATAAACCCATTGATGTTAACATTAATAACATAATTTTTATGAACAATAACTATATTTTCTGAAACCAAAAAAAGTGAGGAGTGATATTGTTCTATGTATTTTTGCAAATTTCTTTAATGTTTGACAATGAAAAACAGCTGGATTCGCAAATCTACTCTGCATTTATTCTGTTGCAGTGTGTTATATTGATTGAAGCATGTAAAAAAAAAATCTGGCTTCTTCCAGATACCTAGTAGTAAGAGGGAGAAGTATTTTAATAGGTAAAAATAGATTAGTGTTATTATCTAAATCGTTTTATCTTCATGACTTCCTTAAGGTTTCCACTAACTACACTTCAACCACTTTTGCCTTAGAAGAAATAAGCCATTGCCTGAGTTCTGTGCTGGAAAGTTCATTTATTTATTTATTTTTAAAAATTAACTTATTTTAGGCTTTCAACATTCACTTCCATAAAGTTTTGAGTGTCAAATTTTCTTCCCCTATTACTCTTCCCTCCTCCCTAAGATGGCATGCAATCTGATATAGGCTCTATTTACACATTCATATTAAACATACTTTCACATTAGTCATGATGGAAGAAACAATAAAACAATAAAAGAAAAGGAGAGCAAATAGTGTGCTTCTATCCACATTCAGACTCCAAAGTTCTTTCTCTGGAAAGAACCATAATGAATAGATAGCATTTTCCATGGTGAGTCTTTTGGAGTTGTCTTCAATCCTTTCATTGCTGGAAGAGCTAAGTCTATCAAAGTCAGTCACACTGTGGTTCTTACTGCGTACAAAGTTCTCCTCGTTCTGCTCATTTCACTCGGCATAAATTCATATAAGTCTTTCCGTGTTTTTCTGAAGTCTGCCTGCTCATCATTTCTTCTATGTGCTGGAAAATTTAAACCCAAGCTGGGCGTGGGGACTTACATCTGCAATCCCTGTTATTAGGAGAGGTTGAGTCTCTTAGTTTGAATTTGGGAGTTGTTAGCTGCAGTAGAAATTAATTACTAAATCGGGCACTTATTATGGTGAACCTCTGGAGTGGAAGGGCAACATGCTGCCTAAGGAGGACAAGCACAAGTTAAAAAAAATGGAACCTGTTAAAACTTCCATGTTGATCAGCATTGGGGTCACAATGTCTGGTGAATGGCTGCTGTACTTCCCCACACAAGTGTGACACAGAGAAATCCATTCTCATAAAACAAAAAAAATCTATAAAGTATTAGTAAAAGAAACTTCCCAGTTTCAGATCCCATTTGGTAAATATATACATATTCTTTACTGCTAAGGAATTTTTGTCTCCTTTTTAATGTCCTTAAATGAAGTGAGAGAATAGTCTAATACTTGGGATTAAAGGTTTTTTTGTTGTCAATTCAGAATAATTTAATGACTAATTATTAGGATAGGTGAGAAATTGGCTATCTCTGTTCCAGAGTCTAGTAACTCAGCTTTGCTGGTCCAGAAACTCAATTACTGATTCATTCAGGGATCATCAAATCCAAATCCTAGGACAACTGTCTCATGTTAACCAAACTCATAGGAAACCAATTTTTAAATCAGAACAAAAATTCATTATTTTATAATGGAAAACAGATCATGTAATTGGTTCCGGTCATTCATTCCAGGCTCCCTATTCCCATATCAATGTACCAGGGAAACTAAATTAGCTTTAAGAAAGTTGTTTTAAAGTATTTCAAATCATCAATGATAAAAAGAAAGGCACCATATACACCAAAATAGTAGTATATTTCTCCTCCTTGCCCTCCCACCCCAGTAATAATAGAGGAAACAAAGATGCCCATCCTTTGGGGAATGGTCAAACAAATTTAGGTGTTTGAATTTAATGGAACATTACGATGTGCTTAGAGGTAATAAATGTGATGAATATAGAGAGGCTTGGGAAGATGTGTAAACCAAGTGAAGCAAAGAGAAACAAACAAAAATACAAGGTGCCTAAAATAATGTAAATGGAAAGAAGGAAAACAAAACAATGAAAGCTGTATTCTTTGAAATCATAATGACCAAACTTGGCCCCAAAGAAGAGATATGAGGAAGCATCTATGCCTTCCTCTTATTTACCAAGGTGTGGGTCTATGAGTGTGGAACACTAGATATAATGGCAGACATTTTTGATGTATTGGTTAGTTAATTTTTCTGAATTGTTCTCCAAACCATGTCCCTCATTTTTATTTCTTTGTTATAAGGGATGACTTACTGAGAGAGGATAGAGGGAGGGATATACTGGGAAATGTAGGTCATAGAAAAACAAAAACATCAATAAAAAGTTATTTCTTTTTAAAAAGATCATGTATGAAATCAGAGAGCAAAGAAAAATGGTGGTAAGAGAGATTCTATAAAGGTGGTAGTAAAATCTTATCACGCCTTTCTTCATAGAAGGAGTTGATCAGGAAAGTTCCTTGTTCCATTTGATAAGCTTGAAGAAAAATATTTGGAAATTTAATTGTATCTTCTGGTGGAAGGTGCGAACATACTTGAGAAGATTAGGGGAGCACTTTTGGGTTAAATCAAACAATTGGTATTGGTTGTTGTCCTTCATTTATGAAGAGGACCAAAATGACATCACCATGATAAAGTGACTTTTCAGTGTGTCCGACTGTGGCTGATGAGACCAATATGAGCTGGGAATGCTCTACCACAGGTTGGGCACAGATAGTCCATATGAACTTTTGGGGTGGATTCTCCAAATTTGTGCATCCTATGTTTACTTGTGCTGTCTCAATTCTGCTTTGCTCATAGACACAGCACCCTTTCTGAGGTGGGCACACCATGCTAAGTGGTCCTATGCCAGTGTCTCCCATGTTGCATGGTCAAATCCAAAGTTCTTGAGAGAGACCTTGAGAGTGTCCTTGTATTGCTTCTTCTGACCACCATGCAACAGCCTGCCCCATTTAAGTTCTCCATAAAATAGTCTTTTTGGCAAGTGTATATTTTGCATTTGAACAAGGTGGCCAGTCCATCAGAATTGCGCACTCTGAAATATAATTCGAATGCTTGGCAATTCACCTCAAGCAAGGACTTCAGTGTCTGGTACTTTATCCTGCCAGGTGAATCTCAGAATCTTCCTAAGACAGTTCAAGTGGAAGTGATTCAGTTTCCTGGCATGGCACTGGTAGACTGTCCATGTTTCACAGGCATACAACAATGAGGTCAGCACAATGGCTCTGTAGACCTTCAGTCTGATACTCAGTCTAATATCTCTTCTCTCCCAAATTTTTCTTCAGAGCCTTCCAAACACTGAGCTAGCTTTGGCAATGTGTGCATCAACTTCATTGTCAAGGTGTACATCCCTGGAAAGTATGTCACTACCAAGGTTAGTGAACTTATCTTCAGAATTTAAAACTTCTCCATTTGTTGTAATCAATGATTCCACATATGAATGTTGTGGTGGTAGTTGATGGAGCACCTGTGTTTTTTTTGGTATTAATTATTAGGTCAAAATTAGCACAGGCAGCAGAGAACTGCTCCATACTTTGTTGCATCTCAGCTTCAGAGACTGCATTGAGTACACAATCATCTGCAAACAGAAAATTATGCACCAACACTCCCTCCTCTTTGGTCTTGGCTTGTAGCCTTTTCAAATTGAAGAACTTACCATCAGTATGATGCCTTGATGCCATGTTCATCTTGATTGAAAGCATTTGACAACATGGCTGAAAACATCATGTTAAAAAGAATGGGAGCGAGCACACAGTCCTGTTTCACTCCATTGGTGACTGGGAAACCCACGCAAACATGCCATTATGAAATAGATGTACAATACTGATGAACTTTTCTAGGCAGTCAAATTTTGACATAATTTTCCATAAGCCCTCATGACTAACAGTGTCAAAGGCCTTAGTTATCTCCACAAATGTTGTATACAGACTTCTGTTCTGCTCCTAGTATTTCTCCTGGAGTTGTCGGGCAGCAAACACATATTGACTGTTCCTTGGCCCTTTCTGAAGCCACCGGCTCTCAGGTAGATGACCATCTTCCAGGTGAAGGAGCAGCCTATTAAGGAGGACTCTAGCAAGGATTTTGCCAGCAATGACTAAGAGAGAGAGAGAGACTCCCCTGTGACTGTGGCAGGACAATCTATTTCCTTTACCTTTATAGAACTCCTGGGGGATAACTTCCTCTTGACATGTAACTTGGAAAATTTCAGTCAACTTTGAATGAGCAATAGTCCCCCTACCTTGTAAATCTCAGCTGGAATAGAATCAGCACCAGGTGCTTTGCCACATGAGAGGAGCCTAATGACCCTCAATCTCTTCTTCAGTTGGATGTTCAGCTAAGGAAGGATTGACTTCAACCTGAGGTAAATGGTCAGTGGCCTCAGCATTGATCAATGATGGTCTATTGAGAACACTATGGAAGTGTTCAGCCCATCTCTTTAGGATCATGTCCCTATCACTAATCAATGTGGCTCTATCAGCACTGAGTAGTTGTGATGCACCATAGGTTTTTGGTCCATAAATAGCATTCAGGGAATCATAAAAGTGCTTTGGATTGTTACTATCAGCATATGAAGCAATACTTCATGAAGAAGAGGATATTTCCTTAAATCACATTTATTGGAGATTAATTGATTATCTTGAGTTGTATTGGATGGAGAGGAGATGGATTGGTTGGCTCAGACCAATTGGTTGGGAATCAGAACCATTTTCTGCTGGACCTATCGGGGAGAAAAGACATCAATTACAAAGTTGGCTCTAGAGGAGATCCTGAGCAAGCTGAACACAGACCAGAGAGCAGTCAAGCTGAGAAGGAACCTGGGTTTTGATGGACTGAAGTGAAAACTTGCATAGGTATATCCTTCCATCTAGTAGCTGCAAGTGCATGTGTTCTCACCATAGGGACTCTGACTTCTTGGCTGTAGCTATACAGAGGAAGTACTATAACCAATCTCTCAAGAAATGACTGAGTGGCTAGAATTCTTGAACATTAAATTCCTGGATGGAGGAGAGGCAATTCATCAAGCAAAATTGAGTTCCCTGGAAAGACTGAGAATTAAGTCTTCAATGGAGATAAGGAAGTGGTCCTGGGTAGCCCTAGATTGTAGGAAAGAAAAGAATCTTACAACTAGATTTGTAAAAAGAGAAAGAAGAATATGTGGGCAGTGTTAATCTTGGGTTGCCTCTTCCAAAATCTCCAAATTTGAAGATTTTCTTTCTAGGAAGAAGGGGAGAGATTCCTCTATATTTCCAGTCTCCTGGAGAGGGGAGGGAGAGAGAGAGACACAGAGAAAGAGACATACACACACACACACACATACACACAAACACACACACACACACAGAGATTCATCATCCATGTGTTTCCTAGATCTGGAAGAATAGCTAAAGAAATGTCATTATATAAAAACAAAAGACCCAGATTTTGTGTATTGCCATGATCATAAGTTATTTTGATTGTGCAGGTTTTATGTGAAAGGAGTAGTCTCTCTAGCACACTCATTTCTTTCTTTTTTGTGGGGGAGGGGAGAGGAATCCAGGTTCACTGTGTAGTACCATAAAGCTAGAGCACTGTATGCATCCCTAGAGCAAAAGTCAGACTCTGAAATATTTTCTTGACAGTGGTAAGTGGTTGCTTTTCTAAGAATCCAGACCAGAGGGTGTTTCTGTAAGTCTAGGCAATGTAGGGCCCTGGGTAGGGGTGAATGCCAGGAGAGAAGATAGGATTCACTGGAGAGGGAGAAAAATTGTATTAATTGTTTGAAGGCAACTGTTAGTACTTTATGCATTTTCTGTGGGAATAAATGAAAATCTATCCTTTCTTGATATATGCATTGTTACCTTAAGTACTAACATGAGAACTAGGGTCTCTTCTATGCATTTCTGTGGAGACCTAGACAAGAGTTATATCTGAGCTGCATCCTGAGATTTCCCAGAAGGATTTCTAAGTGGAGGCAAAATAAACCAGAGTTATGATTTGGAAGTGGGAGGGGCAGTGTTAGTGTCAGTGTTTTTCCCAAACTTGAACTTAATCTATGTGGGCCCACAGCCTGGTGGGGGATGATAGGAGACATCACAGTTTACACTATTAATTCATAGTCCAATGCTTTTGATAGTTGGCACTTAAAAATTTGTTGAATTGAATTGAAACAGCACAGACACTGAAGCATCTGAGGAGGCAGTGAAGACCAAGTCAAAGGACAGAGTTTTTTTTCCTATAGTCTAGCAATCATACAGTCACTCAAGGGAGAACACTTTTTCTTAGGGGTGGATACCCTGGGAAAATTTTCTTCTCCAATGATGCTTTGTCTAAGAAGTTCTATGCTGGGTGGAGTGATTATGCTAGCATCTAATGTCATGTCTGTTATCTTACAGTTTTATGTTAAATCCAAAATCTATTTCTTCTTTGACTTTTGTTTGATTAATTTTTTAAGTGCTTAGCATAGTGCCTGGCATACAGTAGGTGCTTATTAAGTGTTTATTCCCTCCTTTCTTAACTTAGTTCTGGCTTTCTTCTAGAGGCTTGTTGTCTATTGTATTTGGGTCTATAGGAGCCATTGTATATATGTGTGTATATATGTATATGTGTATATGTGTATGTATATATATATATATATATATACATACAGAGAATGAGATATCCACCTAAATGGAATCTAATGAAAAGAACCATTGGGAAAAAAAAGGAAAACAAAAAAAGTACTATTGATATATATGTATTTCAATATTTGTGCTTAATGAAATGTTCTATGAAAATTTATCAGCAAATTGATTTTTCTCAGCTTGAATGAAGAAAAGACATATTTGAAACATAGTCAAAGACCATAAACGTAATCAGAATCAATACATATTCAATGAAGATGTACAGTGTGCTAGTCTTGGATCAATGGAAAGAGCACTGGACAAAGAGGCAGAATACTTGGCTCTGGTCCTGACTCTGCTTTTACTAGCAGTGGTGATCCTGGGCAACTAATTCAACCTATCTTGAGCTTGAATTTTTCCTCTGTAAAAATTGGAAGTTTGCCTGGATTTTATCTTATGTCCCTTCTATCTATAATACTCTATATCTCATAACAGTGTAGTTTAGTCTTTCTCAATTGCTCCTTCCCCAGTGCAGACACACCTTTTGAAATATTTCTTTAGTAAGGAGAGGTTGTTATCTTTTATGCATCCATGCAAGGTTAGCTGTGTGTACATACAATATATGATACACATAATAATATATATACACATGAAGTATAAGCAAATATGTACATATATACACCATATATGCACACATATATGTATGTATATACATGCATGTATCATATATATGAATTATGGAATGAGAAATATATTTTCAGACACGGCCAATTGTTTTGCTTAACTACGTTTTTTTTTAAAAGAGAGCTTTTATTTGGGGAAGGCGCTATGGGAGATAGTGGGAAGGCCATTGATAGGAATAACACAAAAGGAAGTAAAGAAAAAAAAGAGTGCCACTTAAGAAATTTTTAAAAATACACAGAAGAAAACAGAAAGAATTTCAGAAGGGAGTATGAACAAGGAAGGCAATGCTGAAACTACCCAGTTACATTTAATATTTAGGCAGTACTCCGTATTGGCCTACTTTCCCTTTATAACTTGCAGATTAGACTTCCCCTGTTGGACAGTTGAATGCTACATCAAGGTGGCTCTTCCCATTTATATTCAGCCAGTAGACTCTCTTAACAAAAGCATTTTACTCAAATAGTTAAAACAAGAGCAATAGTTACAAAACATTCCTTCTGTACACCTGAGAGGCACTTTTCCATCAAAATGGTATCTCTGGGGACGAGTGGGCTCAAACTTGAGAAAAATGATCATGCAGCATACATGTGGAAATCACTTGTTGGTGACAATTCACAAATCAGGAAGTACATATTTTCAATGTCTTTTCCCTGCCTCCCTCCCCAATGTATTTTTTTCCCCTTTGAACAGTTAGGGGTGGTATCTGTGAGAGACAGTGGTTCCTCTATTGGGCTTGACTGTTCTACTGCTGGTGTTGGCTAACTCCACAATGTGAGGGCACATTGTTTCAGATGCATTGATGGATTTACTGGGCTACTCTTAGGTCGGGTCGTTCTTCCATTCCGCTGGGCTTGTTCCTTGATGGTAACTGTGGTCTTCTCATGTCCCATCTCCCACTTCCATTTCAGCGTATGCCCTCAGCTGAGAGAGAGTTGGCTTTTTTCATTAAGGGCAGAGATCTTTTTAAACGTAGGATTGTCAGAAGAACCTGTTGTTACCTGGGGTGGACTTTGGGGGTTTTTTAGGGGGATTTCCTGGGTAGTACGTGACTATACTGTGGATAGCCTCTCTCTTTCTTTTTTCTTCACCTCCCAGGCAGCTGGTGGCAATGCAACTTCTTTTATTTTTCTCCATCAGGTAGCAGGTGACAGGGCAGAGATAGTCTATGATTTCATGGACAACCCTTTCTTGATGCCCACAGTGAGAGTGATAACACTTTGAATTTCAGGGATGGGGAACCTGTGGCCTTGAGACAACATGTGGCCTTCTACATCTTGGGGTGTGACCTTTTGACTGAATCCAAACTTCACAGAACAATATAGAACAAATCCTTTTATAAAGGAGATTTGTTCTGTGAAGTCTGGATTCAGCCAAAAGACCACACTTGAGCATCTTGAGGGCCACATGTGGCCTTGAGGATGCAGATTCTCCATCCATGCAACCTATGGGAATGATGCGGCACACTTCACACTCATCAGCCTAGAGTTGTTTGGTGAGAGCAATCACTAATCAATTCTGGTTTTTCATCTTTTTAACTCTACTATTCCCTTGTTAGTCTGATGCAAATAAACCTGAAAGAAAAGGCATTGAGGCCGTCTGTGTCCTGAGTTATGTCTGTTGACAGTCCCTTGTTTTTCCCCCTTCCTACTTACAAACTTGCCAAAGTGAAAAAGGGTACATCTTTACATATACCTGAAATTTTTATTTAATAGATAATCACACTATCATGTATACTCTTATTTTCCGTTCTTTTTGTAAGGAAATGCTTATACTGATGTTCCCCAAAATTCATAATGCTGAAAAAGAAATGGAAAAAGATGGTAAAATGAGAGCTCATGGATTCATTGAATTATAAATACAAGCAGGAGATTATGCTAAGTAATAGATCAATAAATAAATCAACAAAATTCAGTTCAGCTACTATAAAATGTCCTGATCCTGACATTCAAGACCCTCCATAATCAAATGCCAAACTACCTTGCCCCTTGCATTTCACACTAATCCCTTTCTCGTACTCTATGTTCCAAGCCTCTGTCTTGTCCTTCCCTCTCCTGCCTCCATGGTTTTGCTCGTGTCATTTCTCATTACGGAAACTGACTTGCCACTCTTCTCTATCAGTTGAAGGCCTTTCTATTTTCCAAACTTCAGCTCAAGTGACACCACAACCATAGATCCTTTCCTGGCGCTACTAAGTGAAAATAGTTTCTTCTTCATCATATTTCTCCTAACATTTTGCTTGAAACTCTCCACACTTATTTCACTCTCCTCTTGACCATAGTTTTTTGTGTACGTGCCGACTTTCCACTGCATTGTGAGTTTCTTGAAGGTAGTGTTGGCGTAGCATCTATTTTTGTACCCCTAGCACCTAGCATAGTGTCTTTCTTGTAATAGCCAATTAATAAATTTGAATTAAACTGAATTGAATCATATCAAATCAGAGTAAAATGGGTACCCAGCATCTGGGTGGGAGACATGGTGCAGTAAGTTAAAGTATAGACAGAGAAGTTGTGTTCTTCCAGTACCTTTTATCAACTACACATTCTCTTTTTCATTAGCTGGGCCAAGGGCACCCATCAGGAAGCCATTATTGAGAGGAATGCTAGAGGCAGCACAGGAGTTGCTTATTTAAGGTCCTACCCACTATACCCCTTGAGAAGACTGGAGTCAAGCTCCCTTAGAGTACGAGTACTTGTCTACATCTTCTCTCATGCAATTCCAGAATTCTTGGCCCTTCATCCTTCAATTACCTAGGTTAAGAAACAAGATGTTCTCTATTTAATGCTCCTCCTAAACAACTATATCTTCCAGCTTTTTGCATCTCTCATAACTATTAAACCTGTTCTTCAACCTTATTGCCTACTCTAGGTGTTCCTAACAACTAATTCATTTTGATGATATTTGACTCTACCCAGTCTGAGCTCTGTGACAAGCTACTTTAGATGTCCCTTCCTCTTAACCTTTTATCACATATAATACACCAGTTATCCCTGTAATACTCTCATTTTTTATTTTCTATTGCTGCTGCTTGCAGCATCCCCCTCCTCTTCCACCTCCTCCTCCCCCTCAAAAAATCATTTCTGGAGAAAGTCAGCATGATCTTTTTAGCCACTATGAATTCATGATATCTCACTCTGACTTCAAACATTTAGAGGTCTCAGTCCTAAGAAAAAGATTACACTTGCCACTATTCCTTTTTTAGCCTGTTTTTCTCCTTTCATGGCCATACTTCTCAAATGAATAGTAAATACATTTTCTCCAACTCCTTGTCATCCATTTCTCCTTAAAATTCTGCAATTTGCCATCATTTAACAGAAATTACTGTCTTGAAGGTTGCCATGTTCTTCATGCCAAATACACTGATCTTTCTTCATATTTATTCCCCTGAATCTCTGTAGCATTTTTCAATGTTGACTTTCCTTGACATTCATTTCTTTCCTGGATTCTATGGCATTCTATCATCACAGTTTCTCTCTTACTTCTTTGACTGAGTTCCTTTTTATTTCATTGACTCTTTTCTCCTCATGTCCCATCACTTCATCCAAAGTTAGGATTTGGTCCTCAGCTCTTCTCCCTTTAGACTTTCCTTTGGAAATCACTTTGCTTGAATTCTCTCATTTTTATGCAGATGACTTCCAAATCTCTCTAGGCTTTAATTCTCTCCTGAATCATACCCTCTCCTGTTTGCTGAACACTTAGGATTTGTTGTTGTTCAGTCATTTCAGTTGCTTCTGACTCTTTGTAATTTTTTTCTTTTTGGCAAAGATACTGGAATGGTTTATCATTTCCTACTCCAGATAATTTTATAGACGAGGAAACTGAGGCAAACAGGGTTAAGTGACTTGGTCAGTCACACCGCTAATAAGTGTCTAAGGTTGGATGTGAACTCAGGAAGATGAGTCTTCCTGACTCCAGCCCCATGTGCTATCCACTGCACCACCTAGCTACTCACTTAGGATTAGAGGATCATGTATTTAGAGCTAAAAGTGACTTAGTTCAGAGGCTACCTAATCTGATCTCCTCATTTTTACAGGTGAGTAAACTGAAAGATGTTAAGTAATTTGTCCTAGGTCACAGAAGTAATATATATCAGGTGGGATTTGAACTCAGATCCTCTGACTCCTTCCACACCATCACATCTTTGCTTGGATGTCTAAAGTTTGTACAGTTTCACTCAGGCAACTTTTCTATGATTTAGTAGGATGATCTGTAGCCAGAACATTTATCACCCTTTGGCCAACCCAGAGATAAACATCTCTTAATTTAGCTAGATTTGTTCAACAACAACAGGAAGACATAACTGGGCCTATACTCAAAACCTTCCTAAGGTGATAGGGGGAAGCTAGGTAGTGCAGTGGATAGGATGCTAGGCTTGGAGTCAGGAAGCTTGGGTTTAAGTTTGGCCTCAAACACTTACTTTAGGGCCATACTTGAGGACCTAGAGAGCCACAGGTGGCCTCAAGGCTGCAGGTTCCCCACCCTTTGTGTAGAAATTTAGTGGAAGTGCTTTGACATCCAAAATGTCGAAAAAGGTAGTTCAAGTGTTGTCATCCCCATAAATCAAGTCCCTCGGTTGGTTTTCATCAAGTGGAAATGACACCATAACTCTCTTAGTCACTCAGGTTTGAAACCTCAGATTCATTTTTGACTTAACCCTCTTACATCCCATCAATCTACAAATCTACAAATCATGTCCATTCCTCCATCACAACACTGCCCTCTCTGTCCCTTCTACTGTAACAGCCCAAATCCAGTATTTTATTACATGAGGCATAAGATTATCTCCCTGGGAGCCTGATCCTCTGTCCTTCTGCTACCCAAACCCCCATCTCAGCTCTGTGTGGTCACTTACTTGTCTGTGTGTGTGTGTGTGTTCATCCTTTATTGTCGAAGAAGACCATGCCATCAGAGAAATAATGACATGACTTGCACTTGACTTTGTTTTTGAGTGGAGGGCTGTACAGGTCACCAGCCTCATTTTGCCTCCAGAGCCATCTGAAATCCAGTGACTAGTATTCATCAGGATGACTGGAGATGACCCAGGATGAGGCAGTTGGGGTTAAGTGACTTGCCCAAAGATCACACAGCTAGTGAGTGTCAAGTGTCTGAAGTGAGATTTGAACTCAGGTCCTCCTGAATCCGGCACTGGTACTCTATCCACTGCACTAACTAGCTGTACTTGTATACTCTCATCTATAGAATATGACCCAGTTTTATTGGGAACAAAAAGGAAATGTATTTTCTTTCTTTTCTAATTTCCAGATAAACTCTTCATTTCCCAGTGAACTCCCCTTTAAGCAAACAATTTAGCAAATCCAACTGATGCAGAAATCACAACTGACAGGATATGTGACATTCTGAACCAGGAATCACCTACGTAACCAAGGAATGGAGGGAGGTGCATAGGAAATGTTTTCTGTATTCATTCATTCCTGATCTTTTCAATGCTGTTATGTTTTTGCCTCTCCACTTGTGAACTTTATGCACATCCATTCTTCCTACTGATGTTGTGTGCATTGATGACAGAGTATGCTCCAGTTTATGGGGGGGGCATATTTTATTGCTACTATAGTTCATCCTTTGGAGTTGCTCTCCCAACCATTAGTAGGGTCTCATTGGTAGGGCAGGTCCCCAGAAATCTTGTGCCTACATCTCTTCTCAGGAAAAAAGGAGCACTGAAGATTTGGGGTCATTTTAGAATAATGTAGTACAGTAGGTCTATGTTGCAAAGGGATTAAAAAAGGAAAAGGACAAACATACAAAAATATTTATAGCACTTCTTTGGTGGTGGCAAAGAACTGGAAATTGAAGGGATTTCCATCAGTTGGGGAATGGATGAACAAGCTGTTGTATATGATTGTGATGGAATACTACTGTGCTATAAGAAATGATGAGCAGGCTTCTCTCAGAAAAACCAGGAAAGACTTACATGAATTGATGCAAAGCGAAGTGAACAGAACCAGGAGACTATTTTACACAATTACAGCAATATTATATGATGATCAACTGTGAATGATTTAATTATTCTCAGCAGTAAAATGGTCTAAGACAATTCCAAAGGCTTATGATGAAAAATGCTATTCATCTCCAGAGAAAGAATTGAGGTAGTCTGAATCAAAGCACACTTTAAAAAACTTTATTTTTCTTGTTGTATTTTTTTAGGGGGGAGTCTCTGTTTTCTTTCACAACACAACTAATATGGAAATTTTTCATAGCTCCATATGTATAATCGCTATTAAATTGCTTGCCTTCTCAATGAGGAAGGAAAGGAGGGAGAGAGGGAGAGAATTTGGAACTCAAAATTTAAAAAAAATGAATGTTAAAAGTTTTGTTTTTACATGTAATTGGAAGAAAATAAAATACTTAAAAAATAAAGTAATATAATGCATAAGCCCTGCTTGTGTGCTTCCCTAAATGATTATGAGTGGACATCAATTAGGCAGTCAGATTTAATTTGCTGATAGAAAGGAATATATTATGGTGATATGTTTCATGCAAAACCACTCTTCTCTCTCCTCTCCCACCCTAAAGTCTGTAACATACTTTCCTACAAATCATACCGAGGTCAGGAAAAAGTGGGCTCAAGCTTAAAGAGCACATAGGGATAACTCACAGGAAAGTTTTTCTTTTTTCTGGGTTCCTTAAGTCCCTCATAGATATAGAATAATTTTACTGCTGGGCTCCTTGTAGAGCCTTGACTCTTCCTTTCCTCATAATTTCTTGTCAGTCCTTCTCTCCTGATGCAGTCATTGCTGCTTGAGGTTCTTGTCCTGGGGATCCTGCTCAGATGGAAATGGAAAAGTACAAATCCTTTGGTTCATTGAGTTCTACTAGCTACTCCTCCATGCAAGGGGTGGAGAGGAGATCAAAGGCAAGACTGAGAGTGAGGCACCCTCCTTGCCCTCAGATGATTCTTTCTCAGGGATAGTTCTGTCTCTCTCTCATGTCTCTCTTTTTCTTTACTTCTTCCTTCCTTCCTTCCTTCCTTCCTTCCTTCCTTCCTTCCTTCCTTCTTTCCTTTGTTTTTTCTCTCCACACACTCATATGCCCACCTAACCCCCCGCCCCCGTACTCAACACACATATCCCATTCTCAGATCTTTTGGGTTCTGAACTGGTTTTTTATTTTACAGAAAACCTATAGACTATGACCAAGTTCCTCAACCAATCTGAATAGAATTTCTCAGGTACCTAACTGAAATGTTCTTTGATTAATTGCTTAATATTCTGGCCTTCATCAAACATAGTTCATACTGCTGATTGATTCTGTTAAGTTGTATTCTGACTTTACAAAGATATTAGGCTTGTAGTTACTTTAAGAAGCTTGTAAGTTACTTTAAGTGGGGTCGAGTGATCATCTAAACTGTCTCCTACTTTTACATTACTGTTCTTTCTATTCAATAAATACATTTTTTCTTGAGATAATTGTGTTCTCTGGCTGATTAGAGTAAGATGGGGGCTTTTAATAATAGTTGAAGGAATTCAAGTCCACAGGTTATCTTGAACCTAACATAGTTTGTAAGAAATCCAATCGATGACCGTGTGTGTGTGTGTGTGTGTGTGTGTGTGTGAGAGAGAGAGAGAGAGAGAGAGAGAGAGAGAGAGAGAGAGAGAGAGAGAAAGAGAGAGAGAGGGAGGGAGAGAGAGAGACAGAGAGACAGAGAGACAGAAAGAGAGATTAAGACAAAGAAAGACAGAGAGTGAGAGAGAGAAAGACAGAGAGAGAGAAAGACAGAGAGAGAAAGACAGAGAGAAAGAGAGAGAAAGATGACAGAGAGAGAAAGACAGAGAGTGAGAGAGAGGGGAGAGAGAGAGAGAGAGAGAGAGAGAGAGAGAGAGAGAGAGAGAGAGAGAAAGAGAGAGAGAGAAGATACTGAGGAAACAAGATGTTATGCAATCCTAGGTAAGTTTTTTTACCTGTGTCTTGGTTTTCTCATCTGTTAAAAATGAAGTGGTTGGAAGGATTGAAATTGATTGCCTTAAAGGTCCTTCCGACTCTCTGCCTATGGTTCTATGATCTGTAGTCCTTGTTCTGTTCTCTTCCCTCCCTGAATTCTCTGCAAACCAACATATTCTATACATATCATTATTTGACTTTGAGAATTTCTATTTTGTGTCTTTTCTCTCTATCTGGGGGTGTCTAATACAATTTCTGTAAGTACAGCAACCTGTAAATGGAACATACAGACTAAAGATGAGCAGAGTTTGGCTTCCTAAGGCAATGGAAAGTATTTTTGGAAATACAGAATAATCTAAGCCCTGTGTGGACAAAGATGAGGTGTTTGATAGAGCAGTGGCAGGAAGGGAGTCTATTTCAGAATGCATTCCTATTTTATATATCTTCTAATTAGATGAGGTTCATTTTGGTCCTTAGATAAAAGAAAAAAAATTCTTAATAAGCATGGATTTGATGCATCTATCTTAAACTTCTAACCTGACTAGCAGAGCAAAAAATTAAAATCTTCCTACCTGCCTAAGAAGAAAAGCGCAGAAACCAACGGGACTAAGAAAAGGCAAAGATGAGAAATAGATTTAGCGTGTCTCTCTCCCTGTGTATAGATGTGTACATAGGAAGACATTATTTTGGTCACTTTATTTGTTACATAATGTTACCAGTGAGATAATATGCCATAACGGATGGAGAGCAAGTTTTGGATTGGAAATGTCCTGGGTTCAAGGCTCACTTCTTACACATGCTGGCTGTATGTCTCTAGGAAAATTACTTAACCTTTCAGTGTCCTAGGCAACTGCCTCAGGTGGTGAGTTGTAGAGCACCTGCTCATCTGTGTTGGTAAAGGGAGTTTCCACAGTAGATGCTTCCTTATGCTAATGAGATCACAGCTTTTCAAAAAAAGATAAATAATAATAAATAATAACAACTAGCATACTTGGCAAAGCACTTTACAAATATCCCATTTTATCCTTTCAACAGCCCTGATAGATGCTGTTATCATCCCCATTTTAGAGATGAGGAAACTGAATCAGACAATGGTGAAGTGACTTGCCCAGGGTCTCATAACTAGTAAGTCTCTGAGACCATATTTGAAATTAGGTCTTCTGGACTCTCAGTTCAACACTCTGTTCTCTGAATTACTCCCCCCAATTCCTGCAAAAAACCCAGCTGATAAATTCAATAATGTCCAAAAATCTCTAAAAGCAAAACAAGATTCCTGATCTGAAATACCAAACTCTAGGCAGCAGTGGATTACCAGAAACATACAAACAGCAACAAAAAATGCAGGTGGCAAAATTTGCTTATCATCCAAATACAGTTGCATTAATTTTAATGTTCTGTGGTATCCATCCTTAAAATTGCTGGTCTTAAAAAATTTCCTTTAATTTCACCTGCAGTTAGTATATTGGCCACTGGACAGTAAGCCAGAGCATATGGAAAGAAACGTATCTGCTTTGCCTGAAATTGTGAAATTGGAGCTTACATTTATAACAATTAATTGGAGAGGACCATAGATGAATTTTATAAGATAAGAGAAAGAAAGCATTGTGTGTGTGTGTGTGTGTGTGTGTGTGTGTGTGTGTGCATGTTATATAGGGCCTAGAGGAAGAGAGGGAATGAGTGGCTTCCACCTCCAGCATAGAATAAGAGAGACCAAGAAAGGAGATTAAAAATCAATAAAAATAGAACTCCTCATACATCTTTCTTCCCGGTGGTATGTTCAGATGTCTTTGGTATGAATGAGGATATATTTGACCACTCCTGTCATTGGCAAAACTTGTGTTGACATATGTCTAACTCCCTTTGTTTATTTCCTGTAGCATTCCTTTGGAAATTTGGGATAGCTTCCTCTGAATTTTTAAAACTTTGTGACTTTCTATCTCACTTTGTTTTGCCTTGAATTATGGCTGGTTATATGTATTTCTGATCCCTGTTCCTTACACACTGATTTGCCAGCGATTGGGTTTTACTCATTATATCCACCACAAAGCCTATCTCAGAATCTCCCTTGTAATCTGCATACAGCAAATAGTTGAAAGAATCCTCAATTTTTTGGCTGACTGAATGTCCTTTCTTTTCTTTTGTCTCTCACTTTGCTTTTTCCCCAGCATCAATTCTTGATTTGGATTCATAGCCTGTTGGGAGAGCATTCCCAAACATGCCCAGACCATAAGTATAGTCAACAACTCCTACTTCATAGAGAATTCTCATCAGGTAGAGATTTAACAAGGATTCTTTGACTCTTGCCAGAACAAGAGTTCACTCCAGGTTTATTTCCTCACATTCAGCCCAGGGAAGGTACAAAACAAACTTGAGGTCTCACTTGCCCAAACTGAATTCAGGAACAGATTTTCTTAACTTTGTCATTTTCTTTACTTAGCTGTGTGACCTTGGGGGCGTCACTTAATCTCTATGTGCCTTGGTTTCCTCCACTGTAAAATGGGGATAGAAGTGACATCTCTCCCCTATCTGCTTCCTTAATGTAAGGGTGAAATAAAATGACATTAGTAAAGCACAGTGCCTGACACAAAGTAGGTGCTTAATAAATGCTTGTTCACTTCTTATACCCTGAAAAGCTGCTAGTACCTGATTTCCTTTCCTTTCTTCTCACATCTAAATCCTCTTAAATGTTTGTTCTGACCTTTTCCTTCAACTGAAACTGCCCTCTCCAACTACTGTCTCCAAAGTTTCCAATAATCCCTGGGTTGCCAGATCGAATGACCTTTTCTCCATTCTCATCCTTCTCAACCTTCTGTAGAATCTGACAATCTTGACCACCTTTATCTCCTGAGTATTCCCTCCACTCAGCATTTATATCTTACTTTACTCCTCCTTTATTGCCTCTTCATCCATATCACATCCACTAAATGGGGGTTTACCCCAAAGCTCTGCCTTGGGACTTCTCTTTTTTTAAAATATTTTCTTGGTTAATGATTTTATCAGTTGTCCTGCTCTCTCACTAGGACCACTATTTCAGGAGGGCCACTGGCCGTGCCTTGACTCAATTATGCCTTGACTTACTCTCTGAACTTCTCTCCCTTGCCAACCACCTCATTCCCCAATGAGAACATTTCTCCCTTCCTCCTTGCTTCCAGCTCCTTTTTTATGTGTGGAATCTTCCTTCATTAAAATGGATCTTTAAGATTAAGGGTAGTCTTGTTAACCTGTATCTGAAACCTCAGCACTAAGCCCAGTGCCTGGAACCTTATCAGGATAAGCACCAAAAAATGTTCTCTCTTTCTTTCTCTCTCTCTCTCTCTCTCTCTCTCTCTGTCTTTCTCTTTCTCCTGGTTGAATTGCCACCTCTCTACAAATGGTCATATACACATATATACATATGCACATATACACACATACACATATATGTATATACCCAGACCTTGAGCTTCAGGGCCACATCAGGAACTGCCTATTTTATATTTTGAACTGAATGTCCAGTGGGTAGGCATCTCAAATTCAACATTTTCAAAACAGAAATCACTATACTTCCTCCTAAACCTACCCCTTTTTGGAAACTTCACCATTACTTTTAAGGGAACACCATCTTTCCCATCTTCAATGCTCACTTTCACCCATCTCACCCAGCTAATGACTTGCTAAATCTTGTCATTTCTATTTCAACATCTCTCATCCATGTTTCCTTCTTTCTATTCCCACAGCTTCCACTCTAATTCAGGCCTTCCTCAGCTCCCACTTGAACCACTATAGTAGTTTTCTAATTGATCTCTCTGCCTTAAAACTCTTTTTTGCTTTAATTCACTCTCTACACAACTGCCAAAGTGATTTTCTTAAAGGACAGGAATGACCATGTCACTGTTCCACTCAAAAAACCCCCAATGGTTCCCTATTACCTTTAGAATAAAATATAAACTTGTTTTTGTGGAATTCACAGATCTTTACAACCTATTTCCTTCCTACATTTCTCATTTTTTTTAAACATATTACTTCTCTTCTTGAAGTGTATGGTCCAATTATACTGGCTTACTTGCTATTCCACACACATGAAATTCCATCTCCCATTTGTGTGACTTTGCACTGGTTACTTCCCTTCCATGTATAGACTGTTCTCTCTCTTCTTCTCCAAATTTTGTAATGTCTAGCTTTCTTTGAGAGTCAACTCAAGCACCTCCTTTTTTCATGGTCCCCTTCAGCTGCTTCTACATTTTCCTCCAATATTAGGACTTAAAGGAGGCCAGGAAAACCAGGAATCAGTGATGATGAGGAAGAACATTTCAGGTAAGTGGAACAGGCAGTAAAGATGCCTGGAACTGAGAGATGGAACATTTTGTTCATAGAACAATGAGGAGGCTAGTGTCACTAGATCAAAAAGTACATGGTGGGGAATAGGGTACAAGAAGACCTGGAAGGGTGGTGGTAGTAGAAACTATTTATAAAGGGCTTTGAATGTAGAACTGAGGATTTTATATCTTATCTCACTGGCAATAGGGAACTACTAGAGTTTATGAGTAGGGGAGTAACATGGATGGCCCTTTCTTTTAGGAAGGCCCCTTTAGGACCTGTGCTTCAAGAAAATCACTTTGGTGTCTGAATGAAGGATGGAGGCTTGGGGCAGGCAGATCCATCAGCTGTCTATTATCATAGTCTAAGTATGAGGCCATCAGGGCCTGCACCAGAGTAGTGGGAGTGTCAGAGGAGAGAAGGGGATGCATTTGAGAGATGTAGCAAAGGTAAAATCAACAGGTCTTAGAAAAAGATAGGGGATGAAAGATAGTGAGGAGTCAAGGATGAGATCTAGGTTTTGAGAATGAGGGACTGGGAAGATGGTTTTTTAGGATGAAAAGTGGGAGAAGATTTAGGGGGAAAGATAATGAGTTCAGTTTTAGATATGTTGGGTTTAAAATAACTACTGGAATCCAGTTTAAGACATCTGAAAGGTAGTTGGAGTTGTGAGTCTGGCTGTCAGCAGAGAAGTTAGGTCAGATCTGAGAATCACAAACATAGAGATGGTAACTAAATCAATGGGAACTGATGAGATCACCAAGTGAAGCAGAATAGAGAAAGAAGAGAAAAGGACCCAAGAGAGAACCTTGTGGGATACTCACCATTAGTGGGCATGACCTGGACAAAGAACCATCAAAGGAGACTAAGACAGAGTGGTCAAAAAGGCAGGAGAAGAACCAGGAGAGAGATATTTCTTAAAAACCTAGAAGAAAGAGAGTATCAAGGAGGAAAGGGTGATCAACAGTATCAAAGACTGAAGAGAGGTGGAAGAGAATGAGGATTGAGAAAGCAATTTGAACAATTAACAGATCATTGGTAACTTTGGAGAGAGTAATTTTAGTGCAGTGATGAGATCAGAAATTGGATTGTACCGTGTTAAAAAGAGAATAAGGGGAGAGAAAGTGCAGGCACCTGTTGTAGATGGCCTTTTCAAGCAGGGGGCAAAAAGAGATGGAGCCCCATAGTTAGTGGGATGGGAGGATGAAGTGAGGGTTTTTTGAGGCTGGGGAAAGAATAAGCTTATTTGTAGGCAGTAGAGAAGAAGCCAGTAGGCAGGGAGAGATTGAAAGTAAGTGCTAGAGTTGGGATGACAGAAGGGGACATCTGTTGGAGGAGATGGAATGGATGTGATGGAATGGGCTTGAGTGAGCAGGTAGGGGATTTAGCCTTGGTAAGAAGTAAGATCATTTTATTATGTGAGACAGAAGTAAAGGAGGATATGCAAAGAGGAAGATGGGTAAGAGGGACCTCATCTCCAATGGCCTTACTTTTCTTCTGCAATGTGTTAAGGTTCTCACCTGAGAGGATGAGGGGAGGAGGAGTCTTGGAAAGTTTGAAGAGCATTAAAAAGTTTTGGAAAAGCCATTGTGGAGAGTCATATGGGGAGCTGATAAGGAAGTTACACCTGGATGGGGTGTTTTAGGGAGAGCCATCATGTATGTTGAAGTGTCTTAGTATGAAGAGTTGGGGAGGTGAGAAAAATTTGAACCATGTACCAATCTTGTTGGGAAAGATGAAGAATGGCCAGGAGGTCTGTAGACAACAGATACCAGGATTTATTTTGATGGTATGAATTGCATGAATCTCAAAGGAGAAGAGTTTACTGGATGATGGCTATTGGGAGAAATGGCAATAGAGAGCAAGAGGTAATCCAACTCATTTGCCTTGACCAAGGAGTCAGGGAGAGTGAGTGGTGGTATATCTGGCATTAAAAAGGGTGACTAGGAAGGTTGTTTCCTCAGGGGAGCCAGGTTTCAGAAACAGCTAGAAGAAGGATGATGGGAAGTGAAATCTTCCTTCTCCTTGATCTTTTCTTCTTTCCTCATGGGACAGGACAGCATGACATGGAAGGCCTGAGGTCAAAGGGAAAGTTCCTCTTCTGTTTACTGATTGATTGCTTAACCCAGGATGTGCTAGCATAACTGGGCACATCCTACTTATATCCTGTTCACAGTGATCTCTGAATAGAGAACCTACCTTGTGATTTCCAGCATCCTCTCTGGATGATCTTAACAACATGTATATTCTTTAATTCTTGGTGATAGAATAATGTCCTAGTCTTAGCCTTCAGATAACCTTCACAAGGAAACCCCTGCCAGTCCTCAGCTCCCTATATTCCCGTGCAATGTTATAGTCAGGGTTTTCTGAATGGGGAAAAGTCCAAAGTAATCTACAAGGGGCCTAGTGCACAAATTTTTAAAGCAGTACTATGTGTTCCTTTTAGTTAAACCTACATATTTTATTCATGGAAACAATAGACTTAAAGTGCATAAGTAAAAACATAACACATGTATAATATCATATTATTTGAATCTGTTAGTAGGTTTTTACCCTTATTTGTAGCTACTTCTAATCACCTTATGGCACAGCCATTTAGGTTGCCAATGAATGATATTATTCAGCTATGACAGAAGCTCAAGCAGCTATTTCATGGTCTTTAAGGCCAATTCTTTAGTTTTGGCCACTTCCCCAGAAATTTGAGTAACTGTCATTAGAACAGAAGCCATATGCCTTTTCCTATGATATTTCCCCACAGTCCAAGGTCCTTGAATTTGCTTGATTTCTAATTCCTTTTTAATTGACCCATTTTTGGTTGTTGCTTTCTCTTGGCTCTTTAAAAATTCTGAAGATCCTTCTGCAGACAGGGTCACCTTAGCCATTAGGAAGCATGTAATTGGCTTTGGGTCCAAGACAGAATCTGGCCATAAGTTGGACAACCATAGGTTATATTCCCTCTAAGGGTAAAGATTTTTTCATTCTTTGCTCAATATACTATTTATCCTTTCTAATGTTTTCTTCAGTACAAGAGATACTTATTATATTGAATGATGTATGGCTTACCATTTAATGATAAGAGAATATACTAAATTCCTTAGCAAGGGACCTGGGCCTGTCTGTATATTTCCATAATTTCTATATCATTGATTTTCTTTTCTTGAAAAAGCAAAAAAAAAGAATTATTTTTATATTTTAATTTTATAACAGATTTACTCCTGAATATAATCTCCTCCTCCCTTACCTAGCAAAATATCCACTGTAATATATAATTAAAAGGAAAGAGGGAAGAAAAATTATTATAGTAAAACCAATAAATGCTGCATCAACTGACAGCAGCTCCAATATTTATACCCATAGTTCCATAGTTCTTTATTTCTATAAAAAAGTGAGTATGTGTGTGTCTAAGATACATTTTCAAGTTCATTTTTTTCTTCCCATGAACAATGTCATAGTTGATATGCATATTGTTTTCTTGACTTTGCTTTCTTCTCTCTGCATCAATTCATATGTCTTCTCATGCCTCTCTGGATTATTTAGATTTATTGTTTTGTTTTTCTTCAGAGTAGTAGCATTCCATCATATCTTGTACTATCATTTGTTTGGACATTCTCCAATTGATGGACACCTACTTGGTTTCCAATTCTTTGCTACCACAAATATTTTGGTGTATGTGAACCCTTCTTTCTATCTCCATCTTGGGGGTATATGCCTAGCAGAAGAATCTCTGAGCCAAAAAATACAGATATTTTATTCACTTTCTTAGCATAATTACAATTTGCTTTCCTACATGGTTGAACCAAATAACAACTCTACCATTAGTATATTAGTATGTTTGTCTCTCTACCTATATGACTTCTCCAATGTTTTTCATTCTTTTGTTATTTATATCAGTTATGTCACATGAAATCTTAGAATTGCTTTGAAATACATTTTTTTCTTATTATTAGCAATTTGGACCATCCTTTCATATAGTTGCTAATAGTTCACAGTTCTTGTGTTGACACATTTTCCTTTGAATGGTCCCTCCCTGCTTCCTCACATCCTCCTCAACCAATTTCAATACGACTTTTGGCATATGAGCCTGAGAAGTAACATGAGAAAGTTTTGGACTTGTAGTCTAGAGAATTCTGCCTCTAACTCTTACGAGTTTTTAAACTTTGACCATGCCCTATCTTCTCTGATTGTCAGCTTTTTCATCCATAAAATGGAGGAAATAATGACTATACTATCTACCTCACAGGGCTGTTTGGATGATCAAATGAGATATTTATAAACACTTTGAAAACCAAAAAGTGTTATAGAAATGTTAGCTACTATTGGTTGGGAACTGTGAATTCCATGTCTTCCACCATTACAGAGTGGCAACTGATCTTTGCTTTACGCTATAGCTTCAATAAGTTGCCTAGGAATGCTGAGGGTATGAAAAACTTACCAATAGCCACACAGCTAGTATGTATTAGAGGCATACTTGAACCCAAATCTTCCTGACTATCACTGTATATCTAAGATAGTCAGGCAAGGTAAAGGATCTCAAATTTTATTCTATCATATCACTTGCCTATGGAAACAGGCAAACCCACAGTTCTTGACTGGTATATTACAATCCAGACATAGCAAAAGTTGTGGCTTTAGACCTGAAACTTTGGTCATATGTTACCTGTTGTTTTTTTCCTGAGAGTGTATTTGGGTCAATTCTGGGTTCACTCTGTGTCAATATATTTGTTTTGTCTGTAACTCAGACAATGAAGACATTGTATTTCTGTGGTGTAGTTGTATTCAAAAACAATTCTGTTAAAATGTATTTAAATGCACTGAAAAGAGGCCAAAATCTTTTTAAGAACTTAGGTTTGGAAAAAAAACCACCCAGAAATGTAGAGTTGAGTTAATTACTAATCATTAGTATTCTATGAAAAGAGTTCTCACACTGAAAGTAAGCTTCAAAGGAATAAGAGTGAGTGGGTGGGTGACTGACAGCCTGGCCTTCAGGTAATCGTATGCTAATTGGAAAGAACAATCTTGGGATTGAAGGACCATCTTGTGAAGATGGGGGAGAAAGTGATTGGGTATTTTTTTCCTCAAAAAATTTTTTTATTTTGACTTCTAATAGGAGCAGAAAGATGAAGGCTGAAAGAACATTTTGGAATGTCAACTGGGAACTCAGAAGACATAGGCAGGTTTTCCCTTCCCAGGTTGGATAATTAGAGCTAGCTATGAGGGGCATACTCTCTGATAATCAAACAGAAGAATTTTTGGTGTTATCCGAAGTGTTTGCATTTGAAGCAGGTTGAAACTTTCTGCTTGGAGTGCACCATACTCAAATGGTAAGTTTTGATGCTTTGCTAAGTCATCCTATAGCCAAAAGTGACTAAAGCAAGGATATGGAAGACAATATTAGATCCATATCTTAGATGCTAAAGCAATATTAGAAGCAAGGAAGGGAATTCTGAATTGATACAATACACAATGTGGGAAGTAGAAAATAAAAGTAGGATTGAGTTAGGTGGTCATTAAAAGTGTGATTAAAGAGAGAAGCAACTGATCAGTGCCCAAGTGTTACATTTCTTTAAAACTTACTTCATATCATATTTTTGTTTACTCTTAGGATAGGATTTAACCAATACTTATACTATTTTAATAAAGATAAATATTTTTATAGAAAAACACAAATGGCAAGGTTATGCTAAAGCTTTGATCCATGTGTTAACCATATTTGAAGTGTTCATTTTTGGGATTTTTAGGCTGATGACCTTGCACAGTCATCCTTCACTCAAATCAAAGTCAAGTGCAAGTCATGTCATCATTTCCTTGATGTCATAGTCCTTTACAAAAATGAAGGACAAACAACAACATTGAATTTATTCTATTATCTACCTAGTGGCAGTTACTTGAATCTTAGGCATAATAATCTAGGAATAATCAGCCACCTTCTTAAGATAATTTCTTGCCAATCAATCCCTTTGAAGTTTTTACACACACACATATGCACATATATACATATATTTATATATAATCCACACACACACACACACACACATATATATGTATATGCATATACACAAATTCAGAGACAAATTGCTTTACCTGGCCATCTTATCCATCCGGATAACATCTTAGTATTCTTCTAATATTAGAGTTTATTTTCTGGTTGCCTTTCATGTAACCTTAATTTGGTTATATTTTAATCAGTATTCTTGATTGAATTCCTATTATATCCAATACTTAAAATCCTGAATCCTTATACCTTATATATTATTCATTTTGTATCATATTTTCAACAAGATGGAGGACTAGACATTTTCTCCAGTTATCTACAGCTCTTAAAATTCTCTCATATAAGAATTATTTGTAAAGTAATCTCAGCTGCCTCTGGAGATGAAAATACAAAAGAAGTCTTGTAAACTAGCAAAATTAACAAAAGAGAAGCTTAATCCCCAATGTTCTCACTCAGAACTCCCAGTAGCCCCCAGACTTTGTCATGGCAGCATGATTCATCTAACGTATTTGGGCTGTGGGATTCACTCAGCAACTTCCTTGCTGCTGCTACAATTTCTATTAGCACACTCTGTTCCTGCCCTTATCCTACCATTCTATGTCAAGAAGCAGCATACTTCAATGCTCCTCACCCCTTCTGCCTCCATGAAGGGAAGGAGAGGTATAGGAAAGGAGAAATAAATGCTGCCTATGGTGCTGCATGCTACAGGTATGATACACACACACACACACACACACACACACATTTTATGGGGGGAGCAATATCCAGTTGGAGTGAGTTCTACCAGACCAGAATTCACATTCTGGGGCAGGAACTGAGGCTGATGAACAGTGAATTGCCTAAGGTAGGGGGACACTGAGACAGTTTTGCTGTATAACTCTAGAAGGAGTCACCATCAAAGTGGAAGGAGTCAGAAAATGAGCAATAGGGGAACATAGATAAAAGAGATTGAAATTTCCAAAGATCTCAAGAGGAAGAAACTTCAGTTAAATGTCTTGAGCACAAGCAGGTAAATCAAGAAGGAAGATCTTAAAACACAAGGGAAGGTGGTCATGGAGACATCTAAATAACTCCAAAGATTTCTAAATAAATATTTTAAGTCAAAGGACATTGAAATAATGCTTGATGAGTCAGAGAACTCTACAAACTCCCAAGAGAGCATAGAATGACAGCAGGATGTTTCTGAATGGTTCAAGAGAGAAATAAGAATAGCAAAGGCAGAATTTATGGCCCCTACAGTAAAACTAATTGATATCATAGGAAAACTTGAGTCTAAGTCTGTCTCAGGAAGTGGGAGATAGAACAACTAATTGGAAATAAAAATATATAGAAGTAGAGGATATTTAAAAGTAGTTGTATTAAAATAAAATGATTTCTATACAAGTAAAACATATTGATCTCAAATATAAGATGCATAGAGACAACTTATGGGTCATTGGTCTTTCAGAAGAACAAAACAAATAAAAAATAAAAATAAAAAACCCTCAACAACAGAATGCAAGAAATATTACAAGAAAAATACCCAGGACTTTTGAATACAGAAAACATAGTACAAATTGAAAGAGTTTATGGGTCACCTCCAGAAAATCCCAACAGTCACAAGAATAAACTATGCTACAAATTCCAATGTGTGTAGTGTTTAGATTTTACAATGTCAGTGATGAACAATAAATTGCATAACTGATTGGAGACAACAACCTTCAAATAAAAAAGAAAAGAAATTAAAACAATACAAAACTATACTGCACTACCAGAGACTATAGAAAAGTATGGAACAATATATTCCAAAAAACAAAAGAGCTCAAGATGCAATCTAGGGTGACATACTCTGCAAACCTGTACCTAATCATTGATGAAAAAAGGTGGACATCCAACAAAAGAGAGATATTTGAAGCATTCAATGAATAAAAAAGATGTAAAGAGATTATTGGTTTTGCCAACACCCTTGACAACAGGAACATAAAAAGAGAAGTTACTCCATCACTAGAGCATTAAAAGGGGAGAATCCCCCAAAATGAAAGGTATGGGTTAAAAAACACAACAACCACTTTAAGCCATTGTTATTGTTGTTGTGAGTTCCATCCAAGTTTTGGGGTTTTTGATATTGTTCTAGGGAAGATAAGCTGTAGAATATCTATCCTGTGTATCTCTAGTCATGTTATAATAGAAAAAATGAGTAAAATCTCAACTTAAGTCTTGATTATCAAGTTTCATATTACCATGTAAGCATTAATCTAAATTCAAATAAGATAAGCTTTATTGAAGTCTAGTGAGACTTTACAGCCCTCTCTTATGGGCATACTCTTTTTCTCATAAAAGAAAAGGCTAGAGACCTAATCAGAGACAACAAGAGATAGAAGGAGGGCAAAGGACTGATCTGGGTTTTAATTGCTGGAGAAACAAGGATACAATTTGGTCTCTTCCAAGGGGATCAGCTGGATCTTGAGTATAATAATCTTTGGTTATCCTCCATGATAGGAGGAAGAAGGGCATTAATGATAATTTAAGAGGATTTTGTCCTCTGGACTTGGCATTCCTAGGTTATACTAAATCTAAAGGGTAAAATCCAGATTAGACTGAACCTAATGAATCTTCTCATAATTAGACATTTTGATCTGAGTTCTTTCTTACATGATTTATTACTACCCAGCAGTGTGGGTCAAGGGAAGGACCTCCAGCAGATGTATCTGGCTCTTTTCTACCTCTGATATCACAAACAAGGAGGTGCTGGAGATAAACTGTCAAGACTTGGTTGAGTTCAACATGCTGATGGGAGTTTTCTGTACAAAATATTCCAGATATGGAGGGTTTCTTCCTCTTTCTCTCTCTTCTTCCTTCCTTCCTTCAACTTCCTTCCTTCCTTCTTTCCTTCCTTCCGTGGCTGGAACATAATTTTCTTTTATTTGTCTCTCCTCTCTGTGCACCTCCCCTTCCTTGCTGCCTCCCAGCATGCATGTGTGTTGTAGGAAAGAAAAGAAAGTAATGACAACTTTTAAAGCAACAGCATTATTTTGGTAATTCAATATCTACACATTTTACATGTTAATGAATAATTTATACACAAACACAAACCTAATATGGATTTTTAGTTATTGGAGAATGAGGGATGCAATCATACAGTCCTTTGTCATGCCTTAGGTAATTAAAAAAACTGATTTGGTTTTCTTAATAGGTAGTAGGAGGGAAACTCAAGTATCTTTTTTATTCCATTTCCATATGAAAAATTTGGGGAAATAGCAGGAAAGGAGATTGAATGGGAGGGAAGGTGTTGTAGGCCAAAGCTCTTCTACACAGAGAGTTGGCACACCTTTTGTAAACAAGCCCTCTCATCCCCGAGGACCTTAGGATCATACTCCCCAAATCCCTAATTTCCTCTAATAAGTTCCGCTGTGTACCTAGACTCCCTTCATCAAACTAAACACTTATTGAATCTTAGGTGGTACAATACAGTACAATACATACAGTACAGCAACATACAATAAACACTTTTTAGGTATCTACTATGTGTGAGGCACTGTATAAAGTCTAGGGATATATTACATATGTAAATTTAAAAGATGGTATTAGTTTCCCAAGTGCTTATAATCAAATGAGGGGAGAGAGGCAACACATAAACAGAAGGAGCTTAAAAGTGAGGAATGGGGTAGACAGTATCAGGTGCCAAAGAATGATGATGGTGATAGTAGTGGTGATGGTGGTGTTGAAACCAAGCAGTCAGCTGGTGGGAAATGAATTGGCTGGGTTTCTGGGACCTCATTAAAGGGAGGCTTCAGAAGGAATTTTTTGCTTTGCCTTTCAACTGTCCAATCAGGGTCAGAGGTAACTGAGGGTACTGATGAAATGTGAAGACCAGAGCTAAAGCAATCTGTGATTGAGTGATGAACTTTTCTTATAAGGAGAGGTGGGAATGATAAAGATAGAGTTGAAACCAAGAAGTTAGTTGGTGTTACCTTGGAAAATATAACAAATCAAGCCACCAACAGATACAAATAACTTGATGCAAATTAATTAATTAAATTAGCTGGTTGAGGGAGAGAAAATGAAAGTTCTGACTTGAGAAAGAGAGGAAGGATCATTTTGGAGCATTGAACACTGCCCATGGAGGGTATTATCTAGGTAGAGAACTACATTGAACGGAAGAGGGACATAGAAAGGTGTGGAAGATATACTTGATTCCTTTCTGGTTTTTCTGACCCTAGGACCTACCTTCTGCTCTGATAGAAGCCTGGATTTGGAGTTAGGTAAAGACAAGTTTCTAACCTGTTATGGATGCTTAACTATCTGTGTGACCCTGGGCAGCTAGAATGCTTTGCAAACCCTATAATATAAATACAAGTACTTGTTATCACCCTATATCACTTCTGTGACCTTTAAGTTTACTAGCTAATGTATAAAATAAGACTTCCTTAAATTTATCCTAAAACTATCTTTTGTAAGCTTCAAAGCCTGTCCCTTAGCAATTCTAATATACAAAGGTAGATAGAACAGGTCTAACATTCTTTTTATACCTTTTGTGACTTTGCAAATTTCAGACATATTTACCTCAGTCCTTCATCTTGCTATACCCAAGACTTAAATTTTTGAGCCTTTTCTCATATGGAAACTCTTCCACCAATATAGGTAAGGCATTTAGTTGACCAATTTGGGGCCTTTTCCAGATGTTATGTATTCCTTGGGTTTCTTCAAAATGATTTACCAGTAGCATAATCTTAGTAGTTTTTGGAAATATTTATTCATTTTTTTTTCTACATATAGGGATACCCCAATTTAAGCTACTCAGTCAATGAAAACCTGGATCCATACAATAGAGTGGGGCAATAATTCATTTTTAGCCAAAGATTTGTCATAAAGTTCCTTTAAATAGTAAATTCTATTAGTACACGTTACATATAATTCCATTTACAAAAATCTGATTTACACATAGCTTTTTCAAAGTATATGTATTGTATAAAGCATGTGGCAACAGTAAATAGAGTAGTCACATGCATAAAAAGTTAATTAACAACAGAAAACATAAAACCTTAATACATAGACAGGAAAAATAAAAGAGATATATCCATTAGTGGCCATGCAAGGCCATGGGAGTGGTAGGGATAAGGGATAGTAGAGAAAGGATAAAGATGGAATGAAGTGATGATGGAAAGGTGTACAGTATGAGAAGCAGAGGGAGAATACATTGGGAGGGAAAGGGGAAATTAAAGCTGTCTCTAAACATGATTTGAAGGTTCTTCTACTGGCATGGAATATAGACATGAATCAATTAACAATCATTTATTAAATACTTATTGTACTAAGTGTCAGGGGATACAATGATAAACATAGTCCCTTCCATGAAAGAGCTTCCATTCAAATGGACATCCAGAGGGCAGAACTAAGGCCATGGGGAGGAAAATTATGGGGAGACAGAGGGAGAAGAAGTCCATGGAGCTAGAGGGAAATAGAGGGGGAAGAAAGGGAGTGGAAGAATAGGAAAAAGAAAAAGTAGAGCCCAACTTGAGGAACCTGAGGCAGGGAAAATGAGACAAATGCAACATTTGGGGATGATAGGAGTCAGAGTCAGAGAGGGAAAGAGGAGTTAGGTAAAAGAGGAAATTGAAATTGGAGGAGAAGAGAAAAGACAGAAAGGAGAAAGTCCTGTTGACTCTGAAACCATATCAAGTTCATAAGAAAAGTAGCCTTAGAGCTGACCTTAGGTTTAAGGAGAGGTATGTGGGTATGCATTCATGAATACATGTGAGAGTGTGAGTATGTGTGTGTGTGTGTGTGTGTGCGTGTGTGAGACTATCTAAGGTTATCTTCACCATCTTTGGCTATTTCAGCACTGGGGCCACCATGACTGAGATAGTAGAGGAGATGGAGGCCATATCATTATATTCCATAATATTCCGGCACTGGGCTGAAGCTTTTCAGTGAATCAAGGGGGAGTGGGTGCCAAAACAGAACATGGCTACCCCTGAATATGGTAACCATAATGATGATGATATCTCAGAATTGGAACGAGGCTTAGAAGTCATGTTAGTTTCATATAACAGATAAGTATAATATGAAGGTCCGGAGTGAAGATTTTGGATACAGTACATGTTTAAGGTAGGCAGCTAGGTGGTGCAGTGGATAGAGCACTAGGTCTGGAGTCAGGAAGACCTAAGGGTCAAATCCGGCCTCAGGCAGAAGCTGTGTGACCTTGGGCAAGTCATTTAACCCTGCTTGCCTGAGTTACCGCATCTGTCAAATGTGCTGGAGGAGGAAACGGCAAACCACTCTAGTGTCTCTGCCAAGAAAATCACAAATACGGGTTCATGAAGAGTCAGACATGACTGAAAACAACTCAAGAACCACAAATATGTTTAAGATACAAGATGACTGTCCTCTGAAGAAGAGGAGATGGTTGCTGAGGTTATGAAAAACTCTACTGAGCAAGAGACATATGATGCCATGCCCCCCTCCATCAAAGTCCATGAGCAATTATGGTAGCTGGTGTCACTTCTTTGGAAAAACAAACAAAACCAACAATAAGGATAGGATACTTTTAACCCCATCTATAGGGTTCTGATAAGGTGAAAGAGGCCTAAGATCCGGAAAGTATTGGCTAGTGGGGCATGGGCAAGGTATTCTTAAGATTCAGGGCAAATTCAGCTTAGCAAATGCTCTAACCAGGCTTTCCAAAACTCCTTTGATTACCTCCCTGTACTTGGAGCTGTCCCTGAAAAAAAATCCAATTTGGTGTATTTTATGGGTTTTATTATAGCGCTGTTTATTCTCCATTCCAGATAAGTAAAGCCAGTGTTAAATAATGCAGACTCTAAAACTGCACAGCTCAGATCCAAACAGTTTCTGTGTGCTCTGTTTTTAGGGGAGTAAGAAAGGCAGGGGGTGGTGACTATGATTCTATTTGAGTCTTCAGCCATGCTGGGGGGTAGCACAGCCAATACCTGCGGGGAGTGAAATTTCGTTAATACACACACACACACACACACACACACACACACACACACACAATGAAGCCTTTAAGCAAATAGAATAAATAGAAATAAAATGCAGCGTCAGTAGATTTAGGTAATAATCCTTCACAAGTCGTGAATTTATTAAGCCTTGGGGTGGGGAAATGAAGAGGAATAGTGCGGATCAGTTGCCGTAAGTTTAATTAGATAAAGTCATCTTTATGGGGTTTCTGTGGTGACTGTAAAGAAAAGGTGGGGGATCTCTGCCCTCTGAGATCAATCTCGGGAACCAAGCTTGTTAAATTGAGAAGATGGAGCTGGGCTCCATTTTGGGTGCCATGCTTTATGTAGAATATTGACAAACCGATTGTCCATAGGAAGTCAGCAAAGCTTGTGAAGGTTCTGGTGAGCATGTGATTTGAAAACTAGCTGAGGGAACTAGATATGATTAAGCTGGTGAAGAGAATATGTTGGGAGGGAAAGGGGAAATTAAAGCTATCTTTAAACACAATTTGAAGGTCTTTCACTTGGAAAGGAATATAGACATTAATCAATTAAGAGCCATTTATTAAATGCTTGTTGTGCTAAGTGTCAGGGGATACAATGATAAACATAGTCCCTTCCCTGAAAGAGCTTCCATTCAAATGGACATCCAGAGGTTAGAACTAAGGCCATGGGGAAGAAAATTATAGGGAGACAAATTTTGGCTTAATGTATGGGAGGCAATTATCTAAAATTTTGTTGTTGTTGTTGTGGTGGTGGTGGTGGTGGTATGTCTGAGTTTTCATGACCCTATTTGATGTTTCCTTGTTAAAGACACAGTAGTGGCTTGCTATTTCCTTCTCCAGCTCATTTTACAGATGAGGAAACTGAGGCCAGCAGGTTTAAGTAACTTGCCCAGGGTCACACAGCTAGTATCTGAGGCCAGATTTGAATTTGGGAAGATGGGTCTTTCTGACTGCAGTCCAGCGCTCTTTCCACTGTGCTGCCTAACTGTTTGTCAATGAAACGGGTTTCCTTGTTCATTAGTGAGTACCTTGGAGCTAGCTGGTCACACCAGAGGTTATCAGGACTGCAGTAAAAATACTGTCAGCTCTGGATTGTTCAGAGGACCTGAGTTTAAATTCAACTCATTTCATTTCCATCTCTGTAACTTTGGGCAAGTTACTTAACTTCTCTGGGCCTCAGTTTCCTCATCTATGAAGTAAGGGAGTTGTAGTTGTCCCCTCAGGTCCCTTCTAACTCTGGATCTGTGATTCCTGTTTTAGGTCAGATGCTGGACTAGCTCATTTCCAAGGTAATTTTATACATGAGGATTTTGTTTTAGGTGACTGGTGAATGATATTCTGATGGACCCTTGTTGGATAGATGGTGAGCTGCCTGTCCCTGGAGGTGTTCAAAACAGAGGTAGACTAGATATAGTATGGAGGGCATCATGGAAAGAGCAGTGACTCTGGGGTCAAGGGAGCTGGGCTCACTTGTTACTATCATACTCATTATTTGTGTGACCTTTCATAAATCCCTTAGCTTCTTCAAGACTTGATTTCCTCAGCTGTAAAGTGAGGGGGGTGAACTAGATCACAAATATCAAAACATAAAGTTAATTGGCATCAGTGGCCAGCGACACTGAATGCAGCCTGAACCAGATTAAGATGTACCTAGAAAATACTTAGCAAATTAAACAAAAATACAGTAGAACATAGATAATGTTAATGTGTGGTTTTCTAAGTCAACAAGCTACCTGCAGGGATCCTTATGAGTTTCAGCACCATGGAATTAGATCTAGACTTCTAAGTTCTCCTTTCATCTCTGATAAATACTGCTGCCCACCACTCCCTTAGATCTTGTCTCCCCTTATTAGAATGTAAACTCTTGAGGACAAGAACTGTCATGCTTTTGTATTTATATCTGCTGTGCTGAGTATATAATAAGAACTAAGAAGAATAAAATTGATCTTGTATAATTTTCTTATTAATCTTATTTACCAGAAATTGATTTTGTGCTGTAACTGCTTAAGACAAGAATGGTTTAGATGTAAACATTCAGCTCTTCTGCCTCAAGGAATTGAACTGACCTTGGAGAATGTGTAAGAAAACAAGGGAGTTTGGGAGTGATATCTTTATTCCACCACACTATCCTTCAAGGGTGTCTGGTTTGCTGTCCACAAGTCTGAGCCACTATCTTGCACCTGGATTCAAACAAAGAGGACTTCTTAGTCTCATGAGAAAATAAGAGATGGTGTCATTGCTAGACCTCCATATCAAACTTCCAGCCAATCATATTATTCCCTGTGCCTCTGGTCTATAACAGATTATGTTGCTTTAATCCTAAAATTTCATCTATTCTATTCTGTTCTTTACTCTCCAAAACCTATATAAGGGAAACTGTCCTCTTACTTGGGGTCTTTGGCATTAATGGAGGTAAGCCATGGACTCATTTATTGACAATTAGTATGCCCTCACTAATAAATGTTAGTCTTGCTCATAGATCTACCTCAATTTATCCTTTTGTTACAGTCTCAAATGCAACAGAACTTAAATGTTTTTCATTCAATCATAATACAATTTCTCTATTTAGACTAGCACTTTGCTCACTGGACTTGCAAAAACCAAAACCTTTCAGTCCCTGGGGAAGTTAATCTACTCATCTTTGGAACTTCTTCTCTAGGCTTAACCATATTCAGTGATTGTCCAATTTCTTGACCGACTACAGATGTCTTTAGAAGGTTCCAGATCAGACTAGACTATGCTTCACATCCCATTTAGCCATCCACTCAGGCCATCTTGTTATCTGTGGCTTGCAGATCCTCACTATTCAAATCCTACTCCCTTCCTCAAAACTTTTCAAGTCCTGCTCTGAGCACTGTGACTGAATCAGCATGTCATTATTTTTATCTTTGGAATGAGCCTGTCAAATGATTGCTCTGTGGATAAATGAGGCATCCCTCCTACTCCCCACACCAAAATTCTCTTTTCCAGATACCACTTTCTTATATGTATGGTCTCCTTCTTTTATTTTTTTCCATTTATTCATTAGCCTGCTTTATTTATGCAATTGAAAGTTTTCCATTGCAACACTATATTATCCAAATAGCTGGGTATGGTTAAGTTATTATTTTATTTCATTTTATTTTTTCTACTTAATAGTATTTTTAGTTTTTCCAATTACATGTAAAAATAGTTTCCAATATTCACTTTTATAAGATTTTGAGTTCCAAATTTTTTCTCTCTTCCCTCCCCCAACCCCAAGACACCATGCAATCTGATACAGGATCTACATGTGCAATCCTATTAGATATATTTCCACATTGTGTTTATCCTTCATTTTGAAGAAGACCGTGACATCAGAGAAATGATGACATGACTTTCACTTGATTTTGTTTTGAGTGAGTGAGGGCTGTGCAGGTCACCAACCTCGCTTTCTCCTCCTGAGCCATCTGGATCCAGTGACCAGATATTCATCAGAATGACTGGAGATGGCCTAGGATGCCATTGGAGACTTTGGTCTTTCTAGGCTTGGCCTTTTCATGTACTCACTTGGGAGAGGTTACTACTATTGAGTGGATAGTCATGTTGTGAAGAAAGAATCAGAACAAAAGAGAAAAATCACAAGAGAGAGATAAAAGAGAAAATAGTATGCTTCGATCTGTATTTAGACTCTATAGTTCTTTCTCTGGATGTGGATGAGTCTTTTGAAATTGTCTTAGATCATTGTATTGCTGAGAAGAGGTAAGTCTGTCAAAGTTGGTCATTGAACAGTGTTTCTGTTACCATGGACAGTGTTTTCTTGCTCCTACTCACTTTACTCAGCACCAGTCCTTGTAAGCTATTCCAGTTTGATAAATGGTCAAAGGATATGAACAGGCAGTTTTCAGATGAAGAAATTAAAGCTATTATAGTCATATAAAAGATACTCTAAATCACTACTGATTAGAGAAATGCAAATTAAAATGATTCTGAGATACCACCTCAAATTATCAGATTGGCTAATATGACAAAAAAGGGGAAATTATAAATGTTGGAGATGTAGGAAAATTGTCACACTAAGTCACTGATGGTGGAGTTGTGACCTGATCCAGCCATTCTGGAGAACAATTTGGAACTATGCCCAAAGAACTACAAAACTGCATACCCTTTGATCCATCAATACTAGTACTAGGGCTGTATCCCAAAAAGATCATGAAAAGAGAAAAGGACTAATATGCATAAGAATATTTATAGCAGCTCTTTTTGTGGTGGCCAAGTATCGGAACTTGAGGGGATGCCCATAAATTGGGGAATGGTTAAACTAGTTGTGATATATGAATGTTATGCAATACTATTGTTCTCCCTCTTTTAGAATATAAGCTTCTTGAGAGCAGGGATGGTATCACTGTTTCTATATACTATATTTATATCAAGTGCTCTGTACAGTACCTGGCACATAGTAAGCATTCAATAAATGCTTTTTTCACTGATTGATTGAAAATGACTGGCATTTGTTTGTTCATTCATTCAGTTGGCAAGAGCAAGAAGCTATGAGCACTGGTATAGAAGGCAGCTAGGTACCTCCATGGACAGAATGCTGGGGCTGAAGTTAGGAAGCCCTGAGTTCAAATCCAGCTTCAGATATTTACTAGCTTGTGACCCTGGGTAAGTCACTTAACCTCTATTCGCCTTAATCCATGGGAGAAGGAAATGGCAAACCACTCCAGTGTCTTTGCCAAGAATATCCCATAGACAGCATGGTTCATGGGGTCACAAAGAGACAGATATGACTGAAAAACAAAAAGTGTTGGCATAGAAACATTTATGTGTTTTGGCTTTTGTGTTCTTTTCCCTATCTGTTACTTATATTATTAGATTATTAGATGATTAAAGCTAGAAGTCAATTGGCAGCTAGGTGGTGCAATGAATGGAGTACTGCCCTTGGAATCAGGAAAGCTCATCTATGAGTTCAAATCCAGCCTTGGACACTTACTAGTTGTGTGACTCTGGGCAAGTCACTTAACTGTGTTTGCCTCAGTTTCCTCATCTGGAGAAGGAAATGGCCAACCATTTGAAAATCTTTGCTAAGGAAATTCAAATAAGGTCATGGAGAGTTGGACATGACTGACATGACTCAATGACAACAGTAGAAATCAATGTCAACAAGCACTTACTAATGCTTGTTTTAGTACTATAAGTATTTAATAATGTCAGAACTGTGCTAAATTCTGGGGATGCAAAGAAAGGCAAAAAAATGGTTCCTGTTCTCAAGGAACTCACTGTCTAATGAGGGAGACTAGATGCAAACAACTATGTACAAACAAGATACATAAAGAAAAATTTGTAGACAATTTTAGGACATTAAATGGGATTAGGAGAGATTTCTTATGGGAGATGAGATTTTGCTGGGACCTGAAGAAAATCAGGGAATCCAGGAGGAAGAGATGAGAAGGAAAAACAGTCCAGCCATGGGAGAAAGCCAGTGAAAATGCAAGGAGTTGAGAGATGGAGTGTCATGTTGTAAAAGCAAGGACCTACATAAGATGGCCTGCTATCACGGGTTCTTTGATCTGCTTTTCTAAATGGAAAGGTACTTTTGAGGAGTCAACAATCACTTTAATCAAGCACATGTATCATTCACTTAGTTCAAGGGAAAATGTCAGCACCCTGAACTTCAGAGACAATACAGGGGAAATACAGATCAACACACAGTGCTTCCAGCTGCCTGACATAAGCAATATATACATCACAGATCAATAGACGGATACAACTGCCTGACCATTACATACATAGTTACCAGAGAGAGAAGCACCAACATCTGGGTTTTCAAAGCTGGGGAGGGGCTCCTTAGGGGCTGTCAAAAGTCTTGTCTGGCCAAACAAATTACATGTTACTAAGTTAGTAAGTTACTTGTCAGCAAGTCCCAAAGTAAAACTTCTCCTCAGAGTACTTACACATTTTTCAAGGCCAGAGGGCCTTGAAAACTATTGCCTCATTCACAAAAGGTTTGGGTCTTCCTACAAATTTTCCCAGGCCTTATTAATGGGGGGAGGGAGGGGAGGGAAGGTCTTCTTTCATCACATTATTCAATCAGAGGCATTTGATCATACTGAAACAAAAACACCAAAAGATCCTACTTTACTTGCCATTACATTGTGCATAAGGAGGCCAGTGCCTCTGTATGGCAGATCTTGTAGAGGGGAATCAGATATAAGAAGTTGGAAATATAGGAAGGAATCAGGTTAGGAAGGTCTTTTGAAGCTAAACAAGATTTTATATTTGATTCTAAAAGTAATAGGGAGTCATTGGACTTAACTGAATGAGGGTGGTGGTGACATGATTAGGCCTCAACTTTAGGACATCATTTTGACAGCTGACTAGAGGATGGATTGAAATGGGGAGAGGCTTGGGGCAGGGAGAAGGCTATTTCAATAGTTCAGGTATCAGTTGATAATGAATTCCACCAGGGGGTGACTGTGTGATGATAATGGAATTTAGTCTATGCCTAGAACATCCTTCTCCATCTTCCCTTGTTACATAGCAACAGGATTCCTGACTTCTCTCCATCGATTATATAATTATAATAAGCTGTAGTCATCTCAGCAGAAAGGCTAACCCAGGTTGAGGGTGACTGACAGGCCTCAAACCTGTCAGTGAGTTTGGGGGATGTCTACCCCAAGCTTGTGAAGACTTCCCCCAGTAGAATGGGCAGATAAGAATAGTTTGTTCCAGCGGTCATGAAAGTGGTTGATACAGAGTACTTAGAGCTTGGTCAGTCATCAAGGATGTCAAGACTATCCATTGCATACTGGGATAGCATCAGTTGTCCTGACTTTTGTCCTGCCACTGGACTTTGATGACCCTGGAAGAGAGGAGGCTAATGACTTTGTACAATTCTGCATCACTTCAATTCAATTCAGGCTTGAGCCAAGACATTATCCCACAATGTCATTGGTTCTCTGAAAATGAAAGATAAACAATAATAGTTACCATAATTGACATGTACGTGGTGTTTTAAAATGATCAACCATGATTCCAGTGGACTGATGAAGCACGCTACCCACCTTTGGACAGAGATTATGAACTCAAGATGCAGAATGAGGCATACATTCTCTGGTGTGGTCATTTGGGAGAAGCCAACATGGGAATCTGTTTTACTTAAATATGTGTATTTGTTATAAGGGGTATGCTTTTCTTTTCTTCTCCTCATATCCAATTTTTGGGGCGGAATAGGAAGAAGATGGAGGTTAGGAACACAGCAGACAAAGAAAAAAAGAAAAAGATAATAAACAGAAGAGAGTCATGGAACTATTCAAAAAATGCATAGAAAAGAACAGAAGGAAAGACAGAAAGATCACAGATAAACAGGATAGTTTTGAAGATCGCAGATTAAATTTATTATGTATTTATAAAGACAAGCAAGCTGGCAAAATAATTGTGCAAGTTTTACATACGATATTCTTTTTCTCTTCTACTGTGAAATGCTCATGGTATTTCATGTATTTTAAGTTCAGAATTTTTAAAAATGTTACCACCATCCTTCCTAATATAGAGTGATTTAGATACAGAAGTGACTTTCAAAGTGTTTTACATGTACTATTTCATTTGTATTATTTGTAAATACACACACACATATATACATATATATGTATATATATATATACATATATATATATATACATATATATATATATATGTATATATATATATATGTTCGTATATATTTACATATACTATTTCATTCCTGACAATTCTGGGAGGTGGGTACTATATTATCCCCATTTTACAGATGGAAAAACTAAGCCTCAAATTACATAACCACCTGCCCGTAGTCACAGAGCTTCTAAGTGTCTGATTTCTGGTCCAGCACTCTATCTCCTACATCATGCTTCTTTTGTACCAGAAGGACTATGCTGGTGTAGTGCATGTTATGCCTGTGCAATTCTAAAGTCCTTGTATGTCTCCTGTTACTGTGAGCAAGTGGAAAGGACTCTGTGTGTTACTTTATAATGGCTATTTTTCATCATTATTCATTCAGACCCAAATATTCATTTTGAAAGAAAAAAAAGACTTTTGTGCAGAGTTCCCAGCTTTCGGTTAATGCTTCTTTAATAAGCCTTGGAGTTATAATAACAAAATGCCTAATAGTGATCCTTGGCACTAATTGCATTTCTGAACATTGGGGAGATAGCTGATTAGTTAGACACTGGAACAGAAATTGGTATTCTCTGAAGGACACATTTTTCTGTATTTGTTATTCTCTTTTCCCTAATAGCAATGAGCACCCAGGGCAGCACTGAAAGCCTCCCTAAAGTGGTTAGATATTCCACTGTCCCTTACCATGGGAAATGGAAGGTGGTGGTGTTAATTATTCATCATAAAAACTCTCCTTAGCTGCTGTAATCAGGTTAATTAATAGCTCACCTGCATCGAAGATCTACAACTGTGTCAGGCCTTCATGGTAGCAGTGAACAGAGGCAGCATGGGGGAGTAGGCTTGGTGCCAGGAAGACTTGGGTTTGAATCCTGTCTAAGACACTTCTAGTTGTATCACCCTAGACAAGTTACAATGTCTTTCAGCCTCAGTTTCCAGCTCTGTTCTGACCTGAAATAGGGGCAACAATAGGACCCCCTTCACAGGGTTGCTGTGAAGAGTGAATGAAATGTAAATCGGCCATTGACAGTCATAGTTTATTAAGCAACAAACTGAGTTTGTGCCAGGTACTGTGTTGGGGATACAGAATGGAGATCAAAGTCCCTATCCTGAATAGGCTTACATTGTATTTGGGAGAAAACATGTACACATGTAAGTAGAGTATGTACAACTGCCCCCCCACACACACATGAGCTTTTTCTTTCTCTATTTGTTAGAGGGGTATTCCAGGAAGTCCTGTTGGTGGAGATGGTGCCTGTGCTGGGCTTTGAAGCAAATTCAGGCTACTAAGAGGGGAAGGTGAGATGGGAATGCATCCCATCCAAGCGTGGGAGATAGACGGTATAAAGGCAAAGAGAGGGGAGAGAATGTCACGTGTGAGGAACAAAGATGAACAGTGTGTCTAGATAATCAAATTCCTGAAGGGGAGTCATGTACAATAAAGCTGAAAGGAAGGTTGGAACCAGGTTGTAAAGGTCTTTAAATGCCAAACAGAGGAGTCTGAGTCTGATCCTAGAGGTAATAGGGAACCGGTTTCCATAATATATGTAAATTCCCTTGCACACATCAGAATGATACATGGATGTCAGCCATCTTTATGTTTATTAGTGTAGGGCCTGCAAGAAGCAATACT
Organism: Potorous gilbertii; assembly: GCA_028658325.1. Classification (NCBI taxonomy): domain Eukaryota; kingdom Metazoa; phylum Chordata; class Mammalia; order Diprotodontia; family Potoroidae; genus Potorous; species Potorous gilbertii. The sequence continues at coordinate 289,199,753 of CM053771.1, forward strand.
TCCTTCTGTCTATACTTATTCCACAACAGAAGCCAGATGGACAGGATGCATCTGATTAATTGTCCAAGCTGGTCTCTCAACTGTGTGAGAGAGTCATTTCTTTGACTGTTTCAGAAGATATATGATTTCACGTGTGTGGGCATGCCTTTCCAGGATGGAGATCATACTTCTTCATACCCTACTAATTAGCTTGTTTTTTGTGGAGTCTCTTGGCCAACATTTTGGGTGATGAGCCTATCCCGACTTAGTTCCCCTGGACCTCGGGTGTCATTGGGCCAAAACTTGAAGCCTTGCCAACCCGATAGGATGCTGTATATTGCTGGTAGAGTGCAAATGTCAGGGTAGCTCAGAGTCACCAATAGGGCATCACCGCAGGAGGGCTACATCCCCCAGTTCTAGCCAAGGAAGTTTGCCTACTAAGGCCTGCGAGTTCCTGGGGGCACTTTCTCCAGTTGCTGAGTGGGAGGACTGCCATGCTACTCTGAGTTCTTCCCTTCCTGCAGCTTTTGTTCTCTGTGCTAATTCCCTTTTGAAGAGCTGATATTTAATTCAACAGCCCCCTGCTGGGCCTGGGCCTGTGATAGAAGTTTCTAAAAAGCTCTCAGTCAACAAAATGATAACAGCTGGTCTTTGAAACTCTGGGAGCTCCAAACAGGGAGGGTGCTTTGGGAGGGGGAAGGAAGGGAATAAGGGAGAGGGGTGAGAGAACACACTATTTGTTAAGGATAATGAGGCAAAAATGTGACAGAGGTTTTTATTACAAATAATAGACAGAAGTCTTCAAACAACAGCAGAGTCGTTAAAAAAAAAGCAACAGAGTTAAATAATTGTCTAATTAGCAAGCATCAAGAAGGCAAAATTTATTCCATTAGAAATTCTTAAGGGAAAGTCAATAAATTCGCAGCAGGATATTCAGTTTCTCCAGAACATAGTGAATGTGAATTTTCCTGGCGCTTTCATATGGTCCCTTGCCAAGAGTCCTTCCTGATTAGCTCTCTGGGATCCTCCTCTCAGGTCACACTGGTGAGCTCAATTGGTTTGCTCAGCCATGAAATTAAGCACTGGGCCGAAAGAAGGGTCTTACACAAGTCAGGGCTTCCATAGGAATAGCGTTGGCTTTGGGCAACAAGACTCAATGCAATTTCCAAATAGTGAAGTAGCACAGATTTTCTTCAGGCTTGTCCTGGTCTGTGCAGTGCACCTTGTGCTGTGTTCCTCTTGTTTTCTCAGTATCACAGAAATCCTGAGTTTTAAGTGACCTCAGAGTCATTAAGGCCAGTGTCTACTTGAAGAGCCCTCTTCCTCTCCGACCTTCCCATCTAATGATCATTTGTTTTTGCTTGAAGATCTCTGATGGGAACTTACCTTGTGGAGCATTCCATCCTATCTTTAGACAGTTCCCACTGTTGAGAAATTACCTGATGCTGAAAATCAGATTCATTCCAACTTCCATTCCCTGCCCCAAATCTAACCCCACACTCCCCATGTCCATCACCTGCTGCACATTTACAGTATATAACCTCACTGGATCATTGCTTCTCAAGAATCCTCCTTTTTCTGAATTACTTCCTTCTCCATGGTAAATATCCCTTCCTCTTCTTCCACTAATCTTACCTCCAACTCCCACATCTAGGGCAGTTGATCCACAATCTTCACTGAAAATGTTGAAGTCATCTAACCTGAATTTCCTTTCCTTCTTTCTTTTGTTCCTCAAACCTTGAAAACATTAGTGCCTTCTCTTCATTTCCTCCTCCCTGTTTTCATTTTTATTCCTTTGATTCCCAGGCTTGTAGTGGGAATTAAAAGCATGTGGTAGATGTGACTGTTGCTTCAATATTGTTATCTCATGTTTATTTTCCACTTTGATTCAATGCTTTCCTAAAATAACAACATTGATAGAGGTGTGAAGACAGGACTGTGCCTAAGCAGGTGGGGGCAATGATTGGTAGAGATGCAAATATACCAATATACAGAAGAAAAGGAATAGCACCTTCCAAGTCTGTGCAGTTAAGGGGAGATTGGCAGCTGGATGTCCTGAGGTCAGCTGGTAGGGCAATGGGTAGTGGTTTAGGGTGAGTCTAGAAGACCTCAGACACCAACTAGCTATGTGATCCTAGGCAAGTCACTTAAGCTCTGTTTGCCTCAGTGTCCCTCAACTAGGAAATGGGAATGATAATAGTATTTGCCTCAAGGATTGTTGTGAGGATCCAATGAGATAGTATTTGTAAAAAGCACTTAGCACAGGACCTGGCACATAGTAGGTACTATATAAATACTTATTTCCTTTCCCTTGAGAACTTGTTGGAGAGGAACAGATAGCTTTGGTAATACCTCATCTTTTGGTGTTCAGTGGTACTCATTTAACACTATCTGCAATTTAGGAATATCAATTTGACAGCTGAATGAATGAAAGATGGATCGACCTAGAGAGAGACTTGAGGCAGGTCAACTTCATAGGAGAGATGTTGTAAAAGGTAGAATGGACAGAACCTGACATTGATTGGCTATTGGGGGTGATAAGAGAGAGTGAGAAGTAGAGGATGACACATAATTTATGAATCTACATGACTGAAAGTATGTTGGTACCCTCCATAGTAATAGAGAGATTTGAAAGAGGGTAGAGTTTAGGGCAGCTAGGTGGCTCAGTAGATAGAGTACTAGGCCTGGAATCAGGAAGGCTCATTTTCATGAGTTTGAATCTGGCATCAGATACTAGCTATGTGATCCTGGGCAAGTCTCTTAACCCTGTTTGCCTCAGTTTCCTCATCTGTAAAATGAGCTGGAGAAAGAAATGGCAAACCACACCAGTATCTCACCAAGAAAACCCCTAATGGGTTCATGAAGAGTTGGATACCACTGAAATGACTCAACAACAGGATTTGGGGAGTGGGTGAAGATAACGAATTCAGTTTTGAATGTGTTGAGTTGAAGATGTCTGGTTCATCTAGTTTGAGATGTCCAATTGGTAGGTTTAGATTTCTGTCTGGAGGAAAGAAGAGAGATTTGGTCTGGATAAGTATATGTGAAAATCATCAGCATAGAGAGGGAATTGAATCCATGGGAGCTGATGAGATCACCAAGTAAAATACAGGAGAGAAGATGGCCCAGGACAGAGATTTGGGGATACCTATATGTAGTGGGCAAGACCAGGACAAAAGAGGCTGAGAAGTAGTCCAGCAGTTAGGAGGAGAAAGAATCAGTAGAGGAGAGTATCCCAAAAATCTAGAGAGGAGAGTACAAAAGAAGTTAGATAACAGTGTCAAAGGCTATGGAGAGGTCAAGAAGGATGAGGACTGAGAAAAGGTAGTTAGGGGGTCAGTGATGCCTTTGGAGATGGCAGTTTCAACTGAATTGTGAGGTCAAAAGACAGACTGTAGATAGTGAAAGAGAAAATGAGACAAAAGTCAGCAGAGGCATCCATTGTAGATGCCCTCATCTTTAGCTTTGAGGAGAGACATAGGATGAAAGCTAGTTGGGATCAAGTGAAGGTTTTGTGAATATAGTGGAGACAAAGGTATGTTATAGGCAATAGGGAAGAAGTCACAAGATAGGAGGAGAATAAAGATATATGAGATTGTGAATGATAGAGAAGGCAATTTCCTGGATCCAAGGGAGGTTAGGGGCAAGTGACAAAGTTTGTAAAAGCTGTTGTGGTAAGTGTTATAGTGAGTCAATGGCTGCTGCTTAGTCATTTTTCAGTCAAGTCTGACTTTTTGTGACCCCATGTGGGGTTTTCTTGGCAAAGATCACAGGATGATTTGCTGTTTCCTTCTCCAGCTCATTTTACAGACGAGTAAACTGAGGCAAATAGGGTTAAGAGATTTGCTCAAGGTCACACAGGTAGTAAGTGTCTGAGGCCAGATTTGAACCCAGGAAAATTAGTCTTCCTGACTCCAGGCCCAGCACTCTAACCATTGTCCCACCTAGTGATCTCTAGGGCAAAGAATTAGGGAGAAGTAAAAAGACTGTCTTGCCTCAGTGAGGGCTCCGTGGAGACTATGCAACATAAATTTGTAGTGGACCCAGTTAGCGTGGTTTTGTGATTTTCTAACTTTCATTAAGTTCTTTTTAAGTGTATACGGTAGTCACAAAATCTCCCTATTTGTATCTCTTTCTGAACTTTTTTGTTTTCTTCCTGTATGTTTTTAAATGTTTTATTAAATCTTTTTTTCTTTTTTGTACCATTATCATTAATGACTACTTCTCATTCTAATTTTTTTCCAGTGGCTAAATAACTTAATAATTCAATTGCAAATTCTTTTTGAGTTTTTCCTTAAAATCAGAGCCTTTTTAATGCTATGTTCACGGTGGGTGGGGGTACTTCTGAGATTTGTATAATAAAAATCTTTCCAGAAAAGCCTGACTTTATTTATTATTTAGTATTATTTAGCTGCTTTTCCTTAGCAGAGCAGGCCAATGAGTCACAGAGTTTAGTTTTCCCTCAAGTAGATCTCTATTCCCCTTTTGGGTAGGCCAGTAATTGCTATGATTTTGATTCTGAGCTCTTTTATTCACTCTCTCCTTAATCCTCATAGTTGAAAATGGTGTTTGTCATAGTAATAACAGCTCACATTTTGTAGTCCTGGGTAATTTTCAAAGAGTTTTCCTTACAACAACTCCAGGAGGTAGTAATATCACTATATTATCTTGAGGAAACAGAAGCTTTGAGGATAAATAACTTGCTGAAACTAGTAAGTGGTAGACGTGGGATTCAAACCCATGTTTCCTATTTTTTGTTCTTTCCATTACACGTTACTCATCCTTCCTGAAGAAAAACATGATGGTCTTGTGTATTGAAGGACTACATTTCTCCAAGCAGGATTAGTGTTTACCTTGGTTAACAATCACCCTGCCCGTTATGTGTTTTTAGTTCTTAGCTCTCTATATGATAGATGGACCTTTAACAAACAATTAGTTTCTCCCTGCAGTGGATAGAGTTGTTCCTTTCTCAGATGAATAGTCAAAGAGTTAACTATTTCTCCTTCCAAACAATCCAAACAAATACTGAGCAGTAGGACAAAAATCGTGGAACATTCGGACACAGCGGTTTTCTTATGGAGGCACATAGAAAAGCTTCTCCTTAGCCAAACTGATCACATGGAGATATGGGGAGTATGCTGGCAGAAAGTCATTTAGGTGCTAAATGGGGGTGGGGTGGTGTAGAACACTGGCTAGGTAGTGAAGAGGATAAAGTAGCGGCCATGGAGTCAGGAGGACCTGAGTTCAAATCTAGCCTTAGACATTTACTATCTGTATGACCCCAGGCAAGTTACGTAACCCTGCTTCCCTTACCTCATCTGTAAAATGAGTTGGAGAAGGAAATGCCAAATCACCTGAGTATTTTTGCCAGGAAAACCCTAAATGGGATCACGAAGAATTGGGCACAACTGAAATGATTGACCACCAATAACAGTAACAAGAATGTAGGAGCTGGGATTTGTTGGCCATTTGTAGCTAGTTGAGAAATTTCTACTTTTATTAGAGTCTAGCTTTGATAACTCATCATTGTAAGATGATATGACCTTGGGTACACTGAAATTGCTGCTTCAGAGTACAAATTTTGGCAGGTCAAGCATACTGAAAACAAAATATCACCTTACAGACTCCTTTATAATTGGTATCTCCCATCTATACATGTCACCCAGGATTCCTTAGAAAGTGTAAACAGAAATAACCCATTCAATGACCTTCAAAGAACAAATGTCCAGCGAAGCATGAAACAGAGAAATATACTTGTCAAAAGTATTTTCTGTGACTATGGAGGAGATCCAGAGTAGAGTTGATGTTGAAGAGGGTTTGTGGGTAGATGGGGTGTGTCCTCCAGCTACTCCCATTTGGGAATGACATCTTGGGGATTGCATCAAGCTGCAAGGTGTAGTGCTTTCAGGAACAGATCTCTGATAACAGACATGAATTTAGGCTGTCCAGTCACACCGGAAAGTCCTAATGGAGGAAATACTAATAATAAATACTAATAATAAAGGTAGAGCTTTGAAGTTTGCAAAGTACTTTACAAATATTCTCTCATTTTATCCTCATGACAGCTGGGAGGTAGGTACTCTTATCCCCATTTTATACATCATTCATTCATTCATTCATTCATGTTGATTGCCAAGACACATTTAGAGCTTATCCAGCAATATGTTTATTTAAGACATACAGTAGAGATGAATTGTGAGATGAGCCCAGGGTTGAATGGGGGAAAGAAAGTGGGATGGTTTCCTTTTTTAAAAGAGCAAAGTTCTTTTTACACTCCATCCTCGCCCCTAAGCTTCCCATGTAAGTAAAGGCCCATTTTTTCAACATTGACATTTTACTGGTGTTACTATAAGGCAGAAAGACCATGGCCTCTGAGGAAATGAAGATGAATATCACTTAGAAGGCAATGGAGAAATATATGAATGTGAATGTGAGCTGACTGCAACAATATGACAAACTGAAGGTGAAAAGGAGTAAAAGTGATAATCCCAGAACTGGGTGACAAGGAAAGAGCATGGGCTGGTCATGTGACAAGGGAAAGGGATGACAGTTGGAGAGCTAATGTTCCATTGGCATCCTTTCGGTGTTGGGAGAAAGTGAGGATGTCCTCTACGAGATTAGATGGACTCCTTGTGGTGAATCTTTGGGAGAACATGGACAAGAGTGATATGGGATGGATGGGCATGGATTGATGAGACAGTCATCCCTATGAATGTCTAGGTATTTCCTTTACTTATGAGTAAAGTTCTTTGGAAAAATAAAACAAAACAAAACCCACCTTCTGTTTTGGGTGTACTAAGGGAAACAAAGGAATTATCTGTGTTGAGAACAGGCAGGGATTTGGTGACAGTGGTAGATGGTAACCAATGAGTTGTTACCCTCCTCATCCTCAGCAATTTGGGGTTGTCAAGTGTGGGAAAAAGACTTTATTATATTGCTTATAAAACATAATAATTATTATACTGTTTAAATTTAACTTTATGTGATTAGAGGTTATTTGCTCCCAAAATGTTGCTTGATTCTCTAGGAACTCCAGCAAGAACTATAATTTTCACAGGTCCTGAATCCACCCAGAATATTGTTTTGGGTTACCACACCCAGGACTTGTTTTGGGTCCACCTAAACCTGTGTTTTGGATTCCCTTGGTGTATTTGCCAAATTTTGTTTTCACATCTCACTCTACTTTGTTTTTAAGTTGCCCTTTTGGTGAAACTGCTGAACTGAATTAAATGTGATTCATGTGTAACCTGTGTGTAGATACCTTTGTCGAAATCCTATATAAGGCAAACCTTCCAGAACTTGGGAAGAGGGAGCCATTCATTCTTTCCAGATTGTTCTCCTCTGTCAAATGACCAAATTAACTTCTTTTAAAAATTATTTCAGGAAATATGGAAATGTTTTACATGATTGAGCATGTATATCAAATTGTTTGCTGTCTCAGATAAGGAGAAAGGGAGGGATATAATTTGGAACTCAAAACTTTAAAAAAACAATAGATATTTAAAAATTTGTCTTTTACATGTAATTAGGGGAAAATAAAATATTATTAAAAATTATTTCAGGCTTTGGAGTCTATTCTCACAAATGATGTAAGTGGTACAGGTTAAGGAGAGAAGAGTAAGAAAACCTCAGATGGGACAGGCTACAGAATACCTCTCTTCCTGCTTGGGATCCATTTTGACACCTGGGATACCAACTCCATTAAGAAACAGAAATCTAATAGAACAATAAAAATTAAAGCAAAAAGAGTGGTGATGGATTTCTGCCTTTTTTTTTTAGCATTTAGACCTATGCTAGGTTTTTCTTAGTTCTGCTTTCTGATTTCCTTTAAACTTCATTTTTATGGCTTTTTAAACACTTAAATGCTTTTTTAGAACTTCAAGTAATAAAGGGAGTTAAGGACAGCTGGGGAGCGAGCACAAAGCATTACTGCTGCCACTTTTCCCCCACCGTGGCCTGAATGTAGGATGGGATATGAGCAGCACCCGCTTGTTAATATTAGCCGGGAAAAGATCATACTCCTAGATCTTGCTAGGAAAGGGAAAGCTGCAAAATTACAATGGTAATTTTTGGAGTCAGTTATTTCATCTTCATCTTTACATAGTCAAAATGCTGATATATTTGAAATTCCTTGGATTTTCAGTGTTTATTCTTCAGAAAAGGTTCATTTAAGTTTCTCTGATGGGTCCCATAAGGTACATCTTCAGGTCTGTCATTTGATCTGAGAGATCGATTTCTGAGCCATGTCTACAAATCTTGTGGTGATTTCATTAAAAAATGAATTCTCTTGCAGAAACCATATTTATCCTCATACATCCATCCCTCACATTTCCTTCCCTTCTACTATCTGCAGTCCATACAGAATTCTGAGAAAAGAAAGAAGAAAAATATTTTTTTACTGCATCGCTTTCAACCATGACCATTTTATGTTTGTTTTGCAAATCGGAAACCAAGACAATAAAAAAATCAAACTTCCCTTATTTCTTAAGGGAATATTTTCATAAGGGAATATTTACAGTAAAGTTGAATGTAATTTGTTCTTTGTGAGGCAGATAAAGGATTAATAATAATAGCTAACATTTTTATAGTTTTTACCATATGTCAGGCACCGTGACTACCCCTCATTATTTCTTTTGATCCTTACAAAAGACCTGGTATATAGGAACTCTCTATCACTATCCCCATTATACAGAGAAGGAAATTGAGGCCAACAGAGTTTAAGTGCCTTGTCCAGGGTAACACAGCTAAGCAAGTGTCTGAGGCTGGATTCGAACCCTGCTTTTCCTGACTCCAGAGCCAGCTTTGTTGGGGTTGTTTACTTGTTTTTCAGTTATATCTGACTCTAAATGACCCCATTTGGGATTTTCTTGGCAAAGATATGGGAATGATTTGCCATTTCCTTCTCCAGCTCATTCTACAGATGAGAAAACTGTGACTTGTCCAGAGTCACATAGTAAGTGTCTGAGGTCAGAGTTGAACTGAGGAAGATGAGTGTTCCTGACTCCAGACTGGGCACTCATCCACTTCATCCCCTAGCTGCCCACTGCTCCACCTAACGATTAAATTAAAGAAACAGCAAGAGGCACTCAGCTGCTGACTTTTGGAGGAAGCGAAAAGCAAGTCAGTAGTCAATAAGTTTTCTTATCCCTTAATCCCTTGTTTCTTCCCTTTATATTTTTTCTATTTAACTCCCCTGGGCCTTGTTGATTAACTTGTCTGCAAGTGATCTGTGGTAATTGCCACCAACTTAGCCATGGAGCAAGATACCTCCACATCTGCTGTGTTGCCCTGAAGTTGTGATCTGAGTTTTTGTTTTTTCAAGTTTCTTGATCCATCTCCACGAAAATTGAGACAAAACTTTGCAGGCAATCATTTAGGGCCTTCTATGATCTGCCTCTGATCTACCCATCTACCCATTTATTTCACATCGATCCCCTTTATATATTCCATGTAAATCGTACTTTTCTCCGGGTCCTGTTCTTGTGTTTCTTTCTTCTGTGCCTGAGACAAACTGCTCTGCTTTTCTGTATGCCTGGGACAAACTGCTCTGCTGTCCACATCTATTCCAGTCCAACTTCAATGCTGCCTTTTCCTGCCTTAATAGAAGTATGTGATCTTTCCCTTCCCAAATCCTTCATTTTCCTCCTAGTTCTTTGCTTGTGTCTCCTTTGCCCTTTAACTTTCTGCCTTGTACCCTGCATATGTGTACACATGCCACATCTCCTTCCTATTAGACTTAAAGCACCTTGAAGGATTTAACTTTCATTTTTCGTGCTCAATCTGCAATAACTCATGTCAGGCTGAGCACATAGAAAGCCTTTAATAGATATTCGGATTGAATCAAAGGGAAAGTCTCAATGTAAATAGTACTTTTCCACCACAACCTCTGTCATTGCTCCCTCCATTCCTCTCTCCCCACCTGAATATGAACAAATACTTAAAGACATTTTTTCATTCTAAGCCCAACATGGATCTTCTCTTTTCATTAAGGAAAAGAAAAACGTCAGAGGAAGAGAGAAGTTATTTTAATGTAGTCTCCAGTGCTATACCATGGTTATTGTCATTTATTATGTCATCATTATTTAGCATTCACAGAGCACTTCAAGGTTTACCAAGGATTTTATATGCTAATGAATTTGATCCTTGAAACAATATCTAGGAGGTATGTGCTCTTATTATCCTGATTTTATGAATGATAAAAATTGAGGCAGGTGGAGGTTGGGTGACTCGTCAGGATCGAATTACCAATAGCAGAATTTGAACCTGGGTCTGCCTTACCACGGGTTCTGTGCTCCATCCACATACACCTACTAAGCATCTCGCCTGAGGTTAATTTTGTTTTAGTTAGTGTGATATGGTAGAAAGAATACTGGATTTGGAGTCAGTGAACATGTGTTTGGATCCGAGTCTCGCATTCATCAAACTTTGTGATTGTGGATAAGTCATTTAAAATGAGCTGGAGAAAGAAATGGCAGACCACTCCAGTATCTTTGCCAAGAAAATCCAAATGGGGCCATGAAGAGTGGAACCCGACTGAAACTACCACAAGAACTACTAAGCAGGTATAGCAAGGACTATTGTTGCAGAAACATCAATACCTGCACCTCTGGCAGGCATGCTCTTTGTCAAGAACACATTGTCCTCGAAAAGAGTGTATTCATACTTAGGGAGTTCATATGACCAAATGGGAACCTTATAGCTCCTGGTTCCTGGAAAGCCTTTTCTTCCTTACAGAGTCTTCATGAAGTTCCATTTAGACATTTTTCTGCTTGACTCTTGAGTCCTGAAGCTACTTTTCTATAGGGTACCTGATTTTTCTTCACTGTTCCCAGTTGGATGTATTTTTCCTCTCTCGGTCCAGTCTCTCTGCTGACATGATCAATATGAGGTGAGGACGGTCCCAGATTGGTTCCTTCTTAGGGATTTCACTTGAACTAGAATTCTCAATTCTACAACTGAAATCTTCCATTGCTGGACTGAGCTTAGCAATGGATTGACTTCTATTTTATACATGAGGTCAAAGAGCATGACTGATCTCTTCAGCCAAATAGATTTCTTTATTTCTTGACTCAAAGAGGTTTGTATTTTATAAATAAATTACAGGAAGTAAACCATTGTGTTTGCCCATTTGCAATTTTTTTCACATCCTTACATTGATTACATTGCACCAATTGAGGTGGGAATGTGAGCCCTTGCCACCACTCCCACAGTTTATGTTTCTTTGATTGCCATATGTGTGTATGGATATATATGCATATAAGATATATATCCATATATTTGCATATATGTATATATATGCACAAATATATATATGTGTCTGTGTGTAGAGAGATTATGCAATTTTAATACATATAATACATTTTTATACATTTCGATAACCCAAAATTGTCTAAATTCATAGACATGGCTTGTGGAGAGTATGAGACAGAATCTGTCTGATCCCTCCAAGAGAGATGGCAATTTCTGCTTGAGGGACTCAGGAAAAGGGTTATGGCTGGGTATTTGTTCTTCCTCATCCCTGTATATAAGAGGGATATTGAACTAGTATTGTGACTATCTGATCCCTCAAAGATTGCTGATCTAGGAATTCAGAAGAAAAGTAACTTCCCAGGTCATTCTTGTGAGGAAAGTTAGGGCTTCACTTAAATTCGCCAGCTTGGTTCCTTCTCATTAAACTCTTGATACACAAAAGACCATCCCAAATAGCAAATAAGAGTAAATCATTCATCCGAGCAAACAGAAATCAGAAAAGGGAGAATGTATTAGTGTGAATGAGTTATATAGATGAGAGTGAGAAAAGAAAAATTTTGAACACAAACCAAGCAAGAAGACCCAACCTAAGTCAAACAGTTCTGTCTCCAAAGTCTTTTTTGGACTTTGGGAAAATAAGAAAATAAGGGAAAAAATTGAGGAGTTGGCATCCTCTACATGTCTGCAACTTCCAAAATTTTTTCCTTTCTATTCCTTGGGAATATCCTTTATTCATATCTTTCTCCCAAGAAACTCTGAACCAACTCCATCCCTTACGCAGATATTTAGTGTTGTGCCAAGTCAGAGCCATGTCTCCTTCAGCACACACACTGCACACAAAATGCCCCAAGCTTGGTTAGAAGCCTGGTTACACATTCATATGTGTATCACAATTTGTTGAATCATTTTCCAATCAATGGGTGCCCATTTTATTTACACTTTTTTTTTGGCTACCACAAAGTGATGCTATTCTGTTTGTCATTGGCCTTGTTGGGGTTTCTGCTCAGTAGTGGGGTGTGAGTTGCTTAGTGACTGCTCATGCATAGTGCCTGCTATTATGGGCACTGCTATTATATGGGCACTGGGTGCCCATTATTGGGAGCAAAGCAGAGGGTCTCACAGAGCTGCTGCTCTTATGATCTGTTCTTTAGAGATGTCACGCTGAACCATTTGATCTAGAGGCTGACTTATGTCATACTAGGTAGAAATGACAATTTGGAATAAATCTAGGTTCTCTGGCAATAGCTGTTGTGAAAAATGTCAAATATACAGGAATTGAAATAAATGGCAAGGAGCAAGACTCTACTTTTTGTCTTTTATTCCTCCAGCATGGTAGCTTCCAAAAACAGGGAAGAAACAGTCTGCGCCGACAACTGTGCAGCTTCTAGGATCCTGGAGTATGTTGGGAAGGTGTGGGAGGGAAGGGACAAGAAGGAGGGGGTGTGGACATAATATGATGGAGCCTTCCACTGATTCTTGGTGTGAAGCTGGTCTTCATTATTCAAAGCACATTATTTACCTCTTTGTTTTTCTTCTAACCATTTTCTAAGAAGTTATTATCCATCTAGCCCCTTCTCACTTCCTCTGCTCCATTTGACCTTTAAACCTTGCTTCTGAACTCACATCACATCTTTCTGGTTAACTCAGAATCTTAACTCTTGCTGATTGGTGGATTTGGGTCTTTATATTTTGGACTGTCTTACCAGCAGCTTTATTGTTTGAACCCATATTCCTAATTTCCTCCAGACTTGTTGACCCCTAGGACTGAAATTCTTACCTATTTGTCATACCTTAGTTCAGACTTACCGATCTTTTCTACATCTGAGGAGAGGCCTATTGAACATACAGAGTTTTCTTCATACTTTGAACATGCACACACACTAACATACATACACACACACACACACACACACACTGATGATACACAGACCCCTAACCGTCCCATCTTTATCAGAATTTGCCCTGCATTGCTGCAGTAGGCCACAGAGCTAAGGCTCAGAACAATTCCTACTGTTCATCAAAAAAAGATAATGCTGTCCTCTCAGAATAGGCAACTAGGTGGTATAGTGGATAGAGTTCCAGATCTGGTATGAGGAAGACTCCTTCTCAGGAGTTCAAATTTGGCCTCAGACACTTACTAGTTGTGTGACTCTTGGCAAGTCACTTCACCCTACTTGCCTCAGTTTCCTCATCTGTAAAATGGACTGGAGAAGGAAATGGCAAACCACTCTGGTATCTTTTCCATGAAAACCCCAAGTGGAAATACAAAGAATCAGGCACAATTGAAGACAACTGAACAACAACAAAAATCTTCAAGACTTTCAGTTTCAAGGTCTTGCAGAAAGTAAAGTAGAAGGAAGCTGGTAGGTCTACCCAATATGGTAGTCTTCTGGACTGAGTGAGGGCTAGAAGATGTCTAAGAGGAGGGCTAGAAGATGTCTAAGGATGACGCCATCGTCATCATCATCAGGTTAGCCCTGGCTGTATCTATGGCATGGAATGCATTCTCTCTTCAACTCTCTCTCCCAGAATCCTCCTTTTCCTTCAAAGCTCAGCTCTCCTGTCACCTTCTAAGAGAGTCTTTCCTGATCCGACTCAGTTGCTAGTTTCCTCCCCCCATTACCTTGTATTTATTCATTTTTTGTGTGTAAGTATGTGTGTATATATAGATACATACATGTAGATACAGACAGGTATACATTTACTTGTCTATGGCTATTCTCACACAACCCAATTTGTGACAAAACCAGAACTTCTACCAAGGAAGATTCATTTCAAAGTTAATCCTGACTCATTCCTGAAGGTGAAGACTCAACATATTCCCTGGTCTCTTGCCCTTTTGAGAGAATAAATATGGTCAATGGCTGTTTTGGACTGCCAAGGATGGCCAAAAGTCTCTCCAAGTCTTGGAAGAAACATCTGTATGTATGTATATATGTGAGCACACACACAGGATCATATATATATGTGTACACAAATGTATACATAAACAGATGACTCTACATGTATATACATGAGCATGTGTACACACATGACACATGTATACATATAATTATATATACACTCATACATACACACTATATAAATGTGTAAGTATCAGAGAAAGCATGACATGAATTGGTAGGAGAAGTTCCCTTACCCAGGAGTTCCTTAAATCATGAGTTCTTAATCTGGAGTCTGTGAACTTAAAAAAAAAGACTATATTTCAATAATTTGTTTTCTTTGTAATCCTATGTATTTTATGCACTATAAAATATTATCCTGAGAAAGTGTTCTTAGGATTCACCAGACTGCTAACTGGGGGTCCATGACACAAAAAGGGTTAAAAATCCCTGCTTTAGTCATTTTTTTTTTCAGTCATGTTCAATCTTTGTGAGCCCATTTAGAGTTTTCTTGGCAAAGATACTGGAGTGGTTTGCCATTTCCTTCCCCAGCTCATTTTACAGAGGAAACTGAGGAAAACAGGATTAAGTAACTTGCCCAAGGTCACATAGCTAATAAGCATCTGAAGCCAGAGTTGAACTCGAGAAGGTGAGTCTTCCTGACTGCAGACCTGGTGCTCTATCCACTGTACCACCTAGTTGCCCCCAATAAAATCACAGATCTATTTATATTTACATATCTATACTTATATCTATATCTGTACTTATCTATGTACATATTGTTTTTCCTCAGAGATTATTAGTTCCTTGATGGTGGGGACATTTCTCCATGAAAACAATGGAAACAATCTCCACAGGGCAGTTCACTCTATGAAAGTACAACTGTTTCCTTGCCCTGGTCTGTTCAAAGTTATTAAAAGTAAAGGCCCATGATAAGTTTCATTCATGTAGGAAATATCAGGAACTTTCCTCTGAAACATTAAATGTGTGGTATAATCAAGCAAGCAAAACATTTGTCGAGCACCTGCTGATTGGTTGGTGTTTGTCTTTTGTTCTCGAAAAGGACTGAAATGACATCACTAAACAGGAGTCAAATTGCAGTATGTCTGACTGTGGCTTATCAGACCAATATAAGCTCGGAAGGATCCATGTGGCAGGCCAAGGCCTCCATCCACTTTGTCATCTAAGATATAACTCCTCCTGTGGCTAGCTGAAGTGGGGTGAAGATTCTGTTCAATTAAAATTGATAAGCCTTTATTAAGCACCAATTATACATGGCTGGCATTGGAAATATAAAGACAAAAATAAAATGCTCTCTTTCTTCAAGGAGATTATGTTCTATGAGGGGAATGCAACATGTACAGAGATGAGTACATAACTCATAACTCTAACATCATTAAGAAAAGTCCTAATAACTAGGAGTAGAGCAGTAAAAGGAATTCATATAGGAGCTGGCATCTTAACTGGGTCTTGAAGGAAGCTAAAGAGTAAGTAGATAGAGTTGAGGAAGTTCAGACATGTTCTTGGGAAATGGATTTTCCAAAGAGATGGAAACAAGAACTGGAATAGTGTCTTATCTATGGAGAACAAGTAGCTGGTTTGGCTGGAACATAGAGTGTGTGAGGGGGAGATGCAGATTATGTAAGTGGAGAAGACTGAAGAATTTGGCCTCCAGGCTGTTTGAAGGGATATTAACATGCATAGGATAGCTTGGGTTGGGGTAGAGAGGAATACTGTCATCCAGTCATAGATCTGATTAAAGGGACAGGAAAAATGGCCTGGAGACTGATAGATGACTATAGATGGAGTGATAAAGATGGAATGAATTTCAAAGGAGAGGCTACCAAGAAATCACAGCAATGGACTGATCTAGAATAAGTCATTCAACCATTCAGTCAATGATAATTTATTAAGTATTATCTACTATGTGCCAGACACTGTGCTAAGTCCTGATGCCGCCAAAGAATAAGGACACTTACTGTTGGGTATTGTGTGGAGGGCAAAAAGAATAAAAGAGAGGTTAGTAACATATGCATTGTCTTACTGTCTTTTCAAGATAGTTACATTTCCATGAGTAGAAGAAGGAAAGTAGTTGGCACAATGGATAGAGACCTTGCCTTGGAGCCAAAAAGACCTAGGTTCAAATCCTATCTGTAACACATACATGTGACCTTGGTCAAATAACTTAAGATCTTGGTTGCCCACACAACTCAAAGAGTGTAAGTTGTGGAGGATGTGCTGATTGAAATCAGTAGTGAGACTTTCTCACTGTGGAGTTCGGGCAAAAAAAGTCTAACCAAAACAAAATACAAAATACCCACTCCCCCATAACCAAGAAGAGGGAATGAATATAAACCAAGATAAATGACAATACTTTAGCAATAAAAAGGGGCTCCATTGGGGCAAAGGATGATGAATGGTGAGACTAGAGGAGAATAAGGACCAGAGAGGGGAAAGACTTAAGTGGGTAGAGATAAATCATAGAAAGAAGTTCTATTTCAGTTCATGGTGATCAGAGGAGGAGGAGGTGACCATGCAATGCTAACTCTAGGATGGGGGAAGTTCCAATTAACTGGAGATCTTAGCCCCCAAGGAGTGGTGATGATGAATGATGGTGTCATAGTGTATTCTCTCACACCATATAGAAGAAAGGGTTGAAACAGTGAAAATTCAGGATCTAGCATTTGGGTCCCCAAGGGCCTAACCACTTATAGTTAACACCAATTCTTTTGCCTGATTACAAAATGAGAGGAGATGATGCCTACCTAGAAGATATCTTTCTCATGACATTTAATCAATTTAATGTCTAGGACAGCTAGGTGGTGAAGGGAAAGAGTGCTGAACCTCAGGTCAGTAAGACCTGAGTTCAAATTTGACCTCAGACACTAACTAGCTATATGACCCTGAACAAGTCACTTCATTTTGTTTGCCTCAGTTTCCTCATCTGTCAAATGAGTTGGAGAGGGAAATGGCAAACCCTCTATTTCTGCTAAGAAAAGCCCAAATGGAGTGACAAAGAGGCTGAAACGACAACAGCAATCTAATATCTAGGAGAGGTACCAGATGGGTGTCCTAGCATGAAGAAGCCTAAAGACTAGAGACTTGGCACTGTTGCATATATCAAATGATTTGGTGAAGCATGATGGGGAAAGAGTGTATATTTATACATGGCAGTTGGTTCCAGGGCCTTCAAATTCAGCCCCTAGGTAGACTGGGGCACTTGCACTCACTTGAGTGATGGTGGCGTGTGCTGGCTCTCATCTCATCCAGGGAACTGGACCACTTGTTCTGCTCAGAAATGCAACAGAAAGAGATTCTCTCCATATATCTGTTTCTATGTCTCTCTCTGTCTCTGTGTTTCACACACACACACACACACACACACACACGTTCACACACACATATACATACACCAAATTAGGATGGCAGTGGAAAAATTCACAGCTACTTAACTGGGCTTAATGTTGCTGATCTGATGTGTTCTAAGCTCAGACAAGAAGGTGATCCTTTCAATTCTTTGTTTATGCTTACATACTTACAATCTGCCCCAAGTTCCCTGATGGGTAGTGTTTCTGGCTATTGGCCGTGCAGGGCTATTAAAATCTTCCATGCTGTCTTCTGGGAGTTGATGTCTACCAGTATGTCTAGGCCTTCCAAACTCAGGGCAGGGACCTGTGGGGAGACTGTCAAATTTATTGCAACCCTAACTGACTTCTTTTTGTTTCTGAGTGGCAGTAATGCTGAATTTCATAATGAATTCAGCCCCATCCCAGGAGTGTAACACTATCCTGATGGTCCTAGACATGTTGACAAAGATGGTTCATTTGATCCCTCTTACACTTTTCAGTAGCCTCTAGCCTAGTCTTTAAAGACATTTCCTTAGCTTCATGGTCTCCCTTCTCATACCACTTTGCAATGCTGTCCCTTTCTCCTTACATTAGTCTCATACACATCTCTTAACCATTATCCATCCTCAGTATTCTCTTGTCTCCTTCCTCTACCTTATAAGGTTGGGAATATGTCAATCATGTCATTTTACTTAGGATATAATTTTTTTCTTTTTAACTCTTTAAACTCAAGAATCATTTCTTGTAAATTAGCATCTACTTCTGCTATATTTGCAGAGATACACTTTGATCGTAGTAGTTGGCATTTGTATGAGTCCTTTAAGGTCTATAAAACACAGGCTTTTTTTTTCTTTTTCTCCAGATTTATTAATTTATTTGTTTTTAGTCAACAATCACTTCTATGAATTCCAAATTTTCTCCTCCTCCCTCCCATCTCCCCAAGATGACATGCAAATACATTCCTATTAAACACATTTTCACAGTAGTCATATTGCATAGTAGTAATAAAATGAATGGGAGAAACCTTGAGAAAAACAAAACAAAACATAACTTCATTCTGTGTTCCGACTCCAACTTCTGGATGTGGATGGCATTTTGAATCAAGAATTTGGAAATGTTTTAGGTCCTTACATCGCTATGAAGGGCTAAGTCTACCAAAAACAGTCAAGGCACACTGTAGCTATTACTGTGTAAAATGTTCTGGTTTTGCTCACTTCCCTGAGCGTCAATTCATGTAAGTATTTCCAAGTGTTTCTGAGGTCTGCCTGTTTGTCATTTCTTACAGCACAATAGTATTTTGTTACATTCATATAGCACAACTGGTTTAGCCATTCCCCAAATGATGGGTATCTCCTGCATTTCCAGTTCTTGGTCGCCACAAAGAGAACTGCTATAAATATTTTTGTACAAGTGGGTCCATTTCCCACTTTTATGATCTCTTTGGGATACAGCCCTAAAAGAGGTATTGCTGGGTCAAAGAGTATGCACATTTTGATAGCCCTTTGGCATTTCTGCTCTCCAGAATGGTTGGAGCAGCTCTCTCAAAAATGAATTAGTGTTCCAGCTCTCTCACATCTTCTCCAACATTTGTCATTTTCCTGTTTTGTCATGTTAGCCAATCTGATAGATGTGATGCGGTACCTCAATGTAAGCACATGGTTTCTAAAAAAAAAACCATTTAAACACCTCCTTGACATAATCTTCAACAGAACAATGATGATAGTAGTGATCATGATAAGAATCCACACTTATGTGGCACTTTATGGTTACAAGGACCCATTACCTCATTTAACTCTCACTATGATGCCACTAAATAGATACCCATTTTACATATGCTCAGGCTTACATGTTCTAGTAAGTATCTGAGGCAGGATTTGAATTCAGATCTTTCTGATTACATATCTAGCTTCCTACATACTAAGTTACCTACATGTCTGTAGGGTCATCTGCCCTGAAAGCATTTCCAGAACAGGAGGCATTATACTGGGCATTTCCGATTTGTTCTGATATGTCTTCTGACACCACAACCAAAGAGTGTCACTGTCACTCTCTGCGTTCTACTGATCTCCATGTGATTGTCATCAGGATGGTTTTGGGTGGGGCCAATCTACAATTTTGTGAGACTATTTCTTTTTTTTTATTTCTTTTTTGAGGCATTTGGGGTTAAGTAACTCGCCAAGGATCACATAGCTAATAAGCACCTGAGGCTGGATTTGAACTCTTGACTCCAGGGTTGGTGCTCTATCTACTGCACCACCTCACTGCCCTATTTCTTTAACTTTTTAGAGCAGTTATATCACACTGATATTAATGTTGTTGTTCAGTTGTTTATGTTCTGTTTGACTCTTTGTGACTACATTTGGGGTTTTCTTGGCAAAGGTACTAGAGTGGTTTGTCATTTCCTCCCCCAGCTCATTATACACATGAGGAAACTGAGGCAAACAGGAGGGCTAAGTGATTGCCCAGGGTAGCATAGCTTGTTAAGTGTCTGAGGCCAGATTCAGGTCTTCCTGACTCCAGGTCTGGTGCTGTACCCATTGTACCACCTACCTGCCCTCTCTCACACTGAATGGAGTGACCCAACCAGATCCTCACAACTTCTATGAACAATCTCAAGATACAGAGAATCCTGAGAAAATGGCAAAATAGGTCAGAAAATTCCAAGCTCTCCAGATTTCCTCCACAAACAAGAAAAACAGCCCTTCAGGGCAAACATAGAGGGGCAAAAACAAACAAGAGTAGGGGCAAAACAGGAGTCCTTCTGGGACAATCAGAAGAAAAATTTCAGGACTCAGGTTGTCTGTTTGAAATGTGAACACCTCTAGGCTAGTTCCCCTGAAATAGCAAATGGTGAGCCCTGGGGCTAGTTGGGTTGGGAGGAAGCCTTAACCCCAGGCACAGGAATTTTCTCAGAGAGTATGGGAATTTGAACATCTGAGCTGTGGGAGACTGAGGGAACATCTTCTTATGAGGGATGCCAGTCAGAATGATGCTGCTGAGACATGGCCCTGGGCAAAAAGGAACATGCTTGGTGAGTTCAGAAGCAGTGGGGGTGGGATGCAAAGGCTGTGAGCACATACAGGAGGGTGTAGAGTTCTTGGTTTCTGTTCCAGGTCAGAGGAGAGAACTGAAGGAGGATTTGAGGTCAGAGACACTCTCCCCCATATCCCAAGGACTAGAGGTGATTGCAATAACAAACTGCCATAAATAATACTAATAAAAAGATCAGGCAAAGGAGAAAGAACCCAACTGTAGAAAGTTACTATGGGAATAGAGAAGACCAGAGTTTGTCTTCAGAGGAGGATATTGAAGCAAAAAAAAAATAGTAACATCAAATGGTCACTTGCCCAAAAGATTTCATAGAAGAACTTAAAAGAGACTTTAAAAATCAAATGAGAGAGATTGAGGAAAAAATTTTTAAAAACTAAGAACAAATCAAGAAAAACAAGAAGACTGCGAAAAGAAAGTCAACCAATTCAAAAAAGATATCTAGAATCTTAAAGAAAAAAATGACTCAAGGAGAAAATATTACAAGCAACAAGAAAAAAACCAATTCAAATATGATGGAACCACATTTAGAATCACGCAAAGGACAGACATTTTGGAACATTATATATGGAAGAGCAAAAGAAGTGAGGTTGTGGCTGAAAATATCATACCTTGAAAAGTTAAGCATAATCCTGAATGAAGAAAAGCATGGATATTTGATGAATTGCCAGACTTTCAGGATTGCAAAAAGGCTTGAAATCAATAGAAAATAAGGAACATCAAAGACTAATTACAAAGGATTCAGCAAGGATAAACCATTTACTTTTTAATATGAGGGAAGGTAAATTGTATATCTAAGGTTGTTATTAGTAATTGGGTAGTTTCAAAGAATGACTGGAGTAGAGTTGAATATGATGTGATATTGAAAAATAAACCATTTAGGAAAAGGTAAAAAGTAATTACCTTATACAAATGAGGTAAGAGAGGAAGAACCAACACAGAGGAATTAGATGGGGGAACAGGGCTGGTAGTTCTGGAACCCCACTCTTATATAGAAGGGTATAAAAGTCTTCTAAATTGAGAAAGAAATAAAAGGCATAGGGAATAGGGAGTGGGGAGAAGATAAGGGAGAGATCTCTGGTGGAGGGGGAGGTTAAGTAATAGAAGGGCAAGGTAGTGGGCAGAAGTAAGGAGAGTCAGGAGGGATAGGAAATAAGAAATACACACAAACATAAAATAAAAATCAGGAGTAGAATTTATTAGGCAAAAAAGGTAGGAATCATGATCTCAGACAAAGTTAAATTAAAACAGATTTGATTAGGAGGAGAGGAGTGGGGAAACTGCACTATATGTCAGTCATATTAATCAATATTGCTGATAACTAGACTCTAGGGTTAGAGTATTGTGGTAATATGGGAACCAATGAGTTGGTGGACTTAGAGAAGTATGGAGGGTCTTGGATCTGTGAAAGAAGATATTGTCCAAACAGAGAACAAATAAGTATAGTACAGTCTTACATGGATGCATATGAATGTATGTTTATATATGATTACAATTATAGCTAAGGATATGTTTGTATAGGTATGTACATATATGCTTGTGTATACACATATGTGTATATGCATATATGTATACGTATGATATATGTATGTATGTTTGCATATACATATATATACTTAGAGACATATTTATGCATATGTGTCTATATGTATATGTATGTGTGTGTGTATCCATGCTTAATTATGGCCTTCTGGGGAGAGAGAAGGAAGCGGGGGAGAAAAGAACAAAGCAAAAAGTGCACAGCAAAGAACAAAAGACAATTTAGATGGAAGGAAAGAAAAAATGCAAGCTCTAAATTCAATGTCTAGTACTTATATGGCTTTCTTGAAATGGCAATTTATTTCTGTATATTTTGGATTGTCTCTTACATATGGCAATGCTTTTTTTCTTTTTTCTTTACTTTTAGTATTTAAGCTTATAATATATCTATTTTTCTTTTCTTATTGTGTATTTAAACTTTATTATTTAAGTTTAAAAAAATGAAAAAACTCCCAACAAGAACAGAATCTCAGGGCACGCAAACTCCCAGTTGCACTTTGGATGTCCTTTCCTTAAGCATCGTCCTCCCCCTTCTCACAGCATGGATGATGGGGGCACTTTGACCTGGCTATTAATGTTGTTGCTATTATAGTTGTTAATTAATCTTTGCCACGTCCTGTGAGGAAAGTGGGAGTTTGCAAAGGAAATGGTACATCTGGGGTTGTAAGGTTATACTTCTCCAAGAACTCTTGAGTTGTGAGGCATTCTAACAAATCTGATATGTATCAGGACCTCCACAGAAAAACAAATAAGAATTATAATGGAAAAAGCATTGAATGGCTACAATAATATAAATGAAAACACAATAAGACAGCTAAACACAAAATAAATGCAATGAATCATCCTAGTTTAGGAAGACAAAATATGAAATACAAACCCCTTCTCTCTAAAGAGGGGTAAGGACTAACTCCTCCTAAAGCTATCCAACTCCCCATTATTTTGATCTGTTTTGTTTTAATGGCTGTTCTTTGTTACAGGGGAAAGTTCAATGAGGTCATTGTAAAGTATGTAGGAAAGTGACTGTAATTAAAAACATTAAATGAGGAGAATGAAAAAAATGAACACTTCAACAAGAAAAAGAATTTTGGACTTACGAGTCGGAAGATCTGTGCTTCAACCTTTCCTCCAGCACTTATTTACTCAAAATGCACCTTTGTAAATTCTACAGAAGTAGAGATTCTTACTAGGACTCCAGGAAAGTCATAGCCAGCCTCAGTTTTCTCATCTGTGAAATGGGGATAGTAGTAACACCATCTTCCTCCCAGGGTTGTGGTGAGCATCAAATGAGATAATATATGCGAAGCACTCTGCGTATCTTAAAGGACTATATAAATGTTAGCAGTGTTAGTTAGCACTGATGATAAGACAGGCAAGCTTTCAGGATTATAAAATGGACCATAACAGTTTGGGAAAGCATCCTAACAAAAACCCGTGAAATATTAAAGAAACACGGGGCCCACAATCCTCAGAAATTTCTAAAAAGATGAACACTGTCAAAAAAAATGGAAGACAATTGATCTACCTTCAGATCATCAACTTAGAGAAATGCTTTTGGAACAAACAGGCATCACTTCACTAAAGGTGATCATCCTCACTTGGATTTGTTGTATGTAACTGACAGTGATTTACTTTTGAATGGCGTCAATGAAACAGGGAAGAAATGAAAAGGCCTTCCTTTTGATGGGGGTGACAATCCTCTGAACAGAGCCAAGAATAAATTGACAAAGAACTGAACAGAGGATGAGTCATAAGGATCTGTTAGTAAAAATGGAAGAGTGGATCATAGTGATTCAGGATCATGTCACTGGCACCTAAATTTATGCAAATTCAATTAAAGAAATAAGTTCTTTAATGGAACCAAGACTTAGTGATCAGTGCAAATTATGCAAGGAACTGTTAGAAATTGTGTATCCTATCGCTGTAGGCTGTAAACATTTAGCACCTCCCCAATATCTAAGAAGATATGATCTGCTGGCTAGAATTACACATCAGAAGTTCACTATATTTCATAAACAGACAGACCACAAAATCCCCATACCATAGATATAGATCTCAAAATATCCTAGAAAACTCATCCAATAAACTGTCCTATAACTAGACCATTATCACAGACCAAACTGTTGCCCACAATTACCCAAACATGACATTGATCCATTAAAAACTTAAGAACAATGTTTTTTAATAGATAACATTGTAGAAAATACACACCATCCCTATGTTAAATGGAATGCAAAATCTAGAAATCTAACAGAAGCTAAAAAAAAAAAGAATCATTGGGAAAGGATGGTGTGCATGTCATCCCTATTGTTGTACCAAGGATATTTTCAGTAAGTTTTGTGGCTCAGTGGAAAGAGTGCTGAACCTGGAGTCAAAACTGACCTCAGAGACTGATTGACTGTATGACCCTGGGTAAGTCACTTAGCTTCTGTTGGCCTTAGTTTTCTCAATTGTAAAATAGGGAAAATAAAAGTACCTACTACTCCCAGGATTGTTGTGGAGATCAACTGAGAAGATATTTGTGAAGTGCACAGTAGGCGCTACAGAAGTGCTATCATTGTCAAATTTACAGAGATTGAACTTATATTCCAATACTAATAATATTGGCAGCTAGGTGGCCCAGTGAATAAAAGACTGGAGCTGGAGTCTGAAGACTTTTGCTTGTCATTCTGCCTCTGACACTTACTAGCTAGCTGTGTGACTTGTCATTGAATTTCTCTCAGGCTCATATTCCTCATCTGTAAAAGGAGGATATTAATTGCACCTAACTCATAGGGTTGTGGTGAGGATCAGATAAGATATTTGTGAAGTACCTTACAAAACCTCCAAGGGCTATGTAAGCTCTATTATTTTTATTAAACAACAACATTAACTACAGAAATCAGTTGTCATCTCTCTGTTCAGTAGTTCGTAGAACACTAATTGTAAAATAATGGTGGCAGGAGAGTGACTTGCTCCAGGACTGTTTCTATCTGAATCCTATTAAAAAGATGAGAAAAATGAAATAATAATAGTTTACAGTGATATATAAAAATTTCAAATTCCTTACAACTTGTGAGGTAGGTATTGAAAATACATGTTCAGTCATATCTGACTCTCCATGACCCCATTTGGGGTTTTCTTGGCAAAGTGATTTGCCATTTGCTTCTCCAGCCCATTTTAAGGATGAGGAAACTGAGGCAAGCAGGGTTAAGTGGTTTACCCAGGCCACACAGCTAATAAGTATCTGAGGCTAGATTTGAACTCAGGAAGATGAGTTTTCCTGACTCCAGGCTGGACACTTTATCCTAGCACCCACTGAAAATACTATTATCCTTATTTTACAGGTGAAGAAACTGAGACTTTGAAAGGTTAGGTGATATATTTAATGTCACACAAGTGGTGTGAGAACTTGGATTCAAGCCCATGTTTTAATCCTATATCCATCCTGCTTTCTACTGCACCATATAAAAGAAATTACAGGGGAAAAAACCATATTTTTGGGGGGGAAGGTTGGTAGGGGAAGAGAAGAGCATGGAAGGGCATCACCTGATTTTGTATAAACCAGGAGATGTACCAAAGGAAAGAACTGTGTGGCATTTTGGAAATCCTCTTTATGCCAAGAGTAATGAAGTAAGGGCAGTTTTGTTCCAGGCAATTAGCAGGCTTATCTGGTCTTCCACCAGTGTTGACTTGATCCACATGATTGGAAGCTCAGGGTCACCGCTGTCAATTTGCAATGTCAGTCTTATAGGCAGCTTGTTCACATGAGTTAACACTGTGAGGACACCCCAGGGACATTAGCTCTTTACCCATGATGCATTCACTGGGCACAGAATTTGCTCTGGGGAGCTGTAGTATATGCCTGTCAGTCCAAAGGGCAGACAGTAACTCCTCTGAGATCAGTGGTCACACCCCAGTTCTGCTACTGTGCTGTATTGACCCACACACCTGGAATGGGGACTGAACAATGAAAGTTCCAGGATTCCTTAGCCTGGACTTCTCTTCACCTATTCCATAGTGTCTAGTTTGAACCTGGACTGCTTTCTCCTGCCTGTATAGTTGGACTTCACTAGTAGCTATGCCCTCTTACCCAGGCTAGCACCCTTTTAAAAAAGCATTTAAAAAATTACTTTCATTTCTTGGTGTATTTCTCTTCTGGCCCCCTCTCTTGGTGTCATCCCTT
Organism: Potorous gilbertii; assembly: GCA_028658325.1. Taxonomy (NCBI): domain Eukaryota; kingdom Metazoa; phylum Chordata; class Mammalia; order Diprotodontia; family Potoroidae; genus Potorous; species Potorous gilbertii. Next base: position 289,225,960 of record CM053771.1, read on the forward strand.
ATATAAAAATGCAAAAGGAGAAAACAAATCAATAATTCAATAAAACTAACCAACATATAGAAATAGCCTGACATTATATGTCGTGTTCTAGATCCATAGTCCCCACCTTGGTAAAGACACTCATATGTTTTCTTTGGTGGCAAGCTCTCAGTTTGCGCAGCCTGGCTTTCTTAACACAGGCTGATGAAGTCCTTCAGATGGTGGCATATGGCAGCAGTGATTCCGTACCCACATGCCAACAATTCAAGTCAACAAGCACTTCTTAAGCTCCTGTTGTAATGAGAATAATGGTCACCTGTGGAAGGACTGCTCTGATGCTTCAACTTGGTCTGAGGGTGTCTCTGGGTTCTCTACGGCATAAAATTAGGTGGGGTACAATATGTGGTAAATCCAGTCAATCTGGAAAGATTTGAAGGATGGATCCAAGGACAGACCATATTTTGGTCATCTGAGAAGACCACCTGTACTAGGATCAGAAAGCTTCATGACCTACCTGCAAGGTAATGAATGTTCTGGGGGGAAAGCCACTCCCCAAAGCAAGTAGATGATGTAGTAGATAGAATGCTAGACACTGGAATCAGAAGGAGCTGTGTTCAAACGTGACTTTAGACACTACTCATGTAATCTCTGCCTCAGTTTTCTTGACTGTAAAATGGAGGATAAAAATAGCACCAGACTCATAGGGTTGTTGTGAAGATCAGGTGATAGGATATTTGTAAAGGCACATAGTAAACACAGTAAATTTAATGATTGTTCTACCACTGAGTAGATTAAAATCCACCTTGGAAAATAATACTCTCCTGAATGAAAACAGTGCTCCGGAAAACACTAAAGTATAATTAAAACACATTCATATTTATAGATCACTTTAAAGTTTACAGAGTGATTTCTTCTCTTGTGAGGTAGGTCCTAAGAACATAGCCATAACATTTTACAGATGACACAACTGAGGCTTTGGGAAATTAAGTGACTTCCTCTTGAATCCAGCACTAAAGGGCATTTGTCCTTCTTTGGGCGGTTCCTGAGGACAGAAGAATTGGGACGGATAGCTGAAGCCACGTTTTCTGACTCCTCGCCTGGTGTTTTCTTCACCAAGTCGCTATGCTTCTTGTCTATGACTCTCTTAATTACTTAATTACAATCACTCTCTTAATATTGCATTATGTAATTATCTGCATAACTGTGTTATTCATCTCCACCTGCCACACTGTTTTATCATCTTAGTGAAACACACCATTGGCTGTTAGGTTGTACATGACAACTCACCCTGTACAACAACCCTCTTCACATTTCTCTACTATTTTCACTTCCCATCAAATAATAGTTAATAATGAGAATGATAGTTCCTCACAACAACCCTAGGAGGGAGGTGCTGTTTTCCCCATTTTACTATTGAAGGATCACCTGAGGCAGGCACAGCTTAAGTGACTTGCCCAGGGTCATACAACCAGTAGTATCTGATCTGGATTTGAACTCAGGTCTTCCTGATTCCAGGTTTGGCATTCAATTCATTGAGACACCTTGGGCTGGTAGGAGTAAAGGGGTGATACAAATAAAGAAGGGGGTTGGATAGGCTATCCATGAAGAGAACTGGTGTTGAGCTTCCTGCAGTTTGAGAGATTCCAATTTAAACAACTACTTATTTCTTTTCTCTCTTTGAACTGGATGATCTTTCTGGTCCTTGTGACATGATAACATTTTCAGTGTAATATAAAATGGCAAATTTATGGCTAGGAGAGATGTTCAAGGCCATATAACCCAGTTCCTTCATTTATAGATTAAGAACCTGAGGTCCAATGAGTGGTTTAGTGGTTTCTCAGGTCAAAGAAGTACTGAATGACAGGCATGGAATTTGAAATCAGATTCTATAACTCTAAATCCCATACCCTTTTCTAGTGTACCTAATACTTTGAGCAGGTCCAATTTAGTTTGTAATAGCTACCTGATCCCAACCCTACAATCCTTTGTCACTATGTTAATTTTTTATTGTCTACTCCACATTATTGCGTTCTTCTATCTGTCCTGTTCACTCATACACTCTGTGTACGCTCTCCTAAGCTGAATTCTAAAACTTCACATTTATCAGGGGAGATGTACCCTTTGTGAGGAATGGATAGATGAACCTCCACTCATCTTGGACATGAAAAACGTTGTAATTAAAAATTCAATTTTGTACATGTGCACCCGAACATTTTTATTTGGTTTAGTTATTATATTACTTGTACCATGGCAAATATAATCACAGCTAGGTCAAACTGGTATTGAATTTTTTTTCAACTTGAAATTTAGTTAATGTTTCATCATTTCCTTTTATTTGCTACTGCTGTATCCAGGAACAGAATTGCTGCAATAGAATAAGATGAGTTTCCATTTGGGATTGTATTCCTCCCTTGTCTAAAAGAAAATACTAGAAATTTTACTTCTTTGAGATTTCTAAGAGTTCACACAGATAGTGGCTCTGTCGCAAGGAAACAATAAAAAGAATGAATGGTCGTTTGATGAGTTTAGTTCTGGGGCTACTGACCTACCACAGAAGCCTCCCATTTTCTGAAGCAGAACCTCGAGGAATGGAGGAGTCCCCTCCTGCTAGACTGGCTCTACTACCTGTACCTATCAGCCCTTCTGTGCTAAGCTGTCTGCTGCATCCACGTGCCACTGTCTTTACTGATGGTAATCGCCCTCTGCTGAACACAGGTCAGACCAGGAGATAATGCCAGCTCCCGATCCGCAAGGCGTCACCCTTTGTGAGGAGTTAATGAGTGTTCACAAAAAGGAAGCAGAGAGAAGAGGAGAATTCGGGTTTGCATACAGAGAGAAAGAAGGTGAATAGGAAATAGAAGAAAATTGCTTATAAAAAAGGAATTTTAAAAATTCATTCAAACATTATGAGTGAAATATTTTCTATTCCAGCTTGCTCTAAGTGAAGAGCTTTGGAGTAGGCGGATAGAGTGAAGGGGTGGGATTATTTTTTTTTTTTAACTTTCTGTGCAAGGATAATAGCTCCTGTATTTGGTGGACTGGTGTGTGAGTGTGTGTGTGTGTGTGTGTGTGTGTGTGTGTGTGTGTGTGTATGGAAAGAAACTTTTCCCTTATTGATATAATTTGTGATGTTATTGATGAGGGAGGTTCCTTCTAAATGGTACATTTTAGGTGACTCTTGATGGGTGTTTTCTGTGACAGATGTTGCCAATCATTTCTCGATAAAGTGTTAATTCAGATTTCTATGTAATTCTGTAATTCCTGATGAGTAAGGCAGGGAATATTATGCATTTAATGGAAATAAATCCATGTTGCTACCAGTTATTTGTGGGAGAGCTGTGCCCTTCTTTCCCTCTCCTTTGGAATTGTCTCTGAGCCATGACATGGGAGGAATTGTATTGAAAAATGGATCATGTATCAAAGAGATTAGAACCTGACCTTCACAACTGGTAATCAACCACTAGAATATAGCTGACTGGTTAGGAATCTCTGCTTTAAAGATCATGGTGTTTCTAAAAGGAACTGACTCTTTAGTGGAGTTTGTATTACCTCTGGGCATCCAAACAAGGAACACAAACATTCAGTCAATCATCTGGGTATTTTATCTTCATAACTATGGGCTCAATCACCACGTTCCATGTGCATGAGGGGCAGTGTTGGCCAGAACTTGGGAGAACAGAAAATTCATCTTCTGGCTTTGAGCTTTGAGAGAAAACACATGGATTCCAGATTCTCTTTAAGAAGAGTTCCCTGAAAGGAGAGAAAGCCTCTGGGAAGAAGCCAAGATGTTCAGTTGAGATACTGGCTCCTCTACACATTGGCTTCTTCCCAGAGTCTTTTCTCTCACTCTTCTTAAAGAGAATCTGGAACTCATTTCTTCTCTCTGAAAGCTTGAAGCCAGAAGACCAGAATCCCTCTTCTCCCTAGCTCTGGCCAACTCTGTCTCTTCTGCACATGCATTTTACTAATCAATCTCCACCAGTGAAGAGAATCTTTTGCAAATTCACTTATGAGTGTATTATTTATATTATTATTTTTCACATTTTACAAATGAGGAAATGAAAAAGAGAGATTCAGTAACTTGCCCAGGATCACAAAGCTAGTGATCATAAAAAAAAAAAAATTCAAAGTCAAGTCTTCCTGGTCTTCTTCACTCCAAATTCAGCCCTCTATCCACCTTAGCCATTTGAAAGTGACAGTTTGGTAAAGAGCAGTGGATCTGAGATTAGCAACATGGGTTCAAGTCTTGTCTCTCTCACTTTCTATCAGTATTGTCTTTCTATCAACTATCTTTCTCAATTTCTATCAATGCTGAGAGGAAGTCTCTCTGGGCCTCAGTTCCCTCATCTATAAAATGAGATAGTTGGACTTGATGGCTTCTAAGCTCCCTTCCATGATCCGCGATTCTAGGAACTCTGTATGATGCTAAACATAAGTGTGAAAAGTGAAGAATTTCAGGGGGTCATATAAGTAGGGCTGAGAGCTTTCTATATTGATATTAAGGGCACAATGATAGGCTGGAGAGATAGGGAGGGTATCTGGACTGCTTTACCTGATCTTGCCTTGCCAGAATCAAGAAGGAAGGAAAGGTATCATCACAAACATCATAAGCGTTAGGTATATGCCAACTTCTTGTTTCCCCTTTCACAGTTACCTGTTTAGCATGAAGAATATGACTGAGGAGGTGAGGTGATTGGAGAAGGCTGAGATAGAAGAGCAAATTTTGAGTTTTTAAAGGGATGCCATATGGAAGAGAGATGAAGCTCATTCTGCCTTCCCTAGAGAATAGAGGGAAGGGTAATGAACGCAAGTTCCAGAGAAGCATCTATTGCCTGACAATAAGAAAAAGCTTCCTAATAATTAAAGCTGTCCAAATGTGCTGTCTCTGGAGGTAGTAGACTGTTCTTTCCTTCTCTCCACCCTGGAGGTATTCAAGCATAAACTGGATGCCCACTGATTGGGCATGTTTGCGCAAAGTACTTTTGTACAGGTATGGGTTGGCCTCTTTTCCAACTGGATTCTGATCATACAATCCTAGACGGAAAACTGATCATTCTCAATTGTAACAATTTTGTTTCTGGATATAGGCAGCAAAGACTGAAGACTGCTGGGATCATGAATCATCAGAGCAAAGTGAATAATGGGATGATGGATGCTGTGTTGCTTGTGAATGTGGGAGGCTGATGTTGCTTTTATGAAACCATTGTCCCCACCTCAACAAGCCAAATGCCCTATCTGTGAAGTCTGCTGATGTTGTATCCTGAGGATGAGGGCCCAGTTAATGTTATTAGGCTTCCACATACAGCCATGACACCCATGTGTGGGCATTGCATTGGCCTGGGGAAACTAATGCCTTCCGACGGGTAGACCTTTTGAAAACTGAAACTTAATGGGATTGATAAAAGAGTGCTGACAGAAGTGGAGCCTGTGGTTTCATGTGACTCAACACAGGAAACTTTGCCTAGCCCATGCAGAGAAAGGAAGGAAAGATGTATAACCCATCCCACCACAGCAGCCTAGCCAAGAGTAATGCCACTGTCCTGATGAGCATGATGTCATCCTTCATGTGAGGAAGCCAATACAACTACTGAGGAAAACACAAAGGCTTAGGTAAAGGCAAGCCTGGGACACTTGGAGAACTCATTTTGTGACAAAAGTCTCTGTCTGTCTGTCTTTCTCGCACCTTTCTCTGTCTTTCTATCTGTCACACACACACACACACACACACACACACACACACACACACGCTAAGTGTGTGTGTCCATAAGGGTCTCCTCTCCCTAACAGTCATGTTAATGTTCTCATAAAAAGATATGGTGCAAGAGCAACGTGACTGAAAGGCTGATTAGCATTTTATGGCAGAATTAAGCTGCATGACAAATGACTCAGTGGTTTTACAGCCAAGAGAGTCTACTTGCCCAGCCAGGGTTTTTGTTTTGTTTCTTATATTTAACCATGAAGAAACCAGGAGGTGTTTCAGGGAGCACAGAAAATCAATGGATTATAGAATTGGAAGATGTCTTGGAGATCATCTAATCCAACCCTCTTATTTTTCAAATAAAAAAGCTTTGGCCCAGAGAGGTTAACAAAGGGTCATACAGGGCCTAAGAGGCAGAACCAGAATTTGAACTCAGCTCCTGGGACTCCAAGTTAATAGCTCATTCTACCACACCATACTGATTCTATTAACATATTTGTAGTTATAGGGGTTTTTAATCTGGAGTCAATGAATGTAAATGTAAATATATATGTATATGCATACATATGTGCATATATATGTATACACAATATATGCATACATATTTGATAACTATTTGGATACAGTTGGTTTCCTTTGTAATTCTATGTATTTTATTTTATCCATTTAAAAACATTGAAGGGTCCCCTAGGCTTTATCTGACCACTAAAGGGATTCATGTCACAAAAAAAGACTAGGATTCTTAGTAGTAAATGTTTTTGTTAGTAGTAACATTTATCAAGTATATTCAGTTGGTTGACCAATTCTGGGTGCAGAAAGGGGAGGGCAAGGAAAATGTATTCACTTGCTGGAATGCCAAGAGTGTGTTGGGTTAAGAGAGGATGGAAAATTCTGAGACTCAGGAGACCCTCTCCACCAATCAGTTCTGAGAGCAGATTATCACTCTTAGGAGTCATGTGACTCGACAATTGTGCAGTTAATTCCCTCTTGCTTTGGAGAGTCTCTTCAAAGCCATTTATTTCTGAGTCTTGCAAGGAAAATGACTTCCACTTTGGTGAGATTGCTAGTTTCCAGATAAAAGAAACCAATACATTAGGAAGTCCCTCAAGGGGATCAGAATCTATTGCTTTGGTGCAATGAAAGAATCGGGGTAAATGGGTAAAAGATGGAGAAAGAGACTTTTTCCCAGGTGAAAAATGCAGGAAATCACAGGGAGCTGTGAGGTGGAATTGGAAAATATAGTTCCCAATAACTAGTTAAAAGGTGAGGGAAATTACAAAGATTACGAAGTTTATCATTTAGTCCTGACCTTTCCCATTTGAGGGAAATTAGCCTTGTTTTTCTTTAGTTGTATTTTTCCCTTTTTCTTTTGGCCAAATACCTGTCTTGTTCTCAGAATGAGCCAGCTCAGTTCCCTCTAAGTTAAATGGTGAGTTAGTCTATGAATTCCCTTGAGCTGAACGGTAGAATTTACAGGTTTTTTGAATCTGCTTAGCTCTGGTTAAGGATATCTAGATCTTGACAGAATACTAACCTCAAAGTTGGAGGGGACCTTAGAACTCATCTGTTTCAGGTTGGAACAGGTTTTCCCTCAATATGACTGTTGCGATGGGGCCATGTAGTCTTTCTCTCTCACTCAGGCTATTTCTCAAAGCAAAAGTCCATTCCATTTTCAGATAATTTTTATTCACAAAATCAGAGAATTTTGAGAGTGGGAAATGACCTCACAGACTACCAGGGGTGGGGAACCTGTGACCTTGAGGTCACATGTGGCCCTCTAGGTCCTCAAGTACAGCCTCAAGGTCACAGGTTCCCCACCCCTGTGTAATCCATTTTATGCTGGAAAGCAATCCCCAGTACTCCACAGACCCGACAAGTGCTTATCCAGCCTCTGCTTGAGGATCTCCAAGGAGGAAAAAATAATTACTCCCAGAGGCAGCTCATTCCCTTTTTGCACAGTTGGAATAGGAAAGGTTTTCCAGAAAAGCCAAAATCCGTTCCTTCGCAGCTTCTACCCACTGGTCTTGGTTGTGCTCCCTGGAGCCAAATAAATTGAATTCTCTGTACTCAATAAACTCCAGTGGCTCCCTATCACCTCCAGGAACAGATATAAATCCCTGTTCAAAGTCCTTCATGATCTGCCCCTCCCCAGCCCCTCCCCCCTTTCTAATCTTCTTATGCCTTGGTCTTTGTCCTTCATCTTCGGAGAGGACCAAAATGCCATCATCATTGTAAAGTGAAATTTCAGTGTGTCCAACTGTGGTTGATCAGACCAATACGAGCTTGAAATGCTCTACCACAGGTTGGGCACAGATAGTTCTTATGAATATTTTGGGTGGATATCCCAAATTTGTGCTCCTGCTTTTACTTTGTGCTGTCTCAATTCTGCTTTGCTCAAAGAGCACAATACCTTTTTTGACGTGGGCACTCCATGCTGAGTGTCCCTGTGCCAATGTCTCCCACGTTGCACAGTCAAATACAAACTTCTTGAGAGAGACCTTGAGAGTGTCTTACGCCTTAACCTCCCTTTGGATCCCCTCCCCCCACCATCCTTGCCTTCCACTATGTACTCTGTGATCCAGTGACACTGTCCTCATTATTCCTTGAACAAAAGACTCCTTCTTACAACTCCCGGCATTTATAGTGACTGTCTTCTATGCTTGGAATTCTCTCCCTTATCTGTGCTTCTTGGTTTCCTTGTCTTCATGCAAATCTCAGTGGAGACAAAATTCTATCATCTACAGGAAGGCTTTCTTAATACCTCTTTGTTTTCCTTTTCTCCCTTTCTTTTTCTTCTATCCATGAAGATATGGTATATATCTGGGGAAACACTCGATGTTGTACCTGGCATTGGTAATGAAATGTGGATAGAACCATCTCGTCCCACACCCTGGCACCATGTAGACACAGACATGAATGTGATTCTTGATGGTAAATAAAAGACCTAGGTTTTGGTCTAAAGTACATGGCAAAAAGCACTTAGTAGGGATGGCTGGAAGTATAAAGAAATGCAGGAGAAAGGTAAAGAGGAATTTTCAGAAGAATGGTGATTGCTGTGTCTAGGGTAGAAGCTGAGCTGGAATCTTCAAGAAGAAGCTGGAATGATTATGTCCGCAGTACCAGAAGCTTAGTATCTGAGGATACTTGAATTAGAGAAAAGATTATGGGAGCCATAGCATCCCGGTTGGGTTGTCTGTATATGTGAGGGCTTTTGGGAAAAGATTAGACATCAAGAAGAAGTTCCAATTGCTCCAACTTTATAGGGACTTCCCCATTGATGTTGCACATTTGTTCTTTGCTATTAGCACTGAGTCCAATTTATGTCCTTAGTTGCTTTTATAACAAATATATTCATGTCCAAAATTCCCATTGCTTGCCTTGGTTGCTAGTAGATGAATTGACTTGAATACTCTGGAAATGAATTTAAGTCTGATTGATTACCTGGTTGGGGACTAGATGGGAGCACCTTGAATATAAAATTATTGATAACCCCAAGACCGAACTCAGCCCATTCATTCTCATTTGATAAATCAACCACATTTTGGTTGGTGTTTTGATCTTTTTTTGCATGGACATATAAGGCTATCTATATTCATAGCCTTGCATGAGTAAGTTATGTTGATTTTTTGGGGTCTAAGTTGCATTGCTGTTCTTTGGGTTGAGGGAGATGGGGACAGACTAGATGGGGATAGATGATCTAGGATCCATGATGGATGTTTTGTCGATTTAAGCTACAACATAAAAATTGCAGAATTGTGCCGTTAACCTGGTAGCACTGACATGACACTAATTGGAAGTAGATACCTGCAAAGAACATGGCAGGGATGACTGTAGAGGCATAAATGATATGTATCCTTGTGGATCTGCTTTGCTGCTATTTTCTGACTGGTTGAAGCAGTAAAACTTCCTGAATAGACCAGAAGTCAGAGGACAGAGGGAGTTTGTATCTCTGGAGATTGGCTGTCATTACAACAAAGGTTTTATCATGTACTTTAAATAAATTCTGTTTTGGGGGTAAATCAGTACCCATCATTGCAACATCAGTTTGGGGGATGCCCATGGCCTATAATGTGGGCGCCAGATTTATACTCTTTTGTAGACTCTTTGGAGAGATGTAAAGAACTTGGTCCATATCAAAGAAGGAAGGTGATGAAAGATATTTTGTGAGCTTTCTGAATCCATAGAGAGATCTTTGGGAAACGGAGTATTTGTAAATTACCTATTTAATAAGCTTATATTTGACCAGAGCTTGCTAAATGAGTTGAAACCCTTCATAGAGGAAGGAAGATAGTTTGTAGGTTTGGTGTGATTACTGAGGGTGAGAAGTCCTTTTTCTTTGTGAATTGGTCATAAGATCGTATGATCATATGTAGATATAGAAGGGACCTTAGATATTCAATCTCCTAATTTTATAGATGAAGAAACTGGGGCCCAGGGAGGTTAAATGACCGGAATTGAGTCAGACAGGTAGTAAGTGGCAGAGCTAAAATTAAACCCCAAGTCCTCTGATTCCAAATCCGGCACCTTTCCACTGGAAGATAGCTCCATCACCACTGGGAATCATGGACTTTGGCTGAGGGGCAAATTATCAATGAAGCAATAGAGTCAGAGGCGGGAAACTATGGATAATTATGGTTACTCTTTAGGGAGGAATGTTCATTTATCTAGAGAGAAAGACTTTGGTACCTGTCTGGGACATGCAGTGAATATTGGGTTACTGTTAGGTAGGGCCCTGATGCAGAGAAACGCAGGTACAGAGAAACACTAGGAAGCCTGGGTGCACTGGTATACTTGTTTGTACAATATGCATCTAGTATAATTTTCAGGAACTATACTTTCTTTTAAAAATGAGGATAGAATGTAACGGGAGCATGAGCATTTTCCACTGTGTCAGGATTACTATCAGTGGATGTAATCTCTGTCCTACCCACTCAGGTGCCATTAGCATCATCTTGAAGCATATCTGGGACTCAGGACAATTTGCCTGACCTGGTATTTGTCACTGGAGATAGAATTGAGGGTGAAAAATCAAAGACGAGTAGAAGTCTTTTTTTCTAACCTCAAAAAGAATCAGCAGGACCTTAGAAGGGGTATAACAGGGGTGTGCTGGTAAAATTTAATAACTGACTCTTTGAGTTAAAGCTTAGTCTTCGTTAACATTTTCTTCATTGCTTTCTTAAGTCTTTATAATACACAAAATAATAAATCAAGCCCTAATCTGTAGCAATTATCAATTTCTCAGACAAATGGTCACACTGAAATTTAACAGATGACTGCAGCAAGGCTATTTGGACTGGTATTAGCACACACCTGGGGTACAAAAAATGTACCCCAATGTTAGGAAGAAGTGAATGGAATTCAGCTACCTAATGTACTTGCAGAAAAGATTGGGGAATTCTGATTGAGAAATGTGAGCCAGCATTTGAGTCTTTGAAAGTCTACACAGCTGCCTTTGTGGCCCTTTTGTTTACCATGTGCGCAGGGCTGTAGGACAGAGCAACCAGGGCCCTAGAATGTGGTGACTAGTCTTCAAGCATGTTGACCTGAGATAGCTTTAAGATTCTAAAAGAACTAGAACATTTTTGGAGGGTAGTGATGATAACAGTAGTTAGAGAAGCTAGGTGGAGCAGTGGATAGAGTGCTGCTTCTGGAGTCAAGAAGGCTTGAGTTTAAATCCTGCCTCAGACACTAACTGCGTGACCCTGACCAAATCACTTCATCCAGTTTGCCTTCGTTTCCTCATCTGTAATATGAGCTGGAGAAGGAAATGGTAAATCACTCCAGTATCTTTGTCAAGAAAACCCCAAATGGGCCATAAAGAGTCAGACTCGACTGAAATGACTGAACAATGAAGTGATAGCAGTAGTTGTAAAGCTTGGAAGTTTTGAGAGTGTATGGGGAATGGAGATAGAAGTGGCAACAGAAGTGGCCTCGGGACCACTGGGAAGTAGATGATGGCTAAAGAGGCAATGGATGCTGGACAGAGATACAAGGAATTCCTGGGCCAAGGTGAAGAGTTCCTGGGCTAATGCAGTAATACAGTCTGGCTATAGTACAGTGACAGTGGTAGAGAAATGGAGTTCTGGGACCAAGTGAATGAGTTCCTGGATCACACTGGATCACAGAACCATGTTGTTATTCAGTTGTTCCTGACTCTCTGTGACTCTATTTGGGGTTTTCTTGGCGAAGACACTGAAGTGGTCTGCCATTTCCTTCTCTAGCTCTTTTTACAGATGAAGAAACTGAGGCAAACAGGGTGAAGTGACTTCTTCAGGGTTACATATCTAGTAAGTGTCTGAAGCCAGATTTGAAATCAGGAAGGTGAGTCTTCCTGACTTCAGCCCTGGCGTTCTATCCACTGCACCATCTAGTTGTCTATGTGACAGAGGAGCAAATCCCAGCTTGCCTTTTGTTTCCATGGGGTATAAAGATTTTACAGATGTAGAAGCGGCTGTTAACTCTCCACCATCCCTGAGTTCTTTCTCCATTTGAGGGGAGTCAATCTAAGTGTGATGCCATAAGTCTGGCCGATGGCGAAGGTGGAGCTCACCATAGGGATGGACTTTTTAATGGCTTATGGTCTCAAATTTACAAGTCCTTTATACATTCATTGTAACATGTTGCATGCCTTGTTTTTGTGGTATTTGAAAGGATAACTGAGAATATAGAGATGATGTTGGAAATGAGTTGAACTTAGAAATTTCAGGAAAGTAGACTTGGCATATGGGGACATATCATTGATATGTCTAATATGTCTGTTACTGATAAGTCTCCAAGCCTGAAGCCTGTTTATTGGGTACGTGGGTTAGATAGAGGGTAACTCTACCTACCTTGTCTGCTCAATGCAATTCTCTTGCCTCTGAGATGGGGAGGGGTAGAGCCAGGTCCTTGTGGACAAGGGAATACCTATTACCTTAAGTTTATACAGACCCAGTTCTCTGTAAAAATCCAATTTAAACTTTTATAGTCTGAATTTTGACGACCTAGGAATATATTTTGCATTTATATTATCGTTCCTGTGGAGCTAAGCTCTCCCTGTAATGTTGTTTCACTCAATGTATTGCTTTTTGTAGAGACAATTAATACCTTTTTGGGCGTGGCAATGCTCATAGTTAAACTGGTAATGTTTTATAAATTCAAATATTCTCAAATGTAATTCAATTTAAGGGACTTACTAAAAGACAAAGCAATAATATTTTTTCTCTTTGTAGAAAGGAATAAAACCGTTGCCTTCTTAGGGGCTGGTAAGGATTGTAGAGAGTGGAGTGTAGTCCCTTCTCCTAGGTATTTTGAGAAGCACTCTGGGAAACAGTGAGGTTAAGAAACCCATTCAACTTCCCTAAAGAGAATTGGCAACTAGAGAGACAATGGGGTACCTTTCTAAGTCTCTGGACCCAATCTGAGGACTGATTCAGATAGAAGACCTGTGTTTGAGGGTGGGGAAGGGAAAAGACTTTGATGAGCTACCACCTACTATATGCCATCAAAGTACATGTATGGCACACAGAGGTGCTTAATACATGTTTGTTGATTCATGATCCAATGAGAACATTTCTAATTTGTTATCCATTGAGACAACTTTCTTGGAGGGTAATGGATTTAGAAAGTGGCTTGAGACTGGGTTTGAGTGTATATTCTTTCAAGTTTGCTCTTGGAGATAAGTGTTTGGTGAATGATTTTGCTGAACGTTGGTTTGGTGTTGCAAGGTAGCATCTTGGGAACTCAAGAGGAGGGCAGATACTGTAACACTGTTACTCATTACGTGAAATAAAAGGTATAGATGTGTCATGGTGACACAGGGATTACACTAGCTGGGGGCACCCAGGTGACTGGGTAGCCAAGGGTATCTAAGACCAGTGCACGTTTATTGATGTTTCCTCTGAGAAATCATAAACTCCCAGTTGTTCTTGATACCCCCTACTGCTTCAAAAGGGATTGACTGAAGAAAAATATATTTTAAAGTATCTTATATATACAGTCAAAGGATCTGGATTTGAAATCTGGGCATGATCTTTACCACTTGTGTGACCTTGGGAAAGTCACTATTTAATCTCTGTGGGCCTGTTTCCTTATTTGTAAAATGCAGAGAGTGGATTAGAAGAACTCTAAGGCCCCGGGTAAAATCCTATGAGGTAATATGCAGATTCAGTTGTCCATTTCCCCTTAAAAAAAGGCAAATGCTTTTGTTATTAGATCACATTAAGTTTTGGAACATTCCCCAGTCAGATTTATGCCAAAGGGGTGAAATCTTTAGAATTTTGTCACCCACCCCCATCCTCACCTCATTCTAAAGGTGGTCAAGAGCGGACAGTTCTGAGTGGGTGGGATATTCCTGGAGCTGGAGTGGATGTAGCTGGAGTGCACCAGAAAAGCTATGATAAAAGAGGTATTGGAGAGTATGTGGCAGAAGCTGCAACAGGGAAAGCTGAGGCCTGGAGAGAGTTAGTTGGCCAGGCTTGAATGCTCTGGTGTTCTATAGAAAAGGCTTTAGCTAGAGGAGATGCTTTTCCTGAGGGTATGTTCCTTTCTCCTATACGTATTAATGCTGTCCAAGCTTCATAACAACAGACCACCCCCACCCCCACTTGGGTCTGGATTAGACCTGAGCGGGTGATAGATTTTCAGGAAAAAATGAGAATAGCCTGAAGAAAGAAAGGAAAGCACTTTCTTTCTCTGGAGGCCCTGTGGTTCCTGGTCTTCTATTATTATTTTTTTTTAATCCCTTGAAGCAACTAGCAAAGTGCTTGGCACCTAGTAGGAGTGCAATAAATATGTGTTGATCAATTAGGAAGGGCTTCTGAGAAGAAGCCATCCTGGGCTTTCAAGGCTAGGTATTGATGCATAAAGAAGCAAAAGAGAAGAGGAAAATGTCAATTTCTTTTTTCCTGCAGTCACAGAAAATGTGTAAGCAAGAACAAGGCCATCTTTAACTGGCAACAATTCAGCTGAAATAGCCTGTTTAAACAGAGGAGGCAATATTACTGAAGTCAATGTGGCTATCGACCCTTGTTTAGCTGCCCCAAACAAAATATTGAAGGAGTTTCAAATGAATAAAAATGTATTCCATATGTAATCAAATTCCCCAACACTATTCTTGTATGGGATTTTTAATTTCAGGCCAAATAGCCGCAGTCTCTTAATTCTTTCCTCGCATTTATTTCCCAATACTATTGAGAGACATTATGATGTAGTAGAATGAGCCTTAGAACTGGAGTTACAGGTCCTAGATTCTGACATCAACTGTACCTCCTGCAGCCTGACTTGAGGTAAGTCAGCTTACTTCTGTGATGGCAAGCAAAGTAGGATCTTTTGCTGTTTCTGTTTTAGTATATTCAAGTGCCTCTGATTGAATCTTGCCTTTGTCAACCAAGAATCTTTACTAGGAGTAAAGTACAGAAACAAGAGTTTCTCTAACTAGAAATGGTATATGTATTTGTATTGTTAATTGTTTTAATGTGATTAAAGATCTTACCTATCCATTAATTGGCCTGCCCATCAAGGGGAATTTGATTATGGAAGATTTGTAGCAAAGTCCAGACCTTTTGTTAAGTTTCTAATGAGGCACTGGTTCTCAAGGGTTGTTATGCTCTCCTGCTCTAAAAAATGTATAAATACTCTGAGGTGAGGTTTTTATTTGGGGCTTACTTATTGGAAGTGTTTGTTTGGCCAGACAAGACTCTGGGAAGTGCTAAGGAGGCCCCTGGCTTTGAAAACTCAGATGTTGGTGCTTCCCTCTCTGATAACTATGTATATATGGTCAGACAGTTATCTGTATGTTGATGTGTGATGTATGTATTGCATACTGTCAGACAGTTGAAAGCCTGTCTGTTAATTTTGATGTCTCTATATTTTCTCTGAAGTTCAGGATGCTGACTTTTCCCCCCCTGAACTAAGTGAATGATATGTATGTGCTTGATTACAGTGATTTTTGACCCCTCAAAAGTTGCCTTTCCTTTTAGAAAAGCAGATCAAAGAGCCTATGATAACAGGCCCCCTGTGTATGTCGGGGTGCTTACTGATACTTCTCACAGCTTCAGTTCCCTATTTATAAAGTTAGGGATTATGATTCAAAGACATCCAAAATTTGTTCCAGCTCTATTTCTATGATCTTCCAACTATTTAGTCATTTAGAACCCTCTCCAAGTACTCCTTATGCAGGTTACAGTGAGATCTAGTCTTTTAGTAAGCTTCTGACCCAAGCTGAGTAAGACCCTTGGACCTCTTACCATGGTCTGCTGAAAATTGCTCCCAGGTCCATGTCTGTCAGGGGATGATTAGCTATTTCAAACTACAGGTCCTGAGCCCCTGTTTCCACTGAATCTCCCCTGACCTAGCCAGAATAAAACATATGACATCTGGGTAAAGGAAAAAGTTAAATTTTTTAAATTAAAATTTTAATTAAAAAAATAGAGAGGAAAAGAGCAAGGAATGGAACCTAGCAGCAAGCATTCTTACCACCCATTGCTCAAGGCTATTAGTTTCTATGACACCAGGAGATAGAGACTAGAAGTCCATTCTCCTTTCCATTCCTCCACAACTTCAATAGAGTGGCAGAAGGATTCTGACAATTTCAGACACTCCTTGGGCTTTGGTATGTAAGAAGGAGTGGCATCAGCAAAGCTTCTTTATTCCCTCAGTCTTGAAGCAGCAGAAGGGCACATGTATTTTCCCTCTGGCAATGGAGCTCCAAATACCTCTGGGGTGGGGAACGTGTGGCCTTCGGGTCATGTGTGACCCTCTAGGTCCTCAAGTGTGACCCTTTGACTCAATCCAAATGGATGGTCCACACTTGACCTTGAGGTTACAGGTTCCCCACCCCTGTTTCTAGGTCCTTTGTCTTTCTCTTAGTTTCTAACTGTATCTCTCCATATCATTAATCGTCTGCCAAGGATGGTGAAAGCATCCTGAGGTCATTTCTGCTGACTCCTGCTACTAGTACTTGCACAGATGAGATAGCTCCCCATTTTCTTTTTTTTGTCCCATCTCTATTACTTTGGTTTTTAGCCTCATCCCCCTCTCCCCAAATTGAGATTCCTATCTTCTTAAGAAGCTGGTGGAGGGGGATACTGAAAGCCATACAGCTAACATACAGGCCTCTGAGAGATAGAGTTCGCCCCAAACCATGGGGGTAGGTACCATGAGTACAGGCGTCCCTGGGAGACAATGCAGATTCAGTTTTAGACTACTACAATAAAGTGAATATTGTAATAAAGAAATCACATGAATTTCTGCTTTCCCAGGGCATATAAAAATAATATTTACAATATACTATAGTCTATTAAGTGTGCAATAGTATTGTGTCTTAAAAATGTACATAGTATAATTAAAAATACTTTTTTTTGCAAAAAAATGCTAACAACATCTGAGCCTTTTGTGAATCATTGTCTATCTTCTTGCTGGTAGAGGGTCTTATGTCAATGCTGATGACTGCTGACTGATCAGGGTGGTGGTTGCTGAATGTTGGGGTGACTGTGGCAATTTCATAAAATAAGACAACTGTGAAGTTTGCACAACAATTGACTCTTCCTTTCACTTGAACATTTAGAGGCCATGGTAAGGTTATTAATTGACTTAATTTCAATACTGTTGTGTCTCAGGGAATATGAAGACCCAATGTGAGGGAGGGAGGGAGGGGAATGGCCAGGCGGTGGAACAGTCAGAACACACATACAATATTTATCGATTAATTTTGCTGTCTTATATGGGCTCAGTTTGTGGCCCCCCAAATGAATCGCAATAGTAACATCCCAGATCACCATAGCAGATAAAATAATAACAAAAAAGTTTGAAATATGATGAGAATTACTAGTGAGCACATGCTGTTGGAAAAATGACCCCAAGGTACTTGGTTGATGCAAGTTTGCTACAAATCTTCAATGTGCAAAAAACAGTTCCTGCAAAGCACAAAAAATGAGGTGTGCCTGTGTACTGGGGAGGTTCCACTAGGAGTAACATGGAATGGTGGATCTACAACATCTGTGGAATCAGAACATCTGGATTTGAGTCCTACCTGGAGACACTTAACTTGCTGTGAGATTTGGGGCAAGTAATACTTAATCTTTCTGAGCGTTATTTACTCATATGAAAAATGAGACTAATAAGATTTATACTCCTCATCTCACAAAGATGCTGTAAGGATCAAATGAGAATGTATATAACAAATTTTGTAAGTCTAAAGCACTATATAAATGCCAGTGTTGATTATTCTCCCTTTTGATTCTGTATTTGCATCTGGATATTCTTGTGGCTTTTAAAACTATAGAGAAGGACCTTGCTGTCTCCAAGCCAGCCTGTTATTACTCAGGCTGATTCCTTGACTACTTTTCGGGGCTATTTTGCACCAAACTGATTCTTCATCACATTGTATGTGTGCAATTGTGTTTTCTCTGACAGATGTACTCCTCTGCCCTTATCCATGTGAAATTTCATTCTGTTTGTTTTGACCAACTCTTTTGTAGTCAAAGGTGAGTGAGAGCATTTGTGAAGGGATCAAATGTCACACTTTGTAGAGCAGTGAAAAGCCAGTACGAAATTTTTATTTAAAAACGACATTGTGTGTTTGGTCAGAAAAAAGGTCTTTCCTTTTCCCTTTCTCTCCCCTTCTTCCAACCACCCTGCTCCCCAGTGCATTCAGGCACAGGAGGCAGAGTATCAGCCCTGATGGATCAGTAGTTTGATATGAAATAACAAATTCTAACAAGAACAAAATGACGGATGATAGCTGCTAGGCAGCCTTCCAAATATGCCATACTTTTTATTCCAACAGTAAGGGGGCTTGCTTCCTAAGCTCTCCGGGTGTGTCTTTCAGACCTCTTGGCAAAGGCATTTCAGGAGGTTTGTGTGCTAGCACTAATGAGTTAGATAACTCTGGTGATTAAAAAAATATGAATATGTTTTGCATGACTTCATATATATAATGGAGATTGTATTTCTTGCCACTTCTGTTGATGAGGGAGGGAAAAGGAAGGTAGAGAATTTGGATTTGAAAATAAAAATAAAAAATATTCATATATGTGTATATCTATTTATATATATGCATACAGCTTTTGTTTCTTTGGGTTTATTTTTGAGGTTAACAACTTCTACAAGTAAGTACAGTGTAATTGGGGTTCTTTTCTGTTTGACATTTAAAGGTCTTCAGAATTTGATCCCATCCTACTTTTCTAGTGTTCTTACCCAGTACACCTATCTATGCATTCCCAAGGTCCAGCCACATTGGCCCATTGACTGTATGATAAGCCTTCTGTCTCCTTGCCTTTTCACTGTCTGTCTGCTAGGCTCAGACTGCTCTCCTTGTGGCTGCCTCTTGGAATTCCTGTCTTCCTTGAAAACTGTTCAAGTGTCTAGTTCCATATGAGGCCTTTTTGGGTCCTCTCCCTTCACAAGGTTTCAGGTTTTTTGCTTGGTACATGTTTAACGTTCATCTAGATACACATTGTCTCCCCAATACAGTGTAAACTATTGGAAGACACAGTGTTGGACTTTTGTCTTCAGGTATCTAATTATATTTTGTTCAATTATTTCAGTTGCATCCAAGTCCTTGTGACCCCATTTGAGGTTTTCTTGGCAAAGATATTGGAGTGGTTTGCCATTTCCTTCTTTAGCTCATTTTACAGATGAGGAACTGAGGCAAATAGGGTTAAGTGACTTGCCCAGGGTCACACAGTTAGTGAGTGTTTGAGTCAAATTTGAATTCAGAAAGATGAGTCTTCCTGGCTTCAGGTCTGTCAATCTCTGCCACCTAGATGCCAATCTAATTATACAGTAGGAACTTAATAAATTTTTGACTTTTTGATCTGTTAGTTTCTAATCCCTAATGACATAACTGGATAACTCTTAACAATTTCCTTTTCCTAATTATTTGAATTTGTTACTTTTGTTGCTATTTTTAGAACATTTTCCATTTCTTTATATATTTATAAGAGGTACTGTGGTCTGTCAGATGGAATATTGGGTTTGGCGTCAGGGAGACCTGTGTTCAAATCTACCCTTTAACCTCTGTGTGCCTCAGTCACTGCCTAGGACTTAACTATTAAGTGATAGATTTATTATTTATCTGCATTAGTAGAGTGGTTCCTACAGTGAGTGTTCCTCAACCTAAAGTCATATTTAGGTCTGTGAAAAAAGCATTTTCTTTTCTGAAACATCATCCATCTTTTTTCTTGCCTCTCCACCTCCCACCAAATTGTCACTTTTTTGGTCACTGTATTATTTTGAGTCCTATCTAACATGTTTATTGTATCAATTCTTTTACATTTATCCCTCTCTGGCTTTTTTTTTTTACTGATAACTAGGTGGCACATTGGTTAGAACACTGGGCTAGGAATCAGGAAGACACCTTTATGAGTTCAAATTTGGCCTCATACACTTAATAGCTGTATGACCCTGGGCAAGTCACTTAACCCTGTTTGCCTAAGTTTCCTGTAAACTGTAAAATTAACTGGAGAAGGAAGTGGCAAACCACTCTACTATCTTTGCCAAGAAAACTCTAGATGGGGTTTGAAAAAACAAAAAAACCCTAAATATAACAAATAAAAATATATTTTATTATTTTTATGTGTGCTCTTTCCCCCAAATTTATTAATTTATTTGTATTTAGTTTTGAGCATTCACTTCCATCATTTTAAATTTTTTCTCCCTCTCTTTCCGCTCCTTCTCCAACATGGTATGTAATCTTATACGGGCTCGACACAAGCATTACTATTAAACACATTTTCACATTAGTCATATTGCATAGAAGAATTATAATTAATGGGAGAAACCATGAGAAAAACAAAGCAAAGCATAACAAAAGAGAAAATAGTCTACTTCATTTTGTGTTCTGACTCCATAGTTCTTTGTCTGGATGTGGATGGCATTTTGCACCATGAGTCCCTTGGGAATGTTTTAGGGCCTTGCATTGCTGTGAAGGACTAAGTCTATGGGAGACTGTTGAAAATCATCATCTTTAAAAGATACTGCTATTGGAAACTGAAGACAGTGAAGTTGCTCAGTGGATAGAATGCTGGGCCTGAAGTTAGGAAGACCTGAGTTCCAATCTGGCCTCAGATACTTACAAACTATGTGACTCTGGGCAAATCACTTCATAAGTTACTCTGTTTGCCTCAGTTTCTTCATCTGTAAAATGAACTGGAGAAGGAAACCACTTCAGTATCTTTGCCAAGAAAACCCTAAATGGGGTCACAAAGAGTCAGACACAACCAAAACAAGTGAGTAACACCAATAATACTAGAAACCTAAAGTAGCATATTGCTAAGGAGAAGGGCTGGATTTGATATTAGAGGGTCTGGGTTCGAATCAGAGCTCTACAATTTTATTACCTATATGACCTTTGGTAAGTCACTTAACTTCTCTCCACCTTTGTGTTCCCGTGTGTACATTGAGGGGTTTCAACAAGATGACCTCTAAAGTCCTATCTAGTGCCGGATTTGTGATGCTATTAAGGGATTCATAAAGTAAGAACTTGGGATTTAGTCTCACTCTCAAATTAACTTAGAAAGTATTTATTGTACTCACTCAGTGCCCAGCACTGCCCTGGGTACAGTAAATTTCATGTCTTCCAGCAAGGGATATGCTGCCACTACACTCATAATATCTGTTTTTCTTTTTTATTGAACAAAGAACTGCAATATACAACAAGCTAAATGAAAACCAATATTCTGAGCACTAAAAGGATCTTCAACAATTCTCTGTTATTTCATCTTCTGACTTTTCTCCCAGGAATCAAGGACAAGAGCAGGTATCTAGTGAGTACTTACTATGTGCATGGCACTATTTGAAATGCTGTGGGAGACAAAGAAGTATCAGACCCTGCCCTGGCCCTTAGACATCCTTCAGTTTTGTTGAGGAGTAAATAATGTCTGAGATGTGAAATAGTTATAATGTACTGTTTGACTAAGCACTAAAATGTACAAAATAAAAAGAAAACTCAAAACAACCGAGTCCTGTGGGAGAGAACCCTACAGACTGAAATGTTCCCCGAAGAGTTTTATAAAGGAAACAGTCTGGGAACTGGATCCTGTAGAATGGATAGGATTTGGATAAATATAAGGCAGTTATGGGGCATGGCAGATAAAATATTCATGTTGGACCCAGGAAGACCTGAATTCAAATCCTGATCTTGGAAAAGTCACTTAAATTATCCTCAGTTTTCTCTTCTATCAAAGGATGTGCAGGGAGAGTGAATAATGCTACTTACCTCACTGCGTTTCTATGAGGCTCAAGTGGGGCAGTGTATGTGCAGTGCTTTCCAAACTAGAAGGTGCTATAAAATGTTTATTATTAGTATTAATAACAAAAAAGACTTGTAGACCCCTTGGGCAGTATGAGCCCATGCAGAGAAGTGAGAATGCGCATGGAGTGTGAGGGGTCTGTGAGGAGCCCTACTTCACCGGAGTGGACATTCCCATTGGTGACGTTTGGGATTTTGGAGATGTGTCCTGGTTGATGCAGACATCTCTACTGATAGAATGTTGAGATCAATGACAGTTGCCATATCTGTTATGGGGTGGGGTGGGCAAGATCACTGGTCTATGAAGGACTGCTCATTCACTTTTGATGTCCATCTGTCACCCAGCTCTTACCTGTGGCTCTAAGAAGCTTTAGCATGCATAGGAGTCACACCCCAGTCAAACTGCCTCAGCAAACAAACAAACAGATTGAGTTTCACTGACAGACCTCACAAACTGCTGGTGAATTAGGGGGATGTCTAGCCCAAGCATGTGAAGACTTCCCCTGGCAGAATGGATGAATGAGAGCCATTTGTTTCAACAGGCCATGATGGGGGTGGGAGCAGGTGCTGTGGAGAGCTTAGAGTGTATTTAGATATCGAAGATAACAAGAGCATTCACTGCATCCTGGACTATCACTGGTCATCTTGACTTTTGTCTTGCCACTGGACTCTGATGACTTTGGAAGAAAGTAGGAAAGATGACTTGGTAAAACTCTGCCTCACTTAAATCCAATTCATACGTAAGTCATCTATCACCCATCATCCACTATTTTATTATTTTACTAAGCCACAAACACATTATACCTTGACCCCCAACATTGTGATGTCACTGGTCTTCTTCAAGTATGAAGGATGCTCAACAATGATTACTCATTGACACCAAATGGGAATGCCTTACCCTTGGATTTGGTCTATAAGAGGGAGTCCAGAGAACAGAGAAACAAAATGAGAATTGTGATCACATACAAGGAGAGCTGAGCACAGAGCAAATCTAAGAAACGACAGAGGCCAAGTCTGAGACAGGAACTACAGTGTAAGAGAAGACTTGAATCCCAGGAGGAGAGGAAGTCTATTTATCTAAAAACCTTTCTCAGGAAAGCTCTCAGTTCCAGATA
Organism: Potorous gilbertii; assembly: GCA_028658325.1. NCBI lineage: Eukaryota > Metazoa > Chordata > Mammalia > Diprotodontia > Potoroidae > Potorous > Potorous gilbertii. The sequence continues at coordinate 289,248,983 of CM053771.1, forward strand.
TATCAGCTGTGAAGAAGCAATGGTAGAAGCTCTTGGCTTAAAGTTGTAGAATTCACCAAAGGAAAACCACTTTATCTCAGTAAATGAGGGCAATCATATGATCCTTGAGGTGGCAGCAACTGTACAGTAGTGTTCTTAGATCCAATCTTTCCTAGAGAAAAGAGGAGTAGTCATGTGACCTACAGAGCTGAAGAAGCAATAAGGATAGAGATGTGATGTAGAGGAGCAAAACTGAATTTTGTCCTCCATTATTATGAGGTAATAAGACCATGCAGATCAGATGGTTTGATTGTAGTAATCCTAAGAATGGTGATAGGGCCTTGGGGGGGAAAGTGGGACTCCACAGAGAGAGAATAGTGACTTTTGACGGTCTATGGATTCCTGTGAGTCCTTTTTTTATTTTTCTGAGGGATGAACTAAAGATTGTTACATATGCTATTTTTTTTTTTTTTTTGCTTTTGAGGAGTCTTCAGAAGTGATAATATCTTGCTTGTATTTAGATTTCTTTACAACAACCTTAGGAAGTAGAGTGCTTAGAATTGCTTTACCAGCAACTTCTCTTGATATTTTGGTTTTATTTATAGCAAGAATGTCATGAATGATAGAATTCAGTACCTCTAATAGTATGATCTCTTGGTCACTTGACAAGGATTTCACATTTTAAGCACTAAGAGCTAAGTTAATGTTTGTAGATAGTCTATAGTGCTTTCATCCTTGACAGTTTCTCCAATTATTCTAGATGCATTGATTTTGTTCATGCAAGAACTTTTAAATTTTACATAGCTGATTGATTTTATCCTTTGTGATCACATTTATGCTTTATCTAGTAAAAAAAATTATCCTTAGCCATTTTTGTGAAATGTTTCTTATTTCCATTTGGATTTTTTCTTTTCTCTCTCTCTCTTTTTTTTTTTGGTAAATGATGCTCCCTTTTGTATTAAAGTTGATTATTTGGAACTTATTGTGGTATATGCTTTAAGCTGATGGTTTATGTCTTTTTTTTTCTGAGTTGCCTTCTAGTTTTTCCAGCAGTTTTTTATTGAACAGTGATTTCTTCACCCTATCTGAGCTTGTGTTGTTGTATTTACCAAGCACTGGGATTCTTTCCTTAATTGTTTCTAGGTCCTGACCCTTTTCCTGAGGAAAATATTTATAATGTGTGGGGGGAGATTTTTACATAGCCTACTAGTCTTTGACTTCTTTTTTTTCGCTCTTGAACTAGGTTTCCCAACACATTTTTTCACCATCCCTTCAATATGTTTACATTTGCACTGAAGTTACCAAGTATTTACATATATGTTTAATTAATTTGAAAATTCTTAGAAAATATTTCAAAGAATTTTTCTTCCTTGCAATAAAGTTTAGCACATAAGCTGAAATTATCTTCAAGATGGTCCTTTTGCAAATACTTGTCATAAATCAATCAATCAAAACACATTTATTAAGTGCCTACTAAATATCAGGCATTGTGCTAAGAAATTTTTTTAAAGTCACATATCTGTGCCAAATTTCTGCTAGTCAAGATATATAGGAAATTAAAGCAAATATGTGACTAAAAGACACTTCCTAATCATTTTCAGAGAATGAGGACAGCTTTCAGAGGAAGAGATGAAAAACTATCATCAAACATGTGAAATACTAAGTCATTAATGACAAGAATACTACTATGAGATGACCCAGAAAATGTTTTATTTTTTTTTCTGTCTTTGGATACATGACAAAACTAACCATGTCAACCTCTTTCTTTGCCTTTCCCAGAAGAACTCATCCATCCATTGTCCTGCAACTGTTTTGTTTTTATGTATTTTATTTTTATGTAAAACAAAGATATCCAGAATGATGTAATTTACTTTCTCTAATGGTATGACCACTTACTGGTCACTGAACAAAGATTACACGTTTACTGCAAGAGTTAAGTTAAAGCATATAGATGGCATAAAAATGTTGTGATTATAAGTACTCCCTGCCTCCTTTGTCTCATCTGCTATAGAGGTGGAAGGGTCCCCCACAGGGCTGGGAGTTCTTTTACATTTTTCTTCATTTAATGGGTTACCATGGACAAATAATTAATTGACTAATGGTCAACCTATAGTGGTAATGGGCTTTTTCACACTCAAACAGGTTGCTGGAAAGCAGATGACCTGTTTCCAGGACTATGTAGGACCATAGTATCATAGACTTAGCACCAGAAGGAACATTAATATCAATTAACTTCAACTCTTTAATTTTAGCGATAAGTAAAGTGATACTGTCAAAGGTTAAGTGACTTGTCCATGATTGTGCCACTAATGTTTGAAATAGAATTTGAATTCAGAGCTTTCTAACGCAGATTTCATCCCTCTAGACTTTTGCCTCCTCTATTCAAAACCTTTCCAACGTGGCAGGAACTTTGAGAGTTTACATTCTATTGGTCACTAATATAGCCTTTAATAACCCAGAATCACCTCCATGCCATAATAAGATTTAAAATTATGATTTAGTGAATAGGAAGGATAAGAAAGACCCCCATCTCATTCCTGGGAAATCTCAGTTCTCTATAAACCATTGCTACAAATTTTTTAGCATAAAAGGGAGAAAGAAGTTTTTTCAAAGTATATGTATTTGGGACATGGCCTTCACCTTCCCTGATCCCTGCTTCTTTCTTTGCTCTTTCCTGTCCCCTTCTTTATTCCTTCCCCCATCCCCTTCTCCCCTCTTCTTTTTTCCTTTCTCCCTCTTCTTCTTCCTTCCTTTTGCTCTTCCTATTTTCTCCTTCTCTTCCTCTTTCTCTTCCCCTTTTCCTCTAACAATAGAACTTCTGTACAGCTCCAGATGCTGCAGATTGGTGCAGATGCACATGTGTACACACACATACCCACACACACAAACATATGCATGCACACATGCATGTATGCATGTCCACAGGAATCTGAGGTACAACTTAATTATACTCCTTAAACTTTTTAGTTCTGTGACAAAGGTTTCTTCTACTGGAGAGTGCCAAGTCCATTATCATTGGACCACTCTATTATCCTTCCTTGCCTTCCAAACTCAGATTCTAACCCTAGATAGGTATATGGAAGGAATGGTTATGGAATCAAATGACATGGGTTCAAATCTTGCCTTAGTCATTTACTATCTGTATGACCATGAATAAAGCATTTCAACCTTTTGTTCCTCAGCTTCTTTATCTATGCAAGGAGAGGGTTGGACTAAATGACCTCTAATGTCCTTTATAACTCCAAGTCTATAGTCCTGTGATTACAGAATCTCTTTTCTTCCTGCTCTGGCAAAATCTTAAACCTCTCCTTTCTAATTGTCATTATCTCCAGGACTAGTTCCATTGATTTGGAATCACTGGAACAATTGATTCCCAGCCATCCTCAGAAGTTGTCAAGGTCATCCCCTATCTGAAACATGAATTCACTCTATAATAGCCCTAAATACCCACCCAGGCTATGCTTGAATACCTCCAGCGATTGAAGTGCAATTTCACTTATGGTGGTATAGTGGAAGGAATATTGGACCTGGAGTCAGGAAGCCCTGAGTTCGAATCTGAACTCAGACACTTACTAGATGTTTCTCTCTCAGACTCTGTTCATCTGTAAAATGGGGACAACAGTAGTAGTTACCTCCCAGGGTTGTGAGTGTAAAATGAGATAATATTTGTAAAATTCATCATAAAACTTAAAAAAATTATCTACTAGTTATTATTAACAACAACAATAGAAAAAAATAGTTACTTGAATCTCCATCTACTAACCCTTGTTCTGCCCTCTGAGAGTTCTTACCATTTTGGAAAGATTTTGAGTAGAAGAGATAAAGGTTTAGAGAGATGAACTTGGTGTCAGAAAGCTCTGAATTCAAATCCTGATTCAAACACTAGCTATGTAACCCTTGACAAGTCACTTAACTTTTGACAGTATCACCTTACTCATCTTTTAAAATAGGGAGCTGGCATTAATGGACATTAATGTTTCTTCTGACTCTAAATCTATCTGTGTTTCAAGGAACGTGTCCTTGCACATGACCATCTTTCAAATTTTTGCATGCAATGATCACATGTCTACTTAAGTCTTCATATGACATAGTTTCAAGCCTCCTTGCCATTCTGTTTGCTGGTCCCCTTGATTCCAACCTTAACTCCAGGTTCCAGTTTCTCTACAGCTTTCCAGTATGGGCTCCCAGAACTAGACTCAATATGCCAGATGTGATCAGAGGAAAGCATGGCACAGGACCATTGGATCATCAGTTCCCTCTTCTGTTCATCTAACTTTCTTTCCTACAGAATGGCACTCTATAGTCACAATTTCATGGCTTCTCACTTAATAACATCTGCATCTCCACAGTTTATGGAAGCAACTTTGCTGCCCAATTTGAAGATGGTGATGAATAGTTCTGGAGAATATGCCTTTTCTATTATACAGATCTTCCTGACTTTCTGACCACAAGAGGAGGCACCCTTTATAGAAAGTCAAATTGGCCTAAAAGCTAAATTGGGGTAAACCATTAGGGATGCATAGTTTTGGGAGAGAAGGGTAAGAATGTTTAGTATTTCCATCTCTCATTTGAGAAGGTTTAGGTTTATACATATGAGTTGTTGTTATTAGTATTTTAATCAGTATAGAAAAAAATACACTTACCTGGGAATTGGGATGCCTGATTCTAATCCCAGTTCTTCTGCTAACTATTTGGGTGACCTAAGGTAAGTTCCTTAAGTTCTCTGGGTCTCCATTTTTCATGTATAAAGAGAGGGTGATGAACTAGATATAAAGTCAGAGATATATCAGGGATTGGCAAGGGAGGCCAGAGATTTATACTTTTGAGGATGCACAAAATTGTATATCACAGATACAGAGCTACAAAGGACTTTAGGGTACAACCATCATGTAGAAGGTGAAGAACCTGAGACCCAAGCAGATTAAGTGACCTGACTGTAGTCCCACAGGTTGCTGTTGTTGTTGTATTTGTCCTTTGTCCTTGAAGAAGACCATGACATCAAGATGAAGACTTGCAGTTGACTTTGATTTGAGTGAGGGAGGCTGTGCAGGGTCATCAACCTCACTTTCTTCTCCTGAGTCATCTGGGTCCAGTGACCAGATACTCATCAGAATGACTAGAGACTGCCCAGGATGCAAGGGGAGACTGCCCTTTCAGACTAAGATGTTATAGCATTCTCACTTTGAGTCCCACAGATAAGAAGTGGTAGAGAGAGGATTTCAACCCTGGTTGTTTGCATCTGACTCCAGGTTCTTTCCCCCTAGTTTTATATCTGTAATACCAATTTCTTTTTTCTTTTTTTTACTCCATGAAATAGAAATATTTATTTAGTGAAAAATTAAATTGCATTTGTTATAGGGAAAGATCAAACCTCCAGTAGATGGTGACATACTTAGGGAACAAGTAGATATAATTTTCAGATCTTTTCCAACGTAGACAAATGCTTCTTAGAGCTGGTTATCATTTTTTTTTTTTTTGTAATATGGTACTGGAGCTGTACCCAGCATGAGGGTGAGAATGTAGAGCATGCTAATGCTATTTGTATTTCCTCAGTAGGTAAGTACAACTCAGATTACCACCTAGTAGGCAAAAATAATTAGTTAAAATAGGTAGCTACTGGATAGAGGCACTTCCTTCCTCCTAGCTCATGTACCCTCAAAGTATGCAACCACATTCCATGTAGGCTCCTCTATAGCCTGTCACGCCCTCTTCCCTTGCTTCTTGACTTGGCTAGTCTCTTCATAAGAGACCCTATATATATATATATATATATATATATATATATATATTAGGATCTATGTCTTTTCCATGGCGGATAGGAGTCCAGAGTCTCTGTCTCAAATCCTGAGGTCTCTCCCTGAGCTTTCCCATTTCATATCTCAACTAAATTTGCCCTACTCATTGTGTGAGAGGGGTTGTGTGCTTCCTCTTCTTCTTGAACAAGGCTCATTAATTACAACTTTGGAGCAGCCTAGTGAAAATCAGAGAGTGTTGATAGGTCACTATTCTAATGACTCTAAAGATTAGATTTTAATTTGTGCAAAATTTCCAGTTTTACATGTTGTATGGAAAATGCCAACATAGAACCAAAAATATAACTTCTAGCGTCTTAAACTCAATTAGTTATTCTAAAACCTAATAGGAAGGAGAAAGAGTAGAATCTATGAATATTTTTAAAAGCCTCAAACCTTAACATTAATATAAATTAATATGCCATAAACAACTAATACCTAGTATGTATTTATCTATCTACTATCTGCTTCTCTATATTATATATATATATAGTAATCACATGTATGTATATTATATATATACAATATGATTTTTGTGGCTATGTCAAGGATCATTTGATGTGAATTTCACAGCAGCAAAGGTCTGAGACATAAAGACATAAAAAAGCAGGTTTGGGCAACAGTTCCACAGAACCAGCATGGAAAAAGAAGCCATCATACTGTAAAGATGTGCCCCTTCTTTCAGCAATATTGCAGACAATCTGTCAATATTTTTCAAATATCTACATACTCCTAAAAAGTATGTAGATATTTGCCACAGTTTTCTGTTGAGGGTATATCTCCATTAGTCAACACCTTTGTAATCCATTATTGTGGGCCATGGGTTATGGGTTAGCGCCCACAGACAAAATAATTTCCAGTTCTATACTACTATGAATTGGGACTTGGTCTTTCCTAAAGACAAAATGGTGGACTAGGCAACCAGTTAAAGTTCTGTGATTCTCATGTTTCTTCCCCAACTAGTTCAACTCTATAGACTGTTCAGTAGGTCAATGGAATGGGTTGTATTCCTGGGACTCTCATTAAATGTCCTTTTTATGGTGTGAACAATTAATTGCCATTATCATTGAGACTCCTAGCAACCAACCTCTGTCCCACTGACACTATCGAGGAGGCTGCTTTCCTGAGTTGATGAAGAAAGGACAACATGTGAAGAATCTTTTAGCAATTAGCATGGCTGGCTGGACTTTCTCAGGAGGATACACAGCATCACAGTCCAAGAACAAGAACCCAGCCCCTCATCACCGAAGAGAACCATTTGATGTCTTCAATATTTAATAAGTGAACTGAAGTGCTAATGAGGTGAAGACAATATACACAGATGAAATTTCCAGAGGGATTAGTGGGCCAAACCTCAAGAGACATCATGCGCTGATATTATTTAGCTGTGGGTTTCTCTCTTCCAATCATGGGGATTCAGTGTTCTGTCTTTTTTTTTCTCAAACCTATGTAGGGCATGCCATCAGAAGCTGTTAGCTCTTCCCATCCCAGGGGGAGATGTTGTGGAGAATGGGATGATGTTGCAGAATGAGAATTTTGCAGGGAATGTTAGGGCTGTTAACATATGGTAGTAATTCTCACTGTGTGGGCTGTAACACTTATGGGGTGAGAAATAGCAACAAGGTCATGGAATATGAGGCTTGTGGGGTAGAAGATTAGGCTGATGAAATTGCTTTAGATCTGACAGGCAGTCTGGGATATGGGGCCATGGAGAGTGAATCACATCTATGGTGGTGATGAGACCATAGTACACAAAAGGTCTTCTATACATTTGGGTCATGGAAAAAGTGAGTTAGAGCTGGAAGAGAATTTAAAGATTTTTCTGTTCTAGGACTCTATTTTTCTTTTTTATAGATGACGAAACTGCGGCCCAAGGAGGCTAAGTGACTTGCCCAGGGTTACACAGGTATTAAGTAATAGAGATATGTTCCAAACCCATATATACTACATTCTCCTTTTCACATGCTAGAAACACCAGGCTCAGATGATTTTTGCCTGCTAACTTTACTCTGAGAGGCAGCAATTGTGGATGGGTAAATCTGGAAGTATGGGTAAGTGACACTATAAGGAATAGTGACAGATGGCTCATTTGATTACTTGCAACATCGTCTTCCCTTGACTCTTCATTGATTTTTAACTCTTTCCTACATTATCTTCCATACTTTTACCCTACTGCCCTTGGCCCTAGCTCTTTGTCTTTTTTCCCTTTCCTCCTAATCAATAATCTCCAATTATTAATGGAACTGGCTAGAGTGTAAATCCCAAATATCAATAATGTGGCAGCATAGGGCATAGACAGCAGAGGTTAGCTTCAGGAAGACCTAGGTTAAAGTGTGACATTTGACACACAATGGCTGTGTGATTCCAGAGAAGTTGTGACCTCTCAGTGCCCTACATAACTCTCTCTAAGAAAATAAACTGCAAAGAAGATGACAATTTGTATTGATAGAGAGACCTTTTTCACAAGGAATTCTTCATGCTAATGAAATTACTTATCTATATAAAATATTACTGTTATTAATGTGCCATTATTAACTATAAATACTTATTAATAAAACTTAGTATATAGTATTAAGAATTATATATTATTAATAATATAGATGGTATTTATTATTACTGTTAATGCTGCATGGTTTATAATGTATCTTCTTTATAGCTTTCATTCATATAGTGCTTTTATTTCCAAAGCACTATATTAAATTCTCACTTGATAGCTATAGGAATTCCATGAAACAAGTAGTATAAATATTATCAATCAACCAATAAATATTTATTAAGAGCCTACTATATGCCAGGAACTGTGCTAAGCACTGGGGGTTCAAAAGAGGCAAAAAATCCCTCAGTCCTTGCCCTCAAGAAATTTACACTCTAGACAGGGAGGGATTGTGCCAACACATATATAAAAAGCAGGGAATATACATATATATATATATGTACATATGTATGCAGGGAAAATAGGAAGTAATTAGAAGAGAGGAGACAGTAGAATAGAGAGGGGTTAGGAAAAAGTTCTTGTAAAATATGGAATTTTAGTTGGAACCTAAAAAGAAGCCAGGGAAATCTACAGGTGGAGTGGAGGAGGGAGAGTATTCCAGGTATGGAGGCCAGCCAGAGAAGATGCCAGGAGCAGAGAGGACTGGATAGTTTGTGGAACAGAAAGGAGGCTGGTATCAGTGAATTGAAGAAGATATAAGCATAAGAGTAAGAGATAAGAAGGCTGGAAAGGTATTTCCAGTATAAGGTACATTCCTTCTTTTATCTCCAACTTCCCAAAAATGATGTGTCCTGCTATGTACCCCCTTCCACTTAGGTGTGGTTGGTTAGGACCTAGGGTGATCTGAATAATCACTCAGACTCCTATGGGACTTCATAAGATCCTATGGGACTTAAGAGAGACGTTGAAGTGATGTGTCAGCTCTTGAACAAGTGAGAAGACAAATGCATTAAGGAAATGCTAAAAACTGAGACAAAAGAAAATAAATGGAAATTGTAAAGATATATAAATAAGGCAATTTTGTTATGACTGCATTGTTTAATATACACTTAAAAACCAAGTCTCTTTCATGATCCCTTGTTTGTTTTTCTCTGTATATTGAAATGGTTGTGTTTGTTCATGATCGTGGTATTCAAAATAAGCAGGAAAACTGAAAAATAAATGTTCTCACATGTTCAGGGACACCTTTCTCTGATGTCTGAGGATGAAAGACACTGAGATTTGTAAAGTCATCATATGTGAACTTGCTTTTGGAGACTGGAATTCTCTTAGGAATGGAGGAGTCCTTGGGCAAGCCTTTGTGAGGCCAAAGGTCAAGAGGAGAAGTAGCAAAGGGAAATAGCAAGCATTTTTATTAAGTGCCTACTATATGCTATGTACTGTGCTTCCCACTACCAGGGAAACAAAGGCAAAAAGAGTCTTTGCTCTCAAGGCAACAAATGCAACCAACTATGGAAAAGCAGAAAACACAGAATAAAGTGAAGATAATTAATACTCTTATTGAAAGCATTGTATACATTTTGTTGTTCAGTTGTTTCAGTCATGACTAACTCTTCAAGACCCCATTTGGGATTTTCTTGACAAAGATAATGCAGTGGGGGGTGGAGCCAAGATGGTGGAGTAGAAAGACTCACATATGCTAGCTCCGAACCCACAGCCCATGGATTTCCTCTAAAAAGAACTCCCAACAAATTCTGGAACAGAGGAAACCACACAGCAACACAGTGAAGGAGATTTCCGTTCTAGAGAGCCCTGAAAAACCGATCCCAAAGGTCCATCACGCACTGGATGGAGCAGAGCCCTGCCATGCCCTGGCTGCATGGCACTGAGAGGAGCAAGCAGATCTGAGCAGGCTTCAGGGACAGAATCTCCAGTGGCCACGAAGGTCCCTCCACCCACAGACTCACAGGTCAGTAAGAGAGACTGGCTGAGAGGGGAGCGGGGTGTCTCTGGGACTCAGGCCCCCTTGGGAGGCAGCAGCAGAGGCAGCAGGCAGCCAGAGGCTCCCGGAGCAGGCAGGAGCTCAGCAGGAGCTCCTTTCCAAAAGGTCTCTGCATAAATCCCCTGAGGGAACTGAGCCTGGGAGGTGGCCCTGCCCCAACCTGAGAACCTGATTTAATC